>JAZKJV010004702.1:0-600000 GCA_037367405.1 Ottelia alismoides
TACTCAACATTTATCATTGTGTTTCTCATTGCACGAGCTTTTTGATTCTCCCTCAATTTTTATTCATATATGACTCAAAGAATATTGAAATTCTATAGTAGATGATCTCTTGAACTGATTCAAAGCAAGTAATAATTGAAAGAATATTGGGACTGCTAAATTTTTTATCAAATAAAACAAAATTCATTGGAAATATCATTGTATATGGAAGAGTAAGGTCAACATTTTTTGCAAGTTCTTTGTAAAGAGAGCGAGATGAGAGCCATAAGGATTAGTCCCCGAAGACCTTGACATGTGCCCTAAATGACGGTACTTTGCTTGGCTACACACACTACAAGCACTTGCCTCTGATTTAAAACAATGACTGATGCTTGCGTAATTACAACTGCTTGCAAAACTCAAACTAAAATTGCAAAAATCGAATAACATGAACTCTTACGCCTTTCATCAATTTATGTGTGAGTTTGGAGCTTTGTTTTGTGTATTTCCTTGTGTGCATTTTTGTCCATGATCTTGCACGCATTAAACCTTGATTCACTTCCTTTACATTTCCAAGATGTCATAATTTTAGTATTTACACCTGGATTCCTCGAGTCAAGCCTACTCTATCTTATCCCAACCATCTTCATCTTCTTTCTCATTCATGTCTTGAAGGAACCCTCTCATTGAGTCAGTTCCTACACATTCACCACTCTCTTTTTGCCCTTCACACATACTCCAACTTCTCTATACTGCTGCCCCCACCTTCTTCGATTATGATAAGAAGAACTGATACACTCAGTCAATCAAAGATTATATGGGTAAATTGGTATGATTAAATGCTGAAATGGAAATGAATGTGGACAAAATGAAAATGAGAAGAGAAACACGATTACCATAGTGGGCACAAAGATGAGTCATGAATGTTACCACAAACTTGAGGGTTGACCTCCACCGATTTCTAAATCAAAAGAGATTCAGAAAGACCATTTTATTCTTGATTTCATCTCACACAATCAAGTCATCTCCAGGGTCATGAAGCATAAAACAGAATATGGATTTTCTCACAATTGGTCGAACCAATGGAGAAGGAGAGATGTTATATGGTGGACGACCAAGGGTATGTGGTGGTGGGTATAGGAATGGCCAAGGGAAGAGAAAGGAAAGAAACTTTCTCTTTTATTTTCTCCTCTTGATTCTTAGGACTAGAATAACTTGTTGAACATGAATTTAATGAGAAGATAGGGAGGCCAAACCCTCTTTCTAGGCCTATGGACTACCAAGAGAGATTTATTAAATTGTCAATGCTATATACTTTATCCCTTTCTTATCCCTTACCTTTTCACAATTCTATTTTAAAAATAACTTTCTCTCTTTTGGAAATTTGAATTAAATTAATTCAACTTCTAATAGGGCTATCCTTTTAACTTAATGGATGACTAGGAAACAAAATGTCTACTTTTATTACTCCATAGTGGACAACCACAAAGATATATTTATAGAGACATTTTCCTATCAGTTATTAATGCATATAGTACAAATCATACATGGAATTAGTACATCGTAATTACGACATTTATTCTTTTATTTAATCAATTAATACCACAAACCATCATAGACTAATTATAAAACATCGAATCCAATTTATTACTCCACAATAAAGTGTAAATCCAATTTACATTTTATTAATTATATGAATTTTGTTAACATATGTGTTAAAAAATTCGAATCGTATTCATATTAATTTTATGGATACATATCCATATCAACTAATGCCAATTATGTGAATCATATTCACACATTTCTATCTTCACATATTAATTATCAATCACAATAACAATTATTTTCTTGATAGTCAATTACTTAATGCATGCTTCTTAATCTAATTAAGACTTGTATGCAACTTTCACAAACCCATGGAGATAATATCCAAACCCAAAAAAAAATTAAAAATAAAATTCAAATAAAATAAGAAATAAGATCAAATGAAAAATCTCCCAACATGGAAGTATTAAATCTTGATGAGATCTATATATTTCATGAAGGGTTAAAAAACGAAAGATGTAATATATATAGATCTTTCTGAAGTTATTGTATGGGCTTAATACTTATTTTATTATTTTATTTTTTATCAATTTTCTTATTAATACTACATTCTTATTACACTTTAATATAATACTAGATTATTTTCGCATTATTTTTTATTTTAAAAGTAAAGATAATTCTAAATAAACATGATAATTTGATAATATAAATGAACAGATTTATATATAAGTGATTCTTTTTGGTATTTTTAGGGATTTTTGATTTTTTCTATTGATTATTTTAGTTTGTTAAATTAGATATAAAAAATAAAAGTGAAATGAAATGAAGCAAAAAAGGAAGATTTTATACATGAAACATAAAGTTTACAGTTGTATTATATACAATAATAGCCCAAAGCCCAAGTTTCACATGTGAGGTCTGATTCCCTTGGAATGTTTTATTTTGTAGATTTTGGTGAATGCAATATTTTAAATGTGATTAACTTATCACAAGCACATATATTTGAGAGATATTCAACTTTGAAATTCAAGCAGACTCCAACTAGGGTTTGTATTTATTTTACATATCTACATTTTCGTATTTTACTAGTATCTTTCATGAATTTAGGTTAGTAATATGTACATTATAGAGTTAGTTTCAACTTAATGGAGTTCATGAATTTATTTAAATAGATTGAAGTTAAAGAAACACATATACTAAATATGTATAGATGTGACCTCTATTTTTTTATTTTTCTTTGATTCTCTTCCTTTTGATCATATTACTTGGATATCTAGGGGTTAGGAGATATAAATATGACTTTGGGAAACTATTTATTTTGTGCACTCCCAGCTATGGAGATGGAAGTAGTATCACTGCCTCGACTCCAGGAACCAACTTTGGGTGTAGAAGAGCGAGCAAAACAGACCCAATCTCATGGAGGAGGTGGAAGGGAAATATTTATAGAGCATGCTCCAGTCGATTTTAAATTTGAAAGCATGAGCGAATCGAGGTGAAGATGGTGGATCTACGGTGTTGGCGATGGAGAGGAATCAATGAGCTAGAATTATGGAGAAGGAAGCGGGTGTAAGTGATTAGGATGTGTGGGGATAATTAGGTGAAGAAAGCGATTAGATGAACAGAAAAGCATAAATCAACGGGGAATGAGTAGTTGACTCGGGTCAACAAACCTGAGCCCAACCAATCAGAAGGTGCGCGGGAAAAGGACAAGTTAGAAAAAATGACAAAAATCCAATAAATGGTCAAATAAATAAATAAATAATTGAAAATGATATTAAATAATTAAATGATGTAAATAAAAATGTTAAGAATAAAAAATTTAATATAACTGATTTTTAATTAATTAAATATGGTACATACAAGGTTTAAAATAAATACAAGGTTTTAATCATAGTTATGCATACCTATATATACAAAATATTATTTATTTATTAGGTAATTATGCAAATATATACATAATTTAGTATTTTATTAATTTACGGTATTTTACCGCGGTTTTAATGGTATTTTTTATTAGATTTTTAGGGTTAATTTATGAGGTTAAATAAATGGGTATATGTTCCTTTTATACATAGTGATGCATACATAATATATACATGATTTTATGTTTGTTGATTTTTTAAGGTTTGTAATTTTTATTTTGTATTTTATCTGTGCCAAATACAATATCTACAATTAATTAAAATACCATATTTACAAATATGTACAAGAAATAAATAATGAAATGATATACATAGTATAGGTATAAAATAGAATAGTACCCCAATTAACCACATTTCACACCTTAACTCTGTTTTTTTATGAAATTACCTCAGTTTCAAAGATAATTTAGTTTTGAGTACAATGAAAGTTAGTTTAATGAATTGGAGTTTGGTGGAGCAGATATTGATCTTGCAAGTTGAACTTTAAGGTGTTTTGAGAGTGTGGTAATTTACACGATATACATAGATTTTTATTAAAATTATTTTTATTGATTACAAAAGAGATTTATTCATAATTTCAAGAAAAAATAATTTTTATTTATAAAGAATTTGGTTATAAATAAAATAAGGAAAAAGAAGTGTATTATAGACAATATTGTACATATGATGAACATATACAGATGGAGATTAAATTTGATGTCTAGGCCTTATCTACTCGTACTTTATTCCTTGTCAATGAGGTCAAGTCTTGACCTTCTCGTACTTTATTCCTTGTCGATTAGGTCAACTGCATGGAGTGATTATTTTTTTAACTCACGAGTGCATGTCAGAGTCATGGCGTGATGAGTACGATTATTCCTCTCAAAGTCATGATACAAATACGGATGGCATTGTTTGGATTAACCGAAGAGCCAATACCTTAATTGATCAACTTGATAAGGATGAGTAAGGATACAACAAAGCAAAACCGAGGGCGCATCATATGTAACATATTTGGATACAAACACCACATGCACTCGATACTACTGACCAACCCACCGACTCTATGAAAAACACCCCAAAATTAAAAAAATCAGAAAAAAGGACAACACTGAAATGGAGCATTATGCAAAAGCCTGATATTAGAGTTTACATTAATCAAGGCTATAGATTACGTACCTGATCTTCAGAGATTTGTGAAGAGTCGATTATCACCTAAGAAGATGGGTACAAAGCTATCAAGAACCGAATTTATTTACTCACTATGGCTAGTTCAACAACGATGACTAAGAAAACCAAAAGGCTAAAAGTTAAGTGGTTGACGACCAAAGTTAATTGTGAAATTAAGGATACTAAGTTCCCTCACATTCAAATAAATGATGACTCCACCCTAACATCGTCCTGAAGTCCGTGTTTAGCCAACTCAAACTTGACCACTCACAAAGATTAGAGCGATCGTTCAATTCCAGATCAATCCATAAAAGGATCAAGAGTAATTGTTTCTATCGTCATGACCTTCCAAGGTGTCAAACATATAGTGCACTTCATTGTAATGTACATTTAGCACCGAGGAGAGTGAATGAGTCTCCGATTATTTTAGGAATACCATTCTTAGCCTCTACTAGAACGACAATTGATTGTGAGACTCAAGACATAAAATTTTCGAACCAGGACCAAAATGACCAAATTCTCAAGCACACACCCAACCCTGAGACAATTGAATGAGATACTGATATCCCATGACCAAGAGAAGACCACGGATTCAAACGCTTCACATAATCAAACCTCTCCCTAGACTCAAGACATGACCTAAGGAGGGAACTGAAGAAGCTGACTATCAAGATAATCCTTGCTGCCACTAAGGTGAATGATCCTGACTTAGAAACATCTAATTCACCAAATCTGGACATAATCATTTCAGACTTCCTTAATTTATTACTTTGATCCAACACATTAGCCTACAAAGACCAAACCAACTAAGATCACTATTATGTACACAAGATGTGTACTGACCCTGTAGGAGATAATCAACAGACAACCCGATTCATCCAATAAGGAACCTATGTAACCCATACCCAGAAAACCAACCAAGCCAAACACGACGACCAAAACCTAACATACTAAGTTCAAATGGTTCACATCCTCTAGTCTGGTTGCTAGTAGAGGGGAGAAGCATTCTGATATTCCTCATGTCCTTGCTTCATGTTCTAGCAAATTGGCTATGTATTTAACTATTCACATGGATATTTATAAGGCTTCCTCGCCAGGTTATATTAGACATCTCAGAGTAATTAATTATGACTAGTCATATGTCTCTTCATGAGAATATTCATTATCCGAGGTTGAGTTTGTTAACCATGTGAGTGAGTACATTTTGAGTGTGTAGTTGAAGAACAAAAATAGTTTGAGGACATCTGCCGAATAGTATTATTCTTCTAAGGATGACTCTGACAATGGTTGGTAATCTTCTTCTTCTTCACATTATTCACTTATATATTCCCTCCCACCTCACTTCCACAAGGAAGGATTGTCCGAAAACCTCCTTAATCTTTTGTACATTCTTCCACAACCCCATTGGTTCTGTTGTACTTCTTCTGTACTTAGGAAAAGGTCTAAGTATGGGGGGATTGATGCCTGCCATGTGTATGTTCACCATCTCTCTTCTTGCCTCAACTACCTTGTTTTTGCTCTCTTCTATACTTATGCTGACTAGAGCCTAAGTATGGGGGAGGGGAGGCGACTTCTACCCCGCTTCCTTATTCTTCAGCATCCTTCTATATTTAGTATACACTAAGTACAGAGGAGGTGAGTTGCACTTGAGTACATACCATGCATTGTATTGCACTATATTATATCATACTTTCGGTATATGATATTCACCTTATACAGGTATATGGGGCATTTCTTGTAAAATTTTTAAAATTTACAAAACATGTACAATGTGTAAAATACTTATAAATATATATAATCCTGGTAAACTATGTGAAACCCACAAAGAAATAAAGAAAAACAAAAAGCATCGCATGCATCTGCACTCCATTCAACATACCATGCATTTGCATTCGTGAAAAAGCCATTGCCTTCTGAACCGAGTTACAAGAAAAAACTAAGATTGATATTGATGTGGTCTTAGTCCTCTTAATTTCCATCGGAACTTTTTCGAGAAGTAGTATTTTAGAAGCATTAGGTCCACTACTTAAATCATTGAGTACTGTGTGACGATGTTCAGACTTCGACTCTTAGTATTTAAACTGATTGCCCCATTCTGAATATGTATCTTGAATAGAGAATTAATCTGAACTCTAGCACTGCATACTAGGATCAGCTCAGATGGGGTGTTTGAAGACTATATGTGCTTATTTTCTGGTAGCATGGACATCTAAAGACTGGATAATGGGTTGAAATAAAGCCTTCGGATGAGAAAATAGTCTGCAAGTACTTTGCATTTCAGTTGAGGTGGGGGCCAATGCAACCACATCACACGGTTTTTCACTCTTGTACCTTTTTTTAAAAAAAGTGTACAATGAATAAATGGGCAAAACATCAAAGAAAAAATAAAAGACTCAAAATAAATGTAGATCAAAAAAGTTCAAATCCCATTTTTTGACCACAATGGTCCAATGTCTTCATATCGAAGACTTGGCTACTAGGCAAGGCTTCAAAGGGGGACTTAGCTATACTGGCTAGGCTCCAACTTCTTCCATATTTTCTCTTTTTATAGTACTAACTATACTTGAACTTAGAAGGAATAACTTGACTCCTCGAGGATGGGTTACTTGAGGAAAGGCATGCATGGTATTTCAAAATCTTAGATGGGAAGAGCAAACACACTTCACACACATAGAAAATAGTCGGTTCAGTGTTCATGGAGGATGCTTTGGGTGTGGGCTGGAGGGGTTGATCTAGGATGACTTTTGAGCTGAACCTGTACAATGACTTGTAAAACTTGGAGACTGTTGATTTTAAAGTCTTAATTCTCACAAGAGTTCCACCAAGCTATACCTACTTGTATGTATATGTCAAATAAATTCAAACCCTAATTCGAGGATAGAAAAATCGTAAATATCTCTCACATACAATGTCCTATTTAACTCTATTCACATTTGAATTAATGTACACTATCAACAACTCAAAATCAATATTTTGACACTTTTTATTTATTTCTTTTCACTTCTATATTTCATCTCATGATTTAACTAATTACAAAAAAATAAAACCTAAAAATATCAGAAAAGCCATAAAAAGAAGAGATCCTGACTTGTGTATTTTGACATATTCATTTGAAAAAATTGACTTTGCAAATTTATTCTGAGTTTCCTTACTTGTAAATATCAAAAAATTGCATTTGTATCCATAGCATAATTTCACATCATGTTTAACTTTTGCATACATATTCATTAACAGAAAATCCAATAAAAATACAAACTAAAAAAGGTATTTTATATACATAGAATATAACCAAAAAAAATCACAACTTCCACAACTCATAACTTCCACAACTGAAACATTTCCATTTGAGTCCTTGATGAACATTATAGAATGCATTTTAGGGCAAAATTTTCATTTTGGTCATTTTTGCATTTGAATCATTGGCCATTTTTAATTTAATTTTCATTTATTTTATGCATTGGTCAAAGGTTGGCATCCACATGACATAATCCTACTGGGCCACCTTCGCATGCCTAGACAATACCATTAGCCTCAGTCAATGAGCCTTCTCCTTTAGCACCACTTCTCCAGGTTGTTGTATCAAGTTTGATCCAACAACCCATGAATTTCCCTCACTCACCAGCTCCATCATGTACTAGACTTGTGATCACGCCCTAGTCGTTGGATCAAGCTGTGATACAACGTATGCATCTTGTCAACCTCAGCCTCTAGTCGACTGACTCCCTACATCACCACCCCCTTTCTCTACAACCTCAGCCTCGCCCGAGCAACTCCCTCCAACCATCCTCCCCTTATCTCTCCATCTCCGATGCCCTGATTTCCTCTAACCACTTATCAGCTTCTCCCTTTACCCTCCTTAGAACCCAATAACATGGCCAACTCCCATCGCCATGCACCTTTCCTCCTTATTACTTCTTCTTCACCAATGAACCCACCTCTGTTTATTTTTTTCTAATAGTTGTATAACCACCATATTCCCCTTCAACCTCTAACCCCTTATCCTTTCCCCCCTAACCACCTATATCCTAATCACCTGCAACACCCATCTCCACATTATCCTCTCATTAGCCATAATGCCAGTAACCAACCAGCGACTCCTTTTTGCCTATATAAACCAACACCTTAACCTCCGGCCGATCTTTATCTGCCATTGTCCTCTACCGTGTTTCTTCATACAGATGGAGAGGAAGAGAGAGCTCAGGGATAGGGATCATTGATAGTGACCCCTTCCTTGCGGCTAAGACCTCATTGAGGCATGATCAAAAGGTGTAGCCTCTACTGTACATCTAACCAAAGGTGCTCAGTCTTGATTCTGATTGCTGAAATCTTGAGACAGTTACTAGGAGTCGAGGTCAACCTCCTCCGATCATAGGCGGCCCTTCAGGTAGTCTCTCCCTCTTCCCTTATCTCTTTCTCCCTTCTTCTTCTTATTGTTCATCTATTATACTTACTTCAAAACAATCGTCTTCTACTCGTCATCAAAATCCCCAAAATCTAGCACTCATATGACTCCAGATATCACTGACCTTCATTGATCATCTTCCTCCCTTGTCACTTCACATATTCTCTCCACAACCTTTCAACTTCCGGTAATTCACCACCGGAATTTTGCTCCTTATCTCCCCATCCTCTACACGCAATGTCTAGGCTGATGGCAAGCCCTTCGAGCCTCCTCTATGATGCAGGCACAGTACTCCGTCCATCATCGAGCCTCCAATATTTTGATCCACATCCTCCACGACAACTCCCGAACATGTGTCAGACATTAGAGCACCATAGATCCTTCTTGTGTCAAAGCCAAAAACCTCCCTCGATGGAGAAGTTTATAGCAGAAGAAGAGAGGAGTAAGAACTCCACATCCAACATGTACCGATCGATCAGGAAGTTACACCGATCTGAGCTATCGAATCATGCCCAAACTTCAACTGGCAGACCGTTCCTATCAGCAGCATCTGGGCCATCCTCGCAAGGCTATGGCGAATCTCTGATTCAACATACTAAAATGGTCAATTCAGCTCTGTTCCCCAAATTCTATATGCATTTAATCATTATATAGCATCATTAGCATTCATACATGTGTAAATAATATTCGTATTGCATCATGCATTGTTGCATAAAATAAATAACTGAAATCCCAGTGTAAATTAACCTAAAAAGTAGCTAACTTCCCCTATTTGTAATTAATTAATCCAAACTCCGATAGACGAATAACCATATACCTGATACGTGATTAATATCATGAAAAATAGATACAAATTTTGAACTGCTACTTAGTATCGGCAATGAGTTTGAAAAGATATCTAAAAGGGTGAAATTTAGATATTTTCACCCTATCGAAGTAAGAAACAATGGCAAATATGTTTGGAACAGATTCCATTTTGAGATATTTGAAAAATCACTATCTCCTTGAAGGGTTTGTACGATGGAATCATCAATGATTTGATCTTTTCTAACTCTGTTTGTAATTCACTAGAGGCCCGAGAAACAAAGAGAAGATATATACGAATGAAATATCCAGCAACAAGAAGAAAGAAAAGGATTGAATAGAGGAACTCCCAAGCATTTGTTGATCTCATACGTGTCCATATCAACGGACGGGGTGACTCATTATTTCGATGAATCATTTCTTTGGAGAGAAAAAGATTCTATAAACACTTACTCGAAATCTCACTTAAAAGATTCCATTGTGGAAGAATCACCCACTTCATTGTGTAGATATTACTAACAAGAATAAATAAAAAATACAAAAAAATGATGACTCAAATAAGTGACAAATAAACCCCAAAACCTAATTTCACATCCGCGGACTAAAATGCGCATATCATCCTCAAATAATGTCTGATTTTGGTCTACTCACTTTTAAAGTACTCCATTTTCAAATAACTTCATAACAAGACCAATTTTATAAAATCAGAGCTCATATGTGAAAGTTGGGTTTTGGGCCTCTTTTGCGTTTATTATCTTTTTGTGATTTTGACCCTGAGTTTTCATGGTACATAATTAACCCATTTTATTTTATTTCCTTTTATTTGTGTTCATTGATAGAATGGTTTTTATCAAATGGAATAAAAATCAAAATCTAAATCAAGAACTGAAATCAAAGAAACTTACTGTGTCTGAGTGACCTCTGTGAGTTTGTAAAAAATATCTTATTTCATAATTCCTATTTTATTTCCCTATTTTCTTATTTACTAAAAAATAAAAAAAATAGATTAATGTGTATTAAGTTTCTTTTTTTTATCGTATTTTTGTAGATTTTTATCCTAAAAAATACAAAACTCCAAAAAATCGGTTCTCATACACAGGGAAAACCACCAAAAATATTACTTTGTACATATGATCTTTTTGCACCTGATTCCTTCGTGAAAGTTGTAAAATCTCGTTGAGATGAACAACATTCGTGAAGGAAATTTTTTTGATATGAGGTCTCCTTCTGTTTCATTTCTCCTTTTCTTTATCTTTTATTTTTGATTTTTTTATGACATGTGGTAGCCCTGGGCGTGCCAAGTGTCACCCCTTTCTCTCTCTATTCTCCCTCTCTTTAATATCTCTTACTCTCCAAATAGGTCACGTATTCAGCACGTGACCCACTTGCCCCCTCCCCTTCCTTCTTGTGTGCCACCCCCACTGTCGTTACTCCCGTCAACGGCTGCCCCCCCACCCCCTCCTTCACCTCACCGGTCGTTACGATCGCGTTGCGTAACGCCTACTCCCCACCTCTCCTTTAAAAACCTCATCGATGCCAGCCTTCGAATTTATCCACCGATCTTCGGGAAAAAAGAGCGCCTATCAAAGAGGAACTCCGGTGATAGCGGAGCACATCCTGTCGAGGGAACTCCTATTCCATTCACAATGAGATCCGAGGGCACCCACACCCCTCGTAGTAGTAGCTCTCTGAGCACATGAACAAGCTTCAGAATGGATAGTTTCGACCATTCTTTGAGGTGATAACCCCGCCCAAGGTCCGCTGACCTTCGAACTTTGCTAACAATACCATCAGTTGCAAGCGAACATACACTCGTGCCTCTTGTGGACGCCAACCGCGCTGCCTCCCCTTCCAGCCGTAGCCGTGTGCGCTGGCCACCCCTCCAAGCCCGCCCATGACCCCTCCAGCATGTCCACGCGCATCAGCCATCTCCATCTCCTACCAATGTGCCCTGCGGCTCGACTTGATGTCGTCTCTCTACCCTTGGCTCCACCGCTATCCGCGTTGCCCCCTCTCCGTCATTATGCATCCTCCGCCCAATGCCCTTGTCTCTACTTCCATCCGGCCACCTTAGGAGTCGTGCCCGACAACTACCCAGCCCTCCCATCACGTGAGGCACACGTGAGAGGGGGGCCATATTGCGCCAATTACCCTTCAGAGCCAGACATATTTTCCCGCACTCCCTTCTCCAGCTAAGGTACATACAAGGCATGTGTCCTCAGTGTAAATTTGCACGGATACCCCTGCCTTTCCAAAGAAATCACAAGGAAGCCCCTCCTCCTGATGTCATGTGCTAGACACGTGCCCGCCTGGGCAAATTTACATAATAGTCCAAGAGGATTTTTTCCTAATTCCAGATAAGTCCCTCTAGGGATAAATTTGAGAAGATAACTTTATCTTTTATTACATTTTAGTCCCTGCACCTTCATTTCATCATATCTTCTGTATTCGAATTCTGATTTTTATGCACAATATGTCATTTTGAAGCTTATTTCGTGATTTATCAATATATAACATTATGCACTAATTTGAAGACAATTATTGACGATCATTATTTAAGAGTATTCTGAACATTGTAGGTTGATCTTTGACATATTTGTATCATTTCTTATTGAGAAAATTCACCGACTTATTCTGCAGGGACTCAATTTCGATTAATTCTTTTGTACTATTATTGTTGATAATTTTGAGACTGATCTATTATTTATTGAGGATTAAATCACAATAAGGCTCGATAAATTGGAAGCTTATGTGAGGAATTTTTGCAAGATTAATTTGAGATACATTGGCAAATTAATCGATGAGATGAATTAGATATATTCCTTTGAAATTATTAGTTCACTCATTGAGGAATAAATTGCATGACTTTACGGGTCAGATTTCTTAGATAAAAATCATTTTTGATCCCTTTGTCACATGGGTTATAACTTGATTTATTGATATTTTCGCCCGTAGCTTGAATGTGATTGGACAAATTATCATATGAATTTCTTTTGGTCTGTGATATACTTCAGGATTAACTAATCATCATGTTGGAGGATTTAATCATTTAAATCACAGATCATGTGCCTAATTATTTTCCCTGTTTTTTTCCTTCACACTGCATCTCATTTCATTGCATTGTGTATTCCCATCACATAAATTAAGATTGTGATTAGTTAATTATTTAAATTATTTAAAACCACAATATTAGAAATAGTTTTTTCCATGTGTTCGATTCTGGTATACTTTCCAAGTAAAATAAATTTCCACATATTCGAAAGTGTGGTTTTTGCTGAATCATTTTCACCACCTATAGCCTCGGTCGGGTCCACCGCAACAAGCTCAAGCCACATGGTGCCTTGGATCCAAACTGGTAACCCAAACCCCTCCCCCATGTGCGCCCATCATGTGTACACGGGGATTTTTACGCATGTGTTGTGCCACTCCTGAAAAATTACGAAATGGTCCAGTCACACGCTCTTCGCATGTGACCTTTGTCTTTTACACCCAAATCCGACATACCTTCTAGAATTGGCACTCATAGACTTGCCATGGGATAATTATAGAGAATCTCCCCTGGGTTAACAAAATTACAAAGAAGTTTGTGCTAAGGTCTAAATTGCGACATTTTTATTTATTTGTATTACGTATATGCCCCTAGACTTCATACATTTATTTCTTGAACATTTATGGTTAGATTTTGATATTATGTGTTGATTTGAAACTCTTTTAATTATATATTATTTAGAACAGTGGACAAGTATTTAGAGACATTATTTGGGATCAATTAATTTGAGGAAGTTTTTTATTCGTGTGAGAATATTTATTAATTATTATTGTTCTTCGTTGCTGATAATAATTGAGAAAATTCAGGGGATTTACGTTGGAAATTAATTTTACATTCAAACTAAAGGGGAGGGCCTATTGAGTATATTACTTGCTCATTGATTAAATTTATTTACATGACCTGCTTGTTCCATCTTCTTGCATTCATTTTTCAACATTAAAAATTCATAAAAATGCATTTATTTATTTTATTCTCATACCTTGCATTACAATATTTCCTAGCATAAAAAATTGAGAAATTACATGCATTATCTTTCTTTTATTAATTACAACTCCTTTATGAAAAACCCATAAAAATTGCAAAAAAAAATTAAATGAATATAAAACTTCTTCTTTGAAGACCTGACATCATAGTTGTTTGAAAATTAATTTTAAACCATCAAATTACTTCCTTGAGTTCAACCTTGGGGACTTTCCAAAGTAAACAATTGACGACAATGACGATTAATTTTCATATTAATTTTTGATGTGATCATTTTTTATCACATGCTCTTTATCACCTACTATAACCGACTTATTTAATCTAATTAAGAGTGTCGAGAAACACATCTTCAATATATTGCTCCAATGCTAAGACCAACACCATATACTCCATTAAGTATTATCCTTTTCATCTTCCCCTTCTTTTTGTCCTCTTTCGATTTCTTTCATTTTCTTTGTCATCTTCTTCCTCCCTGATCTTTATCCACAACCAAATCTCTATAACCCATCTCCCTTAAATCCCTTGACTTTCGTCTTTTGATTTCAATCCCCCAAAGAGTAGTAGAATTGCAACACCTATCAACCAACATTAGAGAAACTAACATAGAAAAAGGGCTCATCAAGGTTCACCCCTTCATCTCATCGTCCAAGCCATGATATAGATCAGCAGGGTTGGTTGAGCGTTATAATCTAAATTTCATCGTCCATGAACTATCGTCATAGCTCATTGGATTTGGCCACCTTCGGTCAAACCGTAATCTAACGTTGTAGCTGAACCCTTCTACCTACACCATGGGCTAAATGTTAAGGTCCCAAATCTTAATCTCTACTATCAAGGATACAATATCCACCACCATCGGATGTATTTGCACCTATTGACCATAGAAGCACCACATAGCGACCCATATGTCGTTAGATTAAGGTGGAAGCATTTTTTGATTGTTTGATCAGAAACAACCTCCCAAGTGAGTTGACTCATGTGAGTGAGGTAAATTGTGGGTCAACCCTTTAACGTTTCAAGAATGCCATAAAGATCCCTCCCTCAAGAAATTTATAGAACACTTCTGTTGAAAATATCTACTTGCGAAAAGGTACTTCAAAAAGCTAAGTGAACCTTTCATCGATTTATTTTATTCCAAAGATAAACCCGAACACTTTGATGAATAATGTGCAGACAAGGCACTATAAATTTTTTGATTTTTTATAATTTTATAGCCATCTCAATTCTCTCTCTTCAGATATATTGTGGATATGTTATTCGATATATACTTTGAATTATTGATGAATTTTAAGTCAACTATTTATTTATGGATTGTTTATTCATTTTATTGTCATTTATATCTTTGGAAATTTTGCAAAATAGTCATTTTAACTCATGTGATGTTAAAGAAACTTTTTGGGTTATGATTTATTGAAAATCATTGAAATTTGGATTCTATGGAAATAACTTATTAATTCAACACTTACTTCTTATGGATCACAAATTACATCATTTTATAAAAATAAAATAGCTCTAAAATACATTTAATTTCTTTATCACTCATGATTTTTCAGAATTAATTAAGATAGCTTGCAATGTTAAAACTGATAAATATTAAACTAACATTTTCGGCAATTGCAATTTTCGATTTATTCATATCAAATTCAAAAATTCCATAAAATAGAGTAGTTTATTTGTTCATATTGTGCTTATCATATTTTTAGTTCCATAAGATATTACATTTCCATCTTTTAAAATTGAAAAATATCCAACAAAATTGCATGAATCATATTTGATTTATATATAAAAATGTAACATGGATTCCTTGTATCTTATAACTTAATGGAAACATCATTTCTTCATTTTTGGGGAAGAATTTGACATGAAATATATTTTTTAGAGCCGCCCCTATTTCGCCAAAAGCATTCCAAAACTACACCATTTTTGCTTTCTTTTCTCCATTTTTTTCCATAAAAAAGTTAAAAAATATAGAATAAAAAAACCAAAAAATCGCATTGCGTTGCAACACACAATATTGGTATTTTCACATTATTTGGACGATAATAAATACTCATGTCACATATAACATTTTTGTTGCCTCCTTGAGTTCGACCTTGGTACATTTACTAAGTAAAATATAAAATACATCCTATCACATTAATTGATATATTTTTATGGTATTTTAATTGTATCTTGTATAATCAACACTAGATAAAAGTGAAAATCAAATGGCATCATTGTCAGGAAAGCAACATGACTTTTTATATTTTTGGTCATGTTTGTGTTCTAGTTTTTGTCCTTAGTATCTCATTTATGTGACATCTCATTTTTTCATATTTTCATCATTGCATTTTATTTCATTTGCATTCGCTCTCTCTCCTAAACAAATCTATTTCTTTTCTTAGACATGGCCATATAGACTTGAGCGGTTCTATGGAACTGATGCAACTAGGGCACACTAGAGGTGGTTACTTGTGGACCGGAACCATTGCAGAGCACCAAGGAAACATTTTTTTAATTTTATTGAGTCTTAAAGAGAGAGAGATAGTCTTAGAGTCTAGATTTATTTTCACCATTTTTCTTTTATTTTGTTCATTTACAACAAACTCCATTTGGAGCCTCACGTGTATAGTAAATCTCCGGTTCATGCCCATGTTTTGA
Source organism: Ottelia alismoides (assembly GCA_037367405.1). Taxonomy (NCBI): domain Eukaryota; kingdom Viridiplantae; phylum Streptophyta; class Magnoliopsida; order Alismatales; family Hydrocharitaceae; genus Ottelia; species Ottelia alismoides. The sequence continues at coordinate 16,472 of JAZKJV010004702.1, forward strand.
CCCCAGCTAGATGTTCAGGGCCTATTTTGTGGTTATTATAGTTCTAGCATTGCATGAAGGCTATTAGATCTACTACGGCACTTTGTGTGTGCTTTTGGACTAGGACCACACACTAGACTGATTCGACTAGCCAAATTAAACTATTCCATCAATCACTAATAAATATTATGTGTAGTAATGGTTTCTCATGCATGCATTCGAAATATTTATTTAGGGATTCACAAATTCGATTTTTCAATATCATATGATGATCATTGTAACTATATCTAACTCAACATTTATCATTGTGTTTCTCATTGCACAACCTTTTTGATACTCCCTCGATTTTCATTCATATATGACTCAAAGAATATTGAAATTCTGTAGTAGATGATCTCTTGAACTGATTCAAAGCAAGTAATAATTAAAAGAATATTAGGACTGCTAAATTTTTTATCAAAATAGAGCAAAATTCATTGAAATATCATTGTATTTGGAAGAGTAAGGTCAACATTTTTTTGCAGGTTCTTTCTAAAGAGAGGGAGATGAGAGCCATAAGGATTAGTCCCCGAAGACCTTGACATGTGCCCTAAATGGTGGTACTTTGCTTGGCTACACACATTATAAGCACTTGCCTCTGATTTAAAAACAATGACTGATGCTTGCGTAATTACAACTGCTTGCAAAACTCAAACTAAAATTGCAAAAAATCGAATAACATGAACTCTTACGCCTTTCATCAATTTAAGTTGTGAGTTTGGAGCTTTGTTTTGTGTATTTTCTTGTGTGCATTTTTGTCCATGATCTTGCACGCATTAAACCTTGATTCACTTCCTTTACATTTCAAAGATGTCATAATTTTAGTATTCACACCTGGATTCCTCGAGTCAAGCCTACTCTATCTTATCCCAAACATCTTCATCTTCTTTCTCATTCATGTCTTGAAGGAACCCTCTCATTGAGTCAGTTCCTACACATTCACCACTCTCTTTTTTGCCCTTCACACATACTCCAACTTCTCTATACCGCTGCCCCCACCTTCTTCGATTATGATAAGAAGAACTGATACACTCCAGTCAATCAAAGATTATATGGGTAAATTGGTATGATTAAATGCTGAAATGGAAATGAATGTGGACAAATGAAAATGAGAAGAGAAACACGTTTACCATAGTGGGCACAAAGATGAGTCATGAATGTTACCACAAACTTGAGGGGTTGACCTCCACCGATTTCTAAATCAAGAGATACTCAGAAAGACCATTTTATTCTTGATTTCATCTCACACAATCAAGTCATCTCCAGGGTCATGAAGCATAAAACAGAATATGGATTTTCTCACAATTGGTCGAACCAATGGAGAAGGAGAGATGTTATATGGTGGACGACCAAGGGTATGTGGTGGTGGGTTTAGGAATGGCCAAGGGAAGAGAAAGGAAAGAACCTTTCTCATCTATTTTCTCCTCTTGATTTTTAGGACTAGAGATAACTTGTTGAACATGAATTTAATGAGAAGATAGGGAGGCCACACCCTCTTTCTAGGGCCTATGGACTACCAAGAGATTTATTAAATTGTCAATGCTATATACTTTATCCCTTTCTTATCCTTTACCTTTTCGCAATTCTATTTTAAAAATAACTTTCTCTCTTTTGGAAATTTGAATTAAATTAATTCAACTTCTAATAGGGCTATCCTTTTTAACTTAATGGATGACAAGGAAACAAAATGTCTACTTTTATTACTCCATAGTGGACAACCACAAAGATATATTTATAGAGACATTTTTCCTATCAGTTATTAATCCATATAATACAAATCATACAAGGAATTAGTACATCATAATTATGATATTTATTCTTTTATTTAATCAATTAATACCGCAAACCATCATAGACTAATTATAAAACATCGAATCCAATTTGTTACTCCACAATAAAGTGCAAATCCAATTTACATTTTATTAATTATATGAATTATGTTAACATATGTGTTAAAAAAATACGAATCGTATTCATATTAATTTTATGGATACATATCCATATCAACTAATGCCCATTATGTGAATCATATTCACACATTTCTATCTTCACATATTAATTATCAATCACAATAACAATTATTTTCTTGATAGTCAATTTACTTAATGCATGCTTCTTAATCTAATTAAGACTTGTATGCAATTTTCACAAACCCATGGAGATAATATCCAAAAACCAAAAAATTTTAAAAATAAAATTCAAATAAAATAAGAAATAAGATCAAATGAAAAAGCTCCCAACATGGAAGTATTAAATCTTGATGAGATCTATATATTTCATGAAGGGTTAAAAAACGAAAGATGTAATATATATATATAGATCTTTCTGAAGTTATTTTATGGGCTTAATACTTTTTTTATTATTTTATTTTTTTATCAATTTTCTTATTAATACTACATTCATATTACACTTTAATATAATACTAGATTATTTTCGCGTTATTTTTTATTTTAAAAGTAAAGATAATTCTAAATAAACATGATAATTTGATAATATAAATGAACAGATTTTTATATAAGTGATTTTTTTTTGGTATTTTTAGGTATTTTTGAATTTTTTTTTCTTTTGATTATTTTTAGTTTACTTAAATTAGATATAAAAAATAAAAGTGAAATGAAATGAAGCAAAAAAGGAAGATTTTATACATGAAACATAAAGGTTTACAGTTGTATTATATACAATAATTGCCCAAAGCCCAAGTTTCACATGTGAGGTCTGATTCCCTTGGAATGTTTTATTTTATTTTTGGTGAGTGCAATATTTTAAATGTGATTAACTTATCACAAGCACATATATTTGAGAGATATTCAACTTTGAAATTCAAGCCGACTCCAACTAGGGTTTGTGTTTATTTTACATATCTACATGTTCGTATTTTTCTAGTATCTTTCATGAATTCAGGTTAGTAATATGTACATTATAGAGTTAGTTTCAACTTAATGGAGTTCATGAATTTATTTAAATAGATTGAAGTTAAAGAAATAGATATACTAAATATGTATAGATGTGACCTCTATTTTTTGATTTTTTCTTTGATTCTCTTTCTTTCGGTCATATTACTTGGATATCTAGGGGTTAGGAGAAATAAATATGACTTTGGGAAACTATTTATTTCCTATGATCTGTCAATCTATATAAGTACATCCTTCCTATTTATGTGGTTTTATGATTTTGTATTTTTTATATTTAATGGATTATTGTTAATTGGTGAGTTTTATGCATGCATACACAAAATATAAAATGTATAATTAACTTATGTTTTAGATTTTTTAATGAGGAATCTATCTCAAAAAGAGATAAATATATAGAAGAATATGAGATTCATGAGAAGGCGACTCGGGTTCCATCGTTGACAGATATGCAAATAGTCATCTTTATTCTTTAATCTTGGATAAAAATCCCTATAAAATACATGTAAATATCAGTAATTCTCGACTCTTAATAAATAAGCAACATATGATAATATTGTGTAATTATCACTTACTTTTAACCCAAAATAAAAGAATAAAGAATAAAAGCAAAAGAAAGAATTGAAGGCTGTATATATATAAACCATAGATACACTCTGATCTTGACCACAAGAGTTGTCAAGACCTAATCAATAATGAATAACGTAGGAGGAGATAGGGTCCCCTAACTTATAAAAATCCTAGAAAAACAAGTTCGCATTTTACATATACATTATATTGATTATGCACATATCTTGTACAATTTTATTTATCATCGTCAAAACAACTTCAAATAAAAATTCTTTCATATTGAAACTTGCACATACAAATTTTCTATAAATAATAAAAATGTTTGTAAAAAATAAATCATGTATGAAATAAAAGGTACAACACTGAGAAAAAGACTTAAAATAAGAATTGAAAGTTCAATATCTGTTGCATATGAACTAAAATTTAATCAAACTCTCTTTCACTTTACTTAGAATAAATTTATCTTTAAAATGCATGTGGTTCATAAAAAATTGGAGTTAAGATTCAGAAGTCAGCCTTTTGGGGTTACCATTATACTTATACAACTATATATTTTGTCATAATTCATTTTAGTTTGTGTATTCTTCTAAATATTGTATTTTTAGTGTTTTAATAAAGTTCCTATATTTAATTAAAATAAAATAAAAATAAAAAAAATCCAAAAGAATAATAAATAAATAAGTGTGTTTATTATATAGTTAAATAAGAGATATGTTGTAAATTATAATATTTATTTATCCTTGTACATTTCTTTGTATAAAAAAAAGATTATTAATACACTTAAAAAGTGTTTTAAATAAATAAAATACATAACCAATAAAAATTTATTAAAATGATCATTAAAAACTATTTATAAGTCTTATATATAATAATAAATTAAACATATTTTGTAAATACTTTTATTTATTAGTATAATTAATTTAATTCATAAAAAAATATAAATATATATTTATAAATCTTAAATTATAATAAAATAAATTAAATATAAAAAAATTGTATATTTGCAAAATAAATAATTAAAATATGTAAACTTTGTATGTATATTATTTATACTTGTAAATACAAGTATTTGATTAATTTAAACCTATGCATTAAAATATGCAAATTATTAAAAATAACTATGAAATATTTATTAATTTATCTATTTGTTTAATTTCAATAATTATTTAATAAGTACATTTGCTATTTAATTCTAAATTATCAATTTAAGTTTTAATTATTTTCTCCTTTTTTGTTTGTCTTATTCGGGCCCAATTCTGAGTGGCACATTTCCGAGGTTGTTGACCAGCCCAATTAGCTCTCCTTTCTCCGCCTTCTAACACGAATCGAGCAACAACCCACCTCCATCTCCCAATCACGTAGCCCAACTCCGACCACCTCCTGACCTGATTTCTTCGCTCACGATCTGCCACTTGATCAAAGATCTATGCCCGATTATTTTCTCTAGGATTCATGCTTCATGATGCACCCGTTTTTATCCTTCGAGACATCTTATCGTGCCTTTAAATTCATCTCTAGATGCTCTAGTTTGGGTTTGATCAGTCTTTTACCCATTTCCTCCCTTGAGCTCGATCATTGGGTTGGGCCAATTTGTGACAGAAGTTGATCCTCCGCAAGCAGGAACGTGAGAGAACGAGATCGAAGGCATGATCCATTTCAGATGAACATATCTTCACTAAGATAGAGCATCTAGTACCTCCAGGTATCTATTGAGGTAATGGCCCATTTCCTTTGCAAATCTTCTTAAATTTAACTATCATAGCTTATTTTTCATTTGATTTTGTTTACTTTCGTTATATTTTTATTGGATTTCAATCTTGTAGAAGTAAGATTTATTCAGACATATGATCAGCTTGATCGTATTCCATCACCCTACTTTAACCTTAGCAAATCATTCCATCATCTCATCTGAACTGATATCATGCCTTCGCATCATCTCATAACTTATCACCTCAGATATAACGATCTGAGTTTGGCCTCCATCCCCCATCTTTGTTGGAGGTTCCCTTTCAGCCGATTCACCTATTTTCCTTCTGAATAAGTTGATGCTCACCTGGAGCATAGTTCGGAGTGTGGATCGAGCATCATCAAAACTAGCAGCAGCACACACATGTTTCATCATCTTCCGATCTTTAATCAATGAGATCTAGACTCGAGCAGCATCATTGATCGTCGTGGAATAGCAATAGAAGTCTACCAGACTTTTCGCCGCTCAGATCCATCCCAAATCAGTTGAGATTTGGATGATTGAATCTTAGAGGAAGTCAACTTCAAAGTGATCTTCCATCCCGCTTTAGCACTATCTGATCTACGAAGGAGAGATCCAGAAATGATCTGAACCACCCATTCACGCCCAATTGTCTACCCTTGGATCATATATGAGGGAGCCAATCTCATCTGCATGCCACCTCTCACCTGCATCACATTCTCCACATGCTAGCCCTCAGTGAAATTGGAACATCTATTTCCTTTATTTTGTTTATTGCATTTCAGACCTTATCTCACGTGAAATACTTGAAATAGTTGTTAGTAACACCCCTTTGTTTGTTTTATATGCTTTTTGGTCCTTGTGAATTGTGGTTGCGTGGATCCTCACATGCATCGTGTGGTTTGATTGCAATAATTCTCCTAGATACTTTTATAAATGTTAATAAAAGCATTCAAGTTATCCTATAATTGCATTCTAGTCCTTTAATACAATAGATTATGTGGATCTCCATGTGCTTCGTTTGTTATTTTGCACATTTATCCTTGCATAGTTAGTTTTGTTATTAAAATCTTGCCAGATTTCGTTAAATTGCAAATAAGGCCCTGCACTATTATTAGTTCCTTTTTTCATTAATTGCTTAGATTAATTAGATTACTTTATCCAAAAATTCCAAAAAATAGGATAAATATCTAATAATGAGATCTCTCATATATAATCTTAGTTTTGAAAATTACTTTATTTCTAACTTTTAAAATCCAGCACACCCCATGTTTCACCATTTTAACTTTAAAAATCCGAAAAAGTTATGACATATTATAAAAAATTATAGTAGCTTTATTTTTTTTCATATTTTAGCATTTATAAAAAATCAAATAAAATATAAACATAAAACCTTAAAAAATCAACTATTTGAAAATCCTTATAAAAATTATATAGAATAAAAAAATCACAAAAATATGTGTTGGTCTTGTTTTTGATAGTAATGAAATACTTTTACACAAAATTGCTTTCCAATAAGTTTGAGTGCATATTATATTTTAAAATTCACAAAAACAGTAGCTTAATTTCCTTTTAAATTTGTTTTCAACTTTAATTAAATTTAATATCCATAAAAATATTTGAAAAATCGATAAAAAAATTAAAAATCTCAAAACAAAAAAAACGTTATTTTCTTATTTTTTTATTTCACATACTTTGAACATCTAGAAATGCTCTTTATCACTATATATATCTTATTCATTTGTTGATTTTCAAAATTTAAAATACATAATAATTTAAAAAATAAAAAATATTTAAAAATAAACATCTAAAAATATATAATAGAAAACATTTAAAATTTAATAAAAATATAAAATTAATTAAAAATCCATAAAAATCATAAAAAATCCTTAAGAGCTACAAGAAATTCCTTATTAATAACTACCACCACTTAGATGAAAATTTGTTTCCCTGAGTTTGACACTCCCGACACTTATTTCTATGTGCACTTATTTAGGAGTATAAACATAAAATGAAATGATAACACATCTTTTTCCTAAGAATATTACCCAGTCGACATAGTGACATTGTTTTTTCTTTTTTAAAAGACAGATCGTATGACTTTATAAGATGGCATCGTTGTTGTAGAGGAATGGATGAGTGGGTAGATTAATGACTTGGAATTTCTACTTGCTAGTTTCATTTTCATTTACTTTTAATAACCATCATATTTTATTTCTTTTACTTGCTTTTAATCTTTACTTGGATATTATGTTGGTTTTTCTTACTCTTTATGTTGCACGGCCCATGTGTAGAGGTCATCTCATTTATCATGTGAGAAGAAGCCTCTTACATATTCTTCTTATCCAAGTTTTTAACAACATCAAATCACACATTGTAATCATGTTTCAATTCGGTAGTAATGACACTATTCTTTAAAGTAATCGAGGTAGAAGATTTTCCATGCATCTACATTTGAGTTAGGCGTAGACACAAAATGGCATCCTTAGTGAAAGAAACATTGGGGGAAACTTCACTTGAACACTGGAACATGAAGCTCAGGGTTCTATGCTAGTTTTGAGAGGAGCTAGAGGCTTCATCCTACAATTACACATTTTATGTAGTTCTTTTTAGGAACAAAGTAGCTAATGGCATGGCTCTCCGCTCCCTTTTCATGTGCAGGCAAGGAGAGATGCAGAAGAAGCTCTAGGGAGTTCGAGATGTCACAGCAATGCATAACCTTGTGATCCAAGACTATGGTAACATTATAATGAATATTATGGAAAGGGAAATGGATCCGCCTTGGTAGCTTTTCACATTGCAGATCTCGACATTCAACCTTACACGAGTTATATTGATGTCATGCACGTTTTGACACTTATAGTACACTAAACAAACAAAAGCACATGCGATAAACTATAATAGTGTCGGGACCATAATATGCATGGGGATTCCATAGGACCTAACTATATGTGGGAAATGTCATTCTTTGTAACTTTATCAAATTCAAGGGACCATGTTTATAGGAAACACATGATCTCAGAAGGGAGAGTAATGTGATAAGGGAAGATATCTTACGTATTAGCTAAGTTAAAAAGGTCCAAAATGTAATTTCTAAAGCTAAGAATAACAAAGGATTTGAATTTCTACAAGCCCAGATTGCCATTGAAGACTTCAAAACCTTAAAAGAAGATATGAGAATATCTATGGTGGCAACCATTATGCACGACCTAAGTGATGTCTTCGGAGATTTAACCTCTGGAAAAATTTCCATCCTCCATGGGGTGAGGTAGGATCTGAGTTATATGCCATGGGTGTAAAGCTTTAAATTCTGTTAGGGCTAGATCGAGGACACAACTAGCATCACAAAGCGATATTTAAGAAATATTTATAGTTTGGGAAAACATCCAACCTTCCTCTAAAGACTAATATCTTATTGACACTCTTGATGTATGTCCTCTACATAGGAATATAGATTCAGAGGTGTTAGATAAGTCAAGGTCTAAAAACCAGCATGATGAGATTGTGATTGCTAAGACCTGTATCATATGTTGCCATAAACAGGAACATATCCTTTGACACGATACAAATATGTACTTATATGTTTGAGTATAAAGATTTTGCAGACTGATAGGTTGATGGCCTAACAAGATCTCTATATCGATGAGCTAGTATGAATACAAGGTCATATGAGGTGTATGATCTCTCAAAAGAATCTTATGGGTTCACCCTTGTTGAATCAAGAGAAATGAGCTCAATCACGAGTTATCGGGGTCATACCGATTTCTCTCGATTATCGCCTTGATTAAAAAATAGAATAAGAGTCCAAGATCATTGGTATATGTTTTTGGAAAGTATATGATTTAAGTTGTCGCCCAATGATAGATTGAGAAACTTACTAATGAATCGTAGAAAACAACATACAAAATAAATTTGTACTTTTGGTTTATCAAGATCTTCTAGTATACAGGATGTACAAGTATTGGGTTATGATCGTAAAAGGTTGTATACTGTGATGCTTCCACTCTAAGGGAGTGATAAAGATAAATGGATTTTAGTGACTTTGTTTTGACTCTGAATGAATGGGACTTAACTGGATTAAATCTTAATTTATAGAACTATATTATCGATCAAAGAGTTGGAAGTTATTCTGAACAACCATACTTTCAATCCATGGACAAAGGTCTTGTGCCGAATTTGTCTATCATGCCATCTCTTCACTTTGTCATTATAAATGAGGGTATTCTCGTATGCCTATTTTGAATCTCTACTAGCTTATTCAAATCTAGCTTCCTCTTGGTTCATGCTTTCTGCATCTCAAGTGAAATTTCTCTGATGGCCCATTTGGAATTGTGCATGATTTCTACAGGCAAATGGCATGACTTCCTGTAAACTAATTTGAATGATGAAGTACCTAAGGGAGTCTTATATGCAGTATGCCATGACCAAAGAACTTGGTCTAGAAGCTAGGACCAGTTCTTCTAATCTGGTCGTACTACTTTTTGAAGAATGGATTTCACCTCCCTATTTGAGACTTCAGCCATGCCGTTAGTTTGCGGGTGGTAAGGAGAAGCTACTCTGTAATCAATACTGTAATTCTTCACTAGCTTTTTCACCTCCATATTAATGAAGTGGCTACCCCATCTAAAATGAAAATACGTGGAATACCGAACCATGAAAAAATGTGTTCCCTTAGGAACCTGCACAATGTCTTGCAATCGGCGGTTCGCGCGGGTATAGACTCCACTCATCTACTAACATAATCTACAGAGAGAAGAATGTACTCAAAACCATTGCTGGTGGGAATCGCTCCCATAAAATTTATGCCCCATGCGTCAAAGATCTCGCAAATGATAACAGGCCATATAGGCATCGCATCTCTAGCACCGATTGTCCCTATGGCTCTTTTACTCCAAGCAACTCTTCACAAAAGTGCAAGCATCTCTAGTAAGAGTCGGCCACCAAAATCCTCTCTAAAGTACCTTCTGCGATGTCCTCTTCCCCGAAGGATGTCCTCCAGCCTCTAAGGAGTGGCATAAAGTGAGGACACTATTGCATTCCTCCTAAGGGATACATCATATGTAAACACACCCTGGTCCCTCACAAAAAAGAATCTGATCCTCCCAATGGAAGTATCGTGCCTCAGACACTAGCCTATCGACTCGGTCTTTCCGCCAACCCTGTGGACTTTTATGTGTAACCAGAAAGTTCATTATGTCTGCATACCATGAAAGTTTTGTAATTGCAAAGATGCTCTTGTCTAGAAATCTCATTGTAATTTCGTGCGTATACTCATCTGAAGGCTGCTCTATCTGTAGTCAGGAGAGGTGATCAGCTATGGCGATCTTTACCCCAGGTTTATCTCTAATGTCTAAATCAAACTCCTGAAGTAAGAGAATAAATAAGAGAAGGCATGCCTTAGCATCCTTCTTCAATAGCTGAATGATCATTATAAACTGTGATTTTTGATCCAAGATGATATGATCTGAATTTATTTAACTCAAATATCACTGCCTACATATATTTCTCTGTCACTGTATAGTTGCACTGATCATCATCTAAAGTGCGGCTGACATAGTGGATAGAAACTAGAAGTCAGTTCTTCCTCTGTCCAAATACATCCCTGACCGTAAAATCTGAAGCATCTGTCATGATCTCAAAGGGCAAAGACCACTCAAGTGGTTGTAGGATAGGAGCACTGATGATCATCTCTTTAATGTGAGGAAGGCACTAAGACATTTGTCATATAACAAGAACTTGATGTCTTTGCCTACTAATTCAGTTAATGGTCGGGAAATCTTAGAGAAATCCTGAATGAACCATTGGTAAAAGCTGACAAGCCCAATAAAAGACCGTAACTGTTTAATGTTGGACTGTGGATCGAGATGCTTGGTGACATCCACCTTAGCAGGGTCAACCTCCATGCCTTGCTTGGAGATGACATGCCCCAACACGATCATGTTTGTAACCTTAAAATGGCTCTTTTCCCAAGACAGAACAAGATACCTCACAACATTTCTGAAGAACCTAGTCTAGGTATGCTAAACAATCATCAAAGGACTCACCATAGACCAAAAGACCATCCATAAAGACCTCGAGAAAATCATCGACCATGTCCATAAAGATGGCAAGCATGAACCTCTGGAATGTAGCGGGGGCATTGCACAGTCCAAAGGGAAACCGTCTAAAAGCATACGTACCGAAGGGATAAAGGTGGTCTTCTCCTGGTCTTTTGGAGCAATTGTAACATGGTTGTATCTGGAGTAACCATCTAAGAAGTAGAAGTACTCCTTCCCTACCAACCTCTCTATAACTTGGTCTATAAAAGGCAATAAGAAGTAATCCTTCTTCGTCGTGACGTTCAATTTCCTTTAATCAACGCACACCCGCCATGACGTGGTTACTCTCTTTGGAATCTCATTTCCACATTCATTCTTAACCATCTGAATTCCGAACTTCTTCGGGACAACATGTAATGGGCTTACCAATTCAGAGTTGCAGATGGGATAAATAAACCATGTGTCGTACCATTTCGTGATCTCTTTCTTGATAACATCGCGTAAGACAGGATTCAGCCTACATTGAAACTCTCTAGAATGTATGTTGTCATGATCAAGATAGATATGGTGAGAATACAAAGAAGGATTTCTCCCGCGGAGATTGAATACAGTCCACCCAATAGTCTTGCAGTTTCTTTCAAGAATTTCCATCAGACGAGATACGTGTTCTTTGGTCAAATATGTGTTGATAATGACCATAAACTGTCGATGTGCACCCACAAGGAAAGTATATTTCATGTTTAGTAGCAAGGTCTTAAATTCAGGTAAGGTAAGATCTGGCTCTACTGTAACATCCTCTATATGTGTTATAGGATTTGTGCTGATGGTAGATATGTATGTGTTATGGTTATCCACCATTTCAGTTTGTTCTAGAGTGAGACTACAGAAGATGTCTAAAACATCATCCGACTCACTACCGTGCTCATCCTTAGAATGACTAGAGGAGAATAACTCAGCTAAATATAACTCGGTCTTCGAATCATCTTAGGTGGAGGAATTCTGTAAATTCTCTGAATATGCAATAAACTCATCAGTTCTCTGCTCCATGTGATCATCACCGTCCATGCTGAAATAAAGGGTCCCGTCAGAAGAACTGCCAACTGTGGTCTCGGACCCATCCTCTTCTAGGATATCTTGGGTCTCTACTTAATACCTCTCGAGGTTGTCAAAGCAAACCTCATCCATGTAATCACAGGTGGATAAAGAACTCAAGGCATCTGAACTAGCTGTAGACACGACACCGGATGCATGTGATTCTCTCTCCATATCTATATGTACCTTCTCGCCCTTGGCGTGGACATATACCTTCCCTGTATCATAATCGAAGAGGGACTTCACGGTCTCCAAGAAAGGCCTCTCAAGAATGACCAGGGTAAGGTCTAACTATGTAGGGCAATCCATGTCCAGGACAGTAAAGTCCACTGAGAATTGCAAACCCTGCACGGTTATGATAACGTTCCTCAAACTGCTCCTAGGTCTCTTTACAGATCTATCAGCAAACTAAAGGATCGAGAGAGATTTATAAAGAGGACCTAACTCGAGCTTGTTGAGTAAACAAGAAGCTAAGAGATTGATAGAGGACATGTTATCTAATAGAGTGCGATCGAATGTGGCTTCTAAAATCTCACATCTGACATAATGTGCTTCTAAATCCTTCTTCTTCTTCTTAGGTAGTCTATTCTGAATAATGCAGCAGGTGGCCTTGGTCAAGATATGCTTCTTTGTACGTGGTTTCTTCTTCCTACGAGTTGTACATTTGTTCTTCAATTATTGCTTGAGCGTAGGGAAGTGATCCAAGGCATCATGGAGTGGGATCTTCATAAAGATGTGATCTTTTAGTAATCGATCATTCTCTGGAGTCACAAGTATGTTTTTGGTTTTTTTCTTTCCTTTTCCATACAAAGCATCGGGAAAAGGAACACGCTCAGTAACAACAAATCTTTTTTATTAAAATCAGGATGAGCTTGTACATCGAGTGTCTTATAATTATCTACAAAACTCTCTAAAACAAGAAAAGAAACATCAACTTTGGGAGTGTCTCATGGTCTGGTATAGTATCATCGTCTGATTCTTCTAAGTACATCTCATTTGTCTTGGCATCGCTCCCTTCTCTCTGATCATTTAGCTGCTAATCCTCATCATTGTTGCATCCTCCTCCTCAGCATCAGTATGTGTATCATGGATCAGCTCTCCCTCCTCATCCTATGCCTCTCCTCTTCCCGATCAGGTGCTTGTGGTGATCTACCGCTCCTGAGACGAATGAAGTTAGATAAGAATTCAGAAAAAGAGATCGTACTTGTCGTGTTGTCTACCTGATCTGGGTGCCTCCTCTTGTTATTCAGGTTCATCTGATGACGAGCTAGGAGAGTGGTCTTAGACGCGGTTAACACATCCAGACGATGGTTAACCCGCTCCATCTCGGTCTTGTGTGCAGTCTGGAGCGTGCTCAACATGTCCATAATCTGATTCAGTGCCTGGGCTTGCGAAGATATCTCAGGCTCAGTACAGTAACCCTAGCTCTCTATTCACTCCTTCCTCAGAGTATGTTGTTGCGGAGCGTATGACTGACTAGGGGTCTGAGGTGTGTATGAAGATTGTTGTTACTGTTGGCAATGATGTGGTTGTGAGTGCGAAGTAGTTGGTGAAAAGAATGTGGTCTTTTATAGACTTGCTGGTGAGACTATTGTGGCGTGTAATTCTGTCGGTGCTAAAATTACGAACGTCCATGTTGTAGATGGTTGTAGTGTTGATGTTGCTGTTGGTGTATGCTCTGAGGGGTATAATATGATGATGCATGAATCGGAGCGTACCATATCTCGTTGATCTTAAGAGTGGCTTGAGAATCAACATCAGCGTCTCCTATGTTGGTGATCTGGCTCGAGTCGGCATAGGATGGGTCCTCATGCCAATCAATCTGTTGAGTTTCCGTAGGCTGACCCGGCTCGCTGTGGACAAAGTGAATATGATGGGTGAGAGGAGTGGGTAAATATCTCCAAATAGGTTGAGAAGTCGAAGAAGCGTGAGACTATTGGTACTGAAGCTGCAAGTCCAAAACCTTCTTCGTCAGATTTCTCAGCTATTGAGGAAGTGATGAGAGTTCCTCCAACTCTTGCAGCGGCTGCAGATCATGAACTTTCTTATGAATCATATCTACCAACTTCAATTTCTTGCTAATGAATCCCATGTTGATATTTGATTCAGAATCTGAAATATTCGCCACCTTTTGATGCTCTCAGTGGTTTGGTGGCTGCGGGGTCTTCTGCAATTCTCGAGTAGAGTCAATGACTCGTGAGTTCTCTGCCATCCCCTCAATAATGGACCAGACAGACTCGGCATCCCAGCTCAAATAACTTCCGCCATATGCAGCGCTCACAAGGCCTTGGACATCTGGCTAGAATCCTCCGAAATAATTCTGAATAAGCACCTTCAAAGGTATCAAGATGAGGGCATCTCTCAGTAAGGTCCTTGAATCGATCCCACGCCTCGTGGAATGATTCATTTGGCAACTGTGTGAAATTGGAGATATGGCTTGTCATCATATTTGTCCTTCCCAGAGGAAAAGATTTACACAGGAACATGGACTTTAGATCATCCCACAGTTGAGATATCCTCCACAAATGACTGAGTTAGTAGAGCTCCTTATTTGCTAAGGCGAAGGGGAAGGATTTGAGGAGAACAACCTCCTATGTAACACCTTAATAGCTAGTCGTACCGCAAATCATCTCGAACTGTTGTAGAAAGGTAAACGGTTGCTCTGTAGCATTCACGTAAAACTTGGGAAGCAAATTTATGAAAGACGATTGTAACTCGTATGGCCCTTGATTCAGTGGTAACCAAATACAATGATGTAGCGTCCTATCTCCAGGGTCATACTCATCTCTTAGTATCGCGAGAACCACGACAGGCGGTGGTGGAATTCCCGGTTCCTGCTCTCAACACGACAATCTTGGCTCGCATCTCGTTTTGGACTCTAAACTGATCTCCGATCTGTAGACTCATCTACTGTAGCATGTCTAGAATCCTCGTGGTAATGTCTGCAGCTGGATCTATCTTCTATATGTATGATGCTCTCCAGTCAATCGATCCTCCGCTAATCAATCCTCGACTGGCCCCTTCCCGTGAGCCATTTTCTTCGAATCTTCTAGGAAGGAAAAAGTCTCATAAGAGCTTAGTAAAAAATGTGTAGGAGAAATAGACGATAGTTTAAGGCACGGGTCTGCCTCAAAAGAAGGCCTGGGAGGCAAGGGAGTCTGGGTCTGACTCTCCTCGTGATTAGATGGGATCGACTCAAGAAGAGGGTCATCCCGAGTCTGTGAAGAAGTATGACGGATGTCGGTTCAACGAGAAATCACTGAGTATGAGCGAAAAAGCAGCTTAGTTGTCATCTTCAATATCAAGAGGATAACAGGAGAGCATGATGTCAAATTAAGAGAACGAGGGTGAAGGCATATAAGACGCGATAACACACACCTCGTGAATAGACACAAAGCAACCCCAGATTCACCAACACAACCCGATGATGATCATAAGAGTTTAATCATTTATCTTGTCGATTTTAGGGTTATTTGGCAGACAGGTCTTGTCACAGATTATCGCGATCTTATAGGTGCCCGTAGTTTTCCCTGGAACACTGTCCTGAGTCCTTAAGGGAAATCACTTATTCTCAGCCAATATGGGGGTATGTACGGACCATTTCTGGAAACCCATGTTACTTGAGGATTGTGTTATTGCAGTGTCCTATAAACCCCCCACCTTGCTAAGGAAACTCAGACTGTTTCCGGCTACCCGAGAGTCCCCACTGAAGAACAGTGATTAAATGTATGTACTAAGTAGTATTCTGAGAGAAACTCGGACTCTGGTTCTACCATAAATGTCGTCCCTCACTTATATATCTGGAAAGTATACCTGCAATCCTTGTGTGGGGGTTTCTATCCCAAATCAAAGACCCTTAACATTTATTTTTATGTTATATATTTAAGCAAGACCATATTAATTTTTTGTTATCTCTTTTTTTTGGTATTTTCAATACACGTCTAATGAATTTTTTATCCTAAATAAGCATGCACTTAGGTCTCAAGTCCTAAAACTAACTATGAAGGCACACGTAGAGAAAATAAAAATTGAAAAAAACACCTAAACAAGCACCTAGCCTCATAAAAAGCAGCGAAAAACCAACGATGCGAGAAAACCGCAGTGAGTGCCCTGCTCCCTTAGTGCACGACACTTGATGAAGTAGACCTTAAGAAAAAGGAGGGAGGAAAGTACAAGTCGGGATGCCCTTACGGGCTCCCCTTATACAAAATAGAAAAATGGGCAAGGGCCCTTAATTTGTTTTTTTATAAAAATATTAAAAGAAAATGCTATCTAATTTTTCCTCCTCTAAAACTTACTTGTGAGAGATGGGGTTGGTCTTTGGACTTTCAACTGACTCGGCTTCCGAAGAAGCCGATTGATCCTGCAGGCCCTACGAAAATTCGTTACAAAAAAACTAGAAAATAAAAGTAAACAAGCATCATAAAAAATCAAATAAATTAGTGAAAACCGTAAAATTCGAAGAATATCGAAAAAACCATAA
The DNA here is from genome assembly GCA_037367405.1 of Ottelia alismoides. Lineage (NCBI taxonomy): Eukaryota > Viridiplantae > Streptophyta > Magnoliopsida > Alismatales > Hydrocharitaceae > Ottelia > Ottelia alismoides. The sequence goes on from JAZKJV010004702.1 coordinate 33,290, forward strand.
AAATAAATCAAATAAAAAATGAAAAGGAATCAGAAAACCGTATCATCAAGAAGATCTAAAAATCTCAAAACGATGTCGAGAAACCGACGTAAAGCTAACACCTCCGCAGCAACGACACCATTTTGATGACTCTATTCTGATATGTGGTTAATAGAGTTGTCGGTGTAGAAAAACCACGAAGATAGATTCGGTTGATTAAACAAAAAATCGGATAAAATAGGAGAGATAAAGAGACGTGAAGTAGAAAGAGTCGGGTTTCTCTACTATTTTATCCTTTGAACTAATTCTTATCCAGGTAAGTTCCCCTGGTTCGAACTTGAGGAGGCAGAATACCTTTACTACGGATTTCGAGGAAAGAAAGAATTTCAGGATTTTATTCTCTTATTGAAAATACAAAATAGCACAAGAAAGCACTCAAAACTAGCACACCTTTATAAAAAAATAAACTCGAGAAAAATATGCCATAAAATCAAAGAAAAATATACAGAACTGTCAACTAGGGTAGTTGTGTAACTACCCAAGAAAATTCGGTGAAAAATACAACCAAAGTAAGGTCCGAAAATACCCTATAGTTCAGGGTATAAGTGCAAGAAAAAGAAACACGTTCTGTTACAAAATGGACCCTAGCAGGACTGAATTAAAAGCAAAATTAAAAGATTTGCATTTAGGTCCCTGCGTGGGGACCTAAATGCAAATACTGGAAGACTCTGGAGTGGCTTTGGAATTCTGGATCTTCGACGGGTTTAAGAGGCAAATTCTCCACACCTTCGCATTCAACTGGTGCAATTAGAAGTTTTAGCACGATTTGGACCATCGATTGGCAACACGTATCACCAAAGTGTAGCGTTTGGAGTTCATAGCGTTCTTCCCCAATTCGAAGCGATCTGCGGTGGCGCCTCCGTCTCCTCTTTATCTCTGGCAATCGGTTAGATGCTTTGGCCTCCTGCAGCGCTAGAGGGGTGTCTCCTACACTCATCGAGCTTGCCTGCGGTTGAGCGGCTCCAAGGATGGCGAATGTAACAGCGAGGGTCGTCGAAGGTGGCGTTTCAACTACGAACGTCAACTGGAATGAGTAGTAGTTGATCGAAGACCATTTCGAAGGAGAAGCTCCGGATAATGGATTTAATGGCTCCTGATGTGATGAGTACCTGCAAGAGACATTTTATTGCTCAATTCTAGTTTAAATCGATCGAGAAATTAAATATTTGTATATTTAAAATTTGTTTTCCATAAAATATAATAAATACGAAAATGGGCGGAATGCTTCGCGATTTGGAATGAATGTGAATGGATCTGAGGGGTGTGAAGTGGTGTGCGTCTAAGAAGAATGTTTAAAGTCTCTAATTACATACCTAAAGTGGCTAATCATGGCATGAGAATCGAAAAATAAAAATCCAAAATGGAAGAAATACCTGGGATAGCAGAGTATCTGACTCTATTGGTCGTCGCTCGATGGGGTGGCTTCCCAGAGCTCCATGCATGCGGTGACGGTGATACAAGGCCAGATAGGCCTTGGAAACTCTCCTCCAATCGTTCCTCTTCCACGTTGGGGCCTCGAGTGGAGCTGTCACCTCTAGAGCAAGGCGGACCATGATGGGGAATATGGGTTGACGACCAGTAATTTGCTGGAAGTAGTTAGCTCTGGAGTTGTTAATTAGAGATGGAGGAGTTCATGAGATTTTATAGATCGATTGGAGTGGAGTCAAGTATGAATCGATGACCAGCGTGGATTGTTGTTATTGGGAGGAGGAGTTGAAGGGTTTGAATTGGATGAAGAGGGTGGAACATGGCAGGTAGAAATTATTGAAGATCGGAGGTTAGAACAGAAGTTGCAACAACTTCTCGAAGAAGAAGACACCAGGTGTTGACACGTGTCAACACCTGGTTGGCCAGCTGGTTAATAAATATTAGAAATTAATTATTAAATAGTAAATAACGCATTTTTAAGTAGATTTAAAAATGAAAAGTATAGATAATTAAACTAGCTAAAATATGGTATAATTAGTTTTAATAAATAATAAATATTTTATGAAGTATAAATATTATATTAATAAATAGGTATAAATAATACTTGATAAATAGGTTTTGAATTTTTAATTTAATAAATTAATAAATAGCATATCAATTTTAAATTCTATTAGTAATTAGGATAATAAATAATGTATAATTTTTATTATAGATTTTAATTAATTACTTTAAGTATATTAATAAATATGGATATAAGTGATGTAGTACAAATTTACCTATAAATTATGATTTTTGATTTATTTAAAATAATAACTAAGCTCAAAAAATTATGAATTAAATTAGGGATAAAATACAAGATCAATAAAATAATTATAAATTGTAAAGTTATTAAAATAATAAAAAAATATATTCTAGATAAAATAAATAGCCCAGAAACCAAGTTGTGGTTAGGTCCCAAAATCGACTTTTTGCAAACAGACTTTTTGCTTGCATGTATGTATGTAGTTGGGTGGGTAGTTGTGCATGTATGTGTTATCTAGATGTGGTGTGTAGTTATGTATGATGTATGTAAGTATGTGGGCATGTAGATTGGTAGGTATGCGGGTATATGTTATGTAGGTGGATATTTAAGAGTATGTGGAGGAATATAAGTTGGTGGCTATGTAAGATGCATATATGCACTATGTATTTATGAATGTATAATAATAAATAGGTATTGAATGTAAGCATAAATGTATGTATATGGGTATGTAACAAGTACGACAGTTTGCATTTAAGTGGGTATTTGGTTGCAGGGTTTGTACATAAGTATGTGCGTATGTGAGTAGCTTTGTATGTAAGTACGTGATATTATGTAGGTATGTGAGTAGCTTTGTATGTAAGTATGTGATATATATGTAGGTACGTAAGCGTGCATGGAGGTATATAAGTGGGTGTCTACGTAGGAGAGTGTGTGTAGATATGCCATTATGTACGTATGACAATAGATGGGTGTTGAATGTAAGCATGAGGGTAAATATGTAGTAGTGAGTGTGGGGATGCAAGTACAAATGGAGGGATTTAGTTGTAGTTGGGTTGTGCTAGTGGTATGTTGCATGTGTCTATGTATATGAAGGTATATGGAGGATGACTATGCAAGAGGCGAATGGGGATGTTATAACTATATGGGTATTTAAGTTTATGGGTATGTATGGGTGGGTGGATTTGTGAGTATGTATATGGATGTAGGTGTGTAAGTGTGGGTATGTATGTATGGGCCTAATGTATGTGGGTGGATACATGGGAGATGAATGTAGATTTGTATGTTAGTTTGTGGGTGTGTATTGGGCATGTATGGTGTTTAATGTAAGCATGTATGGAGGTTTGTGGGTGGATGGCTATGCATGAGGTGAATGGGCATGCATGTAAGTATATGGGTATGTATTTAGGCATGGGCGAAGCAGTTCCACCCTTTGTGGTGCACTATGCAAAGGTAAGGAACTTTAGCTCATTATTGTTGTTGGCGTACTATTTTAAATCACTAAAATTGTATGCTCATATGCATATGGAATCTATATTGTGATTTCTTTTCTTTTGCTATAGGTGTTATGTTGCGCGAGAGATCGATAGAGGGAAGCATGAGATTAAATCGAATAGTGTTGTTAATAGCTTCATGGTTATGAATGATTAATTAGTATGTATATAATAACATATTGGAATCGGAATAACTATTATGTCGTTGCTAATTTCATCAAAATGGCAGCATGTGACTTCACAATGTGAGCCAACATCTAGGGAATGGTGGGAAAAGATGCACATGCGAGGCAACGAGTAGTCAACAGTTGAAGCTCAAACTATGGTGGTGAGCTCCTTTCTATTGTTCGTGATCATCTCATTCTTAAGTAGGACATTTAGATTTAATTACTAAATGTTGACTTTAACAGAACCACTATGATACCCTCTTTGATGAGAAGTATGAGTCCATTTCTATTAAAAAGTGTCCACTCTTTGGCGCTGAGATTTTTACAGCATGTAATAGATCATCAATGGGTGGGACAAACTAATGGAAAGCAATTGGGGGACTATACTCCAAATTCTCATCAATTTCTAGTTGCATAACTCCTGGAGCATCAAGTGTGGTCCACCCCCATCACATTATACTCAATCATTTGGAGCTAGTGTAGATCCGGCCCAAATTAACCATATTTCCATTAAAATGTATAATATTTTGAATGTGATGGGCAGTGTGCAAACCAGACTCGATACCACAGAGACCTTGTTGACTACTCAGTAATATTTATACAAAAAAAACTTTATTTACTTCTCTTAGACAAATTTGCTTATATTGTTGAAATTACTAGCATTGGAAATGTCATAGATGATGATGATGGGAGTGATGATGATGAGGATGACAATGAAGACGAAAAGGAGGAAGATGTACATAATGTCATATTACGACGAGCAATTTGTTGCATGGTCATTATTCGCGAGAGGGATGGGGAAGTGAAGTAAAGAGAGAGGGAAAGGCAATGGGAGAGAAGAGCATAGAAGGGTCAGAAGATTGTTTGGAGGTAGAAGAAGGTCTAAGAACGATGCCATTTGTCTAGAGTTGGTTAAAACTTTAAAATTTTCCATCACATGTCACCATTTGTAATACTCTTTGAACTTATTAGGTTGGTTAAATTTTAGTATTAGCTTGTCATTTTGCGTATGAATGAATGTATACTTGATGCGTATGCTCACGTGCACTTTATATGCATGTATATGTTTGTGCATAATGTGCATGCTTGAATGGAGATGTTGTGCTTGAGTGGTGAGGAAGATGTGATTCTGGTGATGAGGAGATAATGGTATCTGGTACTTGGATGGTTTGGAGATGGGTCTGCATTTCGAGGAGAACAGAGAGACAGAGAGTGAAGACTTTGATGGGATATGCAAAATACATAGGATGGTTCAAGTAGATGGCTAAAGATGATGGTATAGAGTTCCAAGTAGATGGCTAGGATGATGGCTCATGAGTTACTTGCATCGAGGCATGATGGATTGCTCATGAGGTACTTGCAATAGTAATGAACTCAAGAGGTTTCAAGTAGATGATATTAGGATGGATAGGGTACTAGGATGGATAGGATAGGGCATTAGGATGGCTAGGATAGGGCATTAGGATGGCTCTTATGAGGCACTTGCAGTCTAGAGGGCAGTAAGATGGTTAGGTCTTGGAGTTTTCAAGAAGATGGAGATGGTTGAGAGGTTATGGGGATGATGGGTTGTGCAAGGGGAAGACGGTGAGAGATTCGTAGTAGGGAATGAGGTAGCGTGTGGTTGAAGTATTGTAAATCTATCTATATGCAGGCATGTGTATGTGAATCATGTGTATGATTGAATGGTTAGTTTGTTAATCATTTATATATGCATGTGTATTTATGTGAATCATGTGTATGCAAGTGCTTTGTGTATGTTGGTTATTTGTATATGAATGTTACAAGTGTCCCAAAGGTGGGAAAGCATTTCATTTCCTATTTGTTTTATTGGATGTAAAAATTGTGATTACAAGTAGTTGGATGCGTAATCACATATGTTGCATTGTTTCGTCCATTAAGACAACTATTAATGACCACTTGCTACTACAATACTCGCAAGGAGCTACCACAATGTGAGTACATTGTGGTTGTATCTATGTTTGTGGCTCCTTCCATCGACTACACATATATAGACTACTTGTCATCACAAGGTTGTTTTTGACCACATAGCGACTACAATTCGAGTACATTACAACTTGATTTATGCTCGCAAAAAGCCTAGGTTCTTGAAGTGAGTTTACAAGTAAACAAAAGATAATGAGAATTATGTTCAAAATATCATATGGACTCATTGCAAAATTGGCCAAAACAAAATTGTATATCTCTAAGATATCTACAAAGTTTGTGAATGACTCAAAATCAAATGAACTCAACTATGATAACCGTTTCATTATACCAAGTTCAACATTAGCCAGATTAGTAATATTTATAAGTTTCAATAAAATAATAAGATATTACTTATAATAAAAGTGTTCTTGATTGGTAAAGCAGCCACATTTTATATTTATTTCAATATTGATCATGATATATATAATAACTCAAGCATCTGATCCAAACATCTATTATGTTTTTGCGTAGCAGAATTATTAAATCCACACGAAGCGATTGGAGGAATTGTATGTGCCAATTGCCATTTAGCTAATAAACCCGTGGATAAAGAAGTTCTACAAGTTGTACTTCATGATATTACATTTGAATATATTGTTAGATTCCCTTATGATATGCAACTGAAACAAGTTCTTATAATGGTAAAAAGGGTGATTGAATGTGGGGACTCTTCTTATTTTACCAAAAGTATTTAAATTAACTCCTCCTGATCATATTTTCCTGAGATGAAATAAAAGATAGACAGTTTATCTTTTCAAAGTTATCATGAATTAGTGTTTAATCCTTTTTTCAAATCAAATGATGTGACAAATAAATATCTCTTGATACCACAAGCATTATATTGAAGGAATACATGAAGTTATTATTGAAAAATTAATTGTTTTGGGAATCAGAGTATAATGAAATATGAATAGTATTTACTGCTTTGAGTGGCTTTTTCGAACATTCAAAAGAACAAATAATGACACAATAAAAAGAACATATAAGGATGCGATTAATTCGAATGTGTCCAATTGGTAGACCTTAGAACATTATTTGCTTATTATTATTTTAATTCGAATCTTATCCCTATTCCATTTCCATATTTCTTTTTGATTCAATTAATAAATAATTGCACAAAAATTGGGAGTAGATCTATAAGTTCCATATCTTGTTATAGAACTTATGCATCAAAAAAATATCAGATATAATCAAAGAATGAAGCAAATTCATTAATAATTCATCAACCAATCCAACAACCAGGCCAAGTGAGGAAGAAGAAGATGAAGGAGAAGCACTATAGTCAAAAATTCAAAAAACATAAGTAGAATCAAAAATACCGAAAAGATAGCAACAATAGAAGCAACACTACACCAACAACGGAGAAGACCGCACCCGCAACCGATCTAGTGCCAGCCAATGGAGCCCAGCCTGAAGGATATGAAACCACATATCCAAGAACATTTCTTGGATCGTTTCGTCTAACCACATAAAAGATATAGGAATACCTCTTGGAGTGTGGTTGCGATCGAGCCTCTAAGCGAAGAGACCTCCTGTCTCAAGTCTGATCTGTCGAAGAAGATGCTTGCGAGCGCGAGGATGAGTCATGTGCTTCTCGCAATCCAAGTCGTTGATCAAGGCAATGGATCTCCTGATCTCGTCTCATGAGATCGAACGCCTTCTTCATTAGTGCCACGCACCAAAGAATACGGACATCCAAGAGTCGTCGAAGCAGGCACGACGACGAAGGTGCACTTCTCTCTATGAAAGTGAACAACCACTCAAGGAGAGAAGGAAGATGGTTGGCACGAGAATGAGAGAGAGAGTCGTGATTGCGTTTGTAACTCGAAGAGAAAGGGATGCCTCTTCTCATATAGGGTTTCAGGAGTCCATGGATCCCAATCCATGGACAACACACAATCAATGGATGAGATTGATTTGTGTTTCTTTCAATGGCTAAGATGTTATTGTAAAAAACACAACATCAAATGATTTTATTTAAATTAATTTATATTTATAAATCAACAAAATTAATTTGAATTCAAATCACCTTTGACTAGAAAAGAGATAATGAGGAGGCTAACCTCTTTCCCTAAAAGAGGGGGACGGCTACTCTTCTCCACATGGAGAGTAGTAGTCGTCCACTCCTCTTGAGTGGAATGAGTCTATGTCCTCTAATTATCATGAGATCTCATTATCTCATGATATCTCTTTAATTTACAACAATACATGTTGTAAATATTTTTCACAAAAAATAATTCACAATTATCTTGTGAAAATTTTCAATCAAGACATTGAAATTATGTGAATCTTATTCACAACCCAAGACTAGATGTAATTATATTTTCAATTAATCATTCAATGTGAATCCAATTCACATTAACAATTAATCAACAAATATAAATCACATAAGTCTCTATCTCTAAAATATTATAAATCGTATTTATAATATACATGGATAAATCGATATCGCTATCCACATTACCATATCCACAATGATTAAATCTCATTTGATTCCATTGGATAGTCATTCTCATGCATTGAGATAATGTGAATCAAATTCACGTTATTTTTTATAATTAAATCACATTTAATTATCCACTTCTCAAGGCTTATATATAATTCATCTTTGGAATTATTCTTGAACTCTTTTAAGAATAATGCATTTTCTCTGCAGATACTTGGACATAAGGACAGGATATTGTTCCACATAAAGTGACTTGGATATTGAGATCACATCTCAAATCCATATCGCATGGACTTCTCATAGATGCTTGATTTAATCGAGGTTGTAAATCTAATCTTCTCATTGCTTCTGAATCTCATTTAGACCAATGTCCAAGACATAGATCAAAATCAGATTACTTCTCTAGTAAGAGGAGTCACTAAAATCCAGACCTGTTTCATCACTCCCTTGGAATGGAAGCGTCATGGCTATACAATCATTTATGATTACATCACCGGCTGGTATTCCTAATACATGTACATCCTGCATACTGGTAGACCTATGATGAACCCGAAGATATAGATCAATTTTACACTGTCATCTTCAGGATTTCATCATCAAGTTTTTCAATCTTTGTCATTGGGATTTGGTATCGATTATATACTTTCCAAAATCATATATCATACCATCAAATTCTTTTCATGCTTCTAAAGCACGACGACCATGCATGGAATTTGATCGGTCCCAATACCTCATGAGTGAGCTCATATCTTCCGGTTCAGAAGTGAACATGTATGGTCCCTTTAAGAGATTGTATTACTCATAGGCCCTCGCATGCACACCAGCGCACAGGTGTATAGACCTTGGTTAGGTCATCAACCTATTGGTCTGCCAAATGTACGTACTCAGACACATAGTAACACATCTGTCTGTAGTCAAAGGATGTGTCCATGTATCACGATAGTATACGATATAGGACTTTGGTTATCTCGATCTCGTTAAGTCAACTCTTTGACTTAACTAATCTGACACCTCTGAATCTCTATTCCCATGCAGAGGACCCACATCAAGAGGTCAGTCAGATATCAGCCTATGTGAGAAAGGATTGTCATCTCCAACTCAAGCTAGAGATCATCTCTTAACAATAATTTGACGGTGATCGATGATTTCTATATGATTCTATTAGTGAATCAATAGTTTTATGATTATTAAGATGGCCATGGTACATAAGCCTAATTGTACAGAGGGACCTTATAGTGCATTCATTCTCTTAATCTCAGAAAGGGAGTGAAAGAAGAATCAATAACTTTTATTGAGAAATCAAACATTACAATAACAATTATTGTAAGTATGGTTCACCCTGGGCTCACATGGCTAACAATCTCTCACTAGCCCTCAGAACCATTAAGCTAAAATCCTTCAACCCATACTCATTACATGCTGGTCGAAAACCTTATGTGTTAGAGGTTTGGTAAGGGGATCAACAACATTGTCGGTAGAGGCCACCTTGGTGATGATGATGTCACCACGCTTCTGAATCTCCCGAATGATGTGGTATTTCCTTTCCACGTGCTTGCTTTGTTGATGTCATATGGAATCCGTCGCTTGAGCAATGGCTCCCGAGTTATCGTAGAGTAACAGGATGGGAGTATTAGAGGAAACTACGCCAAGTTCCAAGATGAACTTCCATAACCACACCTCCTCCTTTACAGCAACTGATGTGGTAATGTATTCAGCTTTTGTTATTGAATCCACTATAGTGTCCTATTCTTGCTTCTCCAGCTCACAACACCACCGTTCAACAGGAACACAAACCTTGATGTCAACTTTTGATCATCGATATCCGAATGGAAGTCTGAATCTGTTTATCCCAAGACTTGGATATCGCCATCTCCATAGACCAAGATGTAATCTAGCTTTCGTGTTAGATACTTGAAAATGTTCTTCACTACATTCCAGTGTTGGTCTCCATAACATGACTAGAAACGACTTACCGCTCCCACTACATGGTAGATATCTAGCCTAGTACACATCATGGCATTGTTGTGCTTTTTGAGGGGTTTTAAATATATTAATTACAAACAATCTCGTTGCAACCCAATCAAGCGTCAACAAACAAACATTTTTTCCTACTCAAACTACAAAATTACAAAGAATAATGCGAGCAAAAGAATTTTTTGCTACTTATTTACCTGTATAGAGGATAAGATCGAACTCAGGAAGGCTACAATTCCCGAGGGTTATTCATATAATTGAGATAAATTCATCTAAGAGAAAAAGCAGGAATCGCAATGGCAAACTATCTTGGTTTTTTTGTGATTTTTTTATCTTTTATTTTTTAAAACTTTTTTATTTCTAATTTTTTTTATTTCTTGATTTTAAAAATTTAGTTATTTTGATTTTACATTTTTTTCAAAAACAAAGAACAATATGCACGAGTGAAGAAATACACATACCACACTCTTTTTTATTTTTCAAAATAGTCAGAAATGCTCAGAAAAATCCAGAGAATTTTTTTGGGTTTTAAAGAATTTGAAATGTTTATGGTAATTTTTATAGAATTTTCAGATGTTCTTATATTTTTATAAAAATCAAATAGTGGCAAAAATGATAAACAGTGCACAACTTGGAGTAATTCGCAACTTAAAATTATTTTAAGTGCCCAAAACTCAAGGAAATTATTTTTATCTAAACTATTGATAATTATCTACAAACATGAATGAAATTTAGTTTTTTGGATTTTTATGGTTTTTTTATGATTTTTCTAAGTTTTTTGTTATTTTTCAATTCTTTTTGGGTTTTGAAAAGAATTAATGCATGAAATTTGCATAGAAATTAAAAGACAATGAAAGGAAATTAATCATTTTTTTTGCAATTTTTAGAACAATATTCAAATTTTAATGAATTTTTGTATTTCAGGAAAAGAAAGGACACTGTTTTTTAATTTTTAATAATAACAAATTAAAATAAAATGCAATGAAAGTTATATACAATGAAGACGGATACAACAGAAATATACATAAATTTTTGTAGAATTTTAATGACAATGAAAACATTTATTCTAATAAAAAGAACAAGGAAAAAAAGTCAGAAAATTCAGGGACTAAAATTTAAATAGTTAAATGTTTTTGAACAGAGAATAACAGAAATAAACAAGAGGAAAAAGAATGCAAATTACCCACAAACATGTGCCACACACGTAATTGGCTCTGGCTACGGGGGTCTTCTTGCAATTTTTGAAATCACTGGGGAGCATACTTGTAATTTTACCAACTTTTTTTAATATCCTTTACGGTTACTATGCTCCCTTTGTTCTTTCAAACAAAAGGGGGGGCATCGTCATTCTTCCTTTCTCCAAAGCACGCAGGCGGCAGCGTGATCAGAGTCGGTGGTCGAGTGGGCTACTGGCGGGGCCGAGGCGTACAATGTAGATGCGCAGTGGTGGTCAGCTGGTCGTAGCCGATAAGGCTGATGGAGTGGCGGTGGCATGGTGTTGGGCGGTTTACGGCGAAAGAAGGCGGTGGTGCTGGCTCATGGGAGGGCGGATAAGGAGGTTGACGGCGGAAGAAGGCGGTGTTGTTGGCTTCACGCGGAGGGGGTCGTCGCTTGCGGCTAGAGTCAGTGGTGGATGTGATGGCGGTTGGGATGACGATTGGCGTGGAGATCTGCCTGGGTCGACCGCATACGGGAGCGGGGAGGCTGTGGGTGCCTCAGTAGGCCAGATTTCTGATGGGTACACACTTCAAGAAGGCGCACGTACGCGTGCGACATTGTGGAGGAGCGGCGGTGGGCATCGCCGATTGTTAGAGAGGGTATTGCTTGTCGCCCATATTTTTTCCTTTTTTTATTTTTTTTAAATTTTTTTATTTGGTAAAAATAGAAACGAAATAATAAATAAAACTTTTTTAAAAAAATTAAAAGAAACTGTAATAGAAGATTTTTTTATATTTTGTTTTTAAATTTTTTCCTGCAAAATAAATGTTAGAATGAAAGAAAGAAAATATTTTATTCTTTTTATTTTTTATTTATAAACAAATTAGGATGCGAGCATGATGACTCGATCCCAAATCAAAATGGACGACATGAACGAGTGTGGTTCCGAGGAAAATGGCGGATGGAATCGGATCTCCGACCACCGTGCGTGGTCGGAGGTGAGAGATCGTGCAAGGTAGAAAACAACGTGAATAGATCGAGTTGTGAAATGAAAAATCGAGTCGGTGATGGATCAAATCGTGATGGATTCTTAGATCTGGATAAAAAAATGACAACAAAATAAAGAGGCAAAAAATAAAACTAAGATTAACTTAAGATAAAAAAACAAGAGAAGAAAAATGTGGATCTTACCTTAGGAGCGGAAAATACCGGGATCGCCTCGATGAAGGTCGACTCGCTGTCACCGAACGGCTCGAAGGCTAGGCACCCTTCTGAGACAAGAAGACTCTTGGAAATCGGGCTCCTCTGACCAAAGATCGATCAAGTTGAAATGAGGGAGAAGGAGCCATATAAGCAGAAAAGATAAGGATTCGAAATTCAAAAAATTGAAATAAGATAAAGAGATAAGGAAAAAATTGAAATGAGATAAAAAAGAGATAAATGTTAAAATTATTGACATTTTTTTGTATTTTCATCACTTAATTAAAATGAATAAAAAATGTTAATTTTTTATTTTTTGTGGTGGTTATTTAAGAATAACAACTATATACATATACTATACACCTGGTACATTATATATATAATTAAATAAGGAAATTAGTTTTTTTAAAAAAAATTCTTTTTTTATTTTTGTTTTAATTAATTTGTAAAAACTATTACAAATACAATATGTACAAATACATGGGAAAATTGCACAAACCACTCCAGAAAATCGATTTTTCAACCGTAACTCCAAAATTATGAAATCAGAGCCATTTTAAAGATAATTTAATTTAGATTACAATGGAAGTGAGTTTGGTTCAATGTGAGTTCATATGGAGCCGGAATTGGTTATTGATATTGCTTAGTGGTTTTTTTCAAGTGTGGTTGCTTTTATTCTGTACATGATTTGATTGTGCAATCATTTTTATTAGTTAGATACATTTTAATTTACAGCTTTTGTTTTGAAGATTATTTTGTTTGAAGTCAATTTATGTACAAATAAAATAGTGTAGTATACAAATATACACATCACACAATGTTTTTGGATTTGTTTTTATTAAGGACCCTATCTCACCCTACTTTATTCCCGGTCGATCAGGTCAAGTCTTGACCTTCTCTCGGGGTTTTGGTTAGCCTGTATCTATTACATATATACAGTCTTCCTTTTTTTCTTTTCTTTATTTTTCTTTTCTTTCTTTCTTTATTTATGTTAAGTTAAAATGGTAAGAAGTGTACAATATTTACACACAGATGCAAGTCAGTAAGAATATGGAGTTAGTATTATATACATGTGTTTTATAAGGGATTTTAAGCTAAAATAAATGAATAAAGATGATGAAATGCAGATTCATCATCCCCCTATGCTTCACCTTTGCTAGCCCCTTAGCAAACACTTATTTGAAAGAATAAGTGAATAAAAAAACAAAAAAGAAAAAGAAAGGAAAATGAAGAAATTTGGACAATATTGAGTATTAAACTTATCTTCATAAAATTGTAGTATGGAGCTCTATCAAACCTTTGGATTATTAGTTTGGCGGAACCTTAATGGGAACTGGATTATAACTAACAACCTCTAAGTTCCATAAGACTCATATTCAGGTCTCCACAACAATCACTTTAGAACAAGTCTACATACAAAAATTCTTATGACTATGAATCTTTACTTGTATGGTGTAAGTAAAATATAGCTCCTCTTCTCAAAAGTAGCAAAGAAATATCCTCCCTCAATAAGGTTACTCTAGTCCCCCGATCTAGCAACTCTTTCCTCGAGGAGCAGGGATATTCCTTTCTATGTTCAAGTACAACTAGCTAAAGAAGAGGAGATGGAGAAAAGCATGGGCGGTAACCAGTGTAGCTACCTATACTTGGATGCATGACCAGTGTAGCCAAGTAATCCAGCTGCAAGCTTACAATAATTTGACTTTGAAGCTCTTTAATTTCCTTTTTTTATCCTTTTACATATACTCCTGCAGGTATTTTACTTTTCAATCAGGTCTATCCACTTTTGGATATTCTGTATTTTTTCATTTTTTTGAAAATATATACAACGTGCAACATGTATATAAGGAGTTTCTCCTCTTGAGCTAGTAGACTATCCCTCTTTTGAAGCCTTATTGCAACCCCACAGCATCCTGTCTTTAGACCTCAACATCGCTAGATTAGGTTGAGACGCACTTCCCTCCCTAGAGGAAGACGACAGGTTCCGCCTAGAAGTACTACCCTCGTATGCTACACCAAGACAAAAGATTCTGCCTCCTCACTACCTCCTCCATGAAGAGCTACGTGTAGAGTGCTTGTCCAAGATAAGCCACAGTCTGAAAGAATCATACGTGTGTTGTTAAATATTCTACTTAGACTAATCAAGATGACATGTGAACATAGTCTTATGGACTCAAAGAATTAAGTCACTAGGACCTGAAAAGTCTTAACTCCAATTTTTATAAGGTTCCTCTGAAATTAAGTGGATTAAGGCCCAACTAAGCTCCATTCTTCAATTTTATTCCAGACTTAGTTTAAATGTCAATACTATAGTGAAAAATGCACATGCAAATACAAGAATATGCACCATGCAAAAAGAAAGCAATTTTTTTAAACAATTTTCTAATTTTAAACTTTTATGGATTTTAGGAAAGAAGGCAAAAATGACGCATATGCAACTTTTTTATAGATTTTTGGTTTTGTAATTTTTTAAGGAAAAAGGTTAGTAATATATACTAGTATATACAAGGATTTTTTTGTAGTTTTTTTGTTTTGGTTTTTTTTGTTTTTGTTGTGTTTTTTTTGGGTTATTTTCTTTTTGTTTTGTTTTGTTTTTTAGGTTTTTTCTTTGGTTTTGTTTTTTTTGTTTTTTTGTTTTAAGATGATTAAAGTCGATATACACACACGTGGATTTTACGAATTTATATACATATCCCCAAAAAGAATCAATAAAAGTACAAGTTATGTCTAAAGTATATATACAATATATACGATACCCCCTATACTTAGCTCGAACTATGTCCTTATAGTGATTAGAGAGCGGCAAAGGAAGACATAACTCGTGCTAAGTATAGAAAAGTGAAAAGACTCTTATGCTACAACGACTCAAAGAGAAATTGAAGGGAATAGAAGTCGGTGATCCCCCAATACTTAGGATCAAGTAATCCTAAGTATAAAAGACTGTACAAAAGGTGAAACCAATGTAGAGAATGTACGGACTCAAAAATAAAAAGATAATATGAACATCACCCCCCATACTTAGGGTAGAGTTTCCCTAAGTATATGCAACAACAAGAGCGATGAAACGATGAATATAAACAGCACAACCACTCACCCCCTTTATTTAGGATAAAGCACATCCTAAGTATAGCATATACACACACACAAAAAAGGGGTAAATGATAAAACTAAAGAAGAAAGATTGAAACAAAAGGATATACAAAAGGAGTGGATGTACAAAGGTCAAGAAGGTCGAATGTGACCTTCTTGAGGGACCGATGAGGTATGGATCTGACAAGGTGTAGGTCGATATTGGTGTCATCATTAGACATGAACTGATCACGATCAACCAACAATGTATCCTCAGCAGTCTGAGAGTGTGCAGGCACGAATAGGTTAGGTGGAAGTAGTGTGGTCATGTCCTTCCTGGGAAGTCTCGCAAATATCAAAGTAAAAAGGATCGAAATCACTATCAGAAAAAGTATGATCAGTTTCACCCTCGCAAGCCTCTACTGGATCATCATCCTTATCAAAAGGCCCAAATTTCTTTATAAAAGCAATCAAATCAAATTTGGACTTATCGATCTCATCTAAATCTGGGTGAATAGGAACAAACACATCAGTGAAAACGATGAAATCATGTCTGTCATGCCTAGTCTCAGATTCTGCCTTCCACTCTAGGGTGTCTATCGTGTAAATCTCGCGGATGTCCTCAATGCATCTCCACATACCAGAAGGGGGAACTCCAAGGTCTATGCTTTCCAATTCTTCCTCCTTGAAAATGAATTCTTGGGTCTCCGTATTATCCAACATACAACAAGAATCTTTGATATTATCATCAAGGTCAAGGTTCTTAGGGATGGCTAGCACGGGCACACTCTCATGGGATGTAGGTCTCTTGTCAGTAATGGATGTCGTGATCAACACATCGCTCCCTGCATCAGAACGGAAGCAAATTTCTCTTGATCCATAATCAATAACGGCTCTCGCAGAAGTAAGGAAAGGCCGTCCCAAGATGATTTGAGTATGCTCCACAGGGGTGGAGGTCTCCATAGGAAATACAACAAAATCCGAAGTGAAACTCATGCCCTGAATAAGAATGACAGCATTTTCTAGAATACCCTTCGGCCTCTTGATAGATCCATCAACAAATTGAACTATCATCCTGGTTTTCTTGAGAGGACTAAGATGAAGAGATTGTACCATAGAGAAGGGTATTATAATGATTGACAAACCACCATCAAAGAGAGTGTTATCACAAAAATAGTCAGATATGAAGCAACTCACAAGAGGTGTGGCAGTGTTCCCTTTCTTAAAATGCGGACGGTGAGAGATGGCGTAGGTAGTGGCTATGGTCAAGATGTGACACTCAGATCCATTCCTCTGCTTTATCTTCTTGTGTTGAGGAGCAGATAAATGTGTCATGGCCTGGTGAAGTGGGCTTTAATGATCTCGTGAATGGTGGTCATCACTTCAGGTTTAGTCAACATTTTTTTGAATATTTGGAGCTCCTCCATACAAGGGAGGAGATCAGAATCAGCATATACACAAGGATTGCCAAGAGCAGCTATACAGTGGCATCCTTGGGGTCAAGGTTGGGACATGTGGTGAATTACTATATGGGAAAATAGTTTGGCATGAGTGCCCTCTCCTCACAAAATGAAACAAATTGAATAAACAATGTGTCTTCCGAAATCTTTTTGGATTTTAAATTTTTTCATTTTTTTATTTGGGTGATTGTAAGCTCTCATGAATTATCCTCAAGTGAATCCATATGCTCAAATAGTGAGTAGTGTTCTCGCTCTTATTTATGTTAAATAGATTGTTAATCCTCTAATTAGTATACTCCATCATCTGGTTCAGTGTCTTAAGTGTGGAAATCAGGAAAGGTGACTCCAAAATCCCAGGATCGGGTGATGGAATGAGGGTGGGTGAGACTCAGGGTCCGACTCCTGAAATAGTGGGTTAGGTGGATATGCATAAAAATTAGGAGGAAAGTCCTCCTAGAAAAATGAAGGTGGATAGGCTGGAGAGTGGGAGAATTTCACGAAGATCAGATTAAAATAACTCCAGTCGACCATCTCGAAAACAAAGACAGGGTAGGGAGAGCACGAGGGTCAAGTCAAAAGATGTTGACAAAAAGGCATAAATGCGCAGAAGGATCTAGTATGCACATAAGTAATCAAACACAAAACAAACCCCCAGTTCACCAACTCAACGCAATATGAAGACCGCAAAGGTTCGATCAATTATCTTGTCAATTTTTAGAAATTGCTGAGAATACAATATATCAGAGTGGTTAGAGCGAGCTGTTAGGAACCCAATGCTCCTAGGAGACTGTCCCAATCTCACAACTAGTTTTTCCCAGCCAGTATGGGTGCGGACCATTTATCGGCTACCCGATCTGCCCACTCTGTTAAGGAAATCCCCGATCGATTACCGGCTACCCGATAAAATGCTCACTGGAGAACAACTAATCACAAGACGGTAGTCTGAAGAGAGTTTGGGTGTGGTTCTATCCTAGTGTGTGGGTCGCTCTTTCGCTGCAGATAAATCAAACACGATGGGGGTTACTCTCCCCAAAATAATTATTTTTCCTTACGTTTATTTAAGGGTCGAGTTTTCTTTAGCAGTCCCGATTTTAGGTAGTTATCACTTGGTTTGACTATTTTCAATGAATGGCCTACCGAGTGTCTAATTCCTTTTTAACTTATGTGAGTGAAAACAAGGAAGAAGATCGGAAATGCCAATGCACGATTAACACAATGATGCATGCAGGGGTTAGAGATGTGTACCTTATCACCAGCACTCTACATGCACGTGATCCGCGCAGAATTGAAATACAGAAAAATAAACGAACATATATGAAAATGCATGTGAACCATCCTAATCAATAGCTTTCTATTAGCGGGCAAGAATAGGTTAATTTGACTAAGTCCAATTACGCTATATTCTATAGGTACAGAAATTCTTGTTTAAGGTGTTTGGACCTAATTAATTACCTAGCTTAAGCAAATTAATTAAAGCAATCAATAGGTAGCTCACGAGATCCGTGTGAAACAAAAAAAATAAGGCGATGAAACAAAATGGGTGAGGTCCCCGAAGTTCACCGGCACTTGGCAAAACAGACCCTGCAACAAATGAATGTCTGTTTACAAGGGTTCAAATGCTAGAAAATAAATAAATATTTTCTTTTGTCTCCTTCAATTCTTCTCCTCCTCCTCTTACGCTATCATGTAGCTAGGTGAAGAATCAAGCAGCCTCCGCTTCGCTTGGGTGCTTCGGGCTCTCCTAGGATCACCTCCTTTACTCCGCGGGCCCTCACAAGAAAAAGAAAAGAGAGAATGTGTAAGAAACGCAATTATCAAATATATGCAGAAAAGAAAAAATGAAATAAAATAATGAATATGAACAACGAAGCAAATGTGGAAAAATATAAATAACTATTTACAACAAAGAATAGCAGGTCAAAAGAGAAACCTAACAATCATTACCGTGCCTCCCCGATAACGGTACCATTTTGTTGCTACACTTTTTGAGGGTTTTTAATTATATTAATTATGAACATTTCGTTACAACCCAATCAAGCGTCAACAAACAACCAAATTTTTTTCTTCTCAAGTTACAAAATTATAAAGAATAATGCAAGCAAGAGAATTTTTCGTACTTATCTACTTGTATAGTGGATAGGATCGAACTCGGGGAGGCTACAGTTCCTGAGGGTTATTCAAATAATTGAGAGATATTCAATTAAGAGAAAAAGCAGGAATCAAAATGGCAAACTTTCTTGGTTTTTTTGTAAAATTTTTTTGTCTTTTTATTTTTTTAAATTTTTAAATTCTATTTTTTTGTCTGATTTTCAAATTTTTAGTGATTTTAAGTTTGCAATTTTTTTATTTTCCAAAATAAAAAACAATATGCACGAGTGAAGAAATACGCCACCACACTCTTTCTATATTTTTCAAAATAGTCAGAAATGCTCAGAAAAATTCAAATAAAATATTTTTAAGTTTTGAAGGATTTGAAAAGTTTTAGGAATTTTGTACAATTTCAATTGTTTTTGTGTTTTTATAAAAATCAAATAGTTGAAAAAATGATAAACAGTGCACAACTTGGAGTAATTTGCAACTTAAAATATTTTAAGTGGCCAAACTCTTGGAACTATTTTTATGCTAAACTATAGACAAATAAGAAATGAAATAATGATTTTTAGATTTTTTATGGAATTTTTATGATTTTTCTAAGATTTTTGTTATTTTTCAATTTTTTGATTTTTAAAAATATTTAATGAATGAAATTTGCATAGAAATTAAAAGACAATGAAAGGAAATTAATATATTTTTTTGGAATTTTTAGAATAATATTCAAATTTTATGAGTTTTTAAATTTTAGGAAGAGAAAAGGACATTGTTTTTTTATTTTTTAATAATAACAAAATACAATAAATGCAATGAAATTTATATACAATAAAGAAGAATACAACAGGAATATACACAATTTTTTGTAGAGTTTTTAGAGTAATGAAATCATTTATTTCAATAAAAAGAAATTGGAAAATAAAGTCTGGAAATTCAGAGACTGAAATGTAAATAGGTAAATATTTTTGAATCAGAGAATAAATAAAATAAAGAAGAGTAAAAAGATGAAATTACCTTCTAACACGTGCCACGGACGTGATTGGATCTAGCTGCGAGGGTCTTTATGCAATTTTTAAAATAACCGAGGGGCGGTTCTTGTAATTTTGCCAACCTTTTTTTAATATCCTTTAGGGTTACTGTGCTCCCTCCGTTCTTTCAAATAAGGGGGTGGCGCTGTTCTTCCTTTTCCAAAGCACGTAGGCGGCAATGCGACCAGAGTCAACAGTCGAGTAGGATACTAGCGGGGCCGTGACATGCGATGGAGATGCGCGCTTGTGGTTGGCTGCTCGTAGACGACAAGGCTGATGGAGCGGTGGTGCGTGGTGATGGGCGGTTCACGGCAGAAGAAGGTACTGTCGTTGGATCGTGGGAGGGTGTATGAGGAGATTGAAGGCAGAAGAAGGCAGTGCTGCTGGCTTCACGCGAAGGGGGTTGTGGCTTGCGGCTGGAGTCGGTGGTGGAGGTGTTGGCAGCACGGGCTCATGTCGCTTGTGCAGGCGACTGGGATGATGGTTGGTGTGGAGATCTTCCTGGGTCAGCCGTAGATGTGAGCGGGGCGGCTATGGGTGCCTCAGTAGGCGAGATTCCCTTCGGGAACACACTTCTAGAAGGCGTACGTCCACGTGCGGCGTTGTGGAGGAGCAGCGACGGGCACTGGAGGTGGCTGGAGAAGGTGGTGCTTGTTGCCCAAAGTTTTTTTTCATTTTTATTTTTTTTTTCACTTTTTTTATTTGTAAAAACAGAAATGAAATAATAAAATAAATTTAATTATTTTTAAACAGAAACTGTAACAGAAGATTTTTTACTTTATTTAATTTTTAATTTATTTTTAATTTTTTTCTGCAAAACAAATGCTAGAAGGAAAGAAAGAAAAATATTTTTCTGTATTTTTGTATTTATATATATAAACAAAATTAGGATGCGAGCATGATAACTCGATCTCAAAATTAAATGAACGACATGAACGAGTGCGATTCTGAGGAAAATGGAGGATGGAACCGATTCTCCGACCATCGTACGTGGTCGAAGGTGAGAGACTGTGCGAGGTAGAAAAGAACGCGAATAGATCGAGATGTGAAATGAAAAATCGAGTCGGTGGCGGATAAAATCATGATGGATTCTAAGATCTGGATAAAAAAATGACGATAAAATAAAGAGGCAAAAAATAAAATTAAGATAACCTAAGATAAAAAACAAGAGAAGGAAAATGTGGATCTCACCTTAGGAGCGGAAAATACCGTGATCACCTCGACGAAGGTCGAATTGCTATCACGAGATGGTTTGGAGGCTATGCACCCTTTTGCAACAAGAAGACTCTTGGAGATTGGGCTCCTCTCACCAAAGATTGATCAATTTGAAATGAGCGCGAAGGAGCCATATAAATAGAAAAGATAAGAATTTGAAATTCAAAAAATTGAAATGAGATAAAGATATAAGGAAAAAATTGAAATGAGATAAAGAAAAGAAAGAGATAAATGTTAAAATTATTTAAAAAAAGCTATTTTTTATATTTTTGTCACTTAATTAAATTGAAAAAAAAATGTTAATTTTTTTATTTTTTTTGTGGTGGTTATTTAAGAAGAGCAACTATATACATATACTATATACATATGGTACATTATATACATAGTTAAATAAGGAAATTAGTTTTTTGTTTTAAAATTTTAATTTTTATTTTAAATAATTAATAAAAATATTTACAAATACAATATGTACAAATACATGGGAAAATTGCACAAACTACCCCAGAAAATCAACTTTTCAACTGTAACTCCAAAAATTATGAAATCACAACCATTTTAAAGATAATATAATTAGAAGATAATGGAAGTCGGTTTGGTTCAATTTGAGTTCATATGGAGCTGAAATTGGTCATTCAATTTTCTCTTAGTGGCTTTTTCCAAGTGTGGTTGCTTTTATTCTGTATATGATTTGATTGTGCAATCATTTTTATTAATTAGGAAATATTTTTATTTACAATTTTTTCTAAACATTATTTTGTTTGAGGTCAATTTATGCACAAATAAAATTGTGTATTATGCAAATATACACAACACAATTTTTTTGGATTTTTTTGATTAATTACCCTATCTCCCCCAACTTTATTCCTGGTCGAACAGGTCAAGTCTTGACATTCTCTCGGGTTTCGGGTCAACCTGTGTCTATTACATATATACAATCTTCCTTTTTTCCTTTCTTTATTTTTCCTTTCTTTCTTTCTTTATTTATTTTCGGTTAAAATGGTAAGGAGTGTACAATATTTACACATAGATGCAAGTTAAGAAGTTTATGGAGTTAGTATTATATACATGTGTTTGATAAAGGATTTTAAGCTAAAATAAATGAATAAAGATGATGAAATGCATATTCATTAGGCATACATTAAGCTTCCTACAGCTGATGCATAGGGGCATCTAGCCATGGCTTTCTTTTCCTCGACAGTTTGAGGAGCCATCCCTTTAGATAGGTGTATACCATGACATAAGGGGAGGAAAACTTTCTTGGAACTATCCATACGGAAACATTCAAGAATCTTCTTAATGTACCCATGTTGTGATAATCCCAACATACTCTTTTCTCGGTTTCTGAACAGCTTCAGACCTAAGATGTAAGAGGCTTCTCCAAGATCTTTCATATAGAAGGTATGAGATAGACTAATCTAAACATTAGTCATCATCCTTGTATCATTCCCAATGATGAGGATGTCATCTATGTAAAGCACGATGAACACAATGGCACTCCCATTAAGTTTCTTGTATACATAAGGTTCATCAGGATTCTTCACAAAATCATAACTCTTTATGGTTTCGTCAAATCCGATGTTCAAGATACGAGAAGCTTGGTTGTTCCCATAGATGGATTTCTTCAGCTTGCATACTTGACTTCCTCGGTTATGAAGCCCTGAGCCTGTTCCATATAGATGTCCTCCTTGAGGAGTCCATTGAGGAAAGCCATCTTGATGTCCATCTGCCAGATGTCATAGTAAAGATGTGCAGCTATAGCTAGCAGTGTCTTGATGGTCTTAAGCATAGCCACAGGAGAGAACGTCTAAATGTAGTTGATGCCTTCTCTCTGTGTGTAGCCTTTGGCCACTGTCGTTCCTTGAAAGTTTCTACTTTCCCATCATGTCCCCTCTTTCTCTTGAAGATCAATTTACACCCTATAGGTTTTACCCCTTCAGGTGGATCCTCTACGGTCCATACACCACTCTTATGCATGGAGTCAATCTCTGACTTCATTGCTATCATCCATCTATCCATGTCATGATCCACAAGTGCTTCATCAAATGAAGTAAGATCATTGTCACTTTCACCTGACACATGGAATCCAGACCTTTCAGGTGGTGCAACCACACTCGAACTCCTTCGAAGAGGTATGGGTGTTTCATCTTTATTTATTTCTCCAGTTTATGGATCAGGAAGCTCAGAATCCTTAGGGGACTCAATGAGTTCCTCTATTTCATTTTTATCTTAACCTTTTAGGAAGTCATTCTCTAGAAATTTCACATCTCTAGAGAAGAAAACCTTCTGCATCTTAGGATCATAAAGATGGTATCCAGTACCATATGTAGCATACCTAATGAAGTAACACTCATGAAAGCGAGATTCTATCTTACTTGCGTCCACGTTCTTCGCATGGACCAAGCAACCCAAAACCCTCAAGTGATTAGCACTAGGTTTGGTCCCATACCATAGCTCATGAAGAGTCTTAAGCACAGATTTGCTAGGAATCTTGTTTAGGATAAACATAGCAGTCTCTATTACATATCCCCATAAACTAATTGGAAAATGTGCTTTGCTCATCATTGAACAGACCATATCCATGATGGTGTTGTTGCATCTTTCAGCAAAACCATTAAGTTGGGGGGTTCCAAGAGAAGTGAGATTGGATACAATTCCATTCTCTTTAAGGTATTCCTTGAATTCATCTGAGAGGTACTCGCCACCTCGGTTAGATCTAATCCGTTTAATCTTCCTATCGGTTTGGTTCTTCAATAAAGACCTTGAATTCTTTGAACTTTTCAAAGGTTTTATATTTATGTCGTAGTAGGAAGATAAATCCATATCACGAATGGTCATCAATATACGTCAAGTAATATCGATATCCATTTCAGGTCGCGATACTAAAGAGACCACATACATCAGTATGTATAAGGTCAAGAATACCTTCACATCTTGTAACCTTGTTACGAAAAGGCATCCTAGTCATTTTAGCTCAAATACAATGCTCGCAGGTAGGCAAAGGTTGAACCTGTAGAAAATCTAAGGGTCCATCCTTTATCAATCTATTGATCCTATCAACAGATAAATGGCCAAGCCTATGATGCCAAATCATATTAAAATGATTACCATCCTCCATAGATCTTTTAGGGTTTTTATTAGTGGAAGTAACATTCATGACATGTTCATCAATGCACAATTCATAGAGTCCACCAGAAGTCAAAACACCATCCACAATATGCTTACCACAATGATTTATACCTAGTTTATTACAGAAAAGGAATGAATATCTGCTTCTAACAAGCTTAGATACAGATATTAAATTCCTTCTGACTTCAGGTACATGAAGACATTCTCTAAGTATTAGGACTCTTCCACTAGACAACGATAGTCGACAGATCCTGACGACGATTGCTGCAATACTTGCATCAGATCCCATCTGGATGACTATCTCCCCTTCATCAAGACTCTTACTTTCCTGAAACAAATGCAACAAATTGCATACATGAAAAAATGCACCAGAATCTATAATCCAACTTCCTTCTCTTCCAAAGAGAAAACTAGTTTCAATGATGAAAGTAGATTTCATACCTACTAGGGCTTTACCGTTGTCGACTCACTTTAGGTAAACTGGATAATTACGCTTCTAGTGCCCCAGCTTCTTGCAATGATGACAGACATCATTTTTCTTCGATGCTATCAGAGTGGATGCATTGGTAGATGAGCCAACTCCTTGATTCTTCTTCTTTCTCTTATGGGCTGGACCCCTCTGATAACCATGCTTCCTAGAAATATCACCCTGTATAAGGGAAAACTCTGCCGAAATTTTCCTAGAAATATCACATCGTATAAGAGGAAGCTCTGCTGAAATTCAAAGAGAAAATATGTTCTTCGTGTTCTTCATGTTCTTTGTGTGTTCTTCGTGTTCTTCGTGTTCTTCGTTCGTTCTTCACGTTCTTGGCACATTCTAAGCATTTTTTATATAAAAATGAAATTTGATCGTTTCAGGAGCTATAAATCATCTCGTTGAAAAAGAATCATGATAAAGCACTGCATATGTGAGAGAGAGCTCGATTAGGTAACGAAATCCTTCCTTTTGCTGTTGGGTTTTCATATGTGATCGTTGAGATTTCTGTATTTATGCTTCTTGCTACGAAGAATCTTAATTTGATAATTTTAGAGTAAGTATGAAAACTTGCTTGTGATTCCCACTAATATAAGTTTTAAGCATCAAATTGATATAGTGGCTTGGAAAGTTAAGGTTTGGAAGTTAAAAGAGCATAAATTGAGTATATAAATATATCAATTAATATATGTGTAAGTTTATACTCAGTAATTATGATTATGCTAATCTACGGCTTAACGGAGGAATTACATCATAGGAATTGATGTGTTTTGAGTTGGATCCTAAAAAGGATCATGTGTCATGTTAAGGATGACTGGGAGTAGAACTATTGGTCGGTCATGCAACCTATAGGTTTGCCGGAAGGAACCCGTATTGGTGTTTCCCTATCTAGGTGGTACACAGTTGCCCGGTTATGATAAGTGTGCACGAAATAAGTGATTTGCAATGCGTGGTACCGGTAGAAAATATCTTCGGGTTGAATGACGAAAGATGTGTTCGTGCCATGTGGAGGCACAGGTGGTTGGATAGCGGCTGGGTCACGATAACATGCATTTAAAGCCGCTAGGTTATATGATTAAATGTTAGCCTGAGGTTTTAAGCAACCGAGTCCTCGAGGATGGTGTGCTCCTTTATTTGCAAGGCTGAGGGTTGAGACCCTGACTAATAAAAGAAAAGGAATTTGTCAGGGTAGTATTGGAGGATTGGTTGAGGCAATGTGCGACGGCATAAGCTTACCAAGATCAACGCAATCTCCAATCCTGATGTGTCCACAGGTTCAAAGTCCATAAACTGGTGAGGTAATTTCCTAGACTAATCCCTTACATGGAATAGAAAGGAATATGACTTAAATTAATGAGAAGGAATGAAACTTTTTGTGATAACATGTTTTGAAAAATTACACAATTCGTTTGCTTTTCTCTTCTTCATTACTTAGCATTCGTTAATTATTATCCTATGATTTATGGAAAATCCAACAGGTGTCGGTGAGCCATCACAAGGACTTTACTAATCCAGCCAGCTTACATAGTAGACATCCAGCCAGCCACAGTAGCTTTTCTTTGTAAGGTAGTTAGTAATCTTTATGTGTATTTCCTTCCAGCTGATGTACATGTAATGGTTGTAGTGGGACAATGAATCATGTGAATTATATTTTTGTGAATGGAAAAGTATTGAAATACTTCCTTCTGAATATTTTTAATTGCAGTTAGTTTTTGAATGTTAGTTGTGATTGTTGAATAAATTATTGTTGAGTAACTAGATCCAGATATGGAAGGATCCGACGTCCCTGGATTCGGAGTCATGACAGATCTGACAACCCTGGATTCAGGGTCGTGATATAAATGGTTTTAGTGTGCTTTGAGAGCTCACACACTTCACTAAAACGAATCGTTCAACCAATATTATTACATAAGTCAAGGAATAAATTGTGAAGAACATGATAACAAGGATGTCCAAGACACTCATGCCATCTCTTCAGAGTCAAAGTAACATCATTTTCTTTAGCACTAGTTACATCAACCCAAGTAGAGCCCACACGAGCAATAAGATGATATAGTCCATCAGCAATTAAACCAATCCCAATATGCTTCCTCTCACCAAGTCCTGCACCACACAAGATTTCTCATAAAAAGTTAGACAACAGTTGAGATCTTTTGCAATACGATAAACATAGAGCAAGTTAATTGGAAAATCTGGAACATGAAGAGCGTCTTTTAACAATAATTTATCTATGATGGATATGCTCCCTTTTCAGCCACAATAACTGAAGACTTGTCTGCCAAATTGACATGTACTCTACTGGAGGCATGTTTATAATTAAGGAACATCTTAAGATTGCCAGTCTATGATCAAACACACTACTATCAACAATCCATTCATCATTAAAAAAATGTGCACCTTCACTCTTTTTTGTAGCCGTTGCTGCGTTTACAACATCTGCATCATTCGTGCTCCTATCAGACATAGATATCTTATGAGCATAAGCATGAAGGTCTTTGGTCTGCTCGTAGGTCAATCTCTTGCTATCAACAACCATAGCAACATGTTTCTTTTCTTTATTCAATTTCCTCTCCGGACGCAACTCTCGACAATAATCTATTCCATGACCAGTTTCTTACGGTTGACACTTTTCTTTCCAATACTCACTTTTGCTCCCTTTACTAAGAAAGATAGACCTTTCCAAGAATAAGACATTTTAATCTCTCATAACCACACGACATTGTTATTCAGATTCAATAGCATGATAGACTTCCTCAATGTCAGAGCCTATCCCAGTTGTTAATGGCTGACTCCTAGTGGCCTCATACTCATTGTTCAGACCACCAGGAAAATAAAAATCCGTTGTTTCCACATCTCATCCCAGGACTTCTTTTGATCATCTTGACTTGTTCACGTGTCATCACCATAATAGTCGATCTCCTCCCATTTTGATTTAATGGTAGCGTAGTATCCAACAACAAACATTTCCCCCTTTTTCATATTGTAAACTTCCCTCCTTACATGATACATTCGGATATCCTATCTCTTTTATCCATACATGTTCTCAAGAGTGAGACACTACTCTCTAGCGGAATATTTCAAGGAACCAAAGGTTGGATGTCAGGTGCCACAACATTTATAATCCAATTTCTGCACTGACTATCTTCAACAGACTATTGCTCATGCAATTTGTCAGTTATAGCAAGGGGTTTATTCGACCATCAATTTAGCCTTTCCAAACAAGAGAGGCTAAGGCAAGTTCCATAACCGTAGACCATAATAAATAGTTATTTTTTGTTATTTTGATTATCGTAACTTGAGATGGAACATTATCAATTTTGAAAGTTACCATCTCCAGGTCTTCTACTTAGATCTCCACACAGATACCAAAAAAACAACTAAGGCAAAGAACAACTCACAGAGGAGAGAATCTCCAAGATTATCTCAAACCAACAAAAAGAACTGAATAAGATAATGTCGTCATCCTAGTTATCCGTTAAGAGCAACGAAGAACATGATATGTCAAGAGGCAACACATGAGACCGTTGCTAAGGGAGAGATTTTGGCTACATCACCAACATCCATTGCGAGGAGGTTTGCATTAGATCAGGGATGGAACCACCAAGGGAGGGAGGGGTTCCACCCTACGCCACTAATAGTCGCTAGGAGGAGGTCTTCGTCATATTAAGGCTGGAGCTGTCAAGGGGAGGTGGGGCCGCCAGGGGTTGGGCTGCGTCAGGAGGAGCCCCCAAGGGGAGGAGGTGCTGCCAGGGGGGTCTGAGTTAGCGGATGAAGAGGGGTTGCCACGGAGGAGGGCGCCGCCACACAGGAGGGAGCCGTCAAGGGTGTTGGATGTGTGAGCCTACAGCAAGCCATTATGCAATAAATGTTATTGCAAATATCACTCCCTAATCTTAAATGAAGAATAACTAATTTGCATAATAGGCCCCTTAGTACAATTAGGGTTATTTACCATGGCCATCTTAATGATCATACAACTGTTGATTCAATTGTTGAATCATAGCTAGGATAAATATCTAAAGAGTTAGATTGAGGATTCATCAAGTACCATCAAATGATTATTAAGATTTCATCTCCAGCTTGAGAAGGAGATGTCAATCCGTTCTCTAAAGGCTGATATATGACCGACCTCTTGATGCAGGTCCTCTGCGTAGGAATAGAGAGTAGGAGGTGTCAGATTAGTTAGGTCAATGAATTAACTTAACGAGATCAAGATAACCAAAGACCTATGTCCTATGCTATCATGATATAGGCATGCATCCTATGACCGGAGACAGATGTGTTACTATATATATGAGTATGTACATTTGGCATACCAATAGGTTAATGACCTAACCAAAGTCTATAAACTGACATGCTGGTGAGCATGTAAGGGCATATGTGTAATACGATCTCTCAAAGGAATCATACAGGTTCATTGTTGAACCGGAAGACATGAGCTCACTCATAAGATATTGGGAAGAATTAAATTCCGTGTATGGTCATCTCGCTTTGGAAGCTTGACTGAATTATAGGATTGATATATGCTTTTGGAAAGTATATGATCAATAACTTGGTATTATATATGCTTTTGGAAAGTATATGATCGATACCAACTCCTAATAGTCAAATGAGAAACTTAATGATAAAACCCTAAAGGAGACAGTCTAAAAGATATCTAGAACTTCGGGTTTGCTCTGGGTCTTCTAGTATGCAGGATGTACATGTATTAAGAATACCTGAGGGTGATGTGATCATAAACGATTGTATAACCATGACGCTTCCAATCCGAGGAGGTGATAATACAAGTCTGGATTTTAGTGACTCCTCTAACTAGAGAAGTAACCTAATCTTGGCACGAATGTTGGACATTGATCTGAATGTAATTCAGATACAGTGAGAAGATTAGATCTACGACATTGATTTAATCAAACATCAATGGGAGGTCTCCGAGATCTGGATTAAAGCTATGATTTCAATGTCCAAGTCACTATAAGTGGAACGTACAATCGCCCTATCCTCATCTCCAAGTATCCGCAGAGAAATAACATTATCCTTGAAAGAGTTCATGGATAATTTTATTGTTGATATATGTATCCGAGCATTGAGAAAATTGATAATTAAATGTGATTTAATTATCATGAATAATATGAATTTAATTCATATTATTAGGAGAGTTATCTAAGATAAATAAATGTGATTTATTTATCAAAGATGTGAATAATGTGAATGTGATTCTTATTATTAGGACATATGAGAAGAGAGATCCAAGATGATCAAAAGTGATCTACTTATCATGGATATGAATAATTTAGATAAAACTATCCATATTAATCATATATATTATAAATGTGATTCATAGCGTACAAGAGAGAGCTATTTGCAAATAACATTTACAATTTAAATGTTGTTGTGAATTGGATTCACATTGGACAATTAATTGAAAATGTAATTTACATTTTATTTTGGGTTGTGAATGTGATTCACAAATTTTCAATGACATGGTTGCAATGTTCACAAAATAATTATGAATTATTTTTGTGGAGTAATTTACATCAAGCGTTGTTGTAAATATTGAAGATTTCCATGGAATAATGTAATATCATGGGATTGCAAGAGATCGTCACCTTCCATCTTGAGATGGTTGATGGCCATCAACTACTATTAGGAGAAGGTGGCCGTCCCCCTCTTTTTGGAAGGAGGCTACCTCCTTCCTATTATCTCCCTGTTTGATTGATTTAATTTGGAATTTTTATTAATTTATATTAATTATTCAATATATATTTAATTTAAATTAAATTAATTGTTATTGTGTTTTTATAATAAAATCATGGCCATTGAAAGAAACACATATCAATGTCATCCATTGGATTTGTGTGCGCATGGATTGGGATCCATGGACTCCCAAAATATTATAAAAGAAGAGGCACCCCTTGCTCTTCAAGTTACAAAAAAGACAAGAGACACAACATATGCTCTCTCTCATTCTCTACACGTCCTCTCTCTCCTTCTCTCTTAACATGTTGCCGTTCACATGTTGACCTTGAGAAGAACGTCGTCGCCATGTCGTCTTGATGTTTCTTTGCATGTTCGTGGATCTCCGTCTCCTTTGATACGCCACGCTCGTGAAGAAGATGTCGCGTCTCTTGTGACGAGATCAGGAGATTCGCCGCTTGGATCATCAACATGGATTTCGAGGAGCACGCGTCTCATCAACGTGCTCGCAAGCGTCTCCTCCATTGAATCAAACTTAAGATAGGAGGTTTATTCATTTAGAGACTCGTGTTAGCCATGTGAGCCCGAGGTGAACCATTCCTGCAATAAATGTTATTGTAATGAATGATTTATCAATCAAAGTTATTGATTGTTTTTTCACTCCCTTTCTGAGATTAAATGAATGAATGCACTATAAGGTCCCTCTGTACAATAAGGGTTATGTACCATGGCCAACTTGATAATCATACATCTGTTGATTCGTTGATTGAATCATAGATGCTGATGCTTGGATGAATATCTAAGGAGTTAGATAGAGGACTCTACAAGCATCATCAAATGATTGTTAAGTGATGATCTTCTGCCTGAGTAGGAGATGGCAATCATTTATCATTTGGTTGATATCTGACCGACCTCTTGATGCATGTCCTCTGCATGGGAATAATGATTCGAAGGTGTCATATTAGTTGAGTCAATGGGTTGACTTAGCGAGATCGATATAACCAAAGACCTATGTTGAAAACTGTCACAACATAGGCATGCATCCTGTGACTAGAGACAGATGTGTTACTATATGTCTGAGTATGTACATTTGGTAGACCAATAGGTTGATGACCTAACCAAGGTCTATACACCGACGAGATGGTGTGCATGTAAGGACATATGAGTAATACGATCTCTCAAAGGGATCATACAAGTTCACATGTGAACTGGAAGACATGAGCTCACTCATGAGGTATTGGGACTGATCAAATTCCATGCATGGTTGTCATGCTTTGGAAGCATGACAAGAATTTGAAGGTATAATATATGCTTCGGGAAAGCATATGGTCAATACCAATTCCTAATTACCAAGATTGAGAAACTTGAAGATCAAACCCTGAAGATGACAGAGTAAAATTGATATATATCTTCAGGATGATCATAGGTCTTCCAGTATGGAGGATGTAGAGGTGCTGAGAATACTTGAGGGTGATGTGATCATAAACGATTGTATAACCATGATGCTTCCATTCCGAGGGAGTGATGAAATAGGTTTGGATTTTAGTGACTCCTCTCAATAAAGAAGTGACCTAATCTTAGTCCATGTATTGGACATTGATCTGAATGAGATTCAGATGAAATGAGAAGATTAGGTCTACGACCTTGATTCAATCAAGCATATGTGGAAGGTCCACGAGATCTGGATTTGAGATGTGATCTCAATATCCAAGTCACTATACGTCGAACAATACAATCACCCTGTCCTTATCTCCAAGTATCAGCAGAGAAAGCGCATTATTCTTGAAAGGGTTCAAGAATAATTCCAGAGTTGAATTATATCTAAGCATAGAGAGATTGATAATTAAATGTGATTTAATTATCTTGATGCATGTGGATAATTATCCAATATAATTAAATGTTATTTAATTATTGTGGATAAAAATAATGTGGATAGCAATATCCAATTATTCATAATATATTATAAATGTGATTTATAATGTATTAGAGAGAGCTTATTATGATTTATATTTGTTAATTAATTATTGGTGTGAATTGGATTCACATTGTATAACTAATTGAAAATGTAAATTAATTTTTGTTTTGGGTTGTGAATGTAATTCACAATTTTCCAATGGCAAGACTGCAATATTCTCAAAATTAATTATGAATTATTTTTGTAGAATAAATCACAACAAATGTTGTTGGAAAATATGGAAGATTTTCATGGAGATATGCAATCTCATGAGATTACATGAGATTGCCTCCACCATGGAATCACGGTGGACGACCACCAAGTCCCATAAGGAAATTGGTAGCCGTCCTACCTATTCCATGTGGAGATGTAGTCTCCATGCTAATCTCTCCATATTTGATTGATTTAATTTAGGATTGAATTGTATTTGATTTATCAAATATATTTAATCTAAATTAAATTATTAGTTGTTGGTTTTTTTTACCAACAACAATCATGACTGTTGGATTAAACACAAATCAATCTCATCCATAGATTTGGTGTGTCTCATGGATTGTGATCCATGGACTCCCAAAAACCCTATAAATAGAGAGGCATGCCTTGCTCTCTAGGGTTATGCTATTGAGATACAACTCTCTCTCTCTCCCTTCCACACGTCAACCCTCTTCTCTCCTCCATTGGTGGCAGCCCACCAAACCCTAGAGGAGAGGCTTCGTCGTCATTTCTCCACCACGCCGCCGCTTCGACGTTCCTCGGTTCTCCATCTTCTTTGGAGTGTTCACTCACGAAGAAGGTGTTCGATCTCGTGCAACAAGATCAGGAGTTCACTGTGCTTGGATCAACTTCTTGGATTGCGAGGATCACGCGATTCATCCCCGCGCTCGCAAGCATCTTCTCTGACGATCGGACTTGAGACAAGAGGTCTCTTTTCATAGAGACTCGATCAACCATGCTACAAGAGGTATTCCTTTATACTTGATGTGGTTTTAGATGAAACGATCCAATAATTATTTTTGGATCATGTGGTTTCATCACATGAAAATTTTTTTAATTCCGCTGCATAGAACAACTATTACAACTAGTCGTTCTTCGTCGTATTTGATACGATGCTCACGCTTCTATGATGCGCTTGAGGATTATCCCATTCCCTTCAAGTGGTATCAGATCCTTAGGTCAAAGGTTTTGGATACGATTAATGAGCCGCCCGATAGACTAAGGTAAGGAATCACTATGGTCGTTGCGACCTCAATCACTCGGGACTCAGAGCTCGATCAAGAAACAAAATCAGACCACCAAATAAAGATAGAGAAACAATAAAAACCAAATAGCAGTCCTAGCTATGTGATTAACCTTGTATAGCATCCAGGGTCAGTCTCAAGGAGCACGAGTTGGCCTTGCAGCCTACGAAGTAGTCTAAAAAGAGAAGAAAATAAAAACAAGGATTTTTTGGTGGTTTTTAATATTTTTTATATTTTTTTGGATTTTTTAATAATAAGGAAAATAATAAAAAAACAAAAACACTCACATTCAATAAACTATTTAAATGCTAAAAATGGTCTAAAAATTCAAACAAAAATATTTTTATGCTTTATGGATTTTTTACTATTTTTAATGAATTTTTGAGAATTTTATAATTTTTATAGAATTTTCTAAAAATCAAAGAAGGCAAAAACAAAAGAAAGCTATCCAATCAAGGTTGGAGGATCAAATTAAAATATAAAATGGTCCTAAAAGAGCATGGAGGTATTTTTTATGAAAAATAGAAATAATGAAGAAAATTTAGTAAAAGAAATTGTGAATTTTTGAGTTTTCTATGATTTTTTAAAATTTTATGAGTTTTTGAGGGTTTTTTAATTTTTAAGCTTTTTATAAATCCAAAAATAGCCAAAAATGCATAGAAATTCAAACACACAAAAATAAACAAAACTTACTTTTTTGTAATTTTAAAAGGGTTTTAATATTTTTTTAAGATTTTATAATCTGGACATAGGAAAAATTAATGGTTTTTTAATTTTTAAAAATACTAAAAAGCCACAAAAATGTACCCAAAAATTAGGGAAAATTTTACACAGTGGTAGGAGCCACGTATCCAATTTTCACGCAATTTGGGTTAATTTTGATATTCTATTAAAATCTAAAACAATCACATAGTGCACAGAGACCTATTCGCAATAAAAACTATTTCTGAGGGCTGAAAAGTAACAAAACCACGAAACTGGGGGTCCCTCGTGCAAAATTTCCAAAGTCCCCACGCGCGCTGCACGTGATATGGGCACAAAGGGACCTGAATGCAATGAAACTTACTTCTGAGGGCTTATTAGCAACAGGTGCTAAAAGTCTAGGGAAGAAGTTGTAAAATACCCAAAGATTTCAACACATGTCGAATAAAAGTGTTCACAGGGGTATAAATGCAAATATAAGAAAGTATGTTTCGTTCAATAACACATCAAAACAACAACCCAGATAATGCAATTTCACCAAACATCACGTGACGAAGCACGTGTCTCACATATACAAGGATGAAAATGCAAATACTACAAAGGTCCAGGTCCTAAGTGTAATTTAACCAAAATAAAAAGAACTATATTCTATATTTACAGGACTAATTAATAAAAACAAAAAGGAAAAGGGCCTAAGGGTAAATTACCCCTTATTATCCGAGGGCTGGAGGCGTGTCACGTGTGGTATCGAACGGCTGAGGGGGCGCAGCGCCTCTGCGAAGAAGTCGGCTCGGATCAGACAGCTGAGGGGTGTCCACGTGGCTGATCGGACGACGGCTGGATAAAGGACACCCCTTCGTTGGCTTGGACGGTCCAGATCAACCCTCGAAGATCTGACGATGATGGCCTGCTCCTCAAATAGACGGTTCAGATCAAAACTGGAGCTGCGAGGGTGAACGGACGGCTGAGGAAGGTCCTGGATGAACACGTCGCCGGCGAAGTTCGTCGGCTCGACACTCACGCTGGGGGCCTCCTCTGCTGCTGCTGAAGTGCGGAATGGATCCGCCAAGACGTCCCGCAGCTACTGAGCCCCTACGATGACGCTGGGAAGCTCCGAGGAGCTCCGGCGACGAAGGAGGAGCTGGGCTTCTATGGCTGAATGTGTCGACCCTCAGATGGGTCTCTTCTGACCTAAAAAATAGCACAGCAAGCTCCTGGGTCGAGGGCAAACTGCCTCGACCCGATTAGAGGGGAAATGGGCGGCTGGTGCGTCGGGATGGTCTACCTCCGGCGAAGCGACAGCGGTGGAGATCAAAGTCCCTGCTCTGGGGCGAGACAGGGGGTGTGAGTGGGTGCAGAATGTGAGGAGAGGTCTCGTGGTTGTGATGGTTGAGTCCGATGATCGATAGGGTGACAGAGATGGTAGGAATCGACGAACGACGACGAACGGATGAATTGGGCATAATCGAAAATTCAAGAAATATGGGAAGAATTGAGTCTACCTGATGCGTGGGATCGACTGGGGATGAGCTCGTGGAGCTCTGGTCGTCGCCTCGAGGGTCGTCGAATGCCCGAGGCTCGAGCGCTGCTCTTGGCGACGCACGGCGGCGAGATGTCGTCGGATCAGTGGCTGGGACCTTCCCTCCTCGCTGCAACAGTCCTCTCCGATAGCTGTCACTCTAGGGTATATAATGGAGCTCCTGGGAATGGAAGATGAGGCCAAAGATGGCGTGAATTGCAGCTGGAGCTTCAGCTATATAGTGCGAGGGGTCTGACAAGATGGGGTTCGGGCACGTACGTCGATGCACAGACCCCTAAAACCCACCCCGGGCGAAGGTCTCGGATCTGTAGGGAAGGATTAGGACCCGG
This sequence comes from Ottelia alismoides, assembly GCA_037367405.1. NCBI lineage: Eukaryota > Viridiplantae > Streptophyta > Magnoliopsida > Alismatales > Hydrocharitaceae > Ottelia > Ottelia alismoides. The sequence goes on from JAZKJV010004702.1 coordinate 69,619, forward strand.
GGTTTAAGGATTTGGTGGTCGGATCAAGGCGCTATAATGTGGAGAAATCGGATCAGGCGCCAGATCCGTGAGAGGAGGGTCCACGGGGGAGAGTTGACCGGGGGTCAACAATCCCCCGTGGACCAATAGGAATTCAGGATTTATTAAAGATTTGATAATTCAATAAAAAATAATAAATGAATAAATTTCGAAAAACTCACAACATGAAAAATGTTTCTTTATTTTTAAATTAATTTTTGGTAATTTTTATTTATTTTTCTGAAATAAAAAAAATTGTATGTACAATATAGTATTATTATATATAGGTATATACAATATGTAATTTTGATATTTAATTATTTATTTTTATATATATTATTCCAATTTTATATTTTATTTATTTATAGAATAAAATTTGGAATAATAAGGTGTTTTTATTTTATTTTATTAATTATTTACAAGGGTAAATTAAATACTTTTATTTACATACATACATGGTATATATACAACGTGGATTTTGATTTTTATTGTATTTCTTTTTATTTTATCTTTGTTTTTATGATTTTTATTTTATTTATTTACATTATGAAATATATAGTATGTATATATTTTTATAGGTTTTTATTTATTTATTTATAAAGGAAAATAAATAGATAAGTGGTTTTATGTATATGGTGTATATACAATGAGGAAGGGTATTTTAATTTATTTTTAATTTATTTTTAATTTTCTTTTTCCAATTTTATTTTAATTTTATATTTACAACTATATACAGATAAATACACACCCATTTTTATTTGAATAAGAGGAAAATACTTTTTATTTATTCACAGGTTACATGAGCTTCCCTATCTCTCTCTACTTGGTTCTTTTTGCGGTCAGGCCCATGCTGAGCCCTCCCTTGGGATTAGGTCGCTCAATATTTATTCTAAATATCTCCCTCTTTTTCTTTTATTTCTTTATTCTTTTATTTATGCACAAAAACATGCTAATAATGCATATTTACACAATGCATGCTGAATGATAATTATTGCTATTTATAGATATCTACATGTGTTTTGCATAGGTTTTGTAGCTAAAATAAAAAAACAAATAGTGATGAATGGGTATTCATCACCCTCCTATACTTAACTTTGCTAGTCCCTTAGCAAACACTTATCTGAAAATGAAGTGAGAAAGAAAAAGAAAAAGAGGAGAAAATGCATGGATCAATGTTGATTATTAAACTTGCCTTCATTAAATTGAAATATGGAGCTCGATCAGATCTTTGGATTATTAATATGTCGGAACCTTATTTAGACTTAGGTTTAAAACTCAACAGCCTCTAAGATCCACTAATCTATAATCAGGACTCCTCAACAATCCAGATCAGAACAAGTCTACATACACAAACCCTGAAGACTATGAATCTTTCCTTGTACTGTGTAAGTGAGGTATAGCTCTTTACCTCAGATGTAGCAACTTGACAACCCTCCCCAACAAGGTAACTCTATGACCCTAGTCTGGCCACTCTTTCCTCGAGGAGCGGGGTATTCCCTTCTAAGTTCAAGTTCAACCGGCTCAAGAAGAGGGGAAGAAGAGAATGGACCATGGCCAGTGTAGCCATGTATCCTTGGGAGATCAACCAGTGTAGCTAAGTCTCCCTGCTGCAAGCTATATAAGATGGAACATGAGTCTCAAGCTTTGCTTATTTGCACGATATACATACTCCGGTGGGATTATCATTTTCTATCAAACCCACCACTTTTTTGGAGTTATTTTCTTTTTGCATTTTTTTAAGTGCATCTGTACAACATCTTTACATGGTGCAGCATATGTACATAAGGAGTTTTTCCTCTTGAGCCAGTAGACTATCCCTCTTTTGAAGCATTATTGCAACCCACAACTCCTGTCTTGAGACCTCATGGCAACCAGACCAAGTTGAGACGCACTTCCTTCACTAAAAGAAGAAGAGAGGTTCCGCCTAGAAGTACTACCCTCATATGCTACCCCAAGTCAAGGAAGACTGCCTCCCCACCACCTCATCCGTAGAGAGCTCTGTGTAAAGTGCGGGTCCAAGTCAAGCCATTGTCTATATGAGTCATGTGTGTGCTGTTAAGTGCTCTACTTAGGCTCATTGAGATGACATGTGATCATAGCCTAGTGGACTCAAAGAATTAAGTCACCATGGACCTGAAAAGCCTTAACCCTAAGCCTTATAAGGTTCCTCTTATAATTAGGTGGATTAAGATCTTAATCAAGCTCCATTTCCCAATTTAATTCCAGGCTAGTTTAAATGTCAACTATAATCCAGGATAAACTATACAGATATATACAAAGATGTTATTTACACAATATTTACACACATGCAAAATTTTTGAAAAATGTTTTCAAATCATGAATGTGTGCATGAATGCAAGTTTTGCAAAATATTTACACAAATTTACACAAGATTTTTGCAAACTTTTGATTTTCAAAACATTTTGGAAAAATTTGTACTATATGCATAATTTTGATATGCACATATTTACACACAATTTACACAAAAAGTTTTTGAAAACATTTTTACAAAAATAATTTGTACAATAGCTATGTATGTGCAAATAAAAGAATGTTTATTTACAGGGAAAATTTTTTTATTTTTTATGGATTTTGGGGTTTTTAGCCATTTTTATTTATTTACACACTCACACAAAGTATGAGTTATGGCTAAAGTATATATGAAATATATACACACCCCCCTATACTTAGCTCGAACGATGTCCTCAAAGTCAAGAGCGATGAAGAAGACATAACTCGTGCTTAGTATAGGGAAGTGAAAATGAAGGCTATATATAAAGACGAATGAAAGAATAGAAATCAAGAGGATCTCGGCTTTTCCCCCTATACTTAGGATCAAATAATCCTAAGTATAGCAGGTTGTACTTGAAGGGAAAACCGAGTGAAGAATGTACATGGTCTACCCCCCCTATACGTAGGGTAAAATATCCCTAAGTATAGGTAGCAAAAATAGGGGTAAAAATGAATCAAAAGAAATACTCGAGAGTCCTACATCCCCCCTATACTTAGCGTAAAGTACACCCTAAGTATATCATAATCAAAAGATGAGGAAAGGGATGTGGGACTAAAGAGTGGAATGATATGGACAACTGGATCTATACAGGTCGGGAGAACAGTGATAATCAAGCGTGAGATGCAATAGATGTGAGTCAAGAGACCACATCTCACGCAAAGTGAATAGGGGCAACATCAACGACCTGCGGCTCATGATCAAGATATGGCTTGAGCCACTGGTCGTTCACTCGAAAGGTACTCTCAGAAGACAACTCAAATATGTCAATGCTCCCATTGTCGTGTACCTTTCTCACCAAATACGGTCCCTTCCATTTCCTCTGTAGCTTCCCTGGAAATAGACGAAGCCTAGCATCAAACAGCCATACTCTCTGTCTAGGCTCAAAATGCTTGTGGCTGATCTGAGAATCATGCCACTCCTTCACACTCTCCTTGTACTGTAGGCTGTTTGAGAAGGCAGTATCACGAAGATCCTCCAAGGCGGCTAACTCTGCCCTCCTCTGATCTCCTACACTATCTGGATCCAAAAGTATATCTGTTACAGCCCAAAGTGACCTATGTCTCAGCTCAACATGTAAATGGCACGGCTTGCCATAAACGAGGCGAAAAGGAGATGTGCCCAAAGGTGTCTTGAAAGACATCCGATATGCCCACAAGACCGAGTCCAAAAGATGTGACCAATCCTTTCGGTCAGGGCGGACGACTTTCTGCAATATAGTCTTGATCTCCTTATTCGACACTTCGGCAAGACCATTCGTCTGAGGATGGTATGGAGTGGCAACTCGATGGTCTATGCCGAACTCGCTAGCAAGGGCCTTCACATGGTCATTGACGAAATGAGACCCCTCGTCAGATATCAACACTAGAGTTACCCCAAATTGTGAAATGATATGCTTCCTCAAAAATCTGCAAACAGTCCTAGCATATGTGGTTCGGGCGGGGATGGCCTCAACCCAACGACTCACATAATCCACGGCCAACAGAATGTACTCGAATCCCTACCTCTTAGGGAATGGACCCATGAAATCGATGCCCCATGCGTCAAAAACCTCACAGAAGTGAATGGGCTGCATCGGTATCTTATCACGATGTCCACAAGTGCCCATCCTCTAACAGTCAGTACACCTCTTCACGAACTCATCAGAGTCCTTGAAGAGGGTAGGCCACCATAGGTCGGATTGGAGCACTTTCTGTGCCGTTCTCCTCCCAGAGTGATGTCCTCCTGCCTCAAGCTTGTGGTAGTAAGTGAGGACGCTATGGTGCTCCTCCTGAGGAATGCACCTACGCCAGACGCTATCCCCTCCTTCATGTTAAAGGATGGGATCCTCCCAGTGCTAGGACTTGGCCTTCGCGAGGAAGGTCTCAAGTCTCTGCCTGGGCCAATCTTATGGAACTTTCTTAGCAACAAGAAAGTTCACAATATCGGTGTACCACGGGAGAGAGGTGATAGCAAGGATCGCCTCATCTGGGAAAGTCTAACATATAGGCTCAGTCTTCTCAGAATCCCCAAGATGCTCTAATCGGGAGAGATGATCCGCCACCAAATTCTGGACAACAGGCTTATCCTTAATCTCTACGTCAAACTCCTGGAGAAGAGGGATCCATCTGGTAATCTGGCTTTGGCATCCTTCTTTGCCATGAGGTACCTGATGGCGGTATGATCAGTGTATATGGTCACTCTACATCCGATGATGTAAGATCTGAACTTCTCTAGGGCAAAAACTACGGCTAGCATCTCCTTCTCAGTGACAGTGTAGTTCCGCTGCGCGACATCCAATGTATGGCTAGCGTAGTGAATGGCAAATGGGACTCCATCCCTCCTCTGTCCCAGCACCACCCCTACGGCAAAATCGGAGGCATCCATCATGATCTCGAATGGGAGAGACCAATCTGGCGGCTGGAGAACAAGAGCCTCAATAACACATCTCTTGAGAGTCTCAAACGACGAAAGACATTTGTCATCGACAACGAACTTGGTGTCTTTCGTCAGCAGATCAGTCAACAGTCGGGCAATCCTAATGAAATCCTAAATGAAGCGTCGGTAGAAACCGACGTGCCCCAGAAAAGATCGTAATTGCCGCAAGTTGGACAACGGTGCGAGTTTTCTAATGACATCTACCTTGGCCGGATCAACCACCATGCCTCTGTTGGAGATGATATGGCCAAGCACTGTCCCCTAAGTCACCATGAAGTGACTCTTCTCCCAAGACAACACTATGTGAACCTCAATGCATCGCTGAAGGACTCGGTCTAGGCAGTCAAGACAGGAGTCGAATCTGTCGTCGTAGACCGAGAAATCATCCATGAAGACCTCCAAGCACTCCCCCACCATGTCCGAAAAGATAGACAGCATGCATCTCTGAAAAGTCGCAGGGGCATTGCATAGCCCAAATGGCATGCGTCTGAAGGCGTATGTGTCGAAGGGACATGTGAAGGTAGTCTTGTCCTGGTCTTCTAGAGCGATGGCCACCTGATTGTACCCGGAGTACTCATCCAGAAAATAGTAGTGGCTCTTCCCTACCAGTCTTTCAATGATTTGATCTATAAAGGGCATAGGGAAATGATCCTTCTTGGTGGCCTGGTTGAGTCGTATGTAATCCACACAGACCCGCCAAGAAGTGGGTAACCGGGTAGCGATCTACTCTCCAGACTCGCTAACTACTGTAGTGATGCCCGTCTTCTTGGGCACCACATGCAACGGACTGACCCACTTGGAGTTGGAGATGAGGTAGATAAAATCGATGCTCCACCATTTCGAAATCTCCTTCATGACCACCTCCCTCAGATTCGGGTTCAGCCGCCGCTGGAACTCACGCGACGGCTTTGCCTCCTCCTTGAGATAGATATGGTGGGAGCACAGGGCCGGACTTATCCCCTGGAGATCGCCTACGCTCCATCCTATCGCCTTGCGGTTCTTTTCAAGAACCCCCATCAGACGAGATTCCTGCTCTCCAATCAAATCGACGGAGATAATGACTGGGTACATCTCATGCTCATCCGCAAGGAACCTATACTTCAGCGACGTAGGGACTGGCTTCAGCTCTGGACATGTTGGTGCTGGCGGATCTGGCCTCTGAAAACTCTGAGTGAAGGCTGCCAATTCTGCATGGGAAAACTGAAACTCTCGCTAACAATCTGAATCTGGAGAAGGCTGCTCTGCTGGATTGTCTCTGCTCTGCATGGCATCTACCTCCTCCCTAGGTGTAGGCTCAGTGGAAGTCGGATCTGGTATGAAATCATCAAACTCTGCCCAATCAAAATCTGACTCCGAGGGATCTGTATCGTCATCACAAAAATCTATCTCACGGTCAAGAACTGGCTCTGCCGACTGGAAAGTATCCTGGACCAGGAATGTGCTCTCCAAGCTCTCCTCTGCTGGCGTCTCTACATCAGCGGACTCTGAAGGTGAGAGGATGGCCTATGCATCTGGATCTGCCCAAACTGCCTCATCATCTATGATCACAAAGCCGCAGTCCTGGTAGATGTCTGGCCCTGCATCTGCCATCTGCTCTGTATCGGATGTAGTCTCTGAGCATGCTGAATCTCTGGCTCTGATGTCCTCAACCGTCTCTATTTGTATACTCTCGCCCTAGACGCGAAAGTATACCTTCCCTCTATCATGGTCGGTCACTGCCTTGGCTGTGGCCAAGAACGGGTGACCTAGATTGATGGGGTATCGGTCACTGACTCAGGTATCTCCATGTCCAACACTACGAAGTCCACGGGGAATTGCAGGCTCTGAATCGTGACGACAACGTCCCTCAGCAACCCCTTCGGCCTCTTGACAGATCGATCAGCAAACTGAAGGATTGTCCTGCTCTGTCGTAGAGTGCCCAACTCGAAGCGGTCGAGAAGGGTTTCCGGAATTAGGTTGATCGATGAACCGCTGTCTAATAGAGTACGGTCGAACCTCTGCTCTCTGATATGGCATCTGACATATGGGGCTCCTGAGTTGGGCCTCTCGGCCGGCAGACGGTTCTGGATTGCGAAACAAGTGGCTCTGGTCAGCACATGGATCTCAAACTGGTGGTTCCTCCTCTTCCTCCTAACTGTGGTCCTGTCTCTGAGAGATCTCTGGAGTAGAGGGATGTGCTGCAAAGTCTCCTGAAGAGTCAGCTGAATGTGGAAGCGGTCGATCATCTACTAGCTGAACTCTTCCTGCTGCCTCTTTTTTGGATTTTCTATTTTCTTCCCCTTTCCCATGTGAAGTGCTCTAGGGAAGAGGATCACAGGGTCCTTCTCATATGAAGGACTAGGAGAGGGTCTAGGCTGCTCGACGACAGAATCCACACATACATCAAGCACCACAGGTGGATCAGACGAAAATAAACCCTTTCCTTTATTGCCAGAAGTGTCATGAGATACATGAACAGAAGGAAAGACTACAGGACTCGCAGAAGTAAAAACGGTGGCATCAGCACCACCCTCGGCATGTAGACGTGCGGCATCAGCACCGCGCTCTTGCTCGGCAACTCTGGTGGCGTCAGTACCACCTCCTCCATCTGGTGAAATGGCGGCCTCAGTACCGTCAGTGGTATCAGCATCCATGGTGGCATCAGTACCAACGTCATCATCTCTAGCGGCATCAACACTGCTCTCCTCCTCGCCTGGCACTCTGGAAGTATCCTCGGGGTGTCGCTCAGTCGAGGCGCCGCCTGCTGGCATCCTACCGCTCCTAAGTGTGACAAAGTCAGTATCAAACAAATAGGCAGACATATCACCAAATGAATCACTCGGAGTGGCATACTCTGTGAAATCTACCTGCTCAGACTTCCTCTTGAGGTTGTTCGGGTTCGGCTCGATCTGGGCAGGTATGGCGGCCTTCCATCTAACGATCTCCCGCATCTCCTCACGAAACTCGTCCATCTCCCGTCTGAAAGTAGCCTGCTGATCGGTAAGGAGGCGGGCTATGTCATCTAAGGCGGGGTTCTCATAGGATGGCCCATGAGAACCTGACGGGTGGCCTCGCTGGTAGTGAGGTTGTTGCTACTGCTGGTGTTGCGGGTGAGAGGGGTTTGACTGGGGATGATACTACGGCTGAGGCTGATCACGCCTCCAAGAATGTCCCTGCTGGTAGGGACAAGGACCATACTACTGTGACTGCTGCTGCTGGTACACTGAGGCTGCAGCTGGTGATCTCTCTGTTGGTCGTACTGACCACCCTGTCCTGACAGATGTTGCTGGGGGTTGGCACCTCTGGCCGACCAACGGAATCCGGGATGGTCTCGTTGGATACCGGGTTGTGGTCAGTCGTACCAAAATCACGTTGACATCCATCAACGGCTCTGACTTGTACGGGGGTGGCAGAAGTACTGCCAGAGGCTGATCCGGCTGGTAGACCACCATCTGTGTGTCTGGGGATGGTGGTGACTGGTAAGAAGGTTGCGGCTGCTGGTATGGCTCCGCCTGTACAAGGTGAACCTGTCTAGGCTGCTGGTAGCTGGAGCGCTGGGACGAGCTGCCGGTGCTACTCAGATCGCCTCGTGCCTGAAGACGGGGCTGGGAAGCCGTCTGTGCCTCCTAGAGACACATGAGTTGTGTCTTCAGGTCACTAAGAGTTTGTGCCATCTGCTCCATCTGTGTGATGCCCTGGTACTGCTTCTTCTCGATAATCTCCATCCGGTCCAGCTTCTCACTGATGATACCCATGTCGGCGGCTGTGGACTCAGCCTGTGCTGTTGCCGCTGACAAAGTGGATGGACCGGCGTTGGCCCATGCGATCCTCTGGCTAGGGGTTTCCCTGTGTGTAGAGGCGGGTCTGGGACATCACCATGTAGTTCTCAGCCATCTCCTCGTAGATGGCCCAGACCTGGTCCTCATCCTTGGCAAAGTAGGACCCGCCACAAGAAGCATTCACCAGGCCCTGTAGCTCTGGTGTCAGCCCACAGAAGAAGCTCTGAACAAGGTTCGACTTCGATATCTCATGGTGCGGGCTTCTATCTGTCAACTCTCTGAACCTCTCCCATGCCTCATGGAACTGCTCATTGGGGAGCATGGAGAAGTTGCTAATCAGGGCCCTCGCTGCATTCGTCCGCCTGAGTGGATAGTACTTATTCAAGTACTCGGTGCGGAGCTGCTCCCAGGTGTAAACAAACTTCCCCAGATGCTTCAGCCAGGTGGCTGCTCTGTCTGCTAGTGAGAAGGGGAAGGCAATCATCCGCATGGTATCCTCGTCCACGTGTCTGTCGTGGACGGTGCTGCAGATCATCAAGAACTCCTAGAGGTGGAGATGGGGCTCCTCAGTGGCGAGCCCATGGAACTGGGGGAAGAGCTGCAAAGTGTTCGGGGGGAACTTGAAGTCCCCCACGATGGCTGGTAACACGACCCAACGGTGCGTCAAAGTCGATCTGGGGTTGTGTAACACCTGCATTGATCTCGGCTGGTCCGGTGCTGTCGCTGCTGCTGCGGCTGTGGCTGCAACTGCTACGGCTGCTGCTGCATCATCAGGTCTCCTCGGCCCGTCTCCTGGCCCGCGCTAATCGCAGTCTGCTCTCATCTGCTCCATCTCGTGCCTCATCTTAATCATAAAAGCTCACTGATCCCTCAACTGCTGTTGAACTGTTTCTAAGGAGGCGATCAGGGTGGAGTTGATCGCACCCTGGTCCATGATCAAGGTCTGTTGGGGCTAGGGACCTCTGGTGTGATCGTCACTGTTGCCGGCCATGGTCTCTGCAAAGGCAAAAGACCCAAACTCAGGTGTCGATATATCATCTGACTGTGGTCTCTCATCTGGCACGAGTATCTCTGGACTGATAGAATGGTGGTCGAGGGGGAACAGGGTGGAGTCGAACTCGGGTTCGGAGAGCGGGTCTCGGCTCTCGTGAACCAACCTAGATGAGCGAGCAGAAGTACTGGGAAGCGGTGCAGCCAAAGGCTGCCTAAGGGACCTTCTGCCCATCATCTTGATCTGGCGAGTCAGGCGGATGGGATCTGGAAACAACAATGATCAGCAAGCAAACCCCTGATTCACCTACTCAACGCGAGCTGAAGATCGTAAGAGCTCAGTCAATTATCTTGTCAGTTTTTATTTAGGTGATCAAGTCAGGATAACAGAGTGGTTACGTGACCTGTTGGGAATCCAATCCGCCAACCAGACTGTCCCGTATAAAAGGTCGGTAGTCTGATCGGGGCTCGGATATGGCTCTAGCCTAGTGTGCGGGTCACTCTCTCGCGCATGCAAACCAGACAATGAGGGGGTTGCTCTCCCCAAGACAAATTTTTCTGATGTGGTATCTATTAGGGTCAAATAGAGTTAACAGTCCCAAATTTTATGATTTGAATTTTTAGGTATTTTATAAATAAAAACCAACGCCTAACAAATTTTTCGGTTCTCCTGGTTATTTAAGTCCAAAAATCGAGGGAGAAGTCGAAAAAGCCGATGCGCGTGAAATCAATGATGCATGCAGAGTAAGAAATGCGTACCTGACTCCAGCAGTCTACTTGTAAGATGATCCGTGCAGAATTTAAAGACAGAAATAAAACTACCTAAATGATGCAGGTGGAAATCCGAGCCCTAAGCAAGCAGTTCTACTCGAAAGAACAGTGGCTAAGTGGTCAATCAAGAGGTGTCGGTGTCCGGTCTCGGATGCCGATCGGTGCCCGCCACAACGGGTCCTGCCAGTGCTGTATACGACCTCTAGCAGCGCGTGACCCCTCAGGTGACCAAATAGTCTTTTTATTAATCTTTTTATTTAGGTCCAATTAATCGATCTATAGGTACAGGAAAAGTTATTAAGGTGTTTGGATCCTATTTATTTACGTCACAGTCAAGCAAAAATCCTAAGGCTAGGGGTTGAAATCCAAGAGAATCGGAAAGGTAGGAAATAAACGACAAAGCCGTGAAAAAACCGCGAAAAAGCCGAGGGGTCCCCCGAGCACACCGATGCTCGATGAAATAGACCCCGAGAGTCTAAGTCTGAGTCTGAGTGTCCTGTCCCTGTATTATTACAATAATAGCTCAATGAGCTGAAAATAAAACTAAGCTACTCTAAGCTACTCCCGCACTCTGCTACCTCATCGCGCTGTCCTGCGGCTCACTACAGAAGGGAGTCGCCTCCGATTACCGCGATTGCGTCGGCTCTTCGAGAAGAGCCGCCTCGATCCTTGGGCCCTCGCAAGAAAACAACAAAGTGTCAAACCAAGCAAATATAACAGATAAAATAAGAAAACAGGTATATGTGAAAAAATAGAAATAAAAGTAAACAAGCAAAACAACCCAAAACAAATGAAAACAAAATAAAAGAAAATAAAAGAAAATAAAAATAAAAATAAAAATAAAAGAAAGACAAAAAACCGCGAAAAGCCGCGGACGAAGAAAAAGCCATGGAAAGCCGCGAAAATGAAAGCAAAACAAAAACCTAGAAAATACGACTACTAAGCCGTGCTCCCCGGCAACAGCGCCATTCTGATGAGCCGCCCGATAGACTAAGGTAAAGGAATCACTAAGGTCGTTGCGACCTCAGTCACTCGGGACTCAGAGCTCGATCAAGAAACAAAATCGGACCACCAAATAAATATAGAGAAACAATAAAAACTAAATAGTAGTCCTAGCTATGTGATTAACATGGTATAGCACCCAGGGTCGGTCTCGAGGAGCACGAGTTGGCCTTGCGGCCTACGAAGTAGTCTAAAAAGAGAAGAAATTAAAAACAAGGATTTTTTTGGTGGTTTTTAATATTTTTATATTTTTTGGTTTTTTTAATAATAAGGAAAATAATAAAAAGGCAAAAACACTCACATTCAACAAATTATTTAAATGGTCAAAAATGGTCCAAAAATTTAAACAAAAATATTTCTATGTTTTATGGAGTTTTTATTGTTTTTGATGAATTTTTGAGAATTTTATAATTTTTATGGTATTTTCTAAAAATCAAAGAAGGTAGAAACAAAAGAAAGTTGTCTAGTCAGGCTTGGAGGACCAAATTAAAATATAAAATGGTCCTAAAAGAGCCTGGAGGTATTTTTTATGAAAAATATAAACATTGAAGAAAATTCAGGAAAAGAAATTTTGAATTTTTGAGTTTTCTATGAATTTTTAGAATTTTTATGAGTTTTTGAGGGTTTTTTAATTTTTAAGCTTTTTATAAATCCAAAAATAGCCAAAAATGCACAGAAATTCAAACACACAAAAATAAACAAACTTATTTTTTTGTAATTTTTAAAAGGGTTTTAATATTTTTTTAAGATTTTATAATCTGGACAGAGGCAAAATTAATGGTTTTTTAATTTTTAAAAATACTAAAAAGCCACAAAAATGTACCCAAAAATTAGGGAAAATTTTACACAGTGGCAAGAGCCACATGTCCAATTTCACACAATTTGGGTTAATTTTGATATTCTATAAAAATCCAAAAAAATGACACAGTGCACACGGACCTATTCGCAATAAAAACTATTTCTGAGGGCTGAAAAGTAACAAAACCAGGAAACCGGTGGTCCCTCGTGCAAAATTTCCAAGTCCCCACGCGCGCTGCACGTGATCTGGGCACAGAGGTACCTGAATGCAATGAAACTTACTTTCGAGGGCTTATTGGCAACATGTGCTAAAAGTTCGGGGAAGAAGTTGTAAAATACCCAAAGATTTCAACACATGTCGAATAAAAGTGTTCACAGGGTATAAGTGCAAATATCAGAAAGTATGTTTTGTTCAATAACACATCAAAACAACAGCCCAGATAATGCAATTTCACCAAACATCGCGTGACGAAGCATGTGTCTCACATATACAAGGATGAAAATGCAAATACTACAAAGGTCCAGGACCTAAGTGCAATTTAACCTAAATAAAAAGAACTATATTCTATATTTACAGGACTAATTAATAAAAACAAAAAGGAAAAGGGCCTAAGGGTAAATTACCCCTTATTATCCGAGGGCTGGAGGCGCGCCACGTGTGGTATCGAACGGCTAAGGGGGCGCAACGCCTCTGCGAAGAAGTCGGCTCGGATCAGACGGCTGAGGGGTGTCCACGTGGCTGATCGAACGACGGCTGGATAAAGGACACCCCTTCGTTGGCTTGGACGGTCCAGATCAACCCTCGAAGATCTGACGATGATGGCCTGCTCCTCAAATAGACGGTTTAGATCAAAACTGGAGCTGCGAGGGTGAACGGACGGCTGAGGAAGGTCCTGAATGAACAGGTCACCGGCGAAGTTTGCCAGCTCGACACTCGCGCTGGGGGCCTCCTCTGCTGCTGCTGAAGTGCGGAATGGATCCGCCAAGACGTCCCGCAGCGACTGAGCTCCTCCGATGATGCCGGGAGGCTCCGAGGAGCTCCGACGACGAAGGCAGAGCTGGGCTCCTGTGCCTGAATGCGTCGACCCTCAGACGGGTCTCTTCTGACCTGAAAAATAGCACAGCAAGCTCCTGGGTCGAGGGCAAACTGCCTCGACCCGGTTAGAGGGGAAATGGGCGGCTGGTGCGTCGAGATGGTCAACCTCCGGCGAAGCGACGACGGTGGAGATCGAAGTCCCTGCTCCGGGGTGAGACAGGGTGTGTGAGTGGGTGCAGAATGTGAGGAGAGGTCTCGTGGTTGTGATGGTCGAGTCCGATGATCGATAGGGTGACGGAGATGGTCGGAATCGACGAACGATGGCGAACGGATGAATTGGGCGTAATCGAAAATTCAAGAAATATGGGAAGAATTGACTTTACCTGATGCGTGGGATCGACTGGGGAGAGCTCGTGGAGCTCTGGTCGTCGCCTCGAGGGTTGTCGAAGGCCCGAGGCTCGAGCGCTGCTTTGGGCGGCGCACGGCGGTGAGATGTCACCGGATCAGTGGATGGGACCTTCCCTCCTCGCTGCAACAGTCCTCTCCGATAACTGTCACTCTAGTGTAGAGAATGGAGCTCCTAGGAATGGAAGATGAGGCCAAAGATGGCGTGAATTGCGGCAGGAGCTTCAGCTATATAGTGCGAGGGCTCCGACAAGTTGGGATTCGGGCACGCACGTCGATGCACGGACCCCTAAAACCCACCCCGGGCGAAGGTCTCGGATCTACAGGGACAGATTAGGACCCAGGGTTTAAGGATTTGGTGGTCGTATCAAGGCGATATAATGTGGAGATATCGGATCGGGCGCCAGATCCGCGAGAGGAGGGTCTGCGGGGGAGAGTTGACCGAGGGTCAACAATCCCCCGTGGACCAATAGGAATCCAAGATTTATTAAAGATTTGATAATTCAATAAAAAAGAAATGAATTAATTTCGAAAAACTCACAACATGAAAAATGTTTCTTTATTTTTAAATTAATTTTTGGTGATTTTTATTTATTTTTTTTAAATAAAAAATTGTATGTACAATATAGTAATATTATATGTAGGTATATACAATATGTAATTTTGATTTTTGATTTTTAATTATTTATTTTTATACATTTTATTCCAATTTTATATTTTATTTATTTATAGAATAAAATTTGGAATAATAAGATGTTTTTATTTTATTTTTATTAATTATTTACAATTGTAAAATAAATACTTTTATTTATATACATACATGGTATATATACAATTTCTTTTTATTTTATTTTTATTTTTATAATTTTTATTTTATTTATTTACATTATGAAATATAGAGTATGTACATATTTTTATCGGTTTTTATTTATTTATTTATAAAGGAAAATAAATAGATAAGTGGTTTTATGTACATGGTGTATATACAATGAGGAAGGGTATTTTAATTTCTTTTTAATTTTCTTTTTCCAATTTTATTTTAAATTTATATTTACAACTATATACAAATAAATGCACACCCATTTTTATCTGAATAAGAGGAAAATACTTTTTATTTATTTACAGGTATATATACATGAGCTTCCCTATCTCTCTCTACTTGGTTCTTTTTGCGGTCAGGCCCATGCTGAGCCCTCCCTTGGGATTAGGTCGCTCAATATTTATTCTAAATATCTCCCTCTTTTTCTTTTATTTCTTTATTCTTTTATTTATGCACAAAAACATGCTAATAATGCATATTTACACAATGCATGCTGAATGATAATTATTGCTATTTACAGATATCTATTGTGTTTTGCATAGGTTTTGTAGCTAAAATAAAAGAATAAAGAGTGATGAATGGGTATTCATCACCGATCTGTAAACCAAGGACGACTTGGGTTCGTTAAGGTTGCAAATTTTTTTGTCGCATTTTATTTTCGCACGTCTGATTAGTGAATAAATTCGACCCTGTTTAAAATGTTTAAATACCAATTAAATACTTGGATTTTGTTCCCCATTAAATAAGGAAACCATAGGATCTAAGTTTACGTAATTTGGATTCCGTTTGCTCGAGATATGGTCGTTATAATGAACATGTATTCACTGTTGCGGGAAATGTGTATCTTAACATGATTAATGAGTTAATTACTGTTTTGATGCACCTAGAATTGCGTGAAATATCCCTTATGTTCAGTCATAAATCAAATTAGTAATCTTTGAAAATTGATTTCGTATAATTTGGTTGTGTTTTATTTGAGATATGTTAATTTTTGTAAGTAGGGGTCACTGTTGAAATTACATTCCTAATCAAGAACCATGTGATTGTCAATTAGTGAAATTAATTATTAATTTCATGAAATAAATATGGATCCATCCGTGCCCACAGGTACTTTCAAGCCTTCGTGTCCATCCGGGCCTTCGTGTCCATCCGAGCCGTCGGGTCCATCCGTGCCTTCTTGTGATGCCAGTGGTGGTTCTGCTCCCCCTGCGGCGGGGACCTCCAATGCTTCACGCTTCGGGAAGTGTTATTCAAGGCGTGCGCTTTCAGCCCGGGGTCAGCCTTTGGTGTCTTCTTGCCTTTCGTTGCGCGACATGATTGTGGAAGCCGCTGGACTCTCTCGTGTCAGGGGAAATTCAAAGGGTTCTATATGAAGATCTTTTATCAGAATGTTCGCAGGGTTGGGGAGCATGAATGGCGGCGCGTGGTGGGGGCGCGTCTTGCAGAGTGGGACTGTAACATCGCTTTTTTCATGGTGTCGATGTTGGCAGGGGTGGTTGTTTCAATTTTTCGGTACTTCGGTGTGGGGTTTGTGGCGGTGTTCCGCTTGCTGGACGTGGACTGGACCCTGGACGCATTCGGTGCGTTGGCCTAGCGATCGGCGTGGTTCTCTTCTCGATTTTTGCGCGAAGATCGCCACTATCTCTCGGTGGGCTTCGCTTGGGTGGTCTCCAGTTATTCCATTGCCGGCACCGCCATTTCTGCCCCAATTATAAGGAAATTATCGTCCTATTTGCTCGGAGCTTTGTGCGCGCTTGGTCTTCTGGGTTGCCCGGTGTTTTGCTTGCGCGATAGAGGCGTCGTTGCTTGCCTCGCGGTCATTATCGTGGTTGCCTTTCCTTTCTTTTTGGGTTGTAATTTTGTACTTATACGTTTGTAAAACTTCTTTAAGCAGTTTGGAATAAATTGGGGTGAACATCAACGAATGTATCCCCCTTTCTTGAGCTTCAAAAAAAAAATTTATCCAAGAAAGGAGTAAGTTTGGAATGAGGTTGGCATTATTTTACATAATGATCTAAAGGGGAGTGGTAAAGAGCCTCGGAGATAAAATATATCAATTAAAGTGATTTTCGGAGAGGCGATCCTAACTGTTATTTGCACTTATACACCCTATTTGGTAAGGAGGAAAGAATAGAAAAAGAGTTCCAAGAGGCGCTGTGATGGGCAAGGTTTCTCATGATTTCCCACAAAGAGTATTGATTGGTTCAGGTGGAGATTTAGATGGACACGGGAACAGATTTTTTGGAGTTCTCATTTGTATATAAAGATGATGGCAATTAATATGATGTTGCAGAGTGACTTCGGGTATTTTATCGTAATCTATGCAATATACATACAAACATTCACTGATTCAAAATTAATATGAGCATACGGGACTTCTTGTAAAATCTTCAGATAATTAAACTAAGAAGAGACTTTTAAAACGGCAATTGCTACCAAGATTCGAAGCTCGGTCCCTTGAAACCAAAGTCAAAGTGAGCAGTTATCAAATGGGAAACACCAAAAATATCACTGTCATTACTTTTGTATCAGATAACTACCAACATCATGATCTACATCGGAAACATGTAGACCTTTCCATCATAAGTAATATTGGTAAAAAGATCCTTCGTTATATTTCGTTCTATCAAGATGTTGGTGGTTCAAGAGAAAATAACAAGAGGGATTATTAAGATCTTTACCTTGGGAAAACATCCTTCCACCAAAATCCTATGGATTGGGCATCTCATCTTCAAGCTTTCTCATCCAATCCATTGTGGGAAGACCTACTTTTGTGGGGTAGAGAGATGGTGACGAATCTCCAACCCCAAGAATGTTATATCTGCCTCTCCTTGAAATCATGGTGGTGATTGAATTCTAATGTGTTATTGCCATCTCCAACTAATTCCACCATCATCTCCAGCTTTCTTCTTTTTTTTAATAGTAATTAATCCATTCATTATCTCCACCACAAAAGTTGATAACCAAAATTTTAAAAAAAATATTATCTTACTTTTACTTATATTAAACCAATTTACTTATTTATTCATAAATCAACTGCTTGGCATTTAAATTTGGATTGATATTTATTCAATTAGTTGTCCAAATAATATCTAATCGGATCAATTTGCTAGTTCTGCATCTAATTGAATATTGAATCGGATAATTATACCCGTAAAAAATTATGAAGTGTTAGAAGTTGCATCCTTCTCCACTTAACGGGTAATGGTGAAAGATTTTTCAACATAGCAAAAAACTGATGCAGTGCAAGCACAACTTGCCAAATCACTTGCTCGCGGTTCCCCGAGAGAGGGGGTGCCAAATATAGTCTCAATACCATCCAATATGAAACATGAGCTACTTGTCCAAAAGATATATTCTAGAGGTCTTAACTTCAAATGTAAAACTCGAAAAATATGCTTAATCATTTGGGGAAACAACCCTCTGCAGAACCCCTCTAATGGTTTAGTGGTGGAAGTAGTGGCTCCCACTTTAAAAGGATCATGGTTTGAATCCCCGCAACACCCCCTTCAACCAGTAAAAATAACTGTCCATTCCAGTTATATCCGACTACAATGAGATTTTCTGCCATATCGATGTCACGCCTTAGTCGATGGTAACGGTCCACGGTTCATGCCTCAGAGACAGGTACCTCATCAACATGAAAATTGGGAGTATAAACCACTGCTAAATAGAATGCAAGTTGTAATTCATGCAAACCATTATTATGTGCTCTCACAATCTAGGATATGAGAAACTAGCCCTTTCTCGATCTTTTCAAAATTTTATTTACAACCAGTTATTTCTCAAATTCCCTTGAACTTGACAGTTTATTAATTCAGACGGATTTCCTGTATAGTCGCCCCCAACCATTTCAAAATTCAAAGTAACATCAGAATAGAACTGCATGATCTAAGTATCATGGAAGAAAACCAGACGTAGTAACACGAACAAAGTGCATCCGAGTGTGCAAAGATACCTATAGCTTAAATGTTAACATTCTCTTCCAATCAAACCCACAAACCCTAGAGAAAACCAGTATATTTATGTTGGTTCTCCCGAGGGCTAAACAGTTCCATGTAATGGGAAAAAACAAAGCAGGATTTATACATACCATTTCCCTAAGTTTACATAAAGACATGGATAATGGGTGTTTCTTTTTATCACCACTACACTCATAAAAAAATCATCATACGCTCGAGCAACTCTTCAAAACTACACTTACTGGCATGAGTTGTGTATACAAGTAGATTAACATAAGGTACACTTGCAAACAAAAAAAGATGCAGAAAATGAAATTAAGAAGCTCTCTTTGAGGACATGTTCTGGACGAGTCCTACACTAGTAATTATGACAGCTACTTGCAGAAATACGCCTGTTTAATTCCGAAAAGAAGGAATAAATATGTAATCAAGGTCATTTGACATGTATTGATTAATTCTATAACAAAGAACTGCAGAGAGAAACTACTCTTACTGAATAATACACGACAAGCTTCCACGATATCAGAAGTTTTCATCAAGGAGAAGTCCCAGCTGCTAATAACCTACAGAACCACAAAACAGAACCAGCATGAAATACAAAGACCAAACTTAAAACATTGTGTAGGATCCAATAAAGGCTGTTAGAAATATGTGAATGTACTCGATTAAGAAATAAAGCACATATGGTCGATTTTTACTAGTAAATTTCATGTGCAGGATCATTTTAGAGGGGCAGGTGGAACAAGTACCCTGAAGACAGCCATTCTTGGGCTTTAAGGATTGCATGTGGCTTATCAGTCGAGAGCATTTCTAACATTATTCCCGTGGATTTCTGAAGAAGTGTATTGACCAAGCAAGTTTCTTCTTATTCGCCGTGTATTCAAAACACATGGATTATCTTTTAAAGTTTCTAACTTTACCCTTACAAAGAAATCCAGCTTTACACTATCACTGGGCATCCCTTTTTTGTTTTTTCTCCAGGAGAAGCTGGATAGAAGTGTACAAGTGTTCATATGTTTTGGAAGAGCCATATAACATCGGGGTTATTAGATGTACAACAAGCAACATGTAGTGCTGAGTGTAATCTTACACAAATAAGCATGTTTGAGGATCTTCCAATACACGTAGAATCCAGTATCAACTTTACAAGAAATGCATCTCAATGAAGTAAATCTTAACGGTTGTTTCAACAAAGTTCAAACAAAACTTAAGCAACTTCAAAATTCGGCAAATGCAACCATTTAGTTTAGGAAGAGGAAAGGCACAAAATTTCTGAAAACAAGTGAAGATGGTAGGCTGCAGTTACACATTAATATAAGTGAGAGTCCAGCATACAAGTTGTAGAAAAGTCGTCAGTTATTTCGTACCTCAGAGAAGAAATCACTTCGAACCATATGTGCAACTGACAGTGCCGTTGCCATGGAAGAAATAGTCGTATAGAGTCTCAATAAAATAGAAAGACTACGCCGGCGACCTTCCCATTCAACATCAAACAGAAACCATAGTGGTTTGATCGTAATAACACCAGAAGAAATTTGAATACAGAAGCAAGGGTGGGGAAATACCAACCTAATTCACCTACAACGAGAGAAAAAATACCAATGCTGATTGAAAGGATTGCAAAACTGCCGATGCTCTTCACATTTGATGCAGAAAGAAAAGCCAAAAATGCTCCAATCACTTGATTAATGGCCTGAATAAATCAAAACTAGATTATAAAACCTGATTATAATTATCTTCAACCATACAAATGAAGACTGAAATGAGACATTGAAAACTGACCCAGATATATACTGTAACTACCAAAGTGAATAACTCTTAGCTGATATACATACACTTATCTCTCATAAACAGCACGGAAAAAGTGGTTTTCTGAAAATGGATACGATGTAATCGTGAACCATTCTCGCAAAATGGCAGAAAAGGTTAACAGCGGCCACTGACCGAAAAGAGATGGTGGAACTTTGGTCGCCAACTCGAAATAATTTCCACCAATTCTGCACTTTCCAAGAAAAGGTTCTGAAATGCTTCCTCGTTTACCAAAACTTAACAGGATTTAACTGGAAGCAGTTACAAATGTATGTGGGGGCCCGTGGGGTCATAGGCCCTTACTCCGGGAAATATTACAATCATGCATGGATATTAACTGAATCCACCTGATGATGGCACTCAAAGGATATTTTCAATGTGTTCCTTCAGGCTTCAACACTAGTATCTCATAATTATGGCATAAAAACGCCTCGAATACGTTGTTTCTGTACCAATAAACAAATGTGCATCTTCGACCTAAATAGGGAAATAAAAAAATTACAAGTTATCTTCTCAAGAAATTCCAAATTGTTGTACGACGGACATTGACAAGATCGAATCATGGAATCTGGACAAGTCCATGCATTGGCAAAGACAACACATGCTCGAAAGCATGTAATCATATTTGGCATTGGATTTCCATCTTTCAACCGTTATTACATATCAGGGGGTTCAATCACTCGAATAAAAAAAATGGTCAAGAGGGAACTAGAAAAGTTGACTTTGATTCCTCCAGTAGCTTAGCCCAAGAATGAAATTCATAGAAGGGTAATGGAATGATCTTAGTATTAGCTCCTTACGAAGGTTTGAAATATCAATATCAATTAGCGGTACATTTGGAAAGGGATATATCGGGATTGTTGGAGTATGCATCATTCAGATGTATTAATCGGTAAATGAATCTCTCTAGGGTTCATTTACCACTGTTAGAATTATTATATTACAATTATAGTTGTAACCTTTCGGGTTCCATAACCTTTAACCCTTTGGGTTCCGTAACCCCTCAGGGGTATTTATGTATTTTTCCTCTTGTGCTCTCTATGGTTTTCTCTCTATATAAGAGACCCTAGCCCTATGGAATAGTGTTGGAAAAAACAAAATGACTTGTTTATTCCATAAGCCCTAGGCTCTCTTATATAGGAGAGTAGCCTATGGGTAAATTACATAAAGCATACAATGGAAAAATAAAATAGAGAAGAGGTACAAATACTACTACTATATGTGTTAACACTCCCCCTCAAGATGGAGCATAGATATCAATCATGCTCAGCTTGGAAGCACACTTCTGAAATGGGCCTCGTAGCAATGCTTTGGTGAATATATCCGCAGTCTGATTCTCTGAGGTAACATGAGACGTAGCAATGAATCCTTTCTGAATCATGTCACGTATGAAGTGACAGTCCACCTCAATGTGCTTGGTCCGCTCATGGAATGCTGGGTTGTTTGCAATGAACAAGGCAGCCTGATTATCACATTCCAAGTTCATAGGAAGTGGTACATCTAAACATAGGTCTGTAAGCACAGCTTTCACCCACATCATTTCTGTAGTAGCCTGGGCCATAGCCCTATATTCGGATTCAGCTCTAGATCTAGCTACCACCGTCTGTTTCTTGCTTCTCCATGAGACTAGGGCATCCCCAACATAGACGGCATACCCTGAGGTGGACTTCCTGTCCTTGGGACATCTTGCATAGTCTGCATCTGCACATGCTGAGATAGAAATCCCCTTTCCTTTCTTGAATAGCAGACCTGCACCTGGAGAAGATTTGAGATATCTAAGAATCATATGTATTGCATCCATATGCACCTAGCGTGGTTGCTCCATGAACTGGCTCACACGACTCACTGCAAATAATATATCTGGTCTAGTGATCGTGACATACAACAGTTTGCCTACCAGTTCTCTGTATCTTCTCATGTCCACCTCCTCTGTGTTATCTTCATAAAGCTTCATGCTAGGATCCATTGGTGTCGTAGCAGGTCGACACCCAAGCATACATGTTTCACTCAACAAATCTGTAACATATTTCCTTTGTGACATTACTAACCCATATGAATTTCTAGCAAATTCAAGCCCCAAAAAATATCTAACGACACCAAGATCATTAGTGACAAATTCACTACCCAGCATTTCTTTCGCCTTCCTTTATGCCATGCTCATCATCTCCTGTAATCAAGATGTCATCAACATAAACCATAATCACAATGATACCTCTAGCAGTCTTCTGTACAAACAAGGAATGATCAGCATTGGAGCGTTTGTATCCTTGTTTCTCGAAGAGATCTGAGAGCTTCTGAAACCATGCTCTGGGGCTCTGCTTAAGGCCATAGATAGCCTTATGTAACCTGCATACCTTGGAACACTCCCTCAACAGCAAAACCAGGTGGCTGTTGCATATAAACTTCTTCCTGCAAATCTCCATATAGGAATGCATTCTTCACGTCCAGCTGATGAAGCGGCCAGTCTCGAGCAACTGCAACTGACAACAAGATCCGTAGAGTGGAATGACGTGCCACAGGCGAGAATGTGTCAAGGTAATCCACCCCGTATGTCTGCGTGAAGCCACGTGCAACCAGACGCGCCTTGTACCTGTCAATAGAGCCATCTGCATTGTGCTTCACTGTAAACACCCACTTGCAACTTACTGGGTTCACATCTGGAGGTATAGGAACCAAACTCCAAGTTCCTCTGGACTGAAGTGCCGCCATTTCTTCCTCCATTGCTAGCCGCCATCTGCTATCCTGCATAGCATCATGATGATTCCGTGGAATATCTATAGCTGAAAGTGCCACAACAAATGACCTGAAATCTCCAGATAACCTCTCAAAAGACACGGATGCTGATAATGGATATTTAGCGCAGCTCCTCTTCGACTTGCGTAGAGCAATGGGAACATCCAAATCAGTTGTAGTATCATCTGGTCCCTGCACCCTATCCTGCTCAGACATATCGTCAGATCCATCAACAGTAATATTTTCATTACATACCATAGGCGAGCTAGTGGACGAGTCAAGACCATGAGCGAGAGGAGGCATGCGGGTATAGTGGAACGGTAGCGGTGAGATAGGTGGTGGTGGTGGTGGTGGTGGTGGTGTTGGTGACGGCATATGAGGTGGTGGTGGTGGTGGCGGCATCTGAGGTGGTGGTGTCATGTATATGGCATCAGGAGGTATAGGTGCTAGCTGCTTATCTCCTGAGGCTGAAAAATACATAACAGATTCAAAAAATGTGACATCTGCACTGATCATATACCGCCGACGCAGAGGATCAAAGCACTTGTACCCCTTTTGAGTTCTGGAGTACCCAACAAAGACACACTTGACAGTCATAGGAGAGAGCTTGTCAGTACCAGGCGACAACTGATGGACAAATGCAACCGACCCAAACACACGAGGAGTAAGAGTGAACAGATCCTTGCCAGGATGAATGAGTGAAAACAGAATCCGGTCATTCAAGACAGAAGAAGGCATACGGTTGATTAGGTAACATGCAGTGAGAACTGCATCACCCCAGTAGGAGTAGGGAACATGACTCTGTATAAGGAGTGATCTTGTGACATCAAGAAGGTGACGGTGTTTTCTTTCAGCAATCCCATTATGTTGAGATGTATGAGCACAAGATGTTTGGTGTATAATCCCTTTTGAGGATTAATAATTGGCAAGAAAATTGGTGCACAACTCTAAAGCATTATCACTTCTCACAAACTTTATAGATGTGGAGAAAACATTCTGTATTTCATTCAAAAAATGGATAATGATATTTCCTGCTTCAGATTTATTTTTCATCAGAAACACCCATGACACTCTAGAAAAATCATCCACAAATACTATATAAAATCTGTGTCCCTGATGATCGGGTACACGACTCGGACCCCAGACATCAATATGAAATAACTCAAACTTGGAGGTACTACTCCGACCTGGACGACTGGGAAAGGACGACCTGTGATGCTTTCCCAACTGACACGCCTCACAATGAATAGGTGTGTGAGGGAGACCATAGGGTAAAACTTGACGCAATTTCTGAAGCGGTAAATGACCAAAACACAGATGCCACAATAAAGTTGATACTTGTCCAGAAGGAGAGGATGAGGTTCCAGCAAATGGAGTCTGATTCAGGCGGTAGAGGCCTCCTTGCTCATAGCCACGACCAATCACGTTGCCCGTATGGATGTCCTGAAAAATCAAAGAAGATGGATCAAAAATTGCCCGACAATGTAGATCCTTCGTAATCTGAATAATTGACAACAAATTCATTGAAAAATCAGGTGCATGTAGCACATTCTTTAGCTGCATAGAAGATGTCAATCTATTCTCCCCCTGACCAGTGATGGGGGAATGAGTGCCATTGGCAATTACTACTATCCGTCCTGGAGGGATCTGAGTGTATCCTGACAGCAGACTCTGGTTGCCACATAAGTGATGTGTAGCGCCCGAGTCCATAATCCATGGTAATGTGTCTGATCTACTACTGTTGAGTGCAAGTATACTACCTGAGGCACTATTAGACGCAGAGGCAGAGGCAGCGGCATCAGACTGAGGCTCTGTAGTCGGTGCTGGAGCAGGTGGTGGAATAATGCCCCTCAGACGGGCAACAAGATCGTCGAACCATTGATCCAAGGTATCTGCAGATGGAGGCTCTATTTGCTCAGCAGCACGTGCGGATGCAGGAAATCCATGCTTCGAGTAGCATGTGTCTTCATTGTGTCCAACCCGGTGACAGTACGTACATGTTGGCCTAGTGCGGCCACCTCTTCCACGAGGTCCACGTCCACGGCCCTGGTGATGAAATTCTACGCCCCCTGTTAGCTGTCGTGGCTGAAGAATTCTGACTCGAGGCCGTGGAAGGAACTGTGATCCGACTCAGTCTATGGAAAGCTTCCTCCATGGGAGTAATAGTAGAGTCAGTCAGAATCTGTGATCGTGCAACATCATATTCTGGATCAAGTGCAGTCAGGAACACGCCCACCATAGTTGCATTCCTGTATGTCTTATGTTGCTCTGGCGTGGCTGTCAAGGGCATGAAGCTGTAGAGTTTCTCGAACATTCCTCTCAGTGATGTATAGAGGGAATGTAGAGGACGACCATTCTGCTTGATAGTGAATATATCATGCTGGAG
Organism: Ottelia alismoides; assembly: GCA_037367405.1. Taxonomy (NCBI): domain Eukaryota; kingdom Viridiplantae; phylum Streptophyta; class Magnoliopsida; order Alismatales; family Hydrocharitaceae; genus Ottelia; species Ottelia alismoides. The sequence continues at coordinate 95,034 of JAZKJV010004702.1, forward strand.
TTGCAGAATCTTCGTCTCGTTCTTCGCCTGTGAATATGTAGCCGCCAGAATGTCCCACATATCCTTCGCTGTGGGTTGATGGAGAATGTCATTGGTAATCTCAATTGCCAACGTGCCAGATAGCCAAACCTTGGCATATGCATCATCAGCCTCCCAAGAGGCATTGGTTCCAGTCTTCTCAGCAGGCTCTGGTTCGGTAAGAATGTGCTTCTTACCCGTTGACTTCATCATGCTCATGAACTGCATTGCCCACAGTTCATAGTTGGTACCGTCCATCTTTACAATAGGCGCTGGACCACGAAATGCGCCAATAGATGGGATATCTGCCTTGCTTTCTGACATACTGGATACAGAAGACTGGAACAATTGACAAAAATATGTGATTTGTCTACAATGACATAGACGGGTTTAGTTGCACGTGTAGACCTCAAGCAACTAAACCCATGTAGACGAAGGTGCTCGCTTTAGGGCCTAACACGTGCCCCCGAACAGGCACTGGTGAACTGGTGAACTGGTGAGCTGGGCGCGATGCGCGCACTGGTTAGCGCGCTGTGTTGGCGCTGATGTGCGCTAGGGTGCCGCTGGTATGCACTGATATGCGCTGGTGCGCAAAGGGCGCACAGGAGAACAGGGGTTGTGCGCTACACGCTACTGTGCAGCCGAGGCACAGGAGCACAGGACCTGCACGCTGGCGAAGGGAGAAGCCAGCGCACGATGATGCGCGACACCGCGAAGAGAGGGCGAGCGCACGATGCTTCAGGCGGCAAAGATGAGGAAGCACCGCGAGCGATGGCGCAAAGAGATGGCGCACCGCGAGCGCACGAGGGAGCACCGCAAGCGCACGAGGAGATGGAGCGCGAGCGCAGGAGACAACACCGAGAGAGAGAGGGCAGCACCGAGAGGAGGAGGCGTCGTGCGTGCGGCACCAAGGGAGAGGCCGGCGGTGGGGTGGGGTAGGGTTAAGGTTTCGAGAACTCCGGTCTAGGACCGTCGCTCTGATACCATGTTGGGAAAAACAAAATGACTTGTTTGATCCATAAGCCCTAGGCTCTCTTATATAGGAGAGTAGCCTATGGGTAAATTACATAAAGCATACAATGGAAAAATAAAATAGAGAAGAGGTACAGATACTACTACTATATGCGTTAACAAATAGATATCCCATTCTGTCTCTCTTCTCCACATGGTATCAGAGCAACGGTCCTAGACTGGGGTTCTGATCTAAAATCCCCACCGCCACCTTCAAGCCTCGCAAAAGCCTGTGTGGGCCCTCTTCCCTGAATTAGGTCCCCACGCAAGGCCCTTCAATCGCCTCCAGTGCAGCAACCCTCCCGCTAGCGCTACCCGGTGCTTTCAGGACCTCCTAGGAAGGTCGTCAGTCCCACAGCTATCCTCCACGGGTACTGTAGGACTCTTTGGAGATCCAAAACTCATCACGGATCGCTTCCAAGAATCCAGATATGTTGTCCATTGGGGGTTTTCAACCCTTCTTCAAGGGCAAACATGAGTTTTAGGGTATTTTGCTCTTATATGCATCCTTAGTTGATCACAGGATCGTCTTTCTATTTTAAGACTACCATGACGCCTTCTTCTACCGAGACAAAGCCCTTGGCCACAAACATTATGGCACAACACTACCATCAAACTCAAGGGCACATAAAATTACGTGCTATGGTCTCGATCTTTTATGGTATTCATTGGTGGTCAGAGGAAACTCTACATTTTGACTAAAGATCCTTTAGATGAAACGGACAAAGAGTACGACAACTGGCAGACTGATAACTATTTTGTTATCAACTGGATGACCAACAGTGTTGAGGCTCATATTGCCTCAAATCTTCTTTACAAAAAAACGGCCAAGGAAATGTGGGAGGATCTCGAGCAAACATACTCCCAGAAGAAGACGAAGTCACGCCTTGCAGATATTTACAGGCGAATGTGGTCGGCATCTCAGGGTGATTCCACCTCATCGAGTACTACAAGCATCTATCCAGTCTGTATGAGGAGCGTGCAATATTCCAGCCCTCATGGTGCACCAAACAGATACAAGAGTGTTCTGACTGGCAGGTATACCGCTTTCTTGATGGCCTGCATTCTAGGTACCATGCAACGAAGGAGCAATTTCTTATATCAGACACATTGCCAACAATGAAGGCCATCTTTGGCCGACTTGAGGAGCTCGTGACATCCGCTGCCCGGCCTCCTGTCTTACCTTCAACAGAGAACTTTGCACACATCGCCTCATCTGGGCGAGGAGGCAGATACGGCTTGCGAGGAGGACGCGGTCGCGATCCAAGTCGTGGTCGCGGACGGGAATATGGACGAGGCCGTGACTTTGGTCGTGGTCGTGGGCGAGACTCTACTGCCCCATGCACTCACTATGGTAGGTGGAACCACCCAGCTGAACGATACTGGCATAAGTTTGGCGTACATTCTTATCATGCCAATAATGCTTATGAGGATGCATATGATGTGGAAGAAGCATCGCCTACCTCCAGTGGCAAGACCGTTCATCTTAATAATGCAGATTACTCCTGCCTAATGCAGATCCTTCAGACTCCGGGGCCTACCACCACTAGTAACACTACAACTGCTGCTCTAGCCACTCCTTCAGGTACAATAGCCAACTTTGTATCACTTCTACTCTAGCTTGGATTATTGATTCTGGCGCCTCTACTCATCTCACTGGAGAACGTAGTCTGCTCACCTCTTCCATACCATCTACCTCTGTGAAGTCAGTTTGAGTTGCTAATGGGACTCAATCAAAGATTACTACTGTCGGAACTATGGAATTCTCTTCCAAACTCCGACTTTCGGGGGTTCACTGTGCTCCTGATTTTCCTCTTAGCTTGTTGTCAGTTCACAAGCTTTGTGTTGAGCTTCATTGTCGTGTGATATTTGATGAGTCTTGTTGTTATTTTCAGGACCTTCGGACGAGGCAAATTTTTGGTGGGGGTCATGAGAAGAATGGCCTATATTACCTTGACATACCCTCAGACTCCAATTTTGTTGGTGTTGCATCTATCTCCGAAGATCCGCTCCTATGGCATCGGCGCCTTGGACATCCCTCTGCCAAGGCCATCTCCATGATGTTTCCTGAACTCTCTGCTCTGAAGCCCTTTCAGTGCGAGGCATGTGAGTTAGGGAAACACCATAGAACTTCGTTTCCAGTTCGTACCGAGTCTCGTAGTACTGCTGCTTTTCATCTTGTTCACTGTGATGTTTGGGGACCTTGTCCGATTCGCACATTAAGTGATCATCGCTACTTTATAGTTTTCGTTGATGATTATAGTCGATCTTCTTGGGTCTATCTAATAAAGGAGCATTTGGAGATTAATCAGATTGTCAGAAATTTCTTTTAATATGTTAAAACTTACTTTTCTAGCATTGTTAAGATCATTCATACCGACAATACTCTTGAGTTAACCCAACATGACTTGACCTCTTTCTTTGCATCCTAGGGAACTGTTCACCAAACATCATGTCCATATACCTCACAACAGAATGGTATAGCTGAGAGGAAACTCCGATACTTGCTAAATGTTGCCAGATCTCTTCTTAGTCAAATGAGTGTTCCTAAACAATACTGGGGAGATGCTATCCTTACTGCAGTGTATCTCATCAACCGTGTTCCTTCATCAGTTCTCAAAGGGGCAACTCTATTCTCCTTACTTTATCCTACCGAGTCTCCTTTTCCTATACCTCTGCAAATTTTTGGTTGTATTGCCTTTGTTCATAACTTTCATGCAGCTGACAAATTATGCTCTCGTGCCATCAAATGCGTCTTTCTTGGATACTCTCGTACCCAAAAAGGCCATCGCTGGTATGATCCTGTTGGACGTCGATACTATGTATCTGCTGATGTCACCTTCTTTGAGCAAACAAGTTATTTCACACAGACTGTATGTGACATTCCTCTGGACCTCCCTCCTCCACCAATCGTCTATACTCTCCAGCGTACCTCTATACCTTCTACACCAGTGTCTGTACCTTTGCCTGTCCCTTTTATGCATGATGATATAACCACTTCGAGTGCTCCCACCACTGCTGTCCCGGATATACCTGGGGAGCTTCCTATAGCTCTACGCAAGCAAAAAAGAAATGTACGTATCACCCCATGTCACATTTTACTTCTACAGATGGTTTATCTAGCTGTGACAAGAGATTTGCAAATGCTCTTAATGCTATTACCGTTCCAAGAGATCATTTTAGTGCAATGCAAGATCAAGGTTGGCGACAGACCATGAATGAGGAGATGGATGCACTTACCTCCTGGGGTACGTGGGATCTTGTGCCGTGCCCCCCGGGAGTTCGCCCTGTAGCATGTCGATGGGTCTTCACGACCAAACAGTCGTCTGATGGTTCTATTGATAGGTTGAAAGCCAGACTTGTTGCCAAAGGTTTTACACAATCCTTTGGAGTTGATTATTTTGAGACCTCGCCTGTTGCTAGAATGGGGACGATACGTACCATTCTTTCTGTTGCTGCCAACAAGGCTTGGCCCATTTATCAACTTGATGTGAAGAATGCCTTTCTTTATGGTGATCTTGAGGAGGAGGTCTACATGATGCAACCGCCGGGGTATGTAGTCAAGGGGGAGCATGTATGTCGACTACGCAAGGCTATTTATGGCCTGAAGCAGAGCCCAAGGGCATGGTTTGACAGGCTCACTACGGATATCAACACACTTGGTTTTCAGAGGACAACATCTGACTACTCTGTCTTTGTTAGACGACGGTCTACTGGCACGATCATCCTAGTTGTCTATGTTTATGATATGGTTATCACGGGAGATGATGTAGATGGTATTCAGGAGACCAAGGCCTTCCTCCAGAAGGTCTTTGTCACGAAAGATCTCGGCCAACTTTGTTATTTTCTTGGCATCAAAGTAATACGTACTACAGAGAGGCTCCATCTTTCACAGAGAAAGTACTGCCTCGATATTCTGACTGAGGCAGGACTTCTTGGATGCAAGCCATCTGGCATCCCTGCAGAAGTGAGAAAATATTCAACATCTACTAATCCAGCATTTGAGGATGCAACACGATACAGAAGCTTAGTGGGAAAATTACTCTATCTCACTGTTACCAGGCCAGATATATCATATGTTGTGAGCAGAGCCAGTCAATATATGAAGAAGCCTCTTTACAGTCACTGGCAGTATGTTCTTTTGATCCTTCAATATTTGAAGGAATCTCCCGGACGTGAACTTTTCTATGGGGTGAATGGACACACTAATATCTCCGCCTATACAGATTCTGACTATGCTAGCTATCCTGAGGACCGCCGATCCACTACAGGATACACCATGTTTGTTGGGGATAACCTTGTCACTTGGCGAAGTAAGAAACAAACAGTGGTATCCAGATCTAGTGCGAAAGCAGAATATAGGGCAATGGCTCAGGCCACATGTGAGATCACATGGCTTGTTTCTTTCCTAACATAACTTGGCATGTCAGTCGCCACACCTGTACCCTTATACTGCGACAACAAGTCTGCCACGTACATCGCCACCAATCCAGTTTTCCATGAGCGGACAAAACACATTGAGGTTGATTGCTATTTTATTCGTGATGCAGTACGAGAAGGACGAATCAACACTCCACACATCTCCACTGAACTTCAACTTGCAGACATCCTCATAAAGGCTCTTCCAAGGAAGTGCCTAATGTACTTAGTATCCAAGTTGGGCATGATCGACAGATATGCTCCAACTTGAGGGGGAGTGTTAGAATTATTATATTACAATTATAGTTGTAACCTTTCAAGTTCCGTAACCCTTAACCCTTCGGGTTCCGTAACCTTTAACCCTTTGGGTTCCGTAACCCCTTAGGGGTATTTATGTATTTTTCCTCTTGTACTCTCTAGGGTTTTCTCTCTATATAAGAGACCCTAGCCCTATGGAATAGATATCCCATTCTGTCTCTCTTCTCCACAACCACATCTAGGTGTTTAGTCCCACATCTATCAGTGGTGGGACTTGGAGGGTATATGGAGGTTTTATAAGCCCCACACCCCTCCTGTATCATATGAGAAAGTGCAATGCAACGATCAATCCTTTGAGGCGTTCTCCCGTGGTTTCATCCCTCTTCTTAGGGAGTAGGGTTCCATGTTAAATCCCGTATTATTCAATGTTTTATTCTTTTCTCTGATATTCACTTACGCATTTTATTTTCTAACATGGTATCAGAACGGGTTCGATTCTCGAGGTTTTTATGTTTATATGTTCGAGATTCGATTTTAGTATTTTATTCTTGGCGATTTTATTTGTGATTAGTTCATGTTCTAGAAATTCTAGGGTTTTTGAATAAACCCCTATTTTTTCCACGGCAATAAGCATTTCCAGCAACAATCAGGCAGTGATAATGAGCATCTCTCAAAATGAGGGTTTCCATAACCCTAAAGTCCCCTTGTTGTGATCTTGGCGCCGCTCATCTCCAACTCCTGATCACTGATCAGGCAATCCTCATGCAAAATCAAAGGAAATTAGGGTTCCTGAACTGGAACCCTAATCTCATCAATGGCGGCGTGCAACCAGTCCATTTCAAGGCGACCCTCACTCATATTCCACGCTAGCGGCGCTCAACTTATGTCGCTATCCGCAACTCCAAGCTGCAAACCCACTAATAGTGCCATCCCCGCAAATCCACTGGCGTCGCAAAAGAAAAAAATTCCATATAGCTGCGGCACAACACCTCCATATCTCCCAGGAGGCGCCCACCGCATATCCCAAGCGATGCATATACCAGGCAACGCATCTCCAGGCTGCACTCCATATTCCCAGTCGGCCGCGAAGGCCGCATCTCCTCCTTTGGCAGCGAAGCACAGTTCGATGCTCCAGGCGGCCGTCTTCCGATAATCTCCAGACGCTGCCTCCCCAATCGACGAATCTCCAAGCATCCAACCCCTAGGGTTCGTTTGGTTGCAGGGTTGGGCAGGGTTGGGTACTATTCACAGGGCTAGGTGAATAGTAAACTGTGAGGAGGGGGTACCCTGTGAATAGTACCCAACCCAACCCTGCCCAACCCTGCAACCAAACGAACCCCTAGGGTTCGCACCCGATCTCAGGCAGCGGCAGATCCCGTGGCGGTTGCACTACCACACTTCAACCATTCCAACGGTGGTCTTCTGATGACCCCCAGCAGGTGGCTCTCCCACTTCTGATCTCCATCCCCAGGCGACGGCTAGGGAAGTGTCCCTTCGGGGGTGGCGGTCTTCCAAGAGAAGGGTTCCGTGGGAACCCTAAATAAGCCCCAATGGACGTGTGCTTTAAAAAAATCTGTTGTTTGGGCCCAGTGTATGGGCCAAAATTTGTAAACAAAAAGAGAGTTTTTTTAAAAGGAGATGCACACAAAAAAACGTACGCAAGAAAAAAAAAGAAAAGCCGAAAAAAATGTGAATGGCTTATTTGAAAAAAAGGAACACGATCGCTATAAAAAAAGGAAAGAAAATAGCCGAAAAAAATCATTTCAGATTGTTTTATTCTCCTCATTTTCTTGTCTTCCCCCAACATGGTCGACGTCATTGTTTTCCAACCAGTCTGGGAGAAAGGGAGAGTATTGTATAGAGTTCTATGGTCATGATGATTCGTGTTCAGATTCAGATTTTCCAGTTAGAGGCAGGCCATATTTTCCAGACTCTATAGATGTTTAGATATTCAGACTCAGCGTCAGATTGGTTCCGAGTCTTCAGTTTCACATACGCACATGTATGTGGTCTTCAGTCTGATGTGCACATGTTTGTCATCATTTGTTGTGGTCCCCATCTTTTATTTTGGTCAGAGATTTCATGTGTTCCATAGGGACTCCAGAGTAGAGATCAGATTCCCTATTCCATGTGGGCTAAGATTTTCATGTGGTTTCATAGGAACTCCAGAGTAGAGATCCCATTCTCTGAGCCAGTATGGGAGAGACCCAGTTCTCCGACAAGGAGACTTTTTTCAAGACTCCATTCTCCAACGACCGTGGACTCCGACGAGGATGTCTCCACAGCTTTTCAGTTCGACCCTTTCAGAGATGAAGCAGTTGTCCATATGATGTGGCGGGTTAGAGTTCTCCAAGTGGAGACTCATTTCCAGTTGCAGTGACTCTGACAAGCGCAGTATAGAGCACATGCTCTCCGACGAGGAGATTCATGTCAACTCACACTCCATCCCATTTGTCCTCCTCGCCTGCACGGCATGAGAAGCAACGTCCTCGACAGCAGCCGACGGTTGTGCACGTTGAGTTGATATTGTCTGTAATGTCATGTAGCGTGATTGAGATTTCTTTCTGTTTGTCCAAGCTGAGCATTGCATGCTCTAGCTTGAGGGGGGTGTTGGAGTATTCGTCATTCATATGTACTAATGGGTAAATGGATCCCTCCAAGGTCCATTTACCACATCCAGGAGTTTAGTCCCACATCTACTAGTGGTGGGACATGGAGGGTCTGTGGAGGCTATATAAAACCCCCAGACCCCTATGTATCAGATGAGAAAGTGCAATGCAATTATCAGCCCTTGAGGCATTTTCCCGTGGTTTCATCCCACTCCTTAGGGAGTATGGTTCCATGTTAAATTCCGTGTTATACAATGTTTTATTTTTTTCTCTGATATTCGCTTCGGCATTATAATTTCTAACATGGATATATCACGGATCAGTTGAAATGTAAAAATTGGTCAAAATAAAGCAAGTTATCACGAATTAAAATCATCTTGGTTCTTAGAACAATACATAAATACAAGTGCACTCTTATATATGAAGGTGTGTTTAACATATTGACAAAATTCTACATCGCATACTATGTACAAACAAAAGCCAGAGCTATATCGAAAATCAAACAAACATAATACAATAACATGTATATCACATCATTCATGATAATCATAAATTTGAAAGAATATGACCTAATATAGATTAGAAACTAACATTTCTAAATGAAATAAAGACAATCAATTCCAACTAGAGCCTGTCGATCACGGATACTTACTGCCTTGAAATCCAATTATCTGCTCGCATTAGATTTGCATTGTGAGTTATTACATGGAGTTGTTACACAAAATCTAGAATAAATCAACCTATAGAGATTAAAAGGCTAAAAACTATTTTCCAAGCTTATTCTCTCATAAAAGTAGTAAAATCAAGCAATTAGTTTGATATTGATGATAAAGTATTGATATTGACATGAGATCGATGATATTGGGTTGCACTAACTTCAATTTTTATTGATATCGATGATATGAGATGATGTATCATTGACATATCGCTCGATATCAATCGATATAAGGGAAAAAATATCTAAGGTAATATCGGTATCGTTAACTTGTCAACGTGGATATATCGATAATATATTGAGATATTTCAATCCGTGCTCCTTTCTAGGCATAAGGACTTGACAAGGATTGTTAGAAAATTATCAAGTTCGATATTTGCTCTCGATCCACTAAATGTCCGATTTAGATTCAATTCAAAAAATAAACGAACCGAACCTAAACATAGGTTTAGGCATGTTTATATAGACGAACTGAACCTAAAAATGGCAGGTTTGCTCAAGTTTTGTTCATTAGAAATTAGATGCACACAAACACATATATACACAAATTATTTTTTTAGAATGTAATATATACACAAATTATAAATTCTTAATATAAAAATATATCACAATTATATTTTTTCAAAGAGGGATCCTTATTAATCTATTTTTTAGAGATAAAGAAGAGCTAGACAGAGAAGAACAAATTTGAATGAATAATTTTTTAGAATAATGGGATGAACCTCTAAAAGAGATCCATCCAAAGAATATATTAAATATATATATTTATTTAATATATACAAGCACCAAGTTTCGAACAAAGCCTTAGCATTCTCAATTACATTCTCTCAGTAAAACCTCGCTTTCCTGAAAATAACAATGTTTCTTGCTAACCAAATGGCCCAAACATGTGCAACCACCTTAGTCCTGCCATCAAAAGACCTCGTCCAATCTCTACCAACATAGCTCCAAATAAATTTATTTTGTCCCATTGGACTCCAAGTATAACCCCATCCGCCCATGTCCCCTTTGACCCAGGGCATCCGAAAAAAGGCTGATCGACGTCCTCTCTAGCCCCTCTGCATCGCTTGCACGCCTCATCACTCCTAGGAAAGATTCTCACCATCCTAACACTTTGTCATAATCCGATCTCTTCTCAGCAGTCACAGAAATAATTTGACCTGCATGGGGACCTTCCATCCCCATAATCTTATGCAATCTCAAAATACCTCCTCATCATCTGGAACTAACATGGCATAAAAAACCTTATGTGATTTCTTAACTGCTAACGACTCATCTCTCCAGCACCAATCGTCTCTACCTTTCGACGATTCATCCATTCCGGCCATAATGCTCAATAAACACAAGAACTCCACTCTTTGCTTAGATAGTGATGCCACAAAGGTTGGTGACCACAACCCCCCCCCCCCTACCATGTAGAAGCAACCCACATCTCCTTATCTGAAGCCAAGGAAAACAACCCATTGTAAACATCACATAAAGCTCCTTCCTCCATCCAATCATCCCCTAGAACAAAAAACCAATCTTAAAACCCACAAGTAGTCGAAGTGATTAACAACATGTAGGACAGAACAAATACCTCTCCAAAAAGTAGTGGACGACCAACGCTTAACCTAGGTGAAACAATATAAAGGGATCACACCAATTAGGAAAGCAAGTCAGACCCTTCTCCCAGATCATGATCACCCAATTTGAGAGTAATGCCTTGTTCATGTCTCCAAGTTGCAACACCCACAACCAACCCTCCTCGGTAGGCTTCTCATAACATTCCAATCTACCACGACGAGTCCCTTGCCTTTGCCTAACGATGACCAAAAGTAATGTTGCATCATTGCCTCCAACTGCTTACAGATGCTAGCTGGAACACCAGTGATGAGAGAAAGAATACAAGTATCGATGATAGGACATCCTTCACCATTACTAACATCCCTTCTTGACAAACTCGCCGATCTCCACCTTGTTAACTTCATCTCCAGCTTTTTTATCACTGGTAACCAATCCGCTTACCTGTCTCCTACACAACGACAAGCCAAGATAGGTGTTGGAGTATTCATTATATGTGTCACTTATGAGAGAGATGGGTAAATGGATATCTCCAGGATCCGTTTACCCCATCCAAGAGTTTAGTCCCACATCTACCAGTGGTGGGACTTGGAAGCTCTGTGGAAGCTATATAAGGAGCCCCAGACCTCCTGTATCAGATGAGAAAAGTGCAATAGACACACCATCCCTGAGGCATTCTCCCGTGGTTTCATCCCGCTACTTAAGGAGTAGGGTTCCACGTAAATCCCGTTGTTCTTATTCTTCTTCATCTTTTTCCATGTTTTCGCTTCCACTTCCTATTTTCTAACATGGTATCAGAGCGGGTCGATTCTCGTGGATTTTATGTAGATTACTTGTTTGAGATTCGAGTTTTGATGAAGTTTATGTTCAAGATCTGTTCAAGTTTGTTCAAAGAATTCTAGGGCTTTTTTTCTCTCGTGAAACCCTAATTTCTGGAGTTCAGTTCTCGCAATCCTTCACATCTATGGATCCATGAAGCGTGCATCTCCCTGCGAAGCCCTCGGCGCATGCTCTGCATATCCATGTCTCTCAAGGCCACATCAGGTTCTGCATCTCCAGATCTCGCGCAGGTCGAGCAGAACCTTCTCTTTCTGGCAGTCCAGGCACGCGCACAGCACCGCTGCATTACAATCTCCTGGCAACACATCTTCAACAGGGTGATATTTCTCCAAGAGACAGCACAACCCTTACAAGGAGAAGGTGCAGGAATCTCGCCAACATCTTCCAGCCCTAGCAACGTTTGGCTATCCAGGCATGCGACGATCCTAGCAGCAAGCATGCCTCCAGGCAGCCACGCGCATCGCGCGCCATCGCAGCGCCACCCCTCTCGCCAGATTCAGGTGGCAGCGGCTCCTCGTAGCCCCCACTCGCCAGGAGGCACCCTCCTCGAAGTCGCGGCATCCAGGCCGTCCTCTCCAGCATGCCCTTGGGGCCGGCGGCTTCCTTCAGATATCCCATGAGGAGTGCGGGCTCCTGTCTTGGCCTTGGTGGCGGTGGCAATGAAGAAAGGAGGGGGCGCTCGTTCAGGCGATAAACCCCTCTATCAACCATGACCTCTCAAATCAGAACAAAGACTGAGGGTTCAAACCCTCCTCTGAGTCCCAACAGATTTGCGTATGATCCGATCTAGATCTCGGAAGAACTCGAACTATGCACAAAGGAAACATCTCAAGCAGCTCTATTGACATCAAAAAATGATCCAGGTGGGATCTGGATGAATTGTTCCTCCATGTGAACCATCCATTCATGGCATTCACCACTTCCATTATCATTTCCCCAATGAGGGCTATGAACTCATTTGATCTACGGTCTTTTCTACCCCTATCACCTGGTCGATCTGAAGAAAACAATGTCACGTTGAAATCGATGTCCACTAGCCAAAACAACCTCACTTGTAGACTTCTTCGGACCTTTTGGTAATTCGGGCAAAATCGTAGTTGGAGTCTTCGCCTCAGCGTGACCACTCAACATTTTAGAAGGGGATTTGTTTGGTATTGCAGGATCTCTTGATGTAGATGCGTCCGGTTGTTGGTGGCGGTAGATCCTTTCTATTCTGGAAGGATGATTTGAGTGGGGATGGGACGATTCTGTAGCGCTTCCCTCACCTTTTTGCCCTGGCTGGTAGACATGCAATGGATATCATGTCTCTCCTCTCAGCTATTGGAGCAACGGTTCGGTGAATTTATGCAGATGATGGAACATATGGCGTCTACATCGGGACTAACTGGTGGGCAGGACCATTGGATTTGGTAGGATGGCTTCTTCTCCGTGAGAAAGGCCAACAGGGCCCTCATGAATGGTGATGAGGGGCCCGCGGTGGGGGGGGGGGGGGGCTAGCAATAGGGACTGAAATTTGATTTGCACTTTGAGGGCATTGATGAAGATCAAGGTCCACCTTTAGCTCCATAAGCTTGGTCAGGCGTTGACTAAGGCAAGGAGATCCTCCTTAATCCAAGAAGTGACACCTTTGTTTATGTGTGTCGTTGAGGAGGAATATCCGGACCATCTTTTTTATACATGTGCTTGGGTCCGAAAGATTTGGGTAGAGATGTACATTTCATGGGTGGACCCTTCTTCCCATGCAAACCTTTTAAGCTCCCTGGTGGCTGATGAATCTTCATTTCATCACCTTTATTCTATCATTTTGGCCTTAAAAACCCTAGCTAATGCATGTAAATAGCATTATTTTGTGCATATTAACCTTCATTATTTATTCCAATTACTGTATATAAAACACTATTTTTAATGCCAAAATTATAGAATAAAGAAAAGAAAAGAATAAAATACCAAAGGTATTTTATGACCCTAAACCACGAGACCAAGTCAAGAATTGAATTGGTCGACAAAGAATAAAGTAGGGAGAGATAAGGGCCAATAATACAATAAAAACCTAATTCTTTTATTCATTCATAAAGCATTTTTGGGACCCATTTTATTTATTCATCAAATAAAGAAACTTTGTACATAATTGAGTTTGCACAAAAAGAATATACAATGTACATTTTATACATAGAATAAAAAGCCAAAATCCAAACTTCACAGACCCATATCTCCTAAATAAAAACTCAAAATGCACCAAAATCACTTTAATTGTATATAACTTTTAATAAGCTATTTAATAAAGGTGGTTTCACTTAATTTGGAGCTAATATGCAAAAGTTAGATTTTGAACCCCTATTGTATAATATACCTGAGTAAAATATCCATTTTATTTATTCTTTATTATTTTTACAATTTTATATTTTTACAAATTTGTAAATATTATTTATAGCATATGTACATATTTAGAATAGAATAAAACTATAAAGAAAATACAAAATAAAATAAGTATACAAAATACATAGACAAAACATCTATACTTATACCTATTTATTTAAGTGTACAAATAACATCAGAAAAATATAATAAAAATATATTTATGTACCCAAAAACAAGTTATAAATATATAAAATAAGAAAATAAAATAATAAAATAAAAAATACAAATAAAAATAAAATGTACAAAACATAGTTGAATATACCTATAAATATACCCTTGAAAATTAACTTGTAATAAATGTTGGTGGAAAAGTTATTCTCAGTATTCCAAAAAACCCTAGGCTCTCTTATATAGAGACAACCCATGGGTAAATTACATAATATGCAAACAAGAAAATAAAATAACATAAAAGATATACAGAACTACAAAATTATCTCTATACTCCTCCTCAAGATGGAGCATAGATATCAATCATGCTCAGCTTGGAAGTACGCTTCTGGAATGGTCCTCTGAGTAATGGTTTGGTGAAGATGTCGGCAGTCTGTTCCCCTGAACTAACATGTGAAGTAGAAATCATGCCCTTCTGGATCATATCTCTAGTGTAGTGGCAGTCTACCTCAACATGTTTAGTTCTTTCATGAAAGGTAGGATTATTGGTAATGAACAATGCGGCTTGATTATCACACTGTACCTGCATGGGTAGAGATACATCTATATGCAAGTCTTCTAGTACAGTCACATCATCTCCGTACTTGCTTATGCCATGGTCCTATATTCAGATTCAACACTAGATCTAGCCACAACAGTTTGTTTCTTGCTTTTCTAAGAAACTAGAGAGCTGCCCACAAAAACTGCAAAGCCCGAAGTAGACTTCTGATCCTTAGGGCATCCTACATTATCCACATCCACACATGCCGAGATAGATAAATTTGTTTCCTTTCTAAACATCAACCCCGTCCCTGGAGATGACTTTAGATACCTTAGTATCAAATATATGGCATCCATATGTACATGTCTTGGCTGTTCCATGAATTGGTTCACCAGATTAACTGCAAAGACAATATCAGGTCGAGTTATAGTAATGTAAAGAAGCTTACCCACCATTTCTCTATACCTTCTCCTGTAAACTTCCTCTATATCATTATCATATAATTTCATGCTGGGGTCCATAGGAGTAGTTGAGGGTCTACACCCAACCATGCTCGTCTCGACCAGCATATCTGTGATATATTTCCTTTGGGTCATTACAAGGCCCTGTGCATTCCTAGCAAACTCCAACCCCAGAAAGTATCGTAGAGTACCAAGATCCTTCGTAACAAACTGACGGCCCAAAAATGCGTTTGCCATCTTTATCCCCTGAGTATCATCTCCTATAATCAAAATATCAACAACATACACCATGATGACAACCGTACCTCTAGGAGTCTTCTGGACGAACACCGAGTGATCTGCATTTGATCTCTTGAATCCTTGTTGTTCAATTAGATGAGAAAGCTTCTGAAACCATGCCCTCGGGCTTTGTTTTAAGGCCATATATTGCCTCATGAAGTCTACACACTATATTATTCTCCCCTTAGCAGCGAACCCCAGAGGTTGATGCATGTAGACTTCTTCCTGCAGATCGCCATACAAGAATGCATTCTTAACATCAAGTTAAAACAAGGGCCAATCACGTACCACAGCAACTGACAGGAGAATACGAAGAGTGGAATGACATGCAATTGGAGAGAAGGTATCTATATAATCCACGCCATATGTCTGAGTGAAACCTCACGCCACTAGCCTTGCCTTGTAACGATCAAGGCTACCATATGCATGATACTTGACAGTGAATACCCATTTGCAGCTGACAACAGATACTCCTGAGGGAGCGGGGACCAAGCTCCATGTATCCCGCCCGTGACTGTAGAGCAACCATTTCCTCCTCCATAGCAGAACACCGGCAATCAATCTTCAAGGCATCCTGATAATTTCGTGGTATCTCCACGGAAGACAAAGCTACTGCAAACATCTGAAAGTCCCCGGTGAGACGATGAAAGGAAACCTGGGAGGCAAGAGGATATGAAGCACAAGTGTGTTTCTGCTTCCGTATAGCAATAGGGACATCCAGATCATCAACCACAGTACTCGTTGGTTCACATTCCTCCTGCAATGGTGAACCCTGCACATGCACACTATACAGCCCATCATTAGTAATAACATCTGGACATACCTGAGGCATGCTGGATGATTAACGTGCAGCATGAGCAGGACCCGACCGACGTGAATAATATTTAGGTAATAGCAAGACAGGTGGTTTTGGAGGTGGTGGCGATGGTGGTGGTGGTGTTGGTGTGACCACAGGAACAGGAATGGACGTTGGTGGACTCAAAATAGGAAGAGCAGGAACATATACCTCGTCATTAGATGTGGATGAGGCCAACCTGTCACCTGCATGTGAGAAGTACATAACAGACTCAAAGAATGTAACATCAGCACTGACAAAGTATTTCCTATTTCTAGGATCATAACAACGGTAGCCCTTCTGAGTCCGAGGGTAACCCACAAAGACACACTTGATAGCCCTAGGCCAGAGCATGTCAAGTCCATGAGACAACTGATGAACAAAAGCAACAACACCAAAAACACGAGTAAGGGAGAATAATTCCTTGTCTGGAAAAACAACGGAAAGAGGAATTTTCTCACCAAGTATTGAGGATGGCATACGAATGATAAGATAACAAGCTGTAAAGACGGCATCTCCCCAAAAAGAAATAGGAGCACAACTCTAGATAAGCAGTATTCGAGTAATATCAAGAAGATAACGATGTTTTTCTCTCCACGACTCTATTTTGTTGAGATGTGTATGCACATGTGGTTTGACGAATAATACCTCTTAATGAAAAAAATGTGAGAAAGAACGAGTGCAAAATTCCAAAGCATTATTAGTACGAACATATTTCACATGAGAGGAAAAAATATTTTGCACTTCATTTATAAGATTTCAGGTAACATCTCCTGCTTCAGAATTATTTTTTAATAGAAAAACCCACGACAAACGAGAGATCATTAATGACTACAAGATAAAACCGGTGTCCCTGGTGATCAGGAACACGACTCGGACCCAAAATATCGACATGAAGTAATTCAAAAAGGGAGCTATTGCTCCGACACTGACGACTAGGGAAGCTAGCTCTATGGTGCTTTTCCAACTGTCAGGCTTCACACTTGAAGGAAGAACTCGGAGAAATCTGAGGCAAGAGACGACACATCTTCTGAAGAGGAAGGTGACCAAAGCGTAGATGTTGTTGGACATGCGAGCCCACGGCGAGCCATTATGCAATAAATGTTATTGCAAATATCATTCCCTAATCTCAAATAAAGAATAACTAATTTGAATAATAGGTCCCTTAGTATAATTAGGGTTATGTACCATGGTCATCTTAATAATCATATAGTTGTTGATTCAATTATTGAATCATAGAGGCCGGTGCTTGGATGAATATCTAAAGCATTAGATTGAGGACTCATCAAGCACCGTCAAATGATTATTAAGAGAGGATCTCCAGTCTGAGAAGGAGATGACAATCGTTTCTTTAAAGGTTGATATCTAACCGACCTCTTGATGTAGGTCATCTGCATATGAATAGAGATTCGGAGGTATTAGATAAGTTAGGTCAAAGAGTAGACTTAACGAGATCGAGATAACCAAAGTTTTATGTTGTATGTTGTCACGATATATGCATGAATCCTCTGACCGGAGACAGATATATTACTATATGTCTGAGTATGTACATTTGGCGGACCAATAGGTTGATGACCTAATCAAGGTCTATACACCGGCGCACTGATGTGCATATAAGGGCATATGAGTAATACGATCTCTCAAAGGGATCATACAGGTTCATTGTTGAACCAGAAGACATGAGCTCCCTCATGAGATATTGGGAAGAATCAAATTCCGCACGCGGTCGTCTCGCTTTGGAAGACTGACTGAATTTGTAAGGTTTGATATATGCTTTTGGAAAGTATATGATCAACACCTACGTATGATATATGCGTTTTGAAAGTATATGATCAATACCGACTCCCAATGATCGAATAAGAAACTTAATGAAAAATCTTTGAAGTAGACAGTGTAAAATTGATCTTATACTTCAGGATAATTCTGGGTCGTCCAGTGTGCAGGATATACATGTATTAGAAATACCTGAGGGTGAACTGATCATAAACGATTGCATAACCATGACGCTTCCATTCCTAGGGAGTGATGAAACGGGTCTGGATTTTAGTGACTCCTTTCAGTAGAGAAGTGATATAATCTTGGTCCAAGTGTTGGACAGTGACCTGAATGTGATTTAGATGCAATGAGAAGATTAGATCTACGGCCTTGATTTAATCAAGCATCTATGTAAGGTCCGCAAGATACGGATTTGAGATGTAATCTAAATATCCAAGTCATTATACGTGGAACAATACAATTGCCCTGTCCTTATCTCCAAGTATCCGCGGACAAAGTGCATTATCCTTGAAAGAGTTCATGGATAGTTTCATTGTCGATATATGTATCCGAGCATTGAGAAAATGGATAATTAAATGTGATTTAATTATCATGAGTAATATGAAATTTATTCATATTATATGGAGAGCTATCTGAGATGTAAATAATGTGAATATGATTCATATTATTTAGGCACATGAGAAAGGAGATCCAAGATGATTAAATGTGATTTAATTAGCATGGATATTGAATAATGTGGATAGCACTATCCATATTAATCGCGTATATTATAAATATGATTTATAATATATAAGAGAGAGCTATTTGTAACTTATATTTGTTGATTAATTATTGATGTGAATTGGATTCACATTAGATAATTAATTAAAAATGTAAATCACATTTTATTTTAGGGAGTGAATAAGATCACAAATTTCCAATGGCAAGATTGCAATATTTACAAAATAATTATGAATTATTTTTGTAGAATAATTTACAACAATTCCCTACTTAATTGTGGGAAAAGGCTTTGTTGTTGCTGTTGTTGTAATTTACAACAATTGTTGTTGTAAATATTTAAGATATATGGAATCATGCAATCTTAAGGATTGCATTGGAATCTCCCTTTCCTAATAGGAGAAGGGGCGGCCACCAATTCCTACAAGGAAAGGGTAGCCGTCCACCCCTCCTATATGGAAGGAGAGATTCTCCTTTCCATTATCTCCAAGATTAGTTGATTTAATTTGAGGGTTAAATTACGTTGATTTATCAATATATATTCAATCAAATTAAATTAAATTAATTGTTGGTTTTTTACCAACGAAATCTTAGCCATTAAAAGAAACACAAATCAATGAGAGCCATTGGATTTGTGTTGTCCATGGATTGAGATCCATGGACCCCAAAATATTATAAAAAGAGAGGCACCCCTTGCTCTTCTTGGTTACAACACAACACACATTTTGTGAACAACATCTCTCTCTCTCTCTCTTTCTCATTCTATACACGTCCTCTCTCTCTCTCAACATGTGGCCGTCCACATGATGACCTAGAGAGAATCACTGTCGTCGCCATGCTGTTGTGCTGCCGCTTCAACCGCTCATGGATCTCCGTCTCCTTCGGTGTGCCTTGCTTGTGAAGAAGACGTCGAATCTCGCATATCGAGATCAGGAGATTCGCCGCTTGGATCATCAACATGGATTGCGAGGAGCACGCATCTCATCCACGCGCTCGCAAATGTCTCCTCCGTCGGATCGGACTTGAGGCAGGAGGTCTCTTCGTTTAGAGACTCGATCGCAACCACACTTCAAGAGGTAACCCTAATACTTGTTTGCGGTTTAGATGAAACGATCCGAGAAGTGTTCTTGGATCATGTGGTTTCATCGCTTGAAAAATTTTAAATTTCCGCTGCCTCGAGCAACTAGTGCGATTAGTCGCTCCTGATCGCATACGATGCGATCCTCACGCTTTCGTAATGCGCTTAAAGGTTCCTTCAAGTGGTATCAGAGCCTTAGGTCAGAGGTTTTGGATAAGATCCATAAACCTAGGAAGACTTGGGTTTGTTATGGTTTGCGAAAGTTTTATCGCATTTTATTTTTGCATCTCTGTTTAGTGAATAATTTCGCTCCTAATTAAAATGTTTAAACACGAAATAATTACTTGGATTTTGTTCCCCATTAAATAAGGGAACCGTAGGATTTGAGTTTGCGTGATTTGGAATCCGAATGCTCAAGTTATGATCATTTTAGTGAACATGTATCCACTGTTTCGGGGACTGTGAATCTTGACGAATTAAGGAGTTAATTACGGTTTTGAAACGCCTAGAAATGTGTGCAAATCACTTAGGTTCTGTTGTAAATCAAATTAGAAAATTTTGGAAACTTACTTTGCATAATTTGGATTTAAATTGATTGAGATATACCAATTTTAGTAAGTGAGGGTCACTGTTGGAAATTACTTTCCTAATCAAGAATCTTGTGATTGTCATTTAATCAATTAGTGAAATTAAATGGTTTAATTTCCTGGAATAATTATGGATAAATATTTGTGAAATATTTGATGATAATTATTTCTTAAATGGCAATGCCTTAATCAATAATTGATTAGATATGATCTAGATCATAAATTGGTTACTCAATCTACTTTCCAACAAACTAAGTTACTTGAATAGGATTGGAGATTTGTTTAGCAAATCTTCTTATACAACAACAACAACAAAGCCTTTTCCCACAATTAAGTAGGGTCGGCTACATGGATTCTTCGCCTCCATTCAGATCTATCTTGGGTCAATCTCGTACTTATATCCAGCAAACTAAGATCCCTTCGTATAGTCTCTTTCCAACACTTCTTGGGCCGTCCTCGCCCTCTCTTAGCCGGCTCAACATCCCAACACTCGCATCTCCTAACCGGTGCATCAGTTGACCTTCTTTGCAAATGACCAAACCATCTTAAGCGGTTTTCTTGCATCTTATCCTCGATCAGAGCTACACCAACTTTCTTTCTGATTGCATCATTCCGAATCCGATCTTTACGTGTATGTCCACACATCCATCTTAGCATTTTCATTTCTGCTACAGCCATTCTCTGCACATGTCTATGGTTCACAGGCCAACATTCAGAACCATAAAGCATAGCAGGTCTCACGGCTGCTTTGTAAAACTTTCCTTTAATTTTTAAAAGCATTTTCTTATCACAGAGAACAGCGGAGGCTTCTCTCCACTTTAGCCAGCCTGCATTTATTCTATTAGTAACATCTCCATCAATTTCTCCATCATGTTGCAAAATATATCCCAGATATCTAAAAGAATCTCTCTTCTGGATGTTATCGTCACCAATATTCACCTCGATTCCTTCACCATTGCTTCCATCAAAGGTGCATTCCATATATTCCGTCTTAGCCCTACTTATACGAAAACCTTTAGTCTCCAATGCATGTCTCCAAACCTCAAGCTTCTCATTTACTCCATCTATAGTCTCGTCAATCAACACAATATCATCAGCAAATAACATACACCAAGGTAACTCATCCTGAATGTGACTTGTCAACTCGTCCATAATCAAAGTAAAAAGAAATGGACTCAAAGCTGAACCTTGATGTAAACCAATGTTGATATCAAAATAGTCAGTCTTCCCCGTCGGGGTCCTTACACAAGATAAAGCCCTATCATACATATCCTTCATGAGATTAATGTATAGGATAGGTACTTGTCTCTTCTCCAAAACTCTCCACAGTATCTCTCGTGGGACGGAATCATAAGCCATCTCTAAATCAATAAAGATCATATGGAGATTCTTTCTTTTAGCTCTATAAATCTCCATTGTTCTCCTCAGCAAATGGATGGCTTCAATAGTTGAGCGACCTGGCATGAATCCGAATTGATTTTCTTTTATTTGGGAAACTTGCCTCAACCTTCTTTCGATCACACGTTCCCAAATTTTCATAGTGTGACTCATCAGCTTGATACCTCTGTAATTTGAACAATTTTGAATGTCTCCTTTGTTCTTATAAAGAGGAACCACGATACTCCTCCTCCAATCTTCAGGCATTTTCTTTCTTCGCCAAATAACATTGAATAGAT
Organism: Ottelia alismoides; assembly: GCA_037367405.1. Lineage (NCBI taxonomy): Eukaryota > Viridiplantae > Streptophyta > Magnoliopsida > Alismatales > Hydrocharitaceae > Ottelia > Ottelia alismoides. The sequence continues at coordinate 116,943 of JAZKJV010004702.1, forward strand.
TCGTAAGCCAAGTCAAACCACGCTCACCTAAAATTTTCCAAACTTCTACAGGGATGTCATCCGGTCCAACACCTTTCCCAGGTCTCATAACCTTCATAGCCTCCTCTACTTCTTTTCTTTGTATTCGTCTATAGCAAGCACGATTCAAGTAACTTTCACTACTAGCTAAATCACCCAAAGTGATCTCTCTATTTCCTTCTCCAATGAAAAGTTTATGGAAGTATTGCTCCCATCTAGTCTCTATATCCTTCTGATGAACAAGCACGTGACCTTCCTCGTCCTTAATGCATCTCACTTGAGAAAGGTCTTTGGTCTTTCTTTCTCTTGCTTTGGCCAACCTGAATATATCCTTCTGGCCCTCCTTAGAGTTGAGATTTTTATACAAAACCTCATAAGCTTTTGACTTAGCTTCGCTTACAGCCTTCTTCGCTTCCTTCTTCGCTATTTTATAGTCTGTGACAGTTTCCTCTGTTCTATCCTTAGACATAGCTTTAAAGCAAGCTCTTTTAATTTTTAGCTTCTCCTGCACCCCTTCACTCCACCACCAAGCCTCCTTTTGACCCGGAGCTCCTCCTTTTGACTCGCCTAGCATCTCTTTGGCTACCTTTCGGATACAAGATGCTACTGCATCCCACATCTCGTTTGCACTACCGCTACAATCCCAAGATAAGTCTTCTAAAACCTTCTCCCTGAAGCTTGATTGCTTCAGCGGAAGATTCCACCACCTAGTTCTAGTGATCTTAGGAACCTTCCTTTTCTTAACCAGCCCTTTTATTTGTAAATCCAAGACTAACAAGCGATGTTGGGTTGTCAAACTCTCTCCAGGGATTACTTTGCAATCTTTGCAACACAACCGATCTCTTCTCCTCAACGCAAAGTAATCGATCTGTGTTCTAGTTGTGCCACTCTTATAAGTAATTAAATGCTCCTCCCTCTTCTTCAAAAGAGTGTTTGCTATGAAAAGATCATATGCAGTTACAAAATCCAGAATGAATTTTCCCTCTTCGTTTCTATCCCCAAAACCATGTCCTCCATGCACACTTGCATACCTTGAAACATCTTTTCCCACATGTCCATTAAGATCTCCACCTATGCAAACCATCTCTCTTTGTGGGATTACTTGTAAAATCTTATCCAGATCCTCCCAAAAAGCTTGTGTAGTCCTTTCATCTAAACCAATTTGCGGTGCATAAACTGAGATGATATTCAGAATTTCTTCTTCAAGCACCAACTTTAGCAAAATAATCCGATCCCCAAATCTTTGCACCTCAACCACACAATCCTTCAAATCTTTATGAACAACCACTCCAACACCGTTTCCGCCCTTATCTTTACCTGAATACCAAAGTTTAAAGCCTGTCTTCTCAATCTCCCTTGCTTTCTCTCCAACCCATTTAGTCTCTTGAAGACATAATATATGAATCTTCCTTCTTTCCATTGTATCCACTATCTCCATCAATTTTCCAGTTAAAGTACCGAAATTCCAACTACCAATCCGCAACTTCCTTTGCAATCTCTTTTGGACTAACTTCTTTACTCGCATGCGTCCACTATGCAAGAACCCTTGCGAATTTTGGACTGCATCCGGGCGGTGATGCAGCGGAACTAGATTATTTACCCGCATGCGTTCCTCATGCGAGAACCCTTGCAAATTTTGAACTACATCCAGGCTGCGATGTAGCGGCCCTTGCCAATTTTTCATTGCATTCGGGCGATGCAACGCGTCGCAAGTAGGGAACGTCCCAACGAAATCTGTATGTTTGCTTAAATCCATGTTTAAAAGATCCGAACGGTTTCGAGATAAATTTATAAATAGTGTTCTTAGAAGAACTTTAAAAACACTATTTACGAATTTATCTCTCCTGCGCTGGCTGTCGGCTACCTAACGCGCAACCCTCCTCATTTACCCGGGCTTGGGACCGGCCATGGTTGAGTTATAATGTTATCCGGGCTTGGGACGCGCAAATCTTCTTATAATGTTAATAAAAAATATTTTGATTATTATTATATGGTATAATTTCGTTTGAAAAACCGATGATCATCTCAAGTACAAAGTGATCTATTTTGCATATCCTTTCCAGAGGTGGATATGGTGTTTAGTCGGGGAGCGTTGGGGTAGCAAGTTGTACCGTGTGCGGTCTGTCCCACTCCCGTCGATACTGGTCATGATAGCGGGTAGGGTTGGTATAATGCTTAAGAAATCATGATGTATTTCTAATTATTAAAATTTGAAATAATACGTATTTAAGATAATACTATATTTCAAGTAACAATAAAAGAATGTTTGTTGGATATTAATTGTATCATTAATTTAATATGATTAGATTAATTGGAATCCAATTAAAATTAGAATACTCTATTATGAATAGAGTTGTGATTTCCCTTGAAAGAATTAATCGTAATGAATATGATTCATAATGATTAATTAGAATTTGAACATGATATGGAGGATAACATAGGTGACATACATGGTCTCTCGTCAAGGCGAATGGTTTTGTCGCTAGGGATTGTATGTAGAAGACGCCTGTCCGAAGTGACAGCTCCTGTATGCAAGCGCATTTGGATCAGGCTCTTTGCTTCTCGAAAGAGTAATGTTGTATGCGTAGTGACTCAATATCGAGTTCTCATATTATTGGGGCGATATTGGATTGTGCATAGCGAGTACTAATCCTGTTGACGGTTGGTTCAATTAACGACGGGTCAACATCACCTTAGGGGTGGTGGGCTCGGGTGTCAAAGACCGAATTGGGAGATGCAAGTTGGACTTGCAAGACGGAATGTGTTCCTGCTTCTTTTTATCCGAGTTGCAAGTTCTCATATTATTGGGATGTAACAAAGATAAGGAAGGAGATCCCAGATCTTGCTTGAGATATAATAGTAAGTATATCTCTTACATTGAAAGTGATTAAGGGAATGAACTTTCAGTGTTGACAAGGCAAGATAACTTTGATATAAAAATTCCTAAATCAAAGTAAAAAAAATTGTATATTTATATATATATATATATATATATATTAATGCAAATTTCTTATTTCAGATAATCCTTCATTAAACCCACTCAATACTATACTCAATAATAACCAGTAAAATATCATGGATCGGATCCATGTTCAAAATATTGTACTTGCAGTTGGACACATAATGTATGTGGTTGCAATGTGCAAGTTTCCTCATAATAATGAGGAATGACAATTAAATAAACAATAGGACTACAACCCTAGGGTTTGTATGTCTCTATAGTCTTGATCACTCATCGAATGTACTTTAGAAGTGCCATGTCGATGATGATCATAATTGTCAAATAATCCTTAAAAAATCTGGAAGATGTTATGCCATACATATGTGCTCTTGACATTTAATCATGAATGGCATGGTTCTCTGCATCATGCAGAATGGTGGCTCTATAAGAGATGATGTATTCAAAATATTTGAATACCTACCTGAACCAAATACTTTAAGAGTTAAGATATATGTAGATAAGATGAGCGTCATCATTCTACTATTTATACCCTAGTCATTCATGAAACCTCATAATATTCATATTGTATGAATTAAATAAAGCACGAATAGATGTTGAAGTACTCCTATATAGTAATCTTTTGAGTTCAACATAAGAGATCCAACAGAAAGAAACTCAATCCACGCTACAGGACACTACGGACAATATCAACCCAATGCGCACAATTGTTGCTGTCGAGGACGTTGCTTCTACGCCGAGCAGGTGAGGAGGACGAATGAGTTGGAGTGTGAATCTGCTGAATCTCCTCGTCGGAGAGCATGTGCTCTGAACTGCGCTTGTCAGAGTCACTGCAACTGAAATGAGTCTCCTCGTCGGAGTACTCTGGCCAGCCACAATAATGTGGACAATTGCTCCATCTCTGAAAAGGGTCGAACTAAAAAGGAGCCGTGGCTGTGCAATCCTCGTCGGAGTCCACGGTCGCTGGAGAATGGAGTCTAAAATAAGTCTCCTCTTTGGAGAACTCGAAAAATGGGCCTATCATCATGGAGTGCCTCGAACTTGGACTCTGACCAATCTGTCGAGTCTGAATCTGCGCATCAAACTGGGACTCAGAATATGAACGTCGAGTATGAAACTTGCGCATGGAATATCTTCGTCTGAAAAACTTATAGAGTCTGAAAATCTGGAAGGCCTGGAAATCTGCATCTGAATCTGGAACATCTGAATCAAGACCTGTGACTCTACATATATACTCCCCCTTTCTCCCATACTTGTCGGAAAATGAACATCGATAAAGTTGGGAGAAGACAAGAACATGGGGAAAACAAAACATGAAACTTGGTTATTTCCTTTTTTTTAAGCCGTCACATTTTTTATTTTTTTGTAAGCCGTTCCATTTTTTTACGGTTTTTCCCTTTTTTTTAAACGGCTGAGTAAGGCCTCCCACATTTCTCATTTTTTAACAGAATCTCTCGACCTCTCTTTTCATTCACTATTTCATATTTTTTAACTTTTGGCCCACCCGGGCCCAGACTAGTAGCAGAAAAACACTCCCTTTGTTTTTTTAATAGAGGCCCATCGAGCCCCTTACTTTCTGAACAACGCTAGGGTTCCCATAGTGGAACCATCTCACCCGAAAAAAACCTGCCCTCGACGAGGCTCTCTTCTTCTCGTTGCCGCCCCACGGAGGGCGCCTGGTGGTGCTTGCGCCGCTTGGTTACCGACTTCGCGGGAGAACTGCTCGAGGAGGAGCCATACTGCTGCCTGGATGGTGGGTCCGCCTGGAGCCGCGGGATGCGACGCCATCGCCTGGGGCGCACGAGGGCCATGAGATCTGGAGGGTGGGACGTCTGTGCCATGAGATCTGGAGGGAAGGCATCATCGGGGGAAGGCGCCATCGTTGGGGTTGCCTGCTTGGAGCAGCATGGTGGTGCAGCAGAGCGGCGTAAGGAAGACGAACCGCCGCCACCTGCGGCTCGAAGAATCGCGTATCGCCCGCTCGTCATGGAGGAGATGCGGGGTCGCGCGCAAGAAGGGGGTCACCGCGCGGTTGGAGGAGGTCACGGGAGAGGGCGCAACTGCGGAGGAGGTCGCGCGGGAGGGAGGCAACTGCCGCCTGGGGTGGGAACGCGCCTGAGACTTTTTCAAGGACTTGGAGGCAGCGCCTTGGAGGCTTCGCGCAAGGAGCAGATCTGCGCAGCTTGCAGATATGGCAGCGCACGTGGCCTGCACGATGTTGGGGAATCACGGTCGCACCGCCTGCGCACATGGAGGCATTGTAGGAGACCGGGGCCCCTGCTGCTTTTCCAGATCTAGGGTTTCGTAGAGAAAACACAAAACTTGAATGATGATGCCTGTAACTAGGGTTCAAGACATTGAACCCTAAATTTGGATTGGATCTCGAGCAGAATAATAATCTTTAAAAAACTAACAATCGAATCTCGAACAATAAATAAATCTTCAACAATAATTCCTCGAGAATCGAACCCGCTCTGATACTATGTTAGAAAATCGGAAGCAAAAGCGAAAACATGGATAAAGATAAACATAAAAAAAACAGCGGGATTTTACGTGGAACCCTACTCCGAGAGGAGCGGGATGAAACCACGAGAGAAGCCCTCAAAGGGGCATGTTATTCATTGCACTTTCTCATCTGATACAGGAGGCCTGGGCTCCTTATATGGCCTCCACGAGGCCTCCAAGTCCCACCACTGGATGATGTGGGACAAAACTGTTGGATGGGGTAAATGGATCCTGGAGGGATCCATTTACCCATCTCCCTCATAACTGACGCATACATCAAATACTCCAGCACCTTATACAGATATGAATATCACTCCTATCTCACTCCTCCTAATGCACCTAAACTCGATAGAGTTATAGGGAGATACAATTGGATCATGGATGACTTGATTTGATCAATGATGAATTTTAGCATAATACCTCTTAGTTTCCAGGTATATATGTAGTAAAGACTACAATATATATCCTTAATAAGGCTCCATGCTAGTAAGATGGAATCTAGCACTAGAGAGTGCTACTTCATTAGGAAAATAAAGGATGGTAATGGATACCTACTTTATGACCTTGAGATTCTTAAAAGATCTCATCTCTGAGAATGTGATTCTTAGATGATGAGACTCTTGAGAATCAATATGAAAATAAAGTGAAGGAACTCATTTAATCTTGAGAAGAGTACGAGGCTCCTGAAATCGGAAACTAAAAGGAAAATTAAAGATGAAAAACTAAAACCTCTTCAAATAAGTTTGAGGATGGATTCCATGTGTCAGTTAAATCTGACAATGATCTAACTTCATATGATGAAGCTTCTGAGGATCATGACATGGAAAGATGTATGTTAGCAATAAAAGTCTAAAGAAGACTTCATATACAAGTGTTGTATATGGACCATCGAGGATCCACTTATATGGGTAAGACCCGTTAAGGTATAAATAGATCTTCAAGAGAAAGAGGGAACCTGATGAGAAGGTAGAGACCTTCAAAGCACAGTTTATATCCACAAGATACACACCGAAGAGAAGACATCGCTTGCGATGAGACTTGCTCTCCAGTGTCCATGCTTAAAACCATCACGATATTGCTAACTATAGCTACACAACTTGACTTTTGTCAATTTCAAGATGGAAGTCAAGATTGCAATCCTCTATGAATACCTTTCTGAGGATATTCACATGAAGTAGCCCCATGGCTTCATGATGAGGAAAGCAAGGCGTGCAAACTAAAGAACTCCATCTATGGATGCAAATAAGCATCTTGTAGTTGGAACATAAGATTTGATGAAATTATAAATGTTATGACTTCAGATAGAATCTTGATGTACCATGTGGAGCTTAGTGGGAGTGCCATTATGTTCATCGTGCTAAATGTAGATGATATCCTGATCATTTGGAATGATATAAGGATAATAATAAGTGTTTTATAATCTGGTTGTTTCATAACTTAAGATATGATCTCAAGAATACCTCTTGGATCTTAATTCTGAAGATGTTCAGAAGAATAAGAGAAGAGGGTATTGGTTGGGACTGTCACATTAGTAGTACACCTATGACATATTCAATTCTTGAAAAATTTCAAGAAAGGCTTCTTTTCCTTAAGATACGATACTGACCTATCTAAAGGGATAGCATCTCAAAGATTTGAGGATGTGAATACCAAAGCTATATGCCCTAGTGCATCAGCTTTGGGAAGCTTAGTGTATGCTGGATGTGTAAAAAGACAGATGTCTGCCATGCAGTGAGAGTAGTAACTGTTACTAATCTTACTATGGAAATAAAACACTTGATTGCAGTAATAACAATATCTTTAGAGATAGTGATCTCTAAGTCTTATCTTCAAGAGCTTAAGACTTTATAAATAGCGATCTAAAAAGGTCTTAACTGCGGATACCTTAGGAGATAGAAATTTCCATGAATAAGGGTATTCTAATAAGGATTATGGACATACTGGACGTAATAATTATTGAGCGGTAGTGTCAAGGACACTATTAGTTCTTTAACAAAATCGAGTATTGGTTGCATAGATGCAACATTCGCATTGGATGCGAGCACTGTTACCAGGAGATATGCAAGTGTCGTAAAAGGACGGCGTAATCTCTCGGAAACAGAGTGAATGATCAGCTTACTTAGCTATTTTCCTAAATAGCCTATGATTGTCACATGAGTGCAGATTTTAAAGATTAGCCCATTAATGGCTCTTTGGGCTAGTGGGAGATTGTTGGACATGCGAGCCCACGACGAGCCATTATGCAATATATGTTATTACAAATATCATTCTCTGTCTAAAATGAAGAATAACTAATTTGCATAATAGATCCCTTAGTACAATTAGGGTTATATACCATGGCCATCTTAATTTTCATACAGCTGTTGATTTAATTATTGAATCATAGAGGCTAGTGCTTGGATGAATATCTAAAGCGTTAGATTGAGGACTCGTCAAACACCGTCAGATGATTATTAAAAGAGGATCTCCAGCCTGAGAAGGAGATGGCAATCCTTTCTCTAAAGGCTGATATCTAACCGACCTCTTGATGCAGGTCCTCTACATAGGAATAGAGATTCGGAGGTGTTAGATAAGTTAGGTCAAAGAGTTGACTTAACGAGATCGAGATAACCAAAGTCATATGTCGTATGTTGTCACGATATAGGCACGCATCCTCTGACCGGATACAGATGTATTACTATATGTCTGAGTATGTACATTTGGCAGACCTATAGGTTGATGACCTAATCAAGGTCTATACACTGGCGCGTTGGTGTGCATATATGGGCATATGAGTAATACGATCTCTCAAAGGGATCATACCGGGTCATTGTTGAACCGGAAGACATGAGCTCACTCATGAGATATTGGGAAAAATCAAATTCCGTACACGGTCGTCTCGCTTTGGAAGCCTGACTAAATTTGTAAGGTTTGATATATGCTTTTGGAAAGTATATTATCAACCCCTAGGTCTGATATATGCTTTTGGAAAGTATATAATCAATACCGACTCCCAATGATCGAATGAGAAACTTAATGATAAATCTTTGAAGTAGACAGTGTAAAATTGATCTTATACTTCATGATTATTCTGGGTCCTCAAATATGCATGATGTACAGGTATTAGGAATACCTGAGGGTGATGTGATCATAAACGATTGTATAACCATGACACTTCCATTCCTAGGGAGTGATGAAACGGGTCAGGATTTCAGTGACTGCTCTCAGTAGAGAAGTGATCTAATCTTGGTCCAAGTGTTGGACAATGATCTGAATACGATTCAGATGTAATGAGAAGATTGTATCTAGAACCTTGATAATCAAGCATCCATGGGAGGTACGCAAGATCAGGATTTGAGATGTGATCTCAATATCCAAGTCATTATACGTGGAACAATACAATCGCCCTGTCCTTATCTCCAAGTATCTGCGGAGAAAGCGCATTATCCTTGAAAGAGTTTATGGATAATTTCATTGTCGGTATATGTATTCCAGCATTGAGAAAATGGATAATTAAATGTGATTTAATTATCATGAGTAATATGAAATTGATTCATATTATATGGAGAGTTATCCTAGATAATTAAATGAGATTTGATTATCAAAGATGTAAATAATGTGAATATAATTCATATTATTTGGGCACATGAGAAAGGAGATCCAAGATTATTAAATGTGATTTAATTATCATGGATATTGAATAATATGGATAGCACTATCCATATTAATCACATATATTAAAATATGATTTATAATTATAAGAGAGCCATTTGTAACTTACATTTGTTGATTAATTTTTTGAAGCCAAAAACAGGGGGAGACACTCAGTGGAGTTCGCCCCATAATTTATTTAAAGAAACAATATACAGGGAATTTACATAGGGAACGAGAAAACGAAACAAGCAAAGCACCTACAAAGCCCACTCATCAACTAATCTCGCGTAGTACAACTCCACATTTTCCTTGTAGAAGCGTTGCCCAGAGAAGAGAGTAGCATTTCTGCCCAGCCATATTGCCCACAAAATTTCCACGGGCCCAAGGAGCTCCCACCGAGCTCTGCTTATGTTGGACACCATCGAACCGCAGAAGGAAGCCAAATCGGATGTGCATAACCAAGCCATTCTTGCCTTCTCCCAGATCATAGTCACTTTAGGGCACCTGAAGAAAAGGAGCTCAAGGGATTCCATCGATGTGTCGCACAAAATGCACCTATCAGAGACGTAGCCCAGAAGCCTAGCACATCGATCTTTCGTCATCAATCTTTGCCTACGGAATAGCCAAAGGAAGAATCCAATCCGCTCAGGGAGCCGGAGACCCCAGAAAAAACCGCAATCACGAATCAGAGTCTTCGACCACGAAGGTGGGGGCCTATAAATCGCCCGAAACGCCTTCCTCTCCGAGAAAGGGCCCACGCCAAGCCCAACGATCCCTTCCCACGGTAGGACGCCCCGCATCATTGATAGAGTCCAACAAGGAAAGAAAATCCTCGAGTCTTTGGTCCGAGAAGTTAGATGAGAAGGCTGGGAACCAGTTACCGTCCGACCAGCAAGATGCCACCCGTGCATTCTTATCAGCCGCTAGAGCGAACAGGCGAGGGAACCGCGAGCACAAAGCCCCCCGTCCAATCATCAGTCCAGAAGTTGAAAGATTCGCCATTTCCAAGCATCGGCCTAAACAGAGACAAATATCTGGAGAAGACCTCCAACACCCCCTTCCAAAACGGCATGGGAGATCCCATCTGAGTAACAGCGATTGGAGACGCCCCGTTGACACCGTAAATCTCGCGCAAAAATGCTATAAAAATCCTCCCATGAGCCCCAAATTTTGCTAGCCCACTTAAGAAGCAAAGTGTCATTCATATGATCCAACCTCCGCACCCCTAACCCCCCCTCGTTTTTGTGCAGCGTAATTTCTCCCCACTCAACCAGGTGAATTCCCCCCGACTCCTCCCCGTGCTTGCCCCATAAGAATCTTCGCATTAGCTTCTCAAGGCGACTGCGGATCCTCTTCGGCAGCCGACGATTGGATAAGAAGTAAACAGGGATGGAGGAGAGAACCGCCTTTAAAAGGACCAGCCGTCCCCCCTTAGAGAGCATGGCCGATTTCCACCCTGCCAACCTCGCCTCCACCTTCTCTACGACCCTGAGCCAATCCCTCAATCTCGTTCTTCCCACTACAAAGGGCATCCCAAGATAGTCAATCGGAAGAGAGCCGCAATCAGACCCCAAAACCCACCCACACGCGTCCGCCTCCTCCGCAGAAAAGCCGAATGGGATGACCTTCGATTTATCAACATTCTTGAAAAGACCGGACATTTCACTGAAAAGATCCAGGGCCATAGACATGCCCAAGCCTTCCGCGAGGACCCCTTCAATGAAAAAGATGGTATCGTCAGCATATTGCAACAGCGAGATCACCAAACCACCCTTAGAGAAACCGGACGATAATCCACGGTCAATAACTCGACAAGCAATGTGGGCCAGAACATCCGCAGCGACAACAAATAGAAGGGGAGCAAGGGGGTAGCCCTGACGCACGCCGCTACGTGGCTGGAAGAACCCCCCCTCCGGGCGGCCATTTACCATGATCGAGAAAGAAGCCATCGTTACACAACGTCTCATCCAAGAAATCCAAACCTCCGGGAAACCTCTCTTTCGCGGAATCGACCAAAGGAACTTCCAATCAAGGCTATCATAAGCTTTTGCAAAATCTACTTTCCATAGAACACCATGCCTTTCCCCTCTCTTCCAGTCCGCAACGATTTCCGATGCAATAGTAAGGCAGTTCGCGATTTACCTACCCTGTATAAAAGCAGATTGGAGCGGGGAGATGATGGTGTCAAGAACCTGGCTGAGCCGTAAGCAAGCACCTTCGCCATAATCAGATAAAGGGCATTAGAAATAGCAATGGGGCGGTAATCCTCGATCCGCTCGGCCGAAGCGTATTTGGAAAGGAGAACAATCAGGGACTTATAAATCCGCTCGAAGCCAGCATTTCCCACACAAAACTCGAAATGACCTCCAAAACCTCAATGCCCACCAGCTCCCAAAAATCCCTGTAGAAGGCCATCGGGAAACCATCCGGACCTGGAGCCCCATCCGCGTTCAAGTCCCACACCGCAGCCTTAACCTCCTCTAGGGACACCCCTTGCGTCAGGCCATCACACAAAGAGGGCGAGAGAGATGTAGCCCTGATCCCCGTCCACCTCCAAATCCTTGGAATCTTCCTCGTCGAGAACTCCTTAAAGTGAGTGACGATCGCTTTCCCCATCTCCCTGTCACCATCCACACGAAGCCCATTGATCGTGATCGATCGCAGAGCATTCGAACGACGCCTTCCGCTGGCAATACGATGGAAAAACGCCGTGTTAGCGTCCCCCTCCCTCAGCCACGTGCTCCTCGACTTTTGACGCCATTCAGTGACGCGCTTAAGATTCTCAGCCACGATTTGCTTTTGAGCGAGCGAGCGCGCTGCCAACTCATCCATCGATAGCTCCCTAGTATCCTCCAAAGCATCAAGTCTCATAACTACCTCCTCAGCCTCCAGCCGAGTAGCACACTCGGCAGCCCTGGATTCCCACTTGAAAGAGCTCAGCCTCGTGCGTAAGGATCCGAGTTTCTGGACAAACTTAGACGCCGTCGAACCAACAACCTGCACGTTGGACCAATGAGAAGCCACCATCTCCCTGAAATTATCCTCTAGTAACCAACTCCTCTCATATCTAAAGAGACCCCTCACCGCGGACGGATCACCGGAATTCCATAAAATTGGTGTGTGGTAGAACATGCTCCGTGGCCGAGCAACCACAGAGTATAGCGTGAAACAATCAAGAAGCTCCGCTGAGGCCTAAAATCTATCAATATGAGAGCGAGAATTGGAGTTCCTCCACGTGTAGGCGACATCCCCCGCATCCAAAACCTCCAGGGCCAACGAGTCCACAGCGTCAGTAAATTCCGCAGAACCCGGGTCTTGACCACCCCTGAACCGTGGTCTGTCCGAGGTTCGAAGAGTAACATTGAAATCCCCCCCTACGAGCAACGGGATACCCGCAAAGGCCCTACTTGCCTCACGCAGGTCCCCCCACAATTCCATCCTTCGAATATGACAGCATGGCCCGTAGACACACGAAATCGCAATCGGCATAGAAGAGTCGGCACATACCAAGAGAACCGAGATGACGTGCCTCCCTCGCAGCATCGTGCCGACGACCTCCACACAATCAGCAACCCACCAGACACGCCTATAACATCCAGAGCCCTGACCTCATCAATACCTCCCGCACCGAACGACTTCCAAAGAACATCGGTGATGTTTTGAAGCTTTGTCTCCAGCACCATGACCACATCACAGCCTCACTCAATGAAGCGCGACCCCATGGTCCTCCTCTTGCCCAGCTCCCCAAGCCCTCGCACGTTCCAGGAGAGAATCTTCACAGAGGATACCCTTCGCCCGGCTTGGCCAACAGCACCACTTACAGCACCACAATCGGAATGACAATCGAAACCAAACCTGCAGGTGGCCCTACGGTGGCCCACCCTCCCGCAAGCAAAACACCTCGGAGGAGCACTACAAAACGACGCAACATGTCCCCGAACCCCACACCGGAAGCATCTGTTCTCCGGCTTTTTGTGGGAGACATGCACCCACTCCCCACCAACCCCAACGCCATGCACCGCGCTGCAACCTTCTTCCCGCCGCCCTTCGTCCTCCCTGCAAGCCACCCTCTTCCCCTTCCCGCCTTCCCCATCAACGAAGCGACCGTCTCCAGCTCCCGTCGAGACCCTTTCTCCAGCGACAGCCCCAAGCCCCTCCTCCCCAAGAGAAGCCACACTCACGGGAGCAAAGCCTTCCCCTTCCCAAAGCGACGGGAACCCCCAAAAAGAAGAACTACCTGACTTCGACGAGCCCGCCTGCACTCCCGTACTTCGTACTACCGAACTTCGCACTCTCCACTAACGCTCCATCGTCTCGCACCGCCTGAGTGAATCCCCTTGCAATCAATATGGCCTTGTCACATTGGATAATCAATTTTTTGATTAATTATTGATGTGAATTGGATTCACATTGGATAATTAATTAAAAATGTAAATCACATTTTATTTGGGTTGTGAATAAGATTCACAAATTTCCAATGGCAAGATTGCAATATTCACAAAATATTTATGAATTATTTTTGTATAATAATTTACAACAATTATTGTTGTAAATATTGGAGATATATGAAATCATGTAATCTTGGAGATTGCATTGGAATCTCCCTTTCCTAATAGGAGAAGGGACTGCCACCAATTCCTACAAGGAAAGGGTGGTCGACCACCCCTCCTATATGGAAGGAGAAATTCTCCTTTCCATTATCTCCAAGATTAGTTGATTTAATTTGAGGATTAAATTAAGTTGATTTATCAAAATATATTTAATCAAATTAAATTAATTGTTGTAGGTTTTTTACTAATAAAATCTTAGTCATTAAAAGAAACACAAATCAATGAGAGCCATTGGAATTGTTTTGTCCATAGATTGAGATCCATGGATCCCAAAATATTATAAAAGGAGAGGCATCCCTTGCTCTTCTTGGTTACAACACAACACACAAGTTGTGAAGAACATCTCTCTCTCTTTTTCATTCTATACACGTCCTCTCTCTCTCTCAACAGGTGGTCGTCCACATGATGACCTAGAGAGAATCGTCATCGTTGCCATGCCGTTGTGCCACCGCTTCGACCGTTCGAGGATCTCCATCTCCTTCGGTGCGCCTCGCTTGTGAAAAAGACGTCGAATCCCGCATGACGAGATCAGGAGATTCGCCGCTTGGATCATCAATATGGATTGCGAGAAGCATGTGTCTCATCCACGCGCTGGCAAGCGTCTCCTTGTCGGATCGGAATCGAGACAGGAGCTCTCTTCGTTTAGTGTTAGAATAATTATGTTATTTACTTTTATTGTCCTGTTTCTGTAAATTACCCATAGAGCTTTTCTCCTATATAAGAGAGCTCTAGGGTTTGATGGAAAGTATCTTGGTTTATTCCCTCAACATGGTATCAGAGCGACAGTCCTAGACCGGAGCCTGTGCCCTAGTTCCTTCTCCCCACCAATAGCCTCCGCCGGCGCCGCCTCTACTCGCTCGTGCGCCCCCCGCGCCTCCGACGCGGCGCCGCCTCCTGTGAGCTTTCCCGGCAGCAGGTCCCCTGTGCGCACGAGCCCTCCTGCACGCGTGTTCCCCTGTGTGCGCGCCCTCTCCTGTGCGCGAGTTCCCCTCCTGCGCGCGTGCCCTCTTGCGCGTGTGCCCTCCTGCGCGTGTGCCCTCTTGCGCGCGTGCTCTCCTGCGCGCGAGACCCCTACGCGCGTCCTGTGCCCTGTGCGCCCTACGCGCGTGCTCGGACTGTAGCCCTATCGTGATTGGGTTGTAGCCGAACTCGTCAGAGGAACCCTCAAAGTATGGAGGGTGTTGTGGTATGAGTCTACGTCCACAACTGCCTTCATATATGTTCACGTAGACATTATTGTCTAGTCGTGTAACCCCAGTTGCAGAATATTGTTGTCATCATGTCAGACAACAAGGTAGATCTTCCGTCTCTGGGTGCCTTTAAAGGTCCAGAACCCGTTGTGAAAATGGATGGCACAAACTATGAACTGTGGGCCATGCAGTTCATGAGTCTTATGCAATGCAATGGCAAGAAGCATATCCTCACACAAGAGGAACCTGTTGAGAAGACTGGGGTTAACACCTCATGGGAGGCTGACGATGCATATGCACTTGTATGGTTATCTGGTACCGTATCCATGGAGATAGCCAACGACATTCTGAGTCAACCCACTGCGAAGGCTATGTGGGATATCCTTGCTGCCACATATTCTCCTGCAAAGAACGAGTCCAAGATCCTACAACTTCAGCATGACATTTTCACCTCGAAACAGAACGGGCGTCCTCTTCATACCCTGTATACCTCTCTGAGGGGTATGTTTGAGAAGCTACACGGGTATATTCCGTTGACAGCCACACCAGAACAAAGGCATATAGTGACTCAGTGATGACAGGAGTATTTCTACCAGCCCTTGATCAGGAGTATGATGCCGCCAGAGCACAGATTCTTACAGATGCTACTGTCCCTCCTATGGAAGAGGCCTATCACAGGTTGAGTAGACTCTCCATTCTCATGGTGGATCTCAGCTATCTCAGACGTCCTCAGCCATGGCAGCATCTCGCGGCAGGGGAGGATCTCCACAGTTTCGAGGTAGAGGTGGCCGTAGCAGAGGAGGAGGTAATAGACCTCCTCGACAACCGTGCACTTACTGTCGCAGGACGGGTCACACTGAGGAAACATGCTATTCTAAGCATGTGTTTCCTACTACTACAGCACGTGTGGCAGAGCAGACTCAGCAGGAAGGGGCCATTCCCATGTCCCGGATCAGAGGTTCGAGGAGTAAGTGGCGCGACTTAGAGAGATCATGCCAACTCAGGGGCCAGCAAGTACTTCAGGATCTTCGGAGATAGCTGCATCAGCGTCAGCATCCACGTCAGGTACAGCCTATGCTCTTACTAGTTGTTACAGAGCAGATCTATCAGAATGGATCATGGATTCAGGAGCATCTCACCATTTATGTGGTGATAAAAAGCAGTTGGATGGTTTTAGTGCGACTCAGACAGGACGATCTGTGGTGATAGCTGACGGGACACACTCTCCCATTACGGGTCAGGGGGAGGTGCAGTTGACCCCTGCAATACAGCTTCAGCATGTTCTTTATGCTCCTGATTTTTCAAAGAATTTGTTGTCGATTAGTCAAATCACTAAAGATTTACATTGTCGTGCCATATTTGACCCATCTGCTCTTGTGTTTCAGGACATCCTAACGGGCAGAGCGATTGGAACTGGCCATGAGCAAGGGGGTCTCTATAGACTGGTGCAGTCTCCTTATGTTGGTGTCTCTTTTGTTAGTGCTGGATCTGTCTCTCCTTACACATGGCATCTCCGCTTTGGTCATCTTCCGTTGCAAAAGATGGTTCATATTCTTCCACATATTTCTCCCCGGTCTACTTTTCAATGCGAGGCGTGCCAACTTGGTAAACATCACCGGTCTTCGTTTCAGAGTCGTCTAGGTCCAAGTCGTCATGGTCTGTTTGAGTTACTCCATTTTGATATTTGGGGTCCCAGTCGTGTCCCTGATCTTCAAGGGCACAGGTTTTATCTTGTTGCTGTCGATGAATTTTCTAGGTTATCTTGGGTCTTTCTTCTTAAAAATAAGTCTGATGCTGGTCATGTTATTCAGTCTTTTATTAATGAAATAAAGAATATTTTCTCTGCTAGAGTGAAGTACATAGGGTCTGACAATGCTCTAGAATTGTACAGTACTCAACTCTCTCAATTCCTTATGTCTCATGGGATTGTGCATCAGACGTCTTGTGCATATACCTCCCAACAGAATGGGGTGGCTGAAAGAAAACATCGTCACTTGTTGGATATTACCAGAACCCTTTTGATTCAGAGCCGTGCCCCTCACTCCTATTGGGGGGATGCGGTTCTAACTGCATGTTATCTGGTTAACCGTATGCCTTCGTCAGTGTTAGGGGAGAAGATCCCGTTCTTGACTACGTTTCCCGATACAGATCTTTTCTCCCTAACACCACGCGTTTTTGGGTCCGTTGCGTTTGTTCATTGCTTCTCTCATGGTCTTGACAAGCTCTCTCCCAGAGCTGTCAAATGCGTGTTTGTGGGTTATTCCAATACCCAAAAAGGATATCGATGTTTTGATCCAGTTCGACGACGGTACTATGTTAGTGCAGATGTCACCTTCTTTGAGTCCATTATGTATTTCTCTCCTACAGGTGATAGACTCACTCACTCAGAGGAAGGAGACGATATCTATGTGCCTCATCCTCCATCTGTTCCATGCTCTACTCTGACACCACCACCACCAACAATGCCAACTCCACCACCACCACCACCACCGCCACCACCAACTACTACTTTTTATCCTCAGGTCTATCAGCGTAGGCCCTCTGCTCATGTGTCTCCTCCATCATCCAGCACGCCCGAGGTATGTACTGATCATTTGAGTTCTTCTAATGGCACGGGTGATTTGCCTGCGCAGATGGATGTACAGGGTACCGATGGTACTTCCACTCCTCCAGTTGATGACCTAGATATCCCTATTGGACATCGAAGGCAGAAGCGGGCACGGACGATGAATCCTAAATATGGGGTGGAGTTTGGATCTCAGGTTTCATTGGAGCGTTTATCTACGGACTTTCGCCAGTTTGTTGTTGGGTTGTTGGCAGTAGAGATTCCACGGTCATATCAGGAGGCACTACAGAGCAGTCTGTGGCGTTTAGCCATGAAGGAAGAGATGGCAGCATTGCAGTCGCGTGGTATGTGGAGTATTGTGCATCCTCCACCAGGTGTATCAATAGTGGGCAGCAAATGGGTGTTTACTGTTAAGCATCGGGCTGATGGTACAGTTGATAGATACAAAGCCAGGTTGGTTGCTCGTGGGTTCACCCAAACATATGGGGTCGACTATTAGGAGACGTTTTCTCCAGTAGCACGTCACTCTACCTTACGGATCCTTATTGCTGTTGTTGTTGTCCATGATTGGCCCCTATTTCAGTTGGATGTCAAGAACGCTTTCTTGTATGGTGACTTTCAGGAAGAAGTTTATATGCAGTAGCCACCAGGGTTTACTGCTGAGGGGGAGTGCAGTATGGTGTGCCGTCTTCATAAGGCCATATATGGCCTGAAGCAGAGTCCACGGGCTTGGTTTCAGAAGCACTCGGAGTTGATTGAACAAAAGGGCTTTGTCAGATCTACAGCAGATCATACTCTCTTTGTAAAGAGAGACCAGCGAGGTATTGTGATCATCTTAGTGTATGTTGATGATATTATTATCACTGGCAGTAATGAGCAGGGCATTCAAGCAGCCAAGGATTTTCTTAGCAAGCAGTTCGTTACGAAGGATCTGGGCACACTTCGTTATTTTTTTTGGGATTGGAGTTTGCACGAAATGAGCAAGGCATGGTAATGACACAAAGGAAGTATGTTACTGACCTATTATCTGAGACAGGTATGGCAGGATGTAGACCAGCTACTACTCCTATGGATCCTAATGTTAAACTTTATGATGATGACTCTGAGGAGGTGGACAAGAGACGATATAGAGAGCTAGTGGGGAAGTTGTTGTATGTTACTATTACCCGACCTGATATATCCTTTGCTGTTAGTAGGGTAAGTCAGTTCATGGAGCAACCCAGGCAGGCTCACATGAATGCTGTTTTTATGATCTTGAGATATCTGAAGTTGTCTCCAGGTGCTGGTCTTCTGTTTAGAAGAAATACCTCTATATCCGTCACAGGATGTGCTGATGCAGACTATGTTGGGTGTCCTAATGATAGAAAGTCTACTTCAGGCTTTATTGTATTTGTTGGCAGCTCACCAGTAGCTTGGAAGAGTAAGAAACAAACTGTCATGGCTTGATCCAGTGCAGAGTCAGAATATAGGGCAATGGCCCAAGGTAGTACTGAGATGATGTGGGTTAAATCGGTTTCGACTGATTTAACTATTGAAGTACCTCTTCCTATGCATCTTAAATGTGATAATCAGGCAGCATTGTTTATAGCCAATAATCCAGCCTTCCATGAAAGGACAAAGCACATTGAAGTGGATTGTCATTATACACGGGACTTGATTCAAAAAGGGCTTATTTCGACATCTTATGTATCATCAGGAGATCAGATTGCAGACATGTTCACCAAGGCTCTTGCTAGGGGTCCATTCCATCACTGTTGTTCCAAGCTGAGCATGTTAGATATATATGCTCCAGCTTGAGGAGTGTTAGAATAATTATGTTATTTACTTTTATTGTCCTGTTTCTGTAAATTACCCATAGAGCTTTTCTCCTATATAAGAGAGCTCTAGGGTTTGATGGAAAGTATCTTGGTTTATTCCCTCAACATTTAGAGACTCGATCGCAACCACGCCTCAAAAGGTAACCCAAATACATATTTGTGGTTTAGATGAAACGATCCGAGAAATGTTCTTGGATCATGTGATTTCATCGCATGAAAAAATTTTAATTTCCGCTGCCTCGAGCAACTAGTACGACTAGACGCTCCCTATCGCATACAATGCAATCCTCACGCTTCCGTGATGCGCTTAAGGATTTCACCATATCCTTCAGATGCCAAGTATACGGAGAGACTGATCCGGCTGGATGAGAGGAAACACCAGTGTATGAACTCCGGACCAGATGATAAAGACCATCCTGCTCAGAGCCACAACCAATCACCCTGCCCGTTAGAATGTCCTGAGATATAAGAGAAGATGGGTCAAATATAGCGCGACAGTGCAAATTCTTTGTAATCTGACTAATAGAAAGTAAGTTCAACGAAAAATCGGTGGCATGTAAGACATTTTATAGATGCATAGGAGGCGACAAAGTAATCTCCCCCTGTCCAATAATGGGCGAATGAGTCCCATCAGCTATTACCACTGACCACCCTAGTGGAATCTCCCTGTATGACGTAAGTTTATCTCTATCTTGGTAAAGATGGTGTGTTGCACCAGAGTCCGTGATCCAATCTGAGACATCAGAACTATAACATGATGGAAAAGCATAAGCACTACCTGAGATGATAGCAGTAGTAGAAGTACTGGCAGAAGCTGAGGCAGCAACATCCGAAAGGCCTCCAGGAGAATCTATAGAGACGGGAGGCATGATATCTCGCAATCTCGCAATGAGATCCTCGAACCTCTGATCTGAAGTAGATGACGACAAAGATGCAACATGCTCGACTACTCCCGCCGAGGCTGGAAATCCATGCTTAGAATAGCATGTATCCTCAGCATGTCATGTATGTTGACAAAAGATGCATGGCTGGCGAAAACAACCACCTCGACCACGAGGTCCACGGCTACAGAATGAAGAAGAACCACCTCTCCCTATGGAAGCATCCATCGCTGAGGGTGGTGGAGTAGAAGTACTGGGTGAGACAGAGATGCGGCTAAGTCTCCGGTAGACTTCCTCCATAGGAGGAATGGTAGAATCGACAAGAATCTGTGATCGAGCAGCAACATATTCAGGATCAAGTACTGCAAGTAGGACCCCCCCCCATAGTAGCATTCCTAAATGTCTTCTGCTGCTCGGGAGTGGTCGTGAGAGGAATGATATTGTATAGTTTCTCAAACATCCCCCGTAGGGATGTATACAAGGAGTGAAGTGGCTGCCCATTCTGCTTCATTGTCAATATGTCGCGCTGGAGCTGTGAAATCTTGGTCTCATTTCGTACCTGTGAATATGTTGCCGATGTTGAGAAGAGGAACAAATGGGATGAGATATTTATTCCATAGAGCTAGGGTCTTTTATATAGAGAGAAAAGCCTAGAGAGTACAAGGGTTATGGAACTCGAAGGGTCACGGGAGGTTACAGACTCGAAGGGTCACAGATGGTTACGGAACCCAAAGGGTCACGGGAGGTTACGGAATCTGAAGGGTTACAAACATAAATGTAAATCTAATAACTCTAATACTCCCCCTCAAGCTGGAGCTGAGAAAGCTATAGCTTGTAACAAAAAGAAAAAGTATACACCACATCTTCATATGAAGCATCATAAGAACATATGTCCGCTGCTGGTAGAAGACCTCGCTCGAGGACGGGTCTGCGGCTTTCAGGTCACCGGAATGTATCTCTACCATGCCTGTAGAGTCGCTGTGATATCAGGTCACCGGAACGTATCTCTGTCGTGCCTGGAGGTCACCGGAACGTATCTCTGTCGTGCCTGGAGAATAATCGCTGTAGAAGAAGTCCAGCGCGGAGTAGTAGTCGGGTCGTCAAAGAAGAAGTATATGCCCAGAAGAAGTCGATGCTCGGTGAAGATTGATGATCTGAGTAATAGTCTGGAGTGTCGGTCTGTCAGTCATGGTAGGGCAGTAGCCGTCTTGAAGAATCATATATGACTCCCCCTTTCTCCCATACTTGATAGAATAAAGAGTATATAACATCAAGTTGGGAGAAACAAGTCGTGGTGAAGCAGTGGCTGTAAGAGGGGGAGGGCGCTCCAGGCAGTGCTAGCGATGTAGGAGGTGCGGTTGGAGCTGCTAGAGCCTTGGGTGGCATTTTGGTGCCGATGGAGGTGGAAGCTGGTGTTGCTAGGGACTCGGACTGCCTTGTGCGACACCATCGAATCTATGAGCGACGCAGGAGGCCCAGCCCTCTCTCCTTGTCGATAGAGAGAGGGCTGGTGGCGGCGGCGGATTTAGGGTATTAGACTTCGATCTAGGATCGTTGCTCTGATACCATGTTGAGAAGAGGAACAAATGGGATGAGATATTTATTCTATAGAGCTAGGGTCTCTTATATAGAGAGAAAACCCTAGAGAGTACAAGGGTTATGGAACTCGAAGGGTCACGGGAGGTTACAGACTCGAAGGGTCACATATGGTTACGGAACCCAAAGGGTCACGGGAGGTTACGGAATCTGAAGGGTTACAAACATAAACGTAAATCTAATAACTCTAACAGCCGCCAATATGTCCCGCATCGCCTTAGCGGTGGGCTGATGGAGAATATCATTAGCAATCTCCATCGATAATATGCCTGAAAGCCAGACCTTGGCGTACGAATCATCAGCCTCCCATGAAGCATAAATCCCAGTCTCCTCTGCCGGCTCTTCCTCGGTAAAAATGTGCTTCTTACAGTTCAACTTCATGAGGCTCATGAATTGCATCGTCCAGAGCTCATAGTTCGTCCTATCCATCTTGACAATTGGCGCAGGACCTTTGAATGCGCCTATGGAGGGCATATCGACCTTGTTTTCAGACATATCGTCGGAGATGAAGAACTACGGTTTGTAGACCAAAAGACAAGTGTCTACATAGACTTCATAGGATTTGAGTGCATATGTAGACTTTATGCACTCAAATCCATATAGATGATAGGTGGGGCGGCTGCGGGTGAGGCCGGCTGGGGCAGGAGTCGGTTGTGGTGGGCCGACGAGTGGGGCCGGTGAGTGGGCGGCGAGGAGGGGGGCGATGAGGAGGGGGCGGCAAGGAGGGGACGGCGAGGAGGGAGGGGCGGCGAGGAGGGGGCGATGAGGAGGGGGCGACAAGGCGGGGTGGTGAGGAGGGAGGGGCGGCGAG
Organism: Ottelia alismoides; assembly: GCA_037367405.1. Lineage (NCBI taxonomy): Eukaryota > Viridiplantae > Streptophyta > Magnoliopsida > Alismatales > Hydrocharitaceae > Ottelia > Ottelia alismoides. The sequence continues at coordinate 139,529 of JAZKJV010004702.1, forward strand.
GAGCCAGCGAGGTGGTGAGAAGGTGGCGGGGAGGGGGCGGCGGACAGCGACGCCGACAGAGGAGGGAGGGGTCGCGGCGCCGAGGGAGAAGGGAGGGGTATTAGGGTTTTGGCTCTGATACCATGTTGGTGGAAAAGTTATTCTCAATATTCCAAAGAACCCTAGGCTCTCTTATATAGAGACAGCCCATGGGTAAATTACATAAGATACAAACAAGAAAATAAAAATAGCATAAAAGATACACCGAATACATAATTATCTCTACAATAAATAACACCAAAAAATAAATAAAAATCATAGTAAAATACTACAATAAATACTAAATATTTTTTATTTAATACCCAAAAATTAATAAAATCATTTACTATGTTTAATTAATTATTTTCAAATAATTTGGACTAATTTGTCCTGCAACACCCTGACGTAGACAAACCGCGGCCCAGGGATTGTTGACACCTGGTCAACTACCCTTGGCGCCTCTGACTCCCGTCAGACATGTCGAATCCCCCATCTTGCACCATTTTTCCTGGGCATCTCATCTATCTATTTCATTGATTCTTTACACCACCTCAATCATCAATCATACACGCCTAAATCCTGGAACCAATGTACATAACTTGTATTTCTTCCAAATCGCCAGCCAATAAGGGTCCCCCTCCGTGTTTATAAATAAACCCCTCTCCTTCCTTCTCTGTTTTCGTCCCTTTTTGATCCCTACAAACCCCCAATCCCGGCCCAGCACGTCTCCATGTGACAGGTAAAGCACTCCTGAGGTGTCGGTGCGGTTGGAGGAGGAAGAGAAGAGACCCACGGCAGACCTCCGGCCGTCCTGCTCCCTTTCCTCACGGGAAGATATAAGAGCTGCTTTTTCATGTTTTCTAGGTAGATTTAGGGTGTAGCTTTTTGTTCAGCATTTTATCTTGAATTTTAATCACTCGCAGTAGCAATAAAATCCGAGTTATGGTTCGTCAGAGTCCTGCTCCAGCGAACGTTTTCACTGTGTTCAACTGAGTTTTTCGACCCGCAACCACATCCACTTCGTTTCCTTACGCCTCTACTTCGCAACACCCCACTTCATCCGACTTATTTCCTGCTGAAGGAAGATCCCGACGCTCCACTCCTTCACCTCGCTGGAGCAATCACCGCCCCCTTCCATTACGCATCCATTCCGCCTCCTGACGGGCGAGGCATTTTGCCCTCGTCCCTAGTTTGTTTCTGTGCAGGTTTGAACACCAAAGAACGAGTTGAAGGGGCATTTTGATGCTCGCTGGGAGTACCTGGAGCAGCTCAGCTTCTCCGACCACTCAGTGAAGCTCTGTCCATCACCGGATGTTTTGGAGCCCTCCAGCAGATAGACAACTAGCCCAGGAGCAAGCTGCGCCTTTTTGATCACCTCCTGGTGGTCGGAGCTGATCATAATCGCCAATCGAAGCTCGATCCAGGATGTGTTCTTCCCAGTTCACCCAGGGGAGTCCACAAGCGTTAGATCAAGCCCCGACTCTAGATGCTCCAGCCATCGTCCGATAGCATCACGTCAACGTCGTAGATCTCAGATCTGCGATCTAATCCCAGCCATTCAGGTGAATCGTCATCATCGCACCAGCGTTCGCCACGTGGACAAGTGAATATCATCCGACCGTTGGATGGCACACATGTATGGGGTAATTTGCATATCTCGCCCCAATTTTTTTGTATTTATTTAAAAGTCCCGTGAATAAAATATAGTGTAAATAATTGTGGATATTTTGCATCACAACTCCTGATGTTTATTGATATTACAAATGGGGTCAGTCCACGTCACCTCACGTGTCGTCCCACATGAGGTGGCAAAATTGCATGTAGACCCCTGGTGGTTTTTGTATTTATATTTGGTCTAATAAAATTTAATATACGTTGTAAATTTCTGGGAAAATTGCATGAGCTCCTGATGTTTATTTTATTTGCAAAAATACCCTTTCCAGTTCATGTATTTTGGTGCTTGAAATTCATTTATTAAAAATGGCACATGTGCTCTAAAAATTATGCAAAAATAAGGTTAGATGCCTACTAACATGTATTTTCACGCTCTACTTTTTGTTTGGCATTTTACTATTTAGTAAAAATCAACGAAGCACATTTTTGTCCTTATTTGAATTATAAAATACAAAAAAATAGAAAAACATTGTGAAAATTTTCCAAAAAAATATGTGTTGTCTATTTTAGTACTTTTTAACTCCAGACAAAAATCCTTAAAATATAAAAAGAAAAAGACTAAAAACTAAAAAGCTCCAAAATCCAGTAAAAATTATCAAAAAAACTCCCAAAAATACCAAAAATATGTTTTTCTGTTTCTGAATTTTATTTATAATATTATCTATCTACTAAAATTTGATTTGAAGAATTTTGGACTTAGTTTTTTTATTTTTTACCTCCATTTCAATTTCAGCCTATTATTGAATCTTTGATTTGGGATATTTTTTACTTTAAAAATCCATAAAAATTAGCAAAAATTCCAGAAAAAATCACAAAAATATTTGAACAATTTCAAAAACCTAAAAACAATTTACTGTATTTTATTCATTTTTACTAGTATTTATAATTATATTACTCTATAATGTATATATAGCCTTATATATACATTATGTATTTAAAAAGAAAACGAAAAAATAAAAATCAAAAATAAAAAAAGAAAATAAAAAATTGACAAAATTAAAAACAACAATATATATATAAATAAAAATCCATAAAAAAATATACAAAAATTTAAAACCCATAAAATAATAAATGGATAAGAGAAAATAACAAATTTTTTGAGCTTAATTGCTCGATCTACCGTTTTTTCCCTGAGTTCAACCTCTACACCTGCACACATTTGTTGTAGAGTTATAATAAATTTAACTTCATATTTTTGCTATTCATTGCTTGGTTTATATTGTGGGTTAATTGTTGATTAATCATGGGTTTTTTGAGCGATCAATGCCTCGACTTGATTTCTCGCCTTGTGAGATTTCTAGACCCTCTTCATCAAATGGTGTCGTTGCCGTGGAGCAACGCCGCATAGATTGGGATTATTTATTTGTTCATTCTCTCTTGTCTATTTTTGCCATTTTTTTTGTCATTTTTCTACCTCATTTGATATTAATTGTGAACTGTGTGACACTCCTTTTTTGATCTTCGTTGTGAGAGACCACCACGCGAGGCAGGACTTCTTAGGAGGACCTGCACACCCAAGCAAGGTGGAGCCGGCTTTCTGACTTAGCCGGCAGGAGAGAGCAGCAAAGGAGGGCATGAAGGAATTTTAAAAGACAAGTCTCTCACATTTTCATTTTTAGTTTATTTTGTAATTATTATGAGAGAGTGACATTTGATTGGTAATAATTTGGACTCTCCTGATACTTCACACTTCACGAGGTCCATTGTCCGAGGGATTGTTCTCTTAGAGGCCTCGTCAGATTTTGTCATGTTTTCATCGCTTTCTTTTTATTTGTTTTTCTCTTTTATTTTTATTTGTTTTGTGTGAACGAGCCCTAGCATAGGATGTGCTTGATCGATAGATTAGTCGACCCTACTTAATTGTGGGAAAAGGCTTTGTTGTTGTTGTTGTTTTCACTTTTGGACTTAGCCAAATCATAATTGTTAGTCATTTCGATTTGAGACTATGTGCCAAGTAAGGTCACATACAACGTTGGCAGGACCCGTTGTGGCGGGCACAGAGCAGCATCGAAGAGCGGATCTTGGTCTCTTTTCTAAATAATTAGCATCTGGCGCTTCACGCTAATAGTATATCTTGATCTAGGGTGATTTCATCGGCTTGCATTGCATGTAGTATAGCTTTCAATTCTGTTATGCATCCCGCATGGAGAGAGCAGGAAGCACTATAAGTCTTCTGACTTTGCATGCATCATCGATTTTTGATTTGCAAGGCTTTTCCGACATTCTCCCTCTGATTTTGATCACCTAAGATGCTAAATGGAATTGGAAATACATTAGGTGCGTGCATTGAAAAATAACAAAAAAAGGTGATAACCGAAATAAAATCGGGACTGCTAACTCTATCGAACTTTTAAAATAAAAGTGATGGATTCACCGCTTTGGGCAGAGAAACCCCCTCATTGTTTGTGCATTTTATTCTCATGTACACACTAAGGATTAGTGCCCCTATCCCAGGCCTATCTTCGTGTTTGTACAACTTATTGATGCTCACCTAACTCTAAATTCAAAAAGATAAAAGACCACCATCTCAGTCTTTACTGTGTTGAGTAGGTGAACATGTGGTTTGCTTTGTACATTGATTGTGACTTAGGGTCCATCCATGTTCATCATTCTTTGAGTTAGCAGATCCTTGAGTGTGTGAGTTCTTTTTATTGAGCGTGTAACCGAGCATGTCACATCTCAGTCGGCATCCACTACAGATCACCGGTTAAAAGAGCTTGTGGCACATCTGCGTGATATTATGCCTCAATCATCTACTGATTCTGTAGGTGGATCTTCAGATGTTGCTGCTACAACATCTGCCAGTTCTTCTGTCGTTGCCAGTACCTCAGGTAGTGCTACTGCCTTTACATCTTGTCATGATCTCTCAAATTGGATTATGGATTCTGGCGCCACCCATCACCTCTGCCGTGACAGAGTTAGACTTGAGTCATACAGGGACATCCCACCTGGTCGCTCGGTGCTCATAGCTGATGGGACTCATTCCCCCATCGTTGGACATGGGGAGATCACCTTGTCACCTTCTATGCATTTAAAGAATGTTCTACATGCTCCTGAGTTTTCCATGAATTTATTATCCATTAGTCAGATTACGAAGGATTTGCACTGTCGCACTATATTTGACCCATCGTCTCTCATTTTTCAGGACATACTAACGGGCAGGGTGATTGGTTGTGGCTCTGAGCAGAATGTCTCTATCGTCTGGTCCGAAAATTATATGCTGGTGTCTCTTCACATTCAGCCGGATCAGTCTCTCCGTACACCTGGCATCTTCGTTTTGGTCACCTCCCGTTCCAGAAAATGCGACATCTCTTGCCTCCGATCTCTCCGACTTCGTCGTTTCATTGTGAAGCTTGTCAGTTGGGAAAGCATCATCGTTCTAGCTTCCCTAGTCGTCAGAGTCGGAGCAGTAATTCCCCATTTGAGTTTGTTTCATATTGATATTTGGGGTCCGAGTCGTGTACCTGATCATCAGGGACACATGTTCTATCTAGTTGTGGTTGACTTTTCTCGTGTATCTTGGGTTTATCTTTTAAAGAATAAATCTGAAGCAGGGGATGTTATTAAAAATCTTACAATGAAGTGCAGAATGTTTTTTCTTCTACTGTCAAATATGTTCGTACAGATAATGCATTGAAATTCTGCACTCGTTCTCTCTCCCAGTTTCTTTCATCCAAAGGTATTATTCACCAAACCACATGTGCTTACACATCTCAACAGAATGGCATGACAGAGAGAAAACATCATCACCTTCTTGATATCATTCGAACCCTGCTAATCCAAAGTTGTGCGCCTATCACTTTTTGGGGGGATGCTGTCCTTACAGCCTGCTACCTGGTCAATCGCATGCCGTCATCTGTTCTTGGTGAGAAGATTCCTCTTTTCGTTATTTTCCGTGATAAGGAATTATTCTCACTTACTCCTCGTGTCTTTGGTATTGTTGCCTTTGTTCACCACTTGTCTCCTGGACTTGACAAACTCTCTCCTAGAGCCGTCAAGTGTGTCTTTGTAGGTTACTCTCGGACTCAGAAGGGTTATCGTTGTTATGACCCCATAAACAAGAAATATTTTGTCAGTGCTGACATTACATTTTTTGAGTCCGTTATGTACTTATCCCCTGCAGGTGACAGGTTGGTCTCTTCCACATCTAATGATGATGTCTATGTTCCTCCTCCTCCTAGTTTGAGTCCACCTGAGTCCAATCCAGTTCCAGTTGTCACGCCACCACCATCACCACCACCACCACCTCCACAACCACCTATCCCACCATTACCTAAATTCTATACACGTCGGTCAGGTCCTGCTCAGACTACACGTCAGGCATCCATCACGCCTCAGGTATGTTCAGATGCTATTACTAATGTTGGGTCAGATAATGTCCATGTGCAGGATTCTTCGTTGTAGGAGGAGGATGCACCATCGAGTACAGTGGACGATGACCTTGATGTCCCTATTGCTATTCAGAAGCAGAAACGGACTTGCGCGTCTTATCTATTTGCTTCTCAGGTTTCCTTTCACCATCTCACAGGTGACTTTCTGAGGTTTGTTGTGGCTTTGTCTTCCGTGGATATACCACGGGCTTAAAAAGAGGCTATGAAGATTGACTGCTGGAGATTGGATATGGAAGATGAAATGCATGCTTTACAGTCCCGTGGTACATGGAGGCTGGTTACCGCTCCATCTGGCACATCTATTGTTAGCTGTAAATGGGTGTTCACAATTAAATACCATGTAGATGGCCATCTTGATCGGTACACGGCATGACTTGTTGTGAGAGGTTTCACACAAACCTATAGTGTGGATTATTTGGATACATTCTCTCCAGTGGCTTGATACTTTACTCTTTGCATTCTTCTATCTGTTGTTGTGGTACATGACTGGTCCATATCTCAACTTGATGTCAAGAACGCATTCTTGTATGGAGATCCACAAGAGGAAGTCTACATGCAGCAACCACCGGGGTTCACTGCTGAGGGGGAGAATCATATGGTGTGTAGACTTCACAATGCGATATATGGCCTTAAACAGAGTCCAAGGGCGTGGTTCCAGAAGCTTTCCTACCTAATTGAACGACAGGGATTCAAAAGATCAAATCCGGATCACTCGTTCTTCATTCAGAAGACTTCTAGAGGTACGATTGTCATCATGGTATATGTTGATGATATTCTGGTTACCGGAGATGACGTTCAGGGAGTAGAGATGGCAAAAGCATTCTTGGGCCGTTAATTTGTCACGAAGGATCTTGGCACCCTAAGATATTTTCTAGGGTTGGAATTTGCCAGGAATGCATAGGTTCTAGTGATGACCCAAAGGAAATATATTACATATTTTCTGGTTGAAACATGCATGGTTGGATATAGACCATCGAGCACTCCCATGGATCCAAGTATGAAACTGTATGACAATGATACTGAAGAAGTGGACAAGAGAAGATATAGAGAGATGGTGGGTAAGCTTCTTTATATCACTCTAACTTGACCCGATATTGCCTTTACAGTAATTCGGGTGAGTCAATTTATGGAGCAGCAAAGACAAGTTCATATGGATGCCATATACATGATATCGAGGTATCTAAATTCTTCTCCAGGCTCAGGGTTGCTGTTTCGAAAGAACACAGATTTATCTATTTCAGCTTGTGCAGACGTTGATTATGGAGGGTGTCCTAAGGATCGTAAGTCTACTTCAGGCTTTACCGTTTTTTGTGGGAAGCTCTCTAGTTTCTTGGAAGAGCAAGAAACAAATTGTTGTGCAAGGTCTAGCGTTGAATCTGAATATAGGACCATGGCGCAAGCGAGCACGGAGGTGATGTAGGTTCGAGCCGTATTCGAAGACTTACATATAGATGTACCTTTACCCATGCAACTTCAGTGTGACAATCAAGCAGCTTTGTTTATTGCCAACAATCCAGCATTTCAAGAAAGAACAAAGCATATCGAAGTAGACTGCCACTACACTAGAGATATGATCCAGAAAGGCTTGATTTCTACTTCACACGTTAGTTCAGAGGATCAGACTGTCAACATATTTACCAAGCCATTGCTCAGAGGACCCTTTCAGAGATGTTCATCCAAGCTGAGCATGATTGACATCTATGCTCCATCTTGAGGGGGAGTGTAGAGATTTATTTTATGTTATGTTATTCTGTACCGTTTCATATTTTCTATTTTCTTCTGGACTCTTATGTAATTTACCCATGGGTTCTCTCTATATAAGGGAGCCTAGGGTTCTATGGAATAGCAATTTTCTCATTTCCACCAACACTAAACATATGGATGGGGTAAATGGATCCTGGAGAGATCCATTTACCCATCTCTCATACATGTGACGCATATATCAAATACTCCAACAAAACGGGTCAAACCATTTTTCAAATCATTTTGCAAAAATATTTTTAACCTGACTTTTTAATCAGTATATACAAAAAAGAGAGGAATAATATGCATCAATTTATTCATTGATTTAATGAATTATATATGTATATAGCATTTTAGCCATAGTTATTTTTAACAATACGAAAGTACGAGTTATGGCTAAAGTATATACCGAGTATATACGACCCCCCTATACTTAGCATGAGCTATGTCCTCATAGATCGAAAAGAAAAAGAGAAGACATAGCTCGTACTAAGTAAAGAAAAGTCTATACTACAACAACTAAAGAATAATGAGTGAATAGATAAATGAATGAGAAGTCGACTGTCCCCCCTATACTTGGAATCAAATAATTCTAAGTATAGCAGACTGTATCTACATGCAGGGAGGGTCGAGGGTGGGAATAAGAAGATCACAGCTTGGTCTGTCTCCCCTTATACTTATGGTAAGATATGTATATCATAGAAAATCAATAAGAGAGGAGACAATGGAGGGGATCACAAATAAAATGAAAAGGGCGATATAAGGGACAAATGTACACATCTTGTTGGTGGAAATGAACAATCTATTTATTCCATAGAACCCTAGGCTCTCTTATATAGAGAGGACCCATGGGTAAATTGCATAAGAGTCCAAAAGAAAAGAGAAAATATGAAACGGTATAGAATAACATAACATAACATAACATAACTCTCTACACTCCCCCTCAAGATGGAGCATAGATGTCAATTATGCTCAGCTTGGAAGAACATCTCTGAAAAGGTCCTCTGAGCAATGGCTTGGTAAAAATGTCGGGAATCTGCTCCTCTGAAATAACATGTGAAGTAGAAATCAAGCCCTTCTAGATGATATCTCTAGTGTAGTGGCAATCTACTTCGATATGCTTTGTTCTTTCGTGAAATGTTGGATTGTTGGCAATAAACAAAGCTGCTTGATTGTCATCCTGTAGCTGCATGGGTAAAGGTACATCTATATGCAAGTCTTCTAATACGGCTCGAACCCACATCATATTCGTGCTCACTTGCGCCATAGCCCTATATTCATATTCAGCGCTGGATCTCGCCACAACAGTTTATTTCTTAACTTTTCCAAGAAACTAGAGAGCTCCCCACAAAAACTGCGAAGCCTGAAGTAGACTTACGATCCTTAGGACACCCTGCATAATCTGCGTCTACACAAGTTGAATTAGATAAATCTGTGTTCTTTCTAAACAACAACCCTGAGCCCGGAGAAGACTTTAGATGCCTCAGTTTCATGTATATAGCATCCATATGTACATGTCTTGGCTGCTCCATAAATTGACTCACTCGACTTACTGCAAAAGCAATATCGGGTCGAGTTATAGTGATGTAAAGAAGCTTACCCACGATCTCTCTATATCTTCTCCTGTCCACCTCTTCAGTATCATTGTCATACAATTTCATACTTGGATCCATAGGAGTGCTAGCTGGTCTACATCCAACCATGCCCGTTTCAACCAGCAAATCTGTGATATATTTCCTTTGGGTCATCACTAGACCCTGTGCATTCCTGGCAAATTCCAACCCCAGAAAATATCTAAGGGTATTAAGATCCTTCGTGACAAACTGACGACCTAAGAATGCTTTTGCCATCTCTACTCCCTGAACGTCATCTCCTGTAACCAGAATATCATCAACATATACCATGATGACAATCGTACCTCTAGAAGTCTTCTGAATAAACGAGTGATCCACATTTGATCTTTTGAATCCCTGTTGTTCAATTAGGTGGGAAAGCTTCTGGATACATGCCCTTGGACTCCGTTTAAGGCCATATATCGCCTTGTGAAGTCTCCATACCATATGATTCTCCCCCTCAGCAGCGAACCCCGGTGGTTGCTGCATGTAGACTTCTTCCTGCAAATCTTCATACAAGAATGCGTTCTTGACATCAAGTTGAAATATGGACCAGTCACGTACCACAACAGCAGATAGAAGAATGCGAAGAGTAGAGTGCCGAGCCACTAGAGAGAATGTATCCAAATAGTCCAAACCATAGGTTTGAGTAAAACCCCTTGCAACAAGTCGTGCTTTGTACCGATCAAGACTGCCATCTGCATGGTACTTAACTGTGAACACACATTTGCAGCTAACGATAGATGCGCCAGATGGAGCGGTAACCAAGCTCCATGTACCGCGAGATTGTAAAGCATGCATTTCTTCTTCCATAGCCAATCTCCAGCAATCAATTTTCATAGCCTCTTGATAAGTCCGTGGTATCTCCACGGAAGACAAAGCCGCAACAAATCTCTGGAAGTCACTTGTGAGACGGTGAAAGGAAACCTGGGAAGCAAAGGGATAAGACGTGCAAGTCCGTTTCTGCTTCCGAATAGCAATAGGGACATCAAGATCATCGTCCACTATACTCGATGGTGCACCCTCCTCCTGCAAAGAAGAATCCTGCACATGCACATTACCTGACCCATCATTAGTAGTAGCATCTGAACATACCTGACGCATGATGGATGCTTGACGTGCCGCCTGAGCAGGACCTAACCGACGTGTATAGAATTTAGGTAATGGTGGGATAGGTGGTTGTGGTGGTGGTGGTGGTGGAGATGACGTGGGCGTGACAACCGGGACAGGAATAGACACAAGTGGACTCAGACTAGGAGGGGAGGAACATAGATGTCATCATTAGATGTAGAAGAAGCCAACCTGTCACCTGCAGGGGAAAAGTACCTAACAGACTCAAAAAATGTAACATCAGCACTGACAAAATATTTCCTATTTATAGGATCATAACAACGATATCCCTTCTGAGTTCGAGAGTAACCTACAAAGACACACTTGATGGCTCTAGGCGAGAGTTTGTCAAGTCCAGGAGACAAGTGGTGAACAAAGGCAACAACACCAAAGACACGAGGGGTAAGTGAAAACAATTCCTTATCTGGGAAGATAACGGAAAGAGGAATTTTCTCACCAAGAACAGAGGACGGCATGCGATTGACAAGGTAGCATGCCGTAAGGACAGCATCCCCACAAAAAGTGATAGGCGCACAACTCTAGATAAGCAGGGTTCGAGTGATACCAAGAAGGTGACGATGCTTTTTCTTTGCCACTCCATTCTGTTGAGATGTGTACCACCAATGGTTTGATGAATAATACCTTTGGACGAAAAGAAATGGAAGAGAGAGCGAGTGCAGAATTCCAATGCATTATCCGTACGAACATATTTGACAGAAGAAGAAAAAACATTCTGCACTTCGATGATAAGAATTTTAATAACATCCCCTGCTTCAGATTTATTCTTTAAAAGAAATACCCATGATACACGAGAGAAGTCATCAACTACAACCAGATAGAACCTGTGTCCCTGATGATCATGAACATGACTCGGACCCCAAATATCAATATGAAACAACTCAAATGGGGAGCTACTGCTCCGACTTTGACGACTAGGGAAACTAGAACGATGATGCTTTTCCAACTGACAGGCTTCACAACGAAACGATGAACTTGGAGAGATCTGAGGCAAGAGATGACATATCTTTTGAAGCGGGAGGTGACAAAAGCGTAGATGCCAGGTGTACGGAGAGACTGATCCGGTTGAGTGGGAAGGGACGCCAACATATGAATTCCGGACCAGATGATAGAGACCATTCTGCTCAGAGCCACAAGCAATCACTCTGCCCGTTAGTATGTCCTGAAAAATGAGAGATGGGTCAAATATAGCGCGACAGTGCAAATTCTTCGTAATCTGACTAATGGATAAAAGATTCATAGAAAACTCAGGAGCATGTAGAACAGTCTGTAAATGCATAGACGGTGACAATGTGATCTCCCCCTGTCCAACGATGGGGGAATGAGTCCCATCGGCTATGAGCACTGAGCGTCCAGATGGAATGTCTATGTATGACTCAAGTCTATCTCGGTCACGACAGAGGTGATAGGTGGCGCCAGAATCCATAATCCAATCTGAGAGATCATGACAGGATGTAAAAGCAGTAGCACTACCTGAGGTACTGGCAGTGGCAGAAGTACTGGCGGATGTTGAAGCGGCAATGTCTGAAGATCCACCCGGAGAATCAGTAGAAGATTGAGGCATAATATCACGCAGGCACGCCACAAGCTCTTCGAACCGGTGATCTGAAGTGGATGCCGACGGACATGTAACATGCTCAGCTACACGCGCTGATGTTGGAAACCCATGCTTAGAATAGCATGTATCCTCGGAGTAACCTGTGCGATGACAAAAAGTGCACGGTTGGCGAAAACGGCCTCCTCGGCCGCGAGGTCCACGTCCACGAAAGGAAGACTGACCACCTCTCCCTCACGATACACCCACCGTCGAAGGGGGTGGAGTAGATGTGCTGGAAGAAACGGAGAAGCGGCTGAGCCTACGGTAAACTTCCTCTATAGGAGTAATAGTAGCATCGGCAAGTATCTGAGTGCGAGCTGCCTCATACTCAGGATCAAGTGCTGCTAGTAGTACTCCCACCATGGTAGCATTCCGGAAGGTCTTCTGCTGCTCAGGAGTAGCCATGAGGGGTATAGTGCTATATAGTTTCTCAAACATCCCACGCAGGGACGTACACAAAGAGTGGAGTGGCTGCCCATTCTGCTTCATCGTGAAAATGTCATGCTGGAGCTGTAACATTGATGCAGAAAAGAATCGACGACGGCGAAAATAATTTTTTTTGTGGTGGTATTTTTTTTTGGTAGAAGAATTGGAAGGGTTGAGAGAAGAAACTCGCCGGGAAAACGAGGGGTTTGGGAGGAAGAACGTAAAGATCACGCGTGGGGAGAGAGAGGGGAGAGGAGAGAGATAAAAGCTCAAAATTCTAATCAAACTCAACTAATTACATAAGTAGTCTATCATCCCTTTATATAAGAGGGATGAGATTACAAAAATAGAAAAACAACTAATTATCCTAATTTGACTCTAACTAATTAACCGACTAATTTCGAAATTCAAATCTTTAACTAATTATTTGAGATCACAGGCGATCTCGTTTATTTAATTAAAAATACGACAACTCAAATAAGCGTAAATAAAATTGACAGATAAAAATTTGAATAAATACAATCCTATATTTCCTTTTTACGCTGCATCAAACATCTTGGTCTCGTTCCGCACCTGTGAATATGTGGCGGCCAGTATATCCCACATCGCCTTGGCAGTGGGCATCATTGGCAATCTCCATAGACAGTGTTCCTGATAGCCAAACCTTGGCATAAGAATCATCGGCCTCCCAGGAGGCATAGATCCCAGTCTTCTCTGTCGGCTTTTCCTCGATAAGTATATGCTTCTTACCGTTCGACTTCATGAGACTCATGAACTGCATTGCCCAGAGCTCATAGTTCGTCTCATCCATCTTGAATATTGGCGCTAGACCTTTGAATGCGCCTATGGAGGGCATATCGACTTTGCTTTCTGACATGTTGCAGGAGACGAAGAACTAGGGATTATAGACGAGAAACCAGTGTCTACATAAACTTGATAGGATTTGAGTGCATATGTAGACTTTATGCACTCAAATCCATGGAGAGATAGCGGCCGACAGAGTAAGAAGTATCGGCTTTGAAGAGAAGGGAACCCGACAGTGAAGGTTCCCTACGTTGGAAGCCGGCGGCATCAAAGGCCGGTACCAAGAAGAGTGCCGGCGGTGAGGAGGGGTTGCCGGTGGGGGGGAGCTGGCGGTGGTAGCAAGAAGAGTTGGTGCCGGCGGCGGCGCTGAAGGGAGTCGGCATTGAGGAGGAGTTGGAGCCGGCAGCAGCGTTGAAGGGAGCCGGCGGTGAAGGAGCCGGCGTTGAAGGAGCCGGCGGCGCCGCCAAGGGTTGGAGAGAGAGGGGCGACGATGGCGGGATGGGGCATTTAGGGTTAGGGTTTTGGCTCTGATACCATGTTGGTGGAAATGAGCAATCTATTTATTCCATAGAACCCTAGGCTCTCTTATATAGAGAGGACCCATGGGTAAATTACATAAGAGTCCAGAAGAAAAGAGAAATATGAAACGGTACAGAATAACATAACATAACATAAATCTCTACACATCTCTCCCCCTATACTTAGGGTAAAATATCCATAAGTATAGGCAGCGACATGAGTGATGAAACAAAACGATGAAAGAATAATGCGAGAGGTGCATCCCCCTATACTTAGGATAAAGTATGCCCTAAGTATAGACACACGGATATGGAAAATGATATAGGGTACACATGTCTTACGGAGGAGTGAAGGAATGGAAGACGAAACACGTATATACAATACGTAAAGAATGGTGAAGTGCATGATGGTATTTGACAAATGATACCGTACTTTCGTCATCGTCTACCTTTGAGAACGGTGACAAGGTCAGAAAGAAGAAAGACACCTGGATATACCATCGAGTGGGTGTCCGCTACTGGGTACAACAGATCGAAAACTAAGCCAGGAACCGATAGCGAAAAGTAGAACATCGGCTTATAAGAAAAGATTAAGAGATCAAAGCTGATACCATGAGGCATGGAGGTGGAAGGATCAGTACAGATTCCTCCATGTCAATCATAGTCTCATCAATCTATGAAAAGTGAAGAACAAGAGACTCTCTACGCAACTCGATATCCGGTAGGCATAAGGTCGAAAGATCAAGAGTACACCGAACATCACAAGACATGGCTCAACCCTGCGAGGGTCATCAAGGTAAGCAAACTCAGATGAGTCAGAGATCTCATAATAATCAGAAGACTCGACTCTGTGCTCCAACAGATCGGAGACACAACAAGAGAGGAGACCGAACACACAAATCAGAAGACTCCGCTTCGTGCTCCACTAGATTGGAGAAACCAGAAGTGAAGCCGAGTACCCAAAAAAATGATGTATCCTTCTGTAGATAACCCTCAAGGAGTGACACATACTATGCAATGAATAATCAGAACATGTCTCATCCTTGCGAGGGTCGTCAAGGAGAGTGGACTCACAGGAGTCAGATCCATCAAACGGATCATCAAAAGCGGTCTCGGTAGGCGACAGATCGGCTACCCAACTGAAGAGACCGAGAGATCTAGAAAATGCCACGGCCTCTCGCAAATAACACTCGAGAGTACTGTGAACTAAGCTGGGAAAAATCAGAAAAATATGGCTCATCCTTGTGAGGACTGTCAAGGAGAGAAGACTCAAAGGAGTCCAGACAACTAGGAGGATCGGTCTCGTGCTCAGACAGATCGGACACACAGACAGACAGTGAAACCGGTAACACATATCGGACGACTCGGTTTCGTGTTCCATCAAGATGGACACACAAGCAGTGAGTAATACCAATCGTAAAGAAAATGTTACATCCTCCCGCAGATAGTCCTCAGGGAGTAATGCAAACTTAGTCAGGTAATATCAGGGAAATGCAAGCATCAAATCTCAGGTCCTCAAAGAATATCAATCAATCATCATTAGGAGGGCATTAGACTGTAGGAGGGATAAAAGATCATTAGGGCAATCACGATTCAGTCCCTCAACGTAATCAAATCAGCTGAGATGGATCAGGATGTCAGAAAGATATCCTCAAGTGCTAGATGGGGATGGAAAAGTTAGGAGATGGAGGATGGGTCAATCAAGAAGATGAGTGAAACCATTTGGATTCCGAGCACCGTCGCTTTGAAGCACAGAAAGAGATAGTACCTCTGGCGTCTGAATCAAGACGAGCGGAAACACATAAGAGATCGTATAGTCAGGGCTCACGGAATTATCGTCAAATCATCGGTAATAAATCACATCCTCAATCCGGTATGCAAGATCAACTATCCTCAATAAGGAATCACACTTATAGTCGTGCCAAAATCAAAATCCTCGATATCATGTATGCACATATCAGAGTCTGAATTACCATAAATAGCACACCAATCTCAACATCCTTAATCCTGCTCGGGTTACTTAAATAATTCATGCAATCATAACCTTGATGCGAGCCTCATCTACTAGCACAACATTCTCGAGTGATAGAAGGGATGATACTGAAGGGGACGAGGAGGGCGGGCGAGAAGAAGGCAGAACATAGACAAAATTGTGGCTCAAGGAGAGGACCAGAGATGGTGCGATATGGACAAGGATAACTGCAAAATCCGGCTAAGAAGGTGAAAGTCAAGACCCAATATCACGACTCAATAAAGAAGAAAAATAAATGGGACTCAATAAAAAGAACTCACACACTCAAGGATCTGCTAACTCAAAGAATGATGAATGTGGATAGACCCTAAGTCACAATCAATGTACAAAGCAAACCCCATGTTCACCTACTTAACATAGTAAAGACCGAGATGGTGGTCTTTTATCTTTTTGAATTTAGAGTTAGGTGAGCATCAAAAAGTTGTATAAACACGAAGATAGGCCTGGGATAGGGGCACTAATCCTTTGTGTGTACGTGAGAATAAAATGCACAAACAATAGGGGGTTTCTCTCCCCAAAGTGGTGAATCCATCACGTTTATTTTAAAAGTTCGATAGAGTTAGCAGTCCCGATTTTATTTCGGTTATCACATTTTTTTGTTATTTTTCAATGCACGCACCTAACGAGTTTCCAATTCCATTTAGTATCTTAGGTGATCGAAATTAGAGGGAGAATGTCGGAAAAGCCATGCAAATCAAAAATTGATGATGCATGCAAAGTCAGAAGACTTATAGTGCTTCCCAGCTCTCTCCATGCGGGATGCATAACAGAATTGAAAGCTACACTACATGCAATGCAAGCCGACAAAATCACCCTAGATCAGAATATACTATTAGTGTGAAGCACCAGATGCTAATTATTTAGAAAAGAGACCAAGATCCGCTCTTCGATGCCGCTCTGTGCCCGCCACAACGGTCCTGCCAACGTTGTATGTAACCTTACTTGGCACATAGTCTCAAATCCAAATAATTAACAATAATGATTTGGCTAAGTCCAAAAGTGAATCTATAGGTACAACAACAACAACAACAAAGCCTTTTCCCACAATTAAGTAGGGTCGGCTAATCTATCGATCAAGCACATCCTATGCTAGGGCTCGTTCACACAAAACAAATAAAAATAAAAGCGAAAAACAAATAAAAAGAAAGCGATGAAAACATGACAAAATCCAACGAGGCCTCCAAGAGAACAATCCCTCGGGCAATGGACCCTGTGAAGTGTGAAGTATCAGGAGAGTCCAAATTATTACCAATCAAATGTCACTCTCAAAATAATTACAAAATAAAATAAAAATGAAAATGAAAATGTGAGAGACTTGTCTTTAAAAATTCCTTCATGCCCTCCTTTGCTGCTCTCTCCTGCCGGCTAAGCCAGAAAGCCGGCTCCACCTTGCTTGGGTGTGCAGGTCCTCCTAAGAAGTCCTGCCTCGCGTGGTGGTCTATCACAACAAAGATCAAACAAGGAATGTCACACTATTCACAATTAATATCAAATGAGGTAGAAAAATGACAAAAATAAATAAATCGCAAAAATAGACAAGAGAGAATGAACAAATAAATAATCCCAATCTATGCGGCGTTGCTCCACGGCAACGACACCATTTGATGAAGAGGGTTTAGAAATCTCACAAGGCGAGAAATCAAGTCGATGCATTGATCGCTCAAAAAACCCATGATTAATCAACAATTAACCCACAATATAAACCACTCAATAAATGGCAAAAATATGGAGTTAAATTTATTATAACTCTACAACAAATGTGTATAGGTGTAAGCATGTGTAGAGGACAAACTCATGGAAAAAACGGCAGATCGAGCAATTAAGCTCAAAAAATTTGTTATGTTGTCTTATCCATTTATTATTTTATGGGTTTTTTATTTTTGTATATTTTTTATGGATTTTTATTTATATATATTGTTGTTTTTAATTTTGTCAATTTTTTACTTTCTTTTTATATTCTCTAATTTTTATTTTTTCGTTTCCTTTTTAAATACATAATGTATATATAAGGTTATATATACATTATAGAGTAATATAATTGTAAATACTAGTAAAAATGAATAAAATACAGTAAATTGTTTTTGGGTTTTTAAAATTGTTCAATTATATTTGTGATTTTTTCTGGAATTTTTGCTAATTTTTATGGATTTTTAAAGTAAAAAATATCCCAAATCAAAGATTTAATAATAGGCTGAAATTGAAATGGAGGTAAAAAATAACAAACTAAGTCCAAAATTCTTCAAATCAATTTTCTAGATAGATAATAATATAAATAAAATTCAGAAATAGAAAAATATATTTTTGGTATTTTTGGGAGTTTTTTAACAATTTTTACTGGATTTTGGAGCTTTTTAATTTTTAGTCTTTTTCTTTTTATATTTTTAGGGATTTTCGTCTGGAGTTAAAAAGTACTAAAATAGACAACATATATTTTTTTGGAAAATTTTCACAATGTTTTTCTATTTTTTTGCATTTTCTAATTCAAATAAGGACAAAAATGTGCTCCGTTGATTTTTAATAAATAATAAAATGCCAAACTAAAAGTAGAGCGTGAAAATACATGTTAGTAGACATCTAACCCTATTTTTACGTAATTTTTAGAGGACATGTGCCATTTTTAATAAATGAATTTCAAGCACCAAAATACATAAACTGGAAAGGGTATTTTTGCAATTAAAATAAACATCAGGAGCTCATGTAATTTTCCCAGAAATTTACAACGTATATTAAGATTTATTATACCAAATATAAATACAAAAACCACCAGGGGTCTACATGCAATTTCGCCACCTCATGTGGGACAACACGTGAGGTGACGTGGACTGACCCCATTTGTAATATCAATAAACATCAGGGGTCGTGATGCAAAATGTCCACATTTATTTACACTATATTTTATTCACGGGACTTTTAAATAAATACAAAAAAATTGGGGCGAGATATGCAAATTTCCCCATACATGTGTGTCATCCAACGGTCGGATGATATTCACTTGTTCATGTGGCGAACGTTGGTGCGATGATGACGGTTCACCTGAATGGCTGGGATTAGATCCCAGATCTGAGATCTACGACGGAAACGTGATGCGATCGGACGATGGCTGGAGCATCTAGAGTCGGGGCTTGATCTAACGCTTGTGGACTCCCCTGGGTGAACTGGGAAGAACACATCCTGGATCGAGCTTCGATTGGCGATTATGATCGGCTCCGACCACCAGGAGGTGATCAAAAAGGCACAACATGCTCCTGGGCTAGTGGTCTATCTGCTGGAGGGCTCCAAAACGTCCGGTGATGGCCAGAGCTTCACTGAGAGGTCGGAGAAGCTGAGCTGCTCCAGGTACTCCCAGCGAGCATCAAAATTCCCCTTCAACTCGTTCTTTGGCGTTCAAACCTGCACAGAAACAAACTAGGGACGAGGGCAAAATGCCTCGCCCGTCAGGAGGCGGAATGGATGCGTAATGGAAGGGGGCGGCGATTGCTCCAGCGAGGTGAAGGAGTGGAGCGTCAGGATCTTCCTCCAGCAGGAAACAAGTCGAATGAAGTGGGGTGTTGCGAAGTAGAGGCGTAAGGAAACGAAGTGGATGTGGTTGCGGGTCGAAAAACTCGGTTGAACACAGCGAAAAAGTTCGTTGGAGCAGAGCTCAGACTAACCATGACTCGGATTTTATAGCTACTGCGAGTGATTAAAATTCAAGGTAAAATGCAGAATAAAAAGCTACACCCTAAATCTACCTAGAGAACATGAAAAAGCAGCTCTTATATCTTCCCGTGAGGAAAGGGAGCAGGGCGGCCGGAGGTCTGCCATGGGTCTCTTCTCTTCCTCTTCCAACCGCACCGACACCTCAGGGGTGCTCTACCTGTCACATGGAGACGTGTTGGGCCGAGATTGGGGGTTTGTAGGGATCAAAAAGGGACAAAAACAGAGAAGGAATGAGAGGGGTTTATTTATAAACACGGAGGGGGACCCTTATTGGCTGGCGATTTGGATGAAATACAAGTTATGTACAATGGTTCCAGGATTTGGGCGTGTATGATTGATGATTGAGGTGGTGTAAAGAATCGATGAAATAGATAGATGATATGCCCAAGAAAAATGGCGCAAGATGGGGGATTCGACATGTCTGACGGGAGTCAGAGGCGCCAGGGGTAGTTGACCGGGTGTCAACAATCTCTGGGCCGCGGTTTGTCTACGGCAGGGTGTTACAGGACAAATTAGTCCAAATTATTTGAAAATAATTAATTAAACATAGTAAACGATTTTATTAATTTTTGGGTATTAAATAAAAAATATTTAATATTTAATGTAGTATTTTACTATGATTTTTATTTATTTTTGGTGTTATTTATTGTAAAGATAATTATGTATTCGGTGTATCTTTTATGCTATTTTTATTTTCTTGTTTGCATCTTATGTAATTTACCCATGGGTTGTCTCTATATAAGAGAGCATAGGGTTCTTTGGAATATTGAGAATAACTTTTCCACCAACATGGTATCAGAGCCAAAACCCTAAAACCCCTCCCTTCTCCCTCGGTGCCGCCACCCCTCCCTCCTCTCTCGGCGTCGCTGTCCGCCGCCCCCTCCCCGCCACCTTCTCGCCACCTCGCCGGCTCCTTGCCGCCCCTCCCTCCTCGCCGCCCCTTGCTTGCCGCCCCCTCCTCATCGCCGCCTCCTCGTCGCCCCTCCCTCCTCGCCGCCCCCTCCATGCCGCCCCCTCCTCATCGCCCCCCTCCTCGCCGCCCACTCACTTGCCCCACTCGTCGGCCCACCCCAACCGACTCCTGCCCCAGCCGACCTCATCCGTAGCCGCCCCACCTGTCATCTATATGGATTTGAGTGCGTGAAGTCTACATATGCACTCAAATCCTATGAAGTCTATGTAGACACTTGTCTTTTGGTCTACAAACCCTAGTTCTTCATCTCCGACGATATGTCAGAAAACAAGGTCGATATGCCCTCCATAGGTGCATTCAAAGGTCCTGCGCCAATCTTCAAGATGGATAGGACGAACTATGAGCTCTGGACGATGCAGTTCATGAGCCTCATGAAGTCGAACTGTAAGAAGCACATACTTACCGAGGAAGAGCCGGCAGAGAAGACTGGGATTTATGCTTCCTGGGAGGCTGATGATTCGTACGCCAAGGTCTGGCTTTCAGGCATATTATCGATGGAGAATGCTAATGATATTCTCCATCAGCCGACCGCTAAGGCGATGCGGTACATACTGGCGGCAACATATTCACAGGTACGAAATGAGACCAAGATCTTACAGCTCCAGCACGACATATTGACAATGAAGCAGAATGGGCGGCCACTTCACTCCTTGTATACATCCCTACGGGGGATGTTTGAGAAACTATACAGTATGATTCCTCTCACGACCACTCCCGAGCAGCAGAAGACATTTAGGAATGCTACTATGGTGGGGGTCCTACTTGCAGCACTTGATCCTGAATATGATGCTGCTCAATCACAGATTCTTGTCGATGTTACCATTCCTCCTATGGAGGAAGTCTACCGGAGACTTAATCGCATCTCTATATCGCCCAGTACTTCTACTCCACCACCATCGGCGATAACTGCTTCCAGAGGGAGAGGTGGTTCTTCTTCATTATGTAGCCGTGGACCTCGTGGTCGAGGTGGTTGTTTTCGCCAGCCATGCATCTTTTGTCATCGTACAGGACATGCTGAGGATACATGTTATTCTAAGCATGGATTTCCAGCCTCGGCGGGAGTAGCCGAGCATGTTGCATCTCTGTCGTCATCTACTTCAGATCAGAGGTTCGAGGAGCTCATTGCGAGATTGCGAGATATCATGCCTCCCGTCTCTATAGATTCTCCTGGAGGCCTTTCGGATATTGCTGCCTCAGCTTCTGCCAGTACTTCTACCACTGCTAGCATCTCAGGTAGTGCTTATGCTTTTCCATCATCTTATAAATCTGATGTCTCAGATTGGATCATGGACTCTGGTGCAACACACCATCTTTACCGCGATAGAGATAAACTTACGTCATACAGGGAGATTCCACCAGGGTGGTCAATGGTAATAGCTGATGGGACTCATTCGCCCATTATTGGACAGGGGGAGATTACTTTGTCGCCTTCTATGCATCTATAAAATGTCTTACATGCCACCGATTTTTCGATGAACTTACTTTCTATTAGTCAGATTACAAAGAATTTGCACTGTTGCACTATATTTGACCCATCTTCTCTTATATTTCAGGACATTCTAACGGGCAGGGTGATTGGTTGTGGCTCTGAGCAGGATGATCCTTATCATCTGGTCCGGAGTTCATACACTAGCGTTTCCTCTCATGCATCCGGATCAGTCTCTCCGTATACATGGCATCTGAAGGATATGGTGAAATCCTTAAGCGCATCACAGAAGCGTGGGGATTGCATCGTATGCGATCGGGAACGACTAGTCATACTAGTTGCTCGAGGCAGCGGAAATTAAAATTTTTTCATGCGATAAAACCACATGATCCAAGAACATTTCTCAAATTGTTTCATTTAAACCACAAACAAGTATAGGGTTACCTTTTGAAGCGTGGTTGCGATCGAGTCTCTAAACGAAGAGACCTCCTGTCTCGAGTCCGATCCGACGGAGGAGATGCTTGCCAGCGCGTAGATGAGACGCGTGCTTCTCGCAACCATATCGATGATCCAAGCGGCGAATCTCCTGATCTCGTCATGCGAGATTCGACGTCTTTTTCACAAGCGAGGCACACCGAAGGAGATGGAGATCCACGAACGGTCGAAGCGGTGGCACACCGGCGTGGCAACGATGACGATTCTCTCTAGGTCATCATGTGGACGACCACCTGTTGAGAGAGAGAGAGAGGACGTGTATAGAATGAGAAAGAGAGAGAGAGATGTTGTTCACAACTTGTGTGTTGTGTTGTAACCAAGAAGAGCAAGGGATGCCTCTCCTTTTATAATATTTTGGGGTCCATGGATCTCAATCTATGGATAAAACAAATCCAATGGCTCTCATTGATTTGTGTTTCTTTTAATGACTAAGATTTTATTGGTAAAAAACCAACGACAATTAATTTAATTTGATTAAATATATTTTGATAAATCAACGTAATTTAATCCTCAAATTAAATCAACTAATCTTGGAGATAATGGAAAGGAGAATCTCTCCTTCCATATAGGAGGGGTGGACAACCACATTTCCTTGTAGGAATTGGTGGCAGTCCCTTCTCCTATTAGGAAAGGGAGATTCCAATGCAATCTCCAAGATTGCACGATATATCTCCAATATTTACAACAACAATTGTTGTAAATTATTCTACAAAAATAATTCATAATTATTTTGTGAATATTGCAATCTTGCCATTGGAAATTTGTGAATCTTATTCACAACCCAAAATAAAATGTGATTTACATTTTCAATTAATTATCCAATGTGAATCCAATTCACATCAATAATCAATCAACAAATTGATTATCCAATGTGACAAGGCCATATTGATTGCGAGGGGATTCACTCAGGCGGTGCGAGACGATGGAGCGTTGGTGGAGAGTGCGAAGTTCGGGAGTACGAAGTTCGGGAGTACGAAATGCGGGAGTGCAGGCGGGCTCATCGAAGTCAGGTAGTTCTTCTCTGTGGGGGTTCCTGTCTCTTCGGGAAGGGGTAGGCTTTGCTCCCGTGAGTGTGGCTTCTCTTGGGGAGGAGGGGCTTGGGGCCGTCGCTGGAGAAAGGGTCTCAACGGGAGCTGGAGACGGTCGCTTCGTTGATGGGGAAGGCGGGAAGGGGAAGAGGGTGGCTTGCAGGGAGGACGAAGGGCGGCGGGAAGAAGGTGGCAGCACGGTGCTTGGCGTTGGGGTTGGCGGGGAGTGGGTGCATGTCTCCCACAAAAAGCCGGAGAACAGGTGCTTCCGGTGTGGGGTTCGAGGACATGTTACGTCATCCTGTAGTGCTCCTCCGAGGTGTTTTGCTTGCGCGAGGGTGGGCCACCGTAGGGCCACCTGCAGGTTTGGTTTCGATCGTCATTCTGATGGTGGTGTTGTACGTGGTGCTGTTGGCCAAGCCGGGCGAAGGGTATCCTCTGTGATCAATACTCGCCGGGAGCAACGTAGTTTCGCGGCTGTGGTTGCGGGTGTTTCAAAGGGTGCAAATGACTCCAAAGTGAAGGATGTTTCGAAGGTTGCGGGTGGCTTGAAAATGGCGGTTGGTGTGGTTGAAGAGGCTGCTACAAACGATCCGGCAGATGGGAAGGATGGCATGCATGATGACGACACCCATGCTGTGATCGCCTACACCATGCGGAGATGCAACTCCGTGGAGGATGTGAAGGTACACCTGTTTGGTTTCCTTGGTTCACAGTTTTCGGGGGACGTGATGGCTCCTGATATTCGGCAATGCTGTGCTCGTGTCTCTTCAGGCAGTAGAGAGAACGCTTAATACAAAATAGAGGGATGGACGATATTATTTGACAGCCTCTTCGCTTTGCGGATGGGGCGGTTACGGATGTCGAGGTTTGCGTGGCGGAGGTTCGTGGGGTTCCTTTCCTTTCCAGGACGGTTCACTGCTTGGGGCGGGTGCTCCGGGGATGGGGTTCGGTCCTCGCGGTGATCGATGATGGGTTAACACCCGGTTCGGCTCCGGATGTCACACGTGTGCTGTTGGAGTGCAACAAATTTTACCTAAGAAACATGGGACTGAAGCATGTGGCAAAGCAGATTTGTTCAAATTTTGACCTACTTTTATAATTAGAGGCTCAGACAAGTCTTTCTAAAATAAAATCCTTTTTACTTGGATTGTTTAAGGTTAAAGGATGATAATTAGAAACTAATGGTCATGAAATTCAACGACGTGGAAAAGGTACAGTAGTAGCGGGATTAATGAGGATGTGGAAAATTCAATGATGTGAAATATTCACGATAGTTGTGTCCTTTTTGTTTTATTTCTTAAGGCTAAAAAGGATAATCAATAGAGATGACTTATCATGAAAATTCAGTGATGAAGAAAAGGTACAGTAGTAGCAGGATCCCCCAGCACACCTAAAAGCAAGAGCAAGAATGACAACATTTTCTACATAAATCACTTCATAAGGTCCTAAGGCACTAGTAAATATCTCAACCTACCCCCTCCCCCCCCAACATCCGGATCCGATTAAACCCGAACCCGACCTAATTAGGGTATGTATAATTCAATAAAGCTATTAATCAACGTTAAATGATCTAAAATGATCTATTGATCGCGAATCAAAAGTCGTTCGATCACAATCGATCAAAAGTCGATCGCATCGTAATGCGTGATACGGAAAAGCCGCATCACAAAATCGAAAGCCGTGAAACAAATCGAAACTGCCATAAAATCTAAATTGACAAAATAAGACCAACGGAATCGATTCGTCGATTGGAGGTCATTTGGTATTTTTAAATCACAAAATTTGACTGCAAACCAAAACCACATTTCAATAATTTCGGGGATTCATCCTCGATCCAAAATATGCATATATTATACTCATATTGATCGTCATTTAGAGACGATCGAAACAAGCTATTTCGCATCAAAATCCGACATTCGAGGCGTGAATACGAACATTTTTAAACATCTCAAATAAATGAATTAAAAAATAAAAATAAAAATTTAAAATTTCTGTAAGCTTGTTTAATTCCAACATACAAAAAAGAAGGGGAAAAGATTTATGACACCAGCAGGATGATGTCAGCTTGTCGATGTCATGGTTGATGTCATATATATAAACATATATGTAAAAAAAACATCATCGTAGGAAGCTTCCTTCTCTCTTCCTCTTTCCTCTTTCTATATTTTCCCAAAACCCTAAGACCCATTTTTCCAACTTCAACCTTAACTCTCCATTTTCCCCTTTTTAATTCTCCTCTAATCTCCCCCAAATCTCAAGTCTAAATCCAGCCGATTGAAGCCTATTGCTTGGGAGAGAAGCAAAATCTGTTGTTTTTTCTCCTATCGTAGACCATTGGCCACAACCGAAGAAGCTGCAACTTCTTGCAGCCTTTCCAGCCAACAACAAAATTTTGCAAAATCTCTCAAGCTACTAGAACTCCTCCATTATCCTGGAGCTCTGCATGCAACCCAAAACAATCTTCAAATTAAAAAAATTTAAGGCACATTCTTTTTCCCTTCCTCTTACTGCCATGCATGTACTTCTCACATTTGATTCCCTTTGTTTGGAGTTTTGGATTTTACGACCAGAAACAAACATCTAAAAATTAAATCTCTAGGTTTGACCTAAGTTCTTTGCTAAGTTGTGTTGGAGTATTCGGTTATGCGTCATTTAGTAAGAGATGGGTAAATGGATCTCTCCAGGATCCATTTACGCCATCCAGTTTTTTAGTCCCACATCTACCAGTCTGGAGATGTGGAGATTCGGTGGGGGGCTATATAGACCCCACACCCATTGTATTCAGATGAGAAAAGCAATGCACCATATGGCCCTTTGAGGCCTTCTCCTGTGGCTTCATCCCGCTCCTAAGAGAGTAGGGTTCCACATAAAATCCCTGTGTTCTTCCAAATTTATATTTCTACTTCATGCTCTGTTTATCATTCCGCTTTCGCATTCCTATTTTCTAATACGGTATCAGAGCGGGTTTGATTCTCGAGAATTTATTCTTGAAAATTTATTGTTCGAGATTTGATTTTCTGAAATTTATTTGAGATATGTTCAAGAGTTCTAGGGTTTCATGAAACCCTAATTTCTGTGTATTTTAGATATTCTCGTACTTCTTTTTTAGCCATCGACAATGAATATCAGATCTGTCCTCAGTCTAATTCCGAAGATCATCATCTTTCAAAATTTTGGGTGGAGCTCCATCGCACGTGTATCATCTTCTAGGCGAGTTCAACATCAACCAGGTGTGCATCTCTAGGTTCCAGGGAACCCTAGCTTGGAGGAGATGCCTAAATCAGCAGTCTAGCAGAGGTTGCGCGCAGCCATAAGGCGGCAGGCGCCATCGTGTTTCACAAGATTCAGCAGCGAGTTTCCCATAAGGGGTGGCGATCTCGCATCCCCGACACAAGCTTCAGGCAGAGGAGGTCTCTCCTTGCAGGCGACACTGGACCGAGCCCAGCGACGCATCCCAGGATGCGCACTCCAGTCGGTTGTGCTCCAAGCAGGAGGTGCAGGTAGCGCCCTCCTTTTTCAGAACCCCAATCGGAGCTCGCGCACACCTTCCCACCACCACCTCTAGGCGGCTCCTCCTCCCGATCCCCTCGCGTGATGGCCACCACCAGGCAGCACCCCTCCTGCAGCTATGCGCTCCTTCCAGGCGGCATTAGCACTGCCCCACTCCTGCGATGCCTCCAGGCAGAGCTCCTTCAGGTGGAACCCCCCCCCCATAGATCGACCCTCCAGCAGCGAGCCCCCCCCTTTCAACTCCAGCGTTGCCTTCCGAAAGACGAAGCCCTTGCTCTCCCAAACGGTGGTACCTCCAAGCTAGAGGCGCAGGATATGCACCTTCGCCTCCTCGCATGTTCCAGCATCGTGAAAAGATCCTTCGGGGGCAGCGGCCTTTTCAAGAGAAAGGGTTCCCATTTGGAACCTAAATTAAAAAAAAGGGTGAGGTTGTTCACGCCATTAAAAAAATTCTTTCTCTGTTGTAAGCCCAATGTTGGGCGGTGTAAAAAAATAGGAGGGGGATGAGTTCTTTTAGGGCCAAATAGGGCCTTGAGGTTTTTTGAAGAAAAAAAGGGGCAGGTGTACAAAAAGAAGAAAAAAGACATACGCAAAATATAAAATTAAAAAAGAAGAAGAAGTGACGGCTATTTAAATAATTAAAATAGTCAATTAAAAAAATAAAGGGAAGAATAGCCAAGAAAAAAATGAATGATCATCGACTAATGTGATTCATGTTTGTCCACATTATCTTGTCTTCTCCCAACTTGATCGATGTTTGTTATTCTGACAAGTATGGGAGATAGGGGGAGTATTGTGTAGAGTCATAGGTTTGTTCCAAATTCATATGTCAGATTCGAGACCAGCAAGATTTTCAGACTCGACATTTCAGTTTTAGATTCAACATCAGATGTTTCCGATTCTTCAGTTTCAGACACGCACATATATGCGGTCTTTTCAGATGTGCACATGTATGCCATCTTTTTGTGTGGTCCCCATCTTTTGTGTTTCGTCAAGGATTTTCATGTGTGCCATAGGGACTCTAGAGTAGAGTACCATTCCCTATACCATGTTGGCTAGGGTTTTCATGTGGTTTCAAAGGAACTCCAGAGTAAAGTACTAGTCTTTGTGCCATATAGGAGAGACACAGTTCTCTGATGAGGAGACTTCTTCAGACTCCATTCTCAAGCGATCGTGAACTCCAGTATGGGATCCTTCTGAGGTTCCCATGAGAGAGAACCCACTTCGAGGTCCCTATGAGAGAGATTTTCACTTCATGTATTATAATTGCAGTGTTTTCCTGCAATAATTGCACCACTACTAACAAATGATACGGGCATTAAACCAATTCAAATAAATAAATAAATGAACAATAAACATATATCATTCAATTGTGTTGTGTGGCTATGATTTCATTATGGTCCGTTAAATCATTTTTGCAGTAGATGCCTTCTATCATTCTTTTGAATTATTTTTTTCTCAATTCACCATGTTAGCTTATAGACTATACTAAGAGTACATCTACATTCTTTGGTAACTACTTCACCTGTCATTCTTTTGAATTATATTTTTTCCAATTCACCCTGTTAGCTTATAGGTTGTACCAGAATACATTTACATTCTTTGGAAAGTACTCCGGTAATACCTCCACAATTCTACTTCAAGGGCTAGTTTGATAAGAGTTATGTTGGAGGGGTAAACTAGTGAAACTAGTTAGAAGTGTAGGTTTGAAAGGAATAAGTTTTGGTTGTCAAATATCTTTTTAGAAGGGAAGGTGACTTTATAGTTGATTATATCTAATTGCATGATACAATTGCATACTTCTTCAGTGTGAGTATAATATGCACTAAAACCTTGGAAATAAACTTTGATCCATATCCAATAAGTAACTTCTATTTATAGGATGGTAGAAATGATAATCTGTTACTACAAGGAGTGATCATCTACATGAATTAATCTTTTAGGGATACTCTACTATCTATAATTCACTATCGACTAAAAGATCTAGATTTGTTCAGTCAACCACAGAAAGGACTAAGAATAAGATGAGTAACCAAGGAAGGAAAGATATTGGTGAATCAATGATGATAATTAATGCTGCTAGTCATGATGAACCTTACGCCTGACTATGCAAGTGCATGGTGACCCTCAACTGGGCAGAGGAAAGGAAGCCCAGTGAGGGCAGCAACCGCCAAGTGCGCAGGTTTAGGATCCCAATCCTTTTCATGGTTTTTACGCGAGCTTGCACTGTTTTTACGCCTCGTTGGGATCCCAACTTTTGACCAGTTCCGCTGACCCTCCGTTTTAGGGTACCTAGGCTGGGGGTCCCTCGGTTTTAGTTTTCTTTACTAGCTCGTTAGCCCGTACCGGTTGGGCCCGTCGAAAGTAACTTTTCTGCAGAGTCTCTCACCCGTCTCAATGGCGTAGTTTTGGAGTAGACCTATCCCTCTAATGGACTGCACTTCCACTTAGAGGGCGAGACGGAAGGATCTCTTAGGGGACTTTCTCGTCGCTTGAGTTTTGGTTACCATTCCGCCAATAGGTTTAGCGAGGAGATATTTGAATCTTTTATGGCTACATCTGAATCAGTTAAAGTTGAATTTGGAGGAGTTACAATTACAATTGAGTTGGGTAGAGTTGAAATAAATTACAATTGAATTGGCTAAGAGATGAAATCAAGTACAATTGAGTTTGGCTAGTATTGAATTGACCTTGGTACATAATTAATCATCATCATCAAATCATTAATCATCGACAATGAATCGGATCTTGGGACTATTGCTCCGGGTGATAGATAAGTTAGTGGAAGTGTTGGGAACTTAGTTAGTATGCATTACACTCCATCGTATGCCTTCGGAGGCACCCCAACCCAAAGGTATTTCTTACACCTTAGAGTCATAGTGAGGTCACGCTCAGACTAAGACCACAGACTATCCACTAGACTTGTAAAGTTAAATAGAATCAAGAATCAGATCAGAACCTCATCATTATCCACAAACATGATTTCTAAATGACAAAGGAAAATAATATTCACATATGAGTCAACATCTAATATAAGAAAATGTTATAACATATAGAAAGATATTGGGTGATGGGAAATCATGAGGCATACATATAGAACAATTGAAAACCATTTTCTATGTAGGTAGTTTTGTTAAATATAAATATCATTGCCTCTCTACTTGCTTTCTTTTTTACACAATAAATTCTGTTATTTATGATATATACTGGAATGTACATAACATCTGTTGACGTCCTTTTCTTCCCTGCATGCTTGGTAGGCAAATCGCATGCATTGTAGTAGCTGATTGATGATACCAAGCATACGCACATAAACCAGATGGTACAGTTGTAGTTTTTGTTCAGTTTTAGAAGTAAATGCTTTCTTTTCTCTTCTGAATATTTTTGGGAGATATGTACACACAGTCAGCCTAGTTTGTTACATGTTGTGTGTGTGTATATATATATATATATATGGAAATTAAAAAAATGAAAATTTGGTGGCACCTCTTATTGTTGTTCTGTGGTTGTTAAATTAGATGTAAACGTCAAGTGCGAATGCGAAAAATTTCCTCTCAAATTCAAGTAGCTAATGCGATCATTTGTGAATTTTATATTGTGAATGCCGCGTAAACGGATACTTGGATCCTCAGGGGTTCACCCCCCCTAGACCAAAATGTGTCCCAAGAGCCACTGTCCAACCATGAAATCCATGTCTTCCTCCAAATTAGCTTGGCTTGAAATAAAATGGTTGTTAGTGTCTTCTAGACTAAAATGCACGAAGGACAAGTAGCCTCCATATCTTGTAGTCATATGCCCATGTAAATTTTACTAATCAGTTCTTCCTTTTTTTTAACAACATTAAGAATATCACCTTAAGAGAATCCTTAGTTCTTCAAAAAAATAACCATGATGGAACAAAAAGATTTCTCATGCCAAGGTGACTCAGGCTTTTGTATGCACCTGAAACAGAGAATCAAGGTTGCAAAAGTTGGTAGTCAGTACTCGGTCGGCTGGGTCACTGACTAGATATTAATCGGTAGTCGGGCGACTAATTGGATTTAATCGAACTTTAATCAGCTTTGAATTTTTTGATTATTTTAAATATATAACTCATTTTTATACGTATATTTACATAGATTTTGTACATTTTTATACTATCATAATGAAATAAAAGAAGTAATTGAATTTAAATAAAACATAAAGCATATCCTAATAAGTTTGCTTTTAAAAAAAGCAAAACATAAAAAAACTAGCAAAAATTGGCTGACTAGTAAGCCTGGTCGGAATTAGTCGGTACTCGGTCGGTCACCCCACTAACTAGACTAATCGGACCTACTAGTCGGACCGGTCGGGCGACTTTTACAATACTGCAGAGAATAGACCGCTGTCCCAATCATAGTAGTCACACCTCCGCATGGTTAGTAGTCAAAAGATAAATATTTTTATATTTATTTTAAGGATCAATGTTTTAAAATTTCATATTTTTTCCTCTTTATGAACTTCCCTGAGCTCTAAAAAGATAAATGTGAGAATGAATGAGGACATAGAAGCCAAGTTTTGATAAATCTAATCCCTCCTAATGTTTCCAACTTTCTCCTCTTTTCCATCTCCTCCTACCATATTCCTATATATAGCCGCGAGGTTGGTCACGCATTCCACCGTCATTCCCCTTGTCCCTTTCATATGATAACTCACCCTATTCATCGCCATCTATATCAATTGGTATTAGATAATGGCCTTGAATTGTTCTTGCATTGACAATCCTAAAATACTGCTAAAAGAATTTCAATCAAAAGATGATGCAGAATGAAATAATGTGGGAGGGTAGAAATTTGGGGAAGGACGGACGAAGAAGAAGGCGTGCCTACTACATGGGTTTTGGAGAGAAGAAGCATGGAGATGCACGAGAAAGGACAAAGAAAGGAGAGATAGAGAAAACTCCAATTTTTAATATAAGTTGAATTGTCTTACAATCCACCCATTAGTCCGTTTATATATATAGAGATGATGATTTTACAAAAATAAATAATTAAAATAAAAGGAAACACTAACAACTCTAACTTAACCCCAAAATTTTCTCAACCTAATAATAATTAGAGATCACATGCAATCTCATTTCAACAACAACAACAAAGCCTTTTCCCACAATTAAGTAGGGTAGGCTACATGGATTTTTTGCCTCCATTCAGATCTATCTTGGGTCAATCTCGGACTTATATCCAAAAAACTAAGATCCCTTCTTATAGTCTCATTCCAACACTCTTAGTCGTCCTCACCCTCTCTTAGCCGGCTCAACATCACCCAAAACTCGCATCTACTAACAGGTGCATAAGCCGAAATCCTTTGCAAACGGTCAAACCACCTTAAGCGGTTTTCTCGCATCTTATCCTCGATCGGAACTACACCAACTTTCCTTCTGACTGCATCATTCCAAATTCGATCCTTACGTGTTTGTTCACACATCCACCTTAGCATTTTCATTTCTGCTACCGTCATTCTCTGCACATGTTTATGGTTCACAGGCCAACATTTAAATCATGTGCTTAACATGTCTTACGGCTGCTTTGACGGCTGCTTTGTAGAACTTTCCTTTGATTTTTTGAGAAATTTTCTTATCACAGAGAATAGTAGTGGCTCCTCTCCACTTTAGTCAGCCTACATTTATTCTTAGCAACATCTGCATCAATTTCCCCATCATGTTGGAAAATAGATCATGGGTATCTAAAAGAATCTATTTTCCGAATGTTATCGTCACCAATCTTCACCTCGATTCCTTCATCAATGCTTCAATCAAAAGTGCACTCCATATATTCAGTTTTAGCCCTACTTATATGAAATCCTTTAGTCTCCAATGCATATCGCAAAACCTCAAGCTTCTCATTTACTTCACTTATAGTTTCATCAATCATCACAATATCATCAGCAAATAACATACGCCAATGTATCTCATCCTAAATGTGACTTGTCAACTCATCCATCATCAAAGTAAAAAGAAAGGGACTCAAAGTTGAACCTTGATGTAAAACAATGTTGGTGTCAAATAGTCAATTTTCCTAGACTGGATTCTTACACAAGATAAATCCCTATCATATATATCCTTTATGAGGTTAATGTATATGACATGTAGTACTTGTATCTTCCCCAAAACTCTCCACAATATCTCACGTGGGACAAAATCATAAGCCTTTGCTCCTCAGCAAATGGATGGCTTCAATAGTTAAGCGACCTCGTATGAATCCAATTGGTTTTCTTTTACTTTGGAAACTTGCCGCAACCTTCTTTCGATCACATGTTCCTAAATTTTCATAGTTTGACTCATCAATTTGGTACCTCTATAATTTGAACAATTTTGAATGTCCCTTTTGTTCTTATAAAGAGGCATCACAATACTTCTTATCCAATCTTCAAGTATTTTCTTGCTTCGCTATATAACATTGAATAAATTTGTAAGCCAAGTCAAACCACACCCACCTAAAACTTTTCCTACTTCTATAGGAATGCCATCCGGTACTACACCTTTCTCATGTCTCATAATCTTCAAAGTCTCCTCTATTTCATTTCTTTGTATTCGTCTATAGCATGCACGATTCAAGTAACTTTCACTACTAGTTAGATCACCTAAAGTGATCTCTCTATTTCCTTCCCCAATGAAAAGCTTATGGAAATATTGCTTCCATCTAGTCTCTATATCCTTCTGAGTAACAAGCACGTGACATTCCACATCCTTAATGCATCTCACTTGAGAAAGGTGTTTGGTCTTTCTTTCACTTGATTTGGCCAACCTGAATATATCCTTCAGGCCTTCCTTAGAATCGAGATTTTTGTACAAAACTTCATAAGCTTTTGACTTAGCTTCGCTTACAGCCTTCTTTGCATCCTTCTTTGCTATTTTGTAGTTTATCACAGTTTCCTTTGTTTTATCCTAGACATAGCTTTAAAGCATGCTCTTTTAATTTTGAGCTTCTCTTGCACCCCTCCACTCCACCACCAAGTTTCCTTTTGTCCTGGAGCTGCTCCCTTTGACTCATCTAGCATCTCTTTGGCTACCCTTCGGATACAAGATGCTACTACCTCCCACATCCCATTTGCACTTCCGCTACAATCCCAAGATAAGTCTTCTAAAATCATCTCCCTAAAGCTTGATTGCTTCAGTTGAAGATTCCACCAACTAGTTCTAGTGATCTTGAAAACCTTCCTTTTTGGGTTTTTATCAGTTGTGCCCCTCCGAGATATCGCAATATCAGTTATGCCCCTATCTTTTTGGTAATATCAGTTGTGCCCCCGACTTCTTGCCAATATTTCACTTGTGCCCCTCAGAGGGGCATAACTGATATCAGTTATGCCCCTCTGAGGGGCACAAGTGAAATATTGGCAAGAAGTCGGGGGCACAACTGATATTACCAAAAAGATAGGGGCATAACTGATATTGCGATATCTCGGAGGGGCACAACTGATAAAAACCCTTCCTTTTTTTACCAGCCCTTTTATTTGCACATCCATGACTAACAAACGATGTTGGGTTGTCAAACTCTCTCCTGAGATTTTTTTGCAATTTTTGCAACACTACCGATTTCTTCTCCTCAACGCAAAGCATTCTGTGTTCTAGTCGGACCACTCTTATAAGTAGTAAAATGTCCCCCCCCCCTCTTCTTGAAGAGAGTGTTTGCTATGAAAAGATCATAAGTTGTTACAAAAATCAGAATGGCATTTCCCTCTTCATTTCTATCTCTGAAGCCATGGCCTCCATGAACACTAGCATAGCCTGAAGCATCCTTTCCCACAAGTCCATTAAGATCTCTACCCAGGCAAATCATTTCTCTTTGTGGGATTCCTTGCAAAATCTTATCTAGATCCTCCCAAAAAGCTTGTTTAATCTGTTCAACTAAACCAATTTGTGGTACATAAACTGAGATGATATTCAGAATTTCTTCTTCAAGCACCAAAAAAATGGTGAAGCATTCTCCCACTATAAGTAAGGTTGGCTACATGGATTCTTGCTCAAATCCATGTTGAGAGATTCAACTATTTTTTATGTTGGATGTCGACTGCTTAACGCAATACCTACAGGGGGGTTTGAACCCTGGTCTTTTGGGTGGTAGGCATGTTGCACTATCACCGGACCATTCTTCAAGCACCAAAATAATCTGATCCCCGAATCGTTGCACCTCAACAACACAATCCTTCAAATCCTTATGAAACCACACCAACACTGTTTCGACCCTTATCTTTACCTGAATACCAAAGTTTAAAGCATGTTTTCTCGATCTCCCTTGCTTTCTCTCCAACTCATTTTATCTTTTGGAGACAGTATATGAATCTTCCTTCTGTCCATCATATCTATGATCTCCATCGATTTGTCATTCAAAGTACTAATATTCCAACTACATATCTGTAACTTCCTTCGCAACCTCTTTTGGACTAACTTCTTTACTCGCATGCAGCCATCATGCGAGAACACTTGCAAATTTTGAACTGCATCCGGGCGGCGATTCAACGGAACTAGCTTATATACTCGCATGTATTCTTCATGCGAGAACCCTTGCAAATTTTGAACTACATACGGGCAGCGATGTAGCAGCCCTTGCCAATTTTTCATAGCATTCGGGCGATGCAACGTGTCGTAAGTAGGGAACGTCCCAACAAAATCTAGATGTTTGCTTAAATTCATGTTGAAAAGATCTGATTGTCTTGAGGCAACTTCCTAAATACTATTTTACTATTTAAGAAGTTGTCTCCGACTGTTTTACGATGCTAGTCGGCTACCTAACGCAACCCTCCTCAATTTACCCAGGCTTATGGATGAAATTTATTTAAAGTTGAAAATGCAACAAACTTATGGATAAAAATAAGGCTAATAAAATGTATTTAAATTTGCCTAAATACATGCATTCTCATTTATTTAGATAAAATTTGAAACTGCAACAAACTTATGGATGAAAATAAGGACTAACCATAAACCTAATAAACGGACAACAAATCTTAATTTTACCCTTATTCTCAATTCTACGATAAATTAAAAGATAAGAAAAGATCATGGATTGTCTTCGCGGTACAGTAAGTTTTAAGAGTTGGTATTTGTTTGGATATTCTACTAACATTAATGTCGAGTCCTAATGCGGCAAAAAGGATAAACAAAGATATCCTTGAATGTTGCAAAAGCACCGATTAACTTTACAAAATCAAAGAACAAGCACATTATCCACTTTGATATTTAGAGATAATGCATGAAAAAACCTCCAAATTAGATATTTTCTAAATGGTTGTGTTTCCAAATATTGCATTTACGAGCCAAGTCTTTCCAAAAAAATTCCGTCCCTCTGCCTACAAGGCTTGTTGCACATTCCCTCCACTATTATCTCTAGATACACCCAGATTTCTGAGGGGAAGAATAGAGGTCGGGAAGTGAGAGATAGTAAGAGGAAGAAAGGGAAAATGTGCCGGTTGTGAGGGATTTTGGTTGAGAATGTACGAAGAAGCACAAGGTGAGGGGTGGAGGAGACATGTCAAGCAGCATAAAGGAATAAACCTAAGGGAGACAGATCAGAAGCAAAAAGATAATCAACAGTTGGGTCATTCATTTTGTCTCCCTTACATTACCCAAGAGACACGATCAAGAGACGCATAAATCTCTTGGGTTTCATAAATATTAAATACAATAGTATAAAACACATTCAAATGAGTTGCATCATCTTTTCACCTAGCTTTACCCCATTTACATCATTAGACAGATGCACCTTTCAATTTTTTTGATGACCCATATTGGAGCCCACCCCACATAGATTAACATGACATAAGTTAACAAGTAAATTACAAGAGCCAAGACTCAAGAAGAGTCTTTGCAGAGGTAGTTTTCATAGAGACCATGATATGCTTCAACTATGGGGACTGTAAGAATTACACGGGCATCCGGATCTTCTTTTAAATCCAATTAGCCAATGGTGCTTTATGTTTGAGTTCATCGTGATATCTACATGGATACGGGACTGGAGAAAAGATCTACACAAAGGCATTGTTACTAATATTTTTCTCTTTTTATAGCCAATAAAGTTGTTTTTAAATGACAAACTTTGTAAATAGTCAAATTACATGTATACGTTATGTGAGTTTTGTACATTTTTGTGATTGTATCTCCTGATGGAAACTGCAATGGAATACATAAATGAATGGAAATGCATTCTTAGTTTCATTTGTAAAAAATAATTCTCTTGCGGATGTTATTGTTAATATTAATATCTAGAAAGCATGTTATTGGTCATTGTTGAGCATCGATATCTGCAGAAACAAAATAACATCATTTAATGTTGTCAGTTCTACCCGACAAGCAGGGAGTTAGATCCAGATCGCCGACCACATCCACACCCCTACCACCATCTTCATCCACCTCCTCCAACCCCTCACCTCCACTTCCCTCTCCACCATAACCCCCTGCAGCCACTTCCAAGCTTCCACTCAATCTTCTATCCCCATCATCTTCACCCCCCCCCCCAAAAAAAACTCCCCCACCTCACTTGCTACACTCACACTAAACCTCACACATCCTTCTTCAACCCATCTTCCTCCTCCATCCGATCCCCAACTACTCTACTGGCATCCCTCCTATACTCTGCAATGGAATCCCCCAATCGTCTCTCATAAACATGTCTAAGACTCCTCAACCCACCCACTCCACGAGTGCGCTCCAGAAAAAGAGTTCAAGTAACAATAAAACCTTTGGCTCTTACAATATGTCTTTTCTTAAATCCTTGGGTGATATTGGACCTTTCAATGAAGACAAATTAAGATTAACTCAAACGATGGGACAGTTAAGAACCATTTGAATAGAGATTTGTAACACAAAACAAACCAAATTTCTCGGATTGTCATGTAATATCAGGCCTTGTCACATAATCATGCTGACTACAAGAGCTACTACCTTAATATCCCTTTGAGCAGATATCTACTTTGACGCATAATTCTCAACAAAACAGTTTAGAAATGCACAAACCAAAATCTTAGTAAAGAGCAATCACCTCATAATCAGAAATAAGGGGAGCAGGGAGATATAAAAATAATTGGACATAATCCTATACCTGAACACCTATCAGCCTTTTAAGACGTTCTTTTTCCTTCGCCACTTTGGTGTACCGTAAAGCGAGCAAAGTCAGGACTTCGTTTCGGAAAAATTAAAGACACCTTCCTTTGTTAAACTTACGTGATTCAACAACCATGCGATAGGAGAAATCAGAACCATCAGTTCCTGATGGACGCCCAGAAGCCGTGGCTCTCCTCTGCTGCATTGTCTGTGTGTTTAATTCGACCTAGGAGACCTCCCACCTATAACTAAAGGAGAGCGGAAAGATTAACTAAAAGG
The DNA here is from genome assembly GCA_037367405.1 of Ottelia alismoides. Lineage (NCBI taxonomy): Eukaryota > Viridiplantae > Streptophyta > Magnoliopsida > Alismatales > Hydrocharitaceae > Ottelia > Ottelia alismoides. Next base: position 177,939 of record JAZKJV010004702.1, read on the forward strand.
GAGTACATGACAAAAAAATAGCCAAGCAAGCATCTGGTCTATGTTACCTACTTTTATAAAAATCATTACAAGGACAAGATCCAAAAAACGCAGTAAAATCAACTTGTACTATTGGTGACTCCAGGTATTAAGAACAAAAGACCAGCCCAATTTTCTAATATCCGTTAAAATCAATTTTGTAACAATCAAATTGAAATCTGGTTATGTGCACAGGGTCTAAGCTCGATACAAGTGTAGGTACAGTTCCCCTTGCATCAAATCAGTTCCTCCATATGAAATTTGGTCTAGAGCATTATAAAGATTTCAGCAGAACATCAGTAGCTTATGTAGAAAGTGGAAACAAAATTTAAAGAGTAATGTGAGACCCACCCCCCAACGAGACCTACCCCCCAACCACCACCACCATCGGTTTACGTATATAACGTTTTCATCTTATCATGTTATTGATCTCCATACTTATGTTTTCTTCTTCTCTCTTGGTACATCTTTTATTTTAGTTTCTCGATGTATTAAAGAGTAAGCTACCGCTAGCAAGGGTAGCGCACAAAACTGTTTCAATAGGATTAAAAAAATGGTACAAAATTATAAAACCTGCAAAATTCTGATTGACATTGAATAACCTGCTTTGATTTCATAAGGAGAAAACCTTGGACATTTTTGTTGTTGTTCTTTAGTTCCATCAAAGCATGAAAAATCTTAATTAAACGAAAACAATCCAAAAAATGAAATCTGGCGGATGGTCACTCTGATCAATGTTTTATCACCCCCTGCATTTGGGAGACCAACACTCCCTCTCCTCTTGACACTCTAGTTGTTATTTATTACGAACAGCCTAAAAATATCTTCACCAAATCCCCAACTAGAAGAAAGAAGGTATCTATTGGCAAGTTGGCTACATCAAGGTTTGCAATTCATATTATAGAAAGTTGAGATTCGAATTAATAAGTAGATAGACATTACTTTCCTATAAGGAAGTCGCTGAATTTTTTAAGGGAAAATTGGGCATGCAACTGGAGTTGTGCACGTTCAATGCCTGTGTTAATAAATAATTACAAAGATAATTTACAAAGATCAAAACTCAACTAGAACCTTCGCATGTTCCAGTACATTCTCTGTATAAAATCATTCATGCTTAAACGCCACACCATTCCGGGCTAACCACAACATTTAGTGAAAATACCAGAATAGTTCATTCCAAGACTAGAAATTGCTTATATAGTAAAGAACAAAGGGATAATTACGGAAGAAACCAAAACAAATGAGAAAACTACAAAAAAGACTCTCAAACTACAAGACTCTCAGAGCTCCCCCTCGAGTTGTAACATTGACGAAGATATCAGCAGATTGCTCTGCAAACGAAAGGTGAGAAAGCTCCCCCCTCAAGTTGTAACATTGATGAAGATATCAGCAGATTGCTCTGCAGACGAAAGGTGAGATTTATCCCTTATATATCACATCCTAGATACAGTGTTGATGCAAACAGGGATTCGGCGTCGACGATAAAATTTGGAAATAGTTGAACGGCGGAATTTCGGCGGAGAAAGAGAGGGTAGAGGAGAAGGAACTCGTCGGGAACGAGGGGTTTAGGGAGAAGAAGCGCGAAGACCGTGAGGAGAAGAGAAGAGAGAGAGGGATAGAGAATAATTCTCAATTAATTATCAAACTGAAATGACTAAAACAATAGACCCTCATCCCTTTATATAGGAGGGATGATATTACAAAAATAGTAAACTAATTTAAATTGACAACTAATTATCCTAATTAGACTCTAACTAATTAACCAACCAAATTTAAAAATCAAATCTATGACCAATTGTTGAAGATCACAGGCGATCTCATTTATTTAATTAAAGACACGACAACTTAAATAAACGTAAATAAAATTAACCAATAAAATTAGATAAATAATTGGCCCTATCTGTAGGTTTCACGCTGCATCAACTCTCCTCCGCTTTTAAAAATTAGTCTCCCGACGAATTGCTTGATGTAGATGCATTGTTGGAGAAATCGTCTTGAAATTGTAGCCTGCAATTAGATCTTTTTCAACATTACGTTTGTAGTTCTTTCCAATTGGAGGGTGTTTCTGCAATTTTCGTACCCCTTCATTTAAGGGCATTTTGGAAGAGGGCCTCTTGAAATGTCCTTTTGAATAAAATATGTAGCAGAGGGGGGTTTCTTTGTAATTTTCCCCAAATAATATCCAATCCCACATGCCGTGGGATTCTAATCCTGTAACCCTCGGGACCCCAGTTAGGGTTTGCCCGAGTTTCTTGCGCATATAGCGCGGGCTGGGGCGACGGCTTCACGACGGCGGGCGGGGTTGGTGCAGCTCAGCGAGGAGGCGAAAGGGAGGTGCTTGGCCGGGCGCAGTTGGGAGAAAGGGAGGGGTGCGATGGTGAGGGAGGGTGTTCGCAGCGGTGGCGACGCCGCGGGGAGGCGGGGGCGAGGTGTTGGGTACGCGTTGGAGTGGCGGGCCTGCGATGGCGCGGGTGCGGGCGAGGGCAGGGCGCGGTGCACGAGGGAGGGCGGTGGTGGGAAGGAGGTGGCGGGGCGGGTTAGAGTCGGGCGGGAGAGGAGGCGCAGGCGGGAGGGGTGGGAGCGGTGGCCGGGGGCTGTAGGGGAAATGGGCGGTGGGGAAAGGCACCGGCGAGGCTGGGGGCTGGGTTGAGGTCGTCGGGGTTGCGGGAGGGGGTCGCGGGGATGCGGCGAGGGTCTGGTCGGCCTGGGGAACCGTTGGGGGGGTTGGGGCTGCCGTTGGGGACGTCGTTGGTGATGGGGCCTGATCTGAAACCTTCTGGACAGCAACCGTTTCGGCTTCTTTTTCTTTCGAACTGGTCTGAACAACGGGCAGTTCGCCGTGGACGGCTAGATCTTCGTCTTCCACTTCGGGTTCGGTGGTTGGAGACTTTGCTTTGGCGGCTTTTTCCTCAAGTTGGCATGCTATCTCAACATTCAATGTATCTCGCATCTGGGATGCCACAACTTGCATATCGGCACAAATTTGGCTAATATTTGATCATGTTTGTCGAACATTGGCACGCCATGTACGGTCATCGGAGCGGGATCCGTTGGATTTTCCGTGCGAACGTCTGGATGGATCGCCACATCGTGAGGACGATCTAGATGCCATGCTCTGATACCAATTGATGCAAACAGGGATTCAGCGTCGACGATAAATTTTGGAAATAGTTGAACGGTGGAATTTCGGTGGAGAAAGAGAGGGGTAGAGGAGAAGGAACTCGTTGGGAACGAGGGGTTGAGGGAGAAGAAGCGCGAAGACCGCGAGGGGAAGAGAAGAGAGAGAGGGATAGAGAATAATTCTCAATTAATTATCGAACTGAACTGAATAAAACAATGGACCCTCATCCCTTTATATAGGAGGGATGAGATTACAAAAATAGTAAACTAATTTAAATTGACAACTAATTATCCTAATTAGACTCTAACTAATTAACGGACCAAATTTAAAAATAAAATCTATGACCAATTGTTGGAGATCACAGGCGATCTCATTTATTTAATTAAAGACACGAAAACTTAAATAAACGTAAATAAAATTAACCAATAAAATTAGATAAATAATTGGCCCTATCCGTGGGTTTCACGCTGCATCAAGTGTCCATTAACCTCTACGTGGTCGGTTCTCTCATGGAAAGCAGTTGTTTTAGCTAAAGATGATGCATAATTATAACATCTCAGTTGTATAATTAGGAGAGGCACCTTTACAAGAAGGTCAAATGGAATTGTTAGAAAATAGGAATGCGGAAAACAGAGCATAAATACAGAAAGATAAAACATGAACTCGGGGATTTAACGTGGAATCCTACTCCCTAAGGAGCGGGATGAAACCATGGGAGAACGCCTCAAAGGGTTGATAGTCTATTGCTTTTCTCACTGGATACAGAGGGTGAGGGGCTTCTTATATAGCCTTCATCGAGTCTCCACATCCCAAAGTGGTAGATGTGGGACTAAACAACTGGATGAATAAATGGATCCTGGAGAGATCCATTTACCTATCTCTCACATAAGTGACGCATAACTAAATACTCCAACACTCCCCCTCAAGCTGGAGCATGCAATGCTTAGCTTGGACAAACAGAAAGAAATCTCAACTCACACTACATGACACTACAAACAATATCAACTCAACGCGCACAACTGTCGGCTGCTGTCGAGGACGTTGATTTTCTTGTCGTGCAGGTGAGGAGGACGAACGGGCTGGAGTGTGAGTCAAACTAAATCTCCTCGTCGGAGAGCATGTGCTCTATACTGCGCCTGTCAGAGTCACTCCAACTGAAAATGAGTCTCTACATGGAGAACTCTGATGCGCCACAACATGTGGACAACTGATCCATCTCTGAAAAGGGTCGAAATTTTTTTTGAAGCCAAGAAAGGGGGATACACTCAAAGGTGTTCAGCCCAAGATTTTATTGAAAGAGAGAAAGGAGGGAGAATGTACAAGAGAAACGCTAAAAGCTCCAGGAGCACATCAAACTTGACACTTGCAGCTTTACATTTTCCCAATAGAATCTTTGCCCCGAGAAAAGAAGAGTGTTCCTGGCAAGCCATATAGCCCAAAGCGTGGCCAGCAGCCGCAACAAATCCTGCCTCGCTCGTCCGACTGCTGCCACCAAACTGCCGCAAAAAGCTCCCACGTCTGATAGGGCGACCCACCGCAGCGACGGGTTGTCCCAAAGGGGAATCACCCTACTGCAGCAGAAGAAGAGGTGTTTTACTAATTCAATTTCAACGTCACAGATGAGGCATCTGTTAGAAACCGCCCCAAGCAGTCTGGAGCACCTATCCCTCGTCATCAGCCTATTACGTCTGAACAGCCACAAAAAGAAACCAATTTTCTCGGGAAGACGCAATCTCCAAAGGAAAGCGCAATCTCGCGCTAAGTCCGGCGAGATGGAGGGAGGGGGTGATCGACAAGTATGCCCTACGGACCGTGAAATCCTTGTCACGCCAAACCCAATGATCACGCCCTGACATGGGGGCTGGTAGCATCCCTGAGGGCGTCCAGCAAGCTCATGAAATCCTCTAAGCGCTGATCCGAGAAATTCGAGCGGAATTGTGGCATCCAGTTACCATTTTCTAAACACGCCGCGACCCGCACATACAGATCCGAAGCGAGAGAAAAAGATGAGGGAAACGAAAAGCAAGGTCTCCCCGATCAGTCCAATTGTCCCGCCAAAAGGCAAAGCGCTCACCATTCCCCAGCACAGGTCTAAAAAAGTCTCGAAAGCAGGGTGTTACCTTGAGAAATCCCCTCCAGAAGAGAGAGGGCCTGGTTGTCCCCTCAAGTAAAATTTTCCGACGGTGCCGTGCTGGTAATCGAATAAATCTGCCTAAGGAGGCGGGTGCAGAGGTCATCGTTATCACCCCAAAGCCTCGCCACCCATTTGAGCAAGAGTGCCCAGACGACGCACACCCAGACCACCATCACATTTCTGGAGAGTGATATCCTCCCAGCTGACAAGATGCATGCCCGATCGCCCCTGACCGCTCTTGCACCAAAGAAATCTCCGCATCAGCCCTTCAAGCCTCTTCCTGATACCAAATGGGAGCAACCTAATAAACAGGAATTGCAGAGAGCACAGCCTTCAGGAGCACCAGCCTGCCACCTTTAGAGAGGAGCATCGCCTTCCAAACTGCAAATCTCCCCTCAACCTTCTCCACCAAGGGAACCAGTCAGATAGCTTCGATCTCCCCGTGGAGAACGGGAGCCCTAAGTAGTGGATCGGGAGACCATAACGCACCGTACCCAACACCGTGCAGCACAGCTCGGACTCAGTGTCATCCATAGAGAAAGGCACGAGCTTCGATTTTGCCAAGTTCAGCCGCAGCCTGGACATCTCGTTGAAAAGATCAAGCACCGCCGCCATTCCCCTAGCTTCCGTAGCCTCCCCCCCCCCCCAATAAAGAAAATGGTGTCGTCGATAACTGTAGCAGCGGGATCTGCAGATCTCCCTTTGAGAACCCATGCGTGATGCCCTCCCAGAACACTCCACCAACCATGCAGGCCAAAACATCCGCAGCAATGATGAATAGCAGAGGTGCAAGGGGGCACCCCTGTCGTACCCCCCTTTGTGGCTGAAAAAACCCACCCTTCGGGCGACCGTTCACGAGCACCGTCAAAGAAGATGTCGATACACAACGCCTCATCCAAGTAATCCAGACGGACGGGAAGCCCTTCGTACGAAGCGCTGCCCAAAGGAAGCGCTAGTCCAAAGTGTCAAAAACTTTTGAGAAGTCGACCTTCCACGGCAAGGATTTTGTCCGACATCTCTTCCAGTCCGCCACAATCTCTGCCGCAGTGACAATAGAATCTGCAATCTGTCTCCTGGGGACCAAGGCCGACTGAAGAGGGGAGATGATGTGCTCCAGAACCCTGCTAAATCTGCAAGCAAAAACCTTGGCAACTATCAAGTAAAGGGCGTTGGAGATAGCGATGGGCCTGAAGTCCTCCACTCTAGTTGCCCCCGTACATTTAGGCAGCAGAACTACCAGATCCCTATTTACGAGCTCGAACCCAGTGTTATGAAGGCAGCACTCCTGAACGACTTTAAGAACCTCCCGACCGACCAGGTCCCAAAAATCTCTGTAGAACGAGATAGGGAAGCCGTCTGGACCCGGCGACCCCTCACTGTTAAGATTCCATACTGCTGACTTCAGCTCTTCAAGAGTCCCTGCTAAAGACAAACTAGATGCTTGAGCATCCGACAAACGAATCGCTCCTTCACCGGACCACCGCCATTGTTTGCCATCACTCCGCCTGGAAAACTCCCTGAAGTGGTTTGCAATAGCATTTCCCAACTCCCTGTTACCCTCAACTCGCACATTATCGACAACCAGACTCTTGAGAATATTCGAACGATGCCTCCCACTAGCAATCCTTTGGAAGAAGGCAGTATTAGCATCCCCCTCTTTGAGCCATCTGTGCCTGGAACGCTGCTTCCATACAGCCACCCTCTTTCGGTCCTTAGCAGTGATCTTCCTCTATGCCTCAGACCTCTGAAGCAACTCATCTGACGTCAAAGGCCTCACATCCTCAAAACCATCAATGTCGATAATCGTAGCCTCCGCCTCCACCCTACCGGCGCGATGAGCCGCCCTCGACTCCTTCTTGAAAACGCAAAGGTGCGCACACAGGGAATCAAGCTTCTGGACAAAAGGAGCAGTCACCGACCCCGTGATGACAGTCGAGCTCCAATGCGACTCCACTAGGCCATCGGAAGGAGCTCTCGAGCAACCAGGCCTTCTCATAGAGGAAAAGACCCCGAGGGAGCAAGGTCTCCCCAGAATCCCATAGGATGGGTGTATGATCAGACCAGGAGCGCGGTCTGGCCATGACCGAGGTGAGGGGGAAGGCCTCAAGGAAGACCGCGGACGCCGGGAAGCAGTCCAAACGAGATCTGGAACGCAAGTTCCTCCAAGTATATCTGGCATCCACTGCGTCCAGAACCTCCATCCCTAAAGAATCAACTAGCTCCACGAAGTAGTCCGAACCAGGGTCCTGCCCACCCCGCAACCGCGACCGGTTCGAAGAGAGTATCATGACATTAAAATCACTGCCTACTGATGAATCCACATTTCATCATCTTTATTCTATCATTTTGGCCTCAAAAACCCTAGCCAATGCTTGTAAATAGCATTAATTATAGCATCTTAGCATTCATGCAAGTGCACATAATTAGTGTATAAAATACTATAATTAAAGCCAAAATTATAGAATAAATAAAAGAAAAGAAAAAGAATAAAATATTGTAAATATTTTACGACCCAAACCCCGAGACCTAGGCATCTTGATGAATAGGTCGACAAGGAAGAAAGTAGGGGGAGATAAGGGTCAGATACCTATACTATATCATTCATTCTTTACTCATTTTGGGACCTATTTTTGGTTCCACTTTTTATACATCAAATAAAGAAACTTTGTACATGAAAGTTGTAGATAATTAAATAAAGAAAAATACAAAATTTATTTCACTCAAAAATAATATACAGATAAAAAGTTATGGTCTGAATAAAAATCCAGAATCCCAACTTCCCAGACTCGTATCTCACAGATGAAAACTCCGAATGCAGCAAACTCACCTTTAATTGTATATAGAATAAAATAAGCTATTTAATGGCAGTGGTTTCGCATTTGGCGGAGCTACGGTTTGAAAGTTGAGTTTTGGACCTACATTGTACAACTGTACTGATTAAAATATTCAATTTATTATTTATCCATTATTTGTATATTTTTATATTTTCATAATTTTGTAAATATTATTTATAATAATTATGTACATTAAAATCAGAATGAAAACCTAAATCAAATACAAAATAAAAATACTTGTATATCAAATACATAGATACAATACCTATATGTATACCTATACAACACATACTTTTATTTTATTAAATATACAAAATACTTCAGAAAAATAAAATAAAAATATAATTACATGTATAAAATAAAACACATAATAAAAGAAATTAAAAATACCAAATAAAAATAAATTAATAAAACACATAGGTATATGTACCTATATAGGACTAAAAAGGTAACTTATAAAAATACACTTCATAAAAATAATTAAAATTCAGAATAAAATACTACATAAAATAACTAATATTTTTTATTCAATAACCAACATTTAATTCGTTCTTTTTCTATTTTAATTTGAATTTACAAAATCTTTTTTAGGGATTTTTCCTGATTGGTCCACGTGGACGAATCAGGAGACGGCCCCAGTTGACCCCAGTCAACTGGTCGTCCTTTCCCATGTGTGCCTGTCAGAACATCGGTTTGACCCCCTTATATCGATTTTTCCAGACGTAGTCTTGCACTTTTTGAGATCGATTTCTTCACGACTTTCCTCCCTCGATCCTTGGTCTATCACGCCCTTGCGTTTTTTGGGGGAGAGGGCCGTCGAATCGCTGTCAATCCCTTGGTCTTTGGAGCACCTCAGTCTCTGAGTCAAACCAAATATATGGGGCACCCAACTTTCGATTTGAATTCGAACACCTTCGGTCCACCCTTCCTCGCTCCTCTCGTGCTCCAAGCATTCCTGGAGGTGACAGCTCCAGCTCCGTGCGTTCAGCCAGGGCGAAGGAAGTCGGAGGCGTCTCCACCACCTCCCCCAACTCCGGCAGTTGAGGTACCCTCCCTTCGGTCGTTGACCGTTGAGGTAGCCATCTTCCCCTCCTATTTTTCGTGCATTCCAGTCGCCTTAGTCGTAGGATTAAAAACCCTCTAAAAATTCCGAAGTTCATCAATCCAATCGGCCAATTTCATCTCCTCGCAGGAGCACACCTCCGGTCGTACTCCCAGCCACTGTTTCACGCTACATCTCCGCCCTCGCGAGGTCCAGGCAGTTTGCCCTGGACCTTCTAACCCTTTTTGCAGGTCAAAGACCCTTGATTCGAGCCTGGAGCAAATTTTGAAGCCTCGCCGGAGTTCGCGAAGCCCCCCAGCTCCGCCACCCTCCTGCGAGCATCTCGGCCATCGTCGAGGCTTTTTGATGGTACCAGCAGCTAGAGGACGACTTCAGGAGGCTGCACCCCCATTTTGAAGCCCAAAGCTCGTCGGAGTGCAGAGATCTGGAGCGAGGAAGATCGCCTCGCCGGCGTTCTTCCTTGTTCTTCCTCAGTGCGCCTACACCATCGGATCGGGGTGCGCCCTCCAGGTTCCACAGCCGTCGTCCGATCCTCCATCGCCTCAGCAGTTCGATCTGTCAAGGAGGATCTAATCACAGCCGCACATCCGCGAACGGTCATCGTGCAAGGAGAAGCTGCGATGTGGATAAGTGGATCCATCCACGCCGTCCATCAGCGCCTTTGCGAGGAAATTTTGCAAGTATACCCTCGCGACTTTTGTAATTTTCTTTTAGTCCTGAAAGTTTAATTAGTAGTTTAAAATTTTTGTAAAATTTACAAATAGGCCCTCGAACTTTAAGTATTTACCCCTAGGTCCTCTGCCACATCACCTCACGTGACCTGTTCACGTGAGGTGTGGGCTTTTTGCAGGGAAGCCCTTGGCCTTTTATTTATTTCGTTTCAATCCAAGGAATTTTGTATTAAGTTCTAAATTTTTGGGAAAATTGCATGTAAGCCCTCGGGCATTTCTGAAATTACATTTGAGTCCTTCCCAAGCGTGTGCAAGTCACGCGCCCTGGTGGGCTTTTTACACCAATACCCCTGCGGGTTTGGGAATTTATGTCTGGTCCAGAAAATTAAATATTTAGTGTTATATTTGTTGGAAAATTGCATGTATGCTCCTGGATGTTTTGATATTTGCATATATGCCCCTGCCAGTTTGAATTATTTTTGTGTGTTTGTCAGATTTAATTAAGACATCATTTTAACTTGAAAAATTCCACAAAAATTATGCTAAGGTCCTGTTAACTTGTACTTTCACGCCATATTTTTGGATTTTATTTTTGTTGCAATTTTAGATTTAGTCATTTGAGTACTGTCTAGCTTAGAAAATACCAAAAAAATATTAAAATACCTCGAAAAATTCCAAAAAAATTACCTACTATCTATTTTAACCTATTTTAGTGTCAGTCCAAAAATCACTAAAAATTTCAAAAGAAAAACCTTAAAAATTAGAAAATACTTAAAAACTTCAAAAAATTCTAAAAAATCATAGAAAACTCCAAGAAATTCAAACTCAGTTCATGTTTCTTCCTTATTTTATTCTCTTTGTTTTAAATTTGGTTTGGGAAAATTTTGAGATCATCTGATATTTTTCTTTCCCATTTTAGTCTCGGCCAGATTGTTAGTTCACTGTAATCTTCATTTCAGTTTTAAAAAATACCAAAAACATTTTGAATAATACCCAAAAATCCCAAAAACAGTAAAAAATCATAAAAATACCAAAAAGATTTTATTTCTGAATTTTTGACTATTTTTGCATATTTGTATAAATATCCTATCCTCTCTTTTATTATATAGCTTATATATTCTAATATTGAAAAAGAAAAAATATATATATAATATAAAAATATAAAAATTAGAAAATTAAAAATCAAAATACAAAATTAAAAGTTAAAAAAAATTAAAAACCCACAAAAATATTTGTATTGCATAGTGTAGACAGCACTTCACATTCACTCACATACACACTTGTTTGATCTACCATGTTTGCTCCATGTGTTCGAACTCTCTGCATACTTGCTCTATACACCATTTATGTAGAGTTAAAAATAAATTTTAACTTCACATTCATTTCTTATTGCTTGATCTATAGTATGGGTTAATTGTTGAATTTACACGGGATTCTGTAGTGGTCAAGGCACCGACTGTTGACTCGCCTTGTGAGTCGATACGACCGCTCTTAAATTTCATGTATATCAAATGGCGTCGTTGCTGGGGAGCAACAGCGACTAGTTCATATTTTTGCTTGATTGTGATTAGTTGTCTACCATTGCTTGTTTCATCTCTCTTATTTTTGATAGATATTGTTGAGCTTTTCTGATCATCTCTTTTTTCTTCTTGCGAGGGACCGCGGAGCGAGGCGGATCGCCTAGGGTATCCGAAGCAACCACGTGAAGCGGAGCCGGCTTTTCTTAAGCCAAGCCGGCAGGAGAGAGCAGGAGGAGTGAGAGAGTGATTAGATTAGCTTGCATTTTCTTTTTGTAAGAGAGTGATTATTAATTTGTAATAATACAGGGACTTGGACTCTCAGACACTTCGGGCCTAATTTCCAGGTGTTTGTTCACCCGGGGGCTCACCGCGGATTTCATCGCGTTTTCCGATTATCATTTTCCGATTTTGTTTTCATTTTCATTTCTTTTGTGGATTGAGCCCTTAGCTGTAGGCTTGCTTGTTCGATTAGATTAGGTCCAAACACACTAATAACCTTTGCATGCACCTATAGATCGTATTTGGACTTAGTCTAATTAAACAGTTAGTCATTAGTCTTCGATCCGCGCGCCGCGAGCTCATCCCGCCAAGCGCTTCTCCTAAACTCGATGTGTCGAGAGAAGGAGGGGTGAGCCTAGACCGGACATTAGGATTGGAGAGTGGTGGTTAACTTGTGGTTCTTCACGTAGCAGTTGCCTATCTTAGGACGATTTCCGCATTGCATACCGGCATGTAGTTTAGGTTTATAAATTTCTGCTTTGCATCCCGCATGGAGAGAGCTGGGATTCGCTGTAAGTCTTCTTACTTTGCATCCATCATTTAGGCATAAAGGTGAGATTTCCACATTGGTGTCGACTTGCATTGGCTTTTCCGACTCTATTCTCCCTCTATTTTTGGACAAAGTAGGATCAAGAAAATACAAAAAACCGTTAGGCGCTTGTTTGAATTTACTCAAAAGAAGCGATAACACCAAAAAAAATTAAAAAAGGGACTGCTAAGAAAACTTTGACCTAAATAAAATCGGTAATTGGACTCATTGATTGGGGAGAGCAACACCCTCACTTGTATTCAGGTTGCATGGGAAGGTCTCCTTCCAAGTGAGCAGAGTGCTTCGTAAGGATTAGAGCCCAAATCCCAGCTTGTGGCTGCCTTGTGTATCGCCTGGATTTCTGAAGTATTGGCGCTAATATCGTACGTAGGCGAGTAGGGCTTGGTCGCCATTGGTGACTCACTATTGTGTGAGCACCGACCTTGTCCAAAGTACCGAGCATAGGCCACACCTTCACGGGTGTGTCTGTCTCACCGTCTACGTCCGACTAGGATCTTGCACGCTCACGGGTTATTCCGTTGCGAGCGAGATCCGAAGTATCGGTTTCGCCTATCGGCTTCCTCCCTCTTATTCTTTGGCTGAGTAGGGATTCAGGAAGGGTTACAAGGACCTTAAAAAGCGCAAGCTATAGGTTACACAGAAAGAGGACAAGTACGGGAATACTTTTCCGGCAGTACTCTCTCTCCTTTAGACGTAGCGCTCTAAGGACTCGTGATAAGATAAATTCCTGAATCCAAGATTAAAACTGACAAGATAAAAGTCGAACCTTCACGGCTTCATGTGTTGAGTTGGTGAACTCACCCTTGTTTTGTGTTTGATTGCTAGATATATTTAGGTCAAGATCAAAAACACAGCACACTTGTGCGCAATTTTGCATCTCCCTTCTTTCTTCTTCATTTTGCATTCACCTTACTTTTCTCAATAATCAAGATGATGGGACGGAGGTCTCTTAGGCCAACTCTGTCGGCACCGCTATCCAACACTCCTCCTCATTCATCTAGGACGACCTCGGAGAGTCCGCTCTCCGAGCCTGAGTTTACTTCCACCCTGTTCCCCCTCGACCACCCTTCTCATTCCCCTTCCATCAGTCAAAGAGTCTCAGAATTTAGTGCATCGCAGAGCTCAGAACATTTGACGGCACCTAAGATGGGTTCTTTTGCTTTTTCAGAGAACCCAAACATGGCTGACAGAGGAGAGTATCCTGATGATCTTGAGCACCCACCATTCTACATTGATCAAGCTGCCATCAAACAATTCAATTCTAGCATCCCTGGAGACAATGCAGAGGCAGATCCGAGACCAGAGAACCTTCATGGGTGATCTCATGAGAGAAATAGCACAGATGAGAGAAAACCGACCTGGGGGCGGTGGCGGTGGTGGAGGAGGAGGTGGACCTGATGCAGGAGGAGGTGATCCCGACGCTGAGAGACCGCCACAGACTATCATGAGGGAATTGTACAATCTCGCCGCATCCCTCACTTATCGTTGGATCAGACTTCTGCCTATCCATGGAGATTTCGAGCTTCGGCCCCATACCATTCAGCTTCTACCCAAATTTCATGGGTTGCCGACCGAAGAGCCACACCTCCACCTCCAAGAATTTGAAATGATCTGCAGCACAATCCATGATAGGCTGATGACTGAGGACGCAATCAAGATGATCGCCTTCCCTTTCTCCTTGGTTGACAGAGCCGCATATTGGCTCAAACATTTGGGGCGATTCATCGATACTTGGGCAGATCCTTAGACCGCTTATCTGAAGAAGTATTACCCTTTCGGCCGGACCAATGCAGCTAGAGCAATGATCAGTAATTTCGTCATGATCCCGAATGAACAATTCCATGAAGCCTGGGATCGATTCAGAGAGCTCATCGACCGGTGTCCACACCATGACATATCTAAGCCCAATCTAGTGCAGAGTTTCTTTTGTGAGCTGACACCGGAGCTGCAGGGGCTAGTGAACGCCTCTTGCGGTGGGTCCTATTTTTTTAAGGGTGAGGACGACGTTTGGGCCATCTACGAAGGCATGGCAGAGAACTCAACCGTCATGGCCCAAGCCCGTGTTTACACACGGCAGAAGCCCCCGCAAGGAGCGGGATCATTCCAGAGGATCGCCTGCATCGATGCCGTTCCTAACACTTCGTCGGCAGCCGCAGGCCAAGTAGAATCAGCCGCAGCCGACATGGGCATAATCAGTGAGAAACTGGACCGTCTCGAGATCCTCGAGAAAAAACAGAAGCAAGGCATGGCCCAGATGGACCAGATTGTCAAGACGATGAGTGACCTGAAGACGCAGATCCTTTGCGTCCAGGAGGCACAAACTTCTTCCCAGCAGCCTCCCAGGTCACATGTTGATCCGAGCAGTAGCAACTCATCCCAACCCTCTGTCTCGTACCGTCAGGTCAACCACATCCAGGTAGGGCTGCTAATTGAATTGAATCATTCGAATTCGACTAGGATTCAGTCGATAAAAATTCGAAAAAAATTCGATTCAAAATCAAATGAACTGAATTTGAATTTAACTTTTGGATTCGATTCCCAAATGAATCGAATCTGAATTCAATTGGATTCGTTCGATAATAATTCGATTCGATTCGATACATACACATATATGATATGATATGAAGCATTATATATATGTAAATAAATGCAGTATATATTTTGTAAAATCCCCACACATGATATACAACTTAATATAGTAAATAAAATATTTCATCATCTTATTCTAAACATCCTAATTTTGGGATGCTCATTGCATACACCATACTCCCTCTTTACTCTCCCAAATTCTCTCTCCCCTCGTCACTCATGAGGAAAAATCCAAACATTTGATTCTGCTCTCCACCGTCGCCAGCTCCAACCTCTCGCTCCTGCTCGCTCTCTCCAACATTGCTGGCTCCAGCCTCCCGCTCCTGCTCGCTCTCTCCAACACCGTCGGCTCCAATCTTAATATCCTTAAGATTACAAGGGGACTAGATTATCAAGAAGGAAATATCATCATAATCTTTAATAAGCCCAACTATGCCCCCATAAGAGTGCATTGAAATGAGGTAAGCATGAACTATTCATTCTTGATGTAGAAAAA
Source organism: Ottelia alismoides (assembly GCA_037367405.1). Taxonomy (NCBI): domain Eukaryota; kingdom Viridiplantae; phylum Streptophyta; class Magnoliopsida; order Alismatales; family Hydrocharitaceae; genus Ottelia; species Ottelia alismoides. The sequence goes on from JAZKJV010004702.1 coordinate 193,214, forward strand.
ATGTTATATATTAGAAAATTAAAGATCAAAGCAATACCAACTGAGTTCTCAGTCCAGTCTGACAGTTTTTATACACCTTAGATGTTAGATTCAGCTCCATAAGTCAGTTCACATCGACCTTTAATGATTCTGATGGAATTTAGTGATTTTTTTCAGATACCATGGAGATAGGTCACAATGGGAGGTAAGATATGGAGGATTCTTCAGAGAAACCTAGAACACAATCTTCTAGTTATTATTTTGGAAATGTATATCTATTACTCTATATCTTGTATTTCTATAATGGTATGGAATTTAAAATATAGTTTTGAGTATGTTTTTCATTTTATTTTTAGAAGTCTAATTCAAACATACCATCTTCTCAAGATAGTGTACATGAGAGGGTCATTGGGCATGATGATATTAATGAAAAAGTGGAAGAAGAGGGTGAAGAAATAGAAAAAAATAATTCCTTAAATAATTAATAAGATTGATAGAAAGAAAAGATCAATGGTTTATGAATCATTTACCAAAGAGAATGAGAAAGTTTGTGGAGTGCCAGTTGAAAGGTGTAGATGCATTGATTGAATTTCATCATAGGTACAAAAAGAAAAGATCAATGTTTATCATGATGTCAATAAATATTTTTTCTTTATATATCCAATTCACCATAGGTACAAAAAGAGCAAATGAGGATTGCTAAAGACATACACGAACAACAAAAGTTAAGTACTTTAATGCAATTTATATTATCTATTGAATTTTACCATTTATATCAAAAGTTTTTTATTTATCTCAGATATTTTTTCACAAATTAGTATCACAAAGTCTATTCAATTCTTTAAAACTTAAAATACTACTAATATAAAATTTTTGTTATTAGTTAAATTATTAAATAAAATTCAAATTCAATATAAAATGAATCGAATTTGAATATTCGAAACTCCAAACGAATTGAATTTGAATTTAGATTAGAAATTCGTTTAATATTCGATTCGAATTCGGATTCGAAAATTTTATAATGAATTGAATCTGAATATAACTGGATTCGATTGTATTCGATTCGATTAGCACCCCTACATCCAGGCAGAGCCGGTCCCGTTGCTACAGTACTACCAGCGCAGCCGCCATCTCAGGACACTCAGATGGTGGTATATCAGCCAGAGCAGCCACTGGCAGTTCTTCCTCCACCCTCCTACGAGCAGGAACCATTGATGGAAGTCAATGGGATATGGTACGACCGGTACCCTCAGCCCGGGATTCGTCGCGATCACCCCGGATTCCGTTGGGGCAACGGTGGGTCCTCATCTCAGCAGCAGAATCCAGCTCAAGGACAGCAGAGCAGCCAGCAACCACAGCAGCAACAGCAGCCCCAATATGCCCAGCAGCAACAGTACCAGCAAGGTCCTCGTCTCGCCTATCAGGGACAGCAGTGGAGGCAGCGTCAGCAGCCTCATCAGTCATATCCCCATCCTCCCCAGTACCAACAGTACCGGCAGCAGCAACAGCCTCATTTCCCGCAGGGGAACCCATCCGGTTCTCAAGCCCCCGCTTTTGAGAACCCAGCTCTCGATGATCTTGCCCGCTTGCTCTCCGAACAGCGAACATCCTTCAGGCAAGAAATGGATGAATTCCGGCAGGAGATGAGGGAAATCATCAAAGGCAAGGCCGCCATACCCGCTCAGATTGAACCTAACCCGAACAATCTGAAAAGGAAGTCTGAGCAGGTAGAGTTTACAGAGGATACCTCTCCTAGTGACTATTTGAGTGACATATCTCTTTATTTGTATGATGCTGATTTTGTGACTACTAGGAGCGGTAGGATGTCAGCCGGCGGCACCTCTTCTAAACGACAACCACCAGCTGGACCAGGAGCGCCAGAGGAGCAGAGTAGCGGTGCTGATGCCGCTAATGATGATGTTGAAGACAGTGGTGCTGAGGCCACCAATGATGGAGATCCAGACGACGGTACTGAGGCTGTCGTGATACCAGATGCAGACGGTGGTGCTGATGCCACCAGTTTGGATGCCGATCCAGAGCGCGGTGCTGATGCCGCGAAGACAGGTGCCGGTGGTGGTACTGAGGCCACCACATCCACTTTTGTTGAGCGTCCTTCTGTGATGTTACCACCTTTTGTATCTATGGACTGTGGTAACAAGAAAAACAAAAATATGAATAAAGGAAAGGTTTCTGTTCAAATTACGGATCCATATGTGTTGAATGATGATGATTGTATGGATTCTAATCCTTCACAGGCACAGGGACCTACTCCTAGTCCTAAATCTGAGGAAGCCCCTACTATCCCCTTCCCTGAGGCACTCCGCCGGGCGAAGGGGAATAAAAGAGAAAATCTAAAAAAGGACCAGCAGGTAGAGTTCAGCAATCAGATGATTAATAGATTCCACATTCAGCTTACTCTACAGGAAGCACTTAAGCACATCCCCCTCTTCAAAAAGAACTTGAAGGAGAAGACTACAGTCTGCAGGAAGAGGATGAACCACAGAGATCAGATCCATGTGCTCACTCATTCCACTTGTTGCACTATTCAGAACAAACTGCCAGCCAAGCGACCAGATGCAGGAGCTCCCTATGTCAGGTGTGAGATTCAAGAGCAGCAGTCTGATCGTACTCTGTTAGACAGCGGCTCTTCAATTAACCTTCTTCCGGCAGCCTTACTCAACCGATTCGAGTTTGGTCCTCTTCTTAGGAGCAGGACAGTCCTTCAGTTTGCGGATAGGTCGACTAAGAGGCCGAAGGGGTTATTGAAAGACGTGGTCGTTACCATTCAGGGCCTAAAATTCCCCGTGGACTTCGTTGTGTTGGACATGGAGATGCCTGAGTCGGTAATCGACGCCCCCATCATACTCGGACGTCCATTCTTGACCACAGCCAAGGCGGTGACCGATCATGATAGTGGGAAGGTGTGTTTTCGCGTACAGGGCGAAACCATACAAATAGAGACGATCGAAGAAACAAGAGCCAGAGAACTAGAATGCTCAGAGCAGTCCAGCGAAGCAGCGCAAATGACAGAGAAAGAGCTAGACATCCACAAGGAGTGTGATTTTGTGATGACAGATGATGAGTCTAACTGGACAGATCCTGTAGCACCGACCCTCGCCTTGCCTACAGATTCACTATATCTAAAGCTTATGGCAGTCGAGAGCCTGGAGAGCACACCCCGGACGAGGATACACTTGAGGCTGACAGTGTTGGGACGAGTGGTGCTGATGATTTTCAATCTTGTTCATCTTCTTCTGATCCTTCGGATTCAGACATTGATTGGGATGATTTCGATGACTATTTGCCTTGTCTGATTCCTTCTGAGCCAACAACCATGACAGAGTGCGAGCCAGTGCAGTTTATTGATGACTCAACAGGCCGCCCTTCGTCAGAGATTCATGCAGAGCGAGAGTTCTCCCATGCAGACCTGGTCGCCTTCACACAGACATATCAGAAGCCAGATCTGCCACCTTCAGTTGTCCAGAACTGAAACTTCTGTCGCAGTCGTTGAAGTATAGATTCCTTGCGGGTGACCCAGACATGCACCCAGTCATTATCTCAGCAGGTTTGACTGGAGAACAAGAATCTCGTCTGATGGAGATTCTTGAAAGAAACCGCAAGGCAATAGGTTGGAGTATAGCTGATCTCCAGGGGATTAGTCCGGCTCTGTGCTCCCACCACATATATCTTGAGGATGACGCTAGGCCGTCGCGTGAGTTCCAACGACGGCTAAACCCGAATCTTCGAGACGTAGTCATGAACGAAATTTCGAAGTGGTGGAGCGTCGATTTTATCTACCCCATCTACGAATCTAAATGGGTTAGTTCGTTACATGTGGTGCCCAAGAAGACGGGTATCACTACAGTTGTGAATGAGTCCGTAGAGGAGATCGCTACCCGAGTACCCACTTCTTGGAGGGTCTGTGTGGACTACAGACGATTGAATGAGGCCACCAAGAAGGATCATTTCCCGCTGCCATTCATTGATCAGATTATCGAGCGGCTAGCTGGGAAGAGTCATTACTGCTTTCTTAACGGGTACTCCGGATACAATCAAGTGGTCATTGCGCCCGAACAACAGGAGAAAACAACATTCACCTGTCCGTTTGGGACTTATGCTTTCAGACGGATGCCCTTTGGTCTATGTAACGCTCCAGCGACATTCCAAAGGTGCATGTTGTCCATTTTTTCGGACATGGTGGGGGACTGTTTAGAGGTCTTCATGGATGACTTCTCGATCTATGGCGACGGGTTCGATGCTTGTCTTGACTGCCTAGACCGTGTGCTTCAGCGCTGCATTGAGGTCAACCTCCGTATTATCTTGGGAGAAGAGTCACTTCATGGTGACTCAAGGGATGGTCCTTGGTCATATCGTCTCCAACAGGGGCATGGAGGTCGATCCGGCCAAGGTGGATATCATTAGAAAACACAATCTACCGTCCAATTTGCGTCAGTTGCGGTCTTTTCTGGGGCATGTCGGTTTCTACCGACGGTTCATTCAGGACTTCAGTCGTATTGCCCGACCGCTTACTGATCTGCTGACAAAAGACACCGAGTTGCTTGTCAATGATAAGTATCTTGCGTCTTTCGAGACTCTCAAAAATATGGTTGTTTCAGCTCCTGTCCTTCAGCCACCCGATTGGTCTCTCCCATTCGAGATCATGACGGATGCTTCAGAATTTGCCGTTGGGGCTGTTCTTGGACAGAGGAGGGATGGTTTACCGTTTTCCATTCACTACGCCAGCCGTACTTTGGATGCCGCTCAGGGAATTACACTGTGACTGAGAAAGAGATGCTGGCCGTACTTTTTGCTTTGGATAAGTATCGATCTTATATTCTCGGATCTAGAGTGACTATTTACACATATCACACCGCCATCCGGTACTTAATGACCAAGAAGGATGCCAAAGCACGCCTTACCAGATGGATCCTTCTGCTCTAGGAATTTGATATTGAGATTAAGGATAAGCCTGGAGTTAAAAATGTGGTAGCGGATCATCTCTCCAGATTGGAGAATCTTGATGAATCTGAGCCCAGCACACCTATCACAGAGACATTTCCAGATGAGGCGATATTGGCTATCACCTCGCTCCCATGGTATGCCGACATTGTGAACTATCTTGTTGCCAAGACGGTCCCACAAGGTTGGCCCAAGCAGAAACTCGAGACCTTCCTAGCGAAGGTCAAGTTTTACCATTGGGAGGATCCCGTCCTTTATCATGAAGGAGGGGACAGCATGTGGAGGAGGTGCATTCCTCATAAGAGCAGCATAACGTCCTCACATACTGCCACAAGCTTGAGGCAGGAGGACATCATTCTGGAAAAAGGACAACACAGAAGGTGCTTCAATCCGGCCTATGGTGGCCTACTCTCTTCAAGGATTCAGATGAGTTCGTGAAGAGATGTACTGACTGTCAGAAAATGGGAACATATGGACAGAGAGACATGATACCCATGCAATCCATTCACTTTTGTGAGGTTTTTGATGCATGTGGGATTGATTTCATGGACCCATTTCCTAAGAGTCAGGGATTCGAGCATATTTTGCTCGCTGTGGATTATGTCAGCCGATGGGTTGAGGCCATCCCCGCCTGAGCCGCAGATGCTAAAACCGTATGCAAATTTTTGAGGAAAAATATCATTTCACGGTTCGGGGTACCTAGAGTCTTGATTTCAGACGGGGGGTCTCATTTCATCAATGACAAGGTTAGGGCCCTTGTAGACGAATTCGGCATTGACCATCGGGTTGCCACACCGTATCACCCTCAGACTAATGGTCTTGCCGAAGTATCGAACCGGGAGATAAAAACTATCTTACAGAAGGTTGGCTACTCAGACCGAAAGGATTGGTCACAGCTTTTGGACTCGGTCTTGTGGGCCTATTGGACTTCCTTCAAGAATCCATTGGGAGCATCTCCCTTTCGACTCGTCTATGGCAAGCCGTGCCATTTGCCAATGGAGATCAAGCATAAATCTTTTTGGGCAGTCACTAAGTTACTGTTAGATCCCGAGAGCATAGGAGAACAGAGAAGAGCAGAGTTGGCAGCTCTGGAAGAACTGAGAGACACAGCCTTTTCCAATAGCCTACGGTACAAAGAAAAAGTGAAAACATGGCACGATTCCCATATCAGCCATAAACAGTTTGAGCCAGATCAGATAGTATGGTTGTTTGATTACAGGCTAAAATTATTTCCAGGGAAATTACAGAGCAAGTGGAAAGATCCGTATGTGGTCAGGAAGGTACATGACAATGGCAGTAATGATATATCCAAGCCGTCATCTTCCTCTACCTTCCGTGTCAATGGTCAATGCCTAAAACTATATCTAGATCATGATCCGCCGACCATTGACGTTGCCCCCATTCTTCTGGTATGAGATGTGTTCTTTGAATCACATCATCTGCATCTCATACATGGTGATCAATTCCATCTGCCGTTGTACAGATCCATCTGTTCATATCACTCTTTCATCTGTTGATTTATTTTCTTCTTTTCTTCTTTTCTTCTTTTCCTTTTCTATTTTCTTTATCTATCAAAAAGGTGCCGCCCCTTGTTGTCAGTTTTCTGTATTTAGGACGTACTTTGTCCTAAGTATAGGGGGGTTTGCACCCCGAGTTCTTTCAGTTTCATTTCAATCCTCTCCATTGTCTCCTCTTCTTGTCTATACTTAGGGATATTTTACCCTAAGTGTTGGGGGAGACAATCTGAGTACGATCTGTTCATTCCCACCCTTGACCCTCATTGCGTTGTGTACAGTCTGCTATACTTAGGATTCTTTGATCCTAAGTATAGGGGGGACGGTCAACTTCTTATTGGTTCATTCATTTATTCCTTAGACTTGTCTATACTTAGTACGAGTTATGTCTTCTCTTTTCTCTCCGATCTATGAGGACATAGCTCAAGCTAAGTATAGGGGGGTCTTATATAATGGGTATATACTTTAGTCATAACTCGTACTTTCGTATTTTCTTAATAATATGGCTAATTATTCTTTAAAATTCATTAAAAACCGTAATAAAAAGGTGTCTTGTTCCTCAAATTCTTTTTGTATTCACTGATTAATAAATCAGGTGAAAATGTTTTTTGCAAAATGTTTGAAAAATAGTTTGAAAATCTTTGTGAACATTTGTTGAAAACTATTTTGAAAACGTTTTGTTACATGTTTTCAACCATTATAAAAATGTGTGGTTTGAAAAATTTATTTTCTTTGTGTGAAATAAAATATTTGAAAAATGATTTGCAGATGATTTGAAAAATGGTTGCAAAAATATTTTGAAAAAATCTATCCATACTATTTGAAAAACCTTTGCAAAATGATTTTCAAATGTGTGTACATGTTCGTAAAATGTTTGTAGAAATTATTTTGGACTATAGTTTTCAAAAATTGTCTGAAAAACTTGTGTCAAATAAGTTTGAGGAATACATACATCTCACCAAAATCCGCTTTACATATATGTATAAAATTGATCACTTACCCTTGTAAATTCTTAAAATCCACTTCTTGTATATATAAGAAGCACTCCCGTGTAAATATTTTAACCCAGCTTTTAGCCAAAATCTTTTTGTTTTCAAAAATCCCAAAAACATTTGCAAAAGTAAAATCCAAAAACATTTGAAAAAATCTTTTTGAAAAATAAAAAAAATGCATATGCATCACCATCATCTTTTTAAAAATCCATAAAAAGTTTAAAATCTTGAAAATTGCATCACAAAAATATTTTCTGCATAGCATTGCATAGCATGAGCATTTTTCGGATTGAGTTTGATAGTTGAACGAGTCTAAGTAAAATCCGGAGATTGGAGCTTGATTGGACCTTAAAATCTACCTAATAACATGAACCTTATAGGAACTGGGTTTGAGGTACTTCAGGTTTAGTTGACTTAATTCTTTGAGGATCACGAGACTTGGTTCAAGGGATTCTTGACTGCCTAAGTAGAGTCTTTCGGAGCACACGCACAACTCTTGTTGATAATGACCTAACTTGGGCACTTGCACCTTTCACATGCCTCAACTCAGTTGGAGTAGTGAGGGGATTGGATTTATCGGTATGAGACGCACACAAGTGGAAACATTTGTCCTCATCTAGGGAGGGAAGTGCACCCAAACCCGTCCAATGATTAGGAAGTCTAAAGACAGGTGGCTGTGGGTTGCGATAGAGCTTCAAAAGAGGGATAGTCTACTGGCTCAAGAGGAAAAACTCCTTATGTAAATGATGTTGTGAATAGTATTCAAAAAAAATGTTCAGGCATGTACAAAAATAAAAAAGCCTGCAAAGTATGTACAAATGTTGTAAAGCCAATAAGCAAGCTTGAGTTCCAAAGTCATATCATGTGAGCCTGCAGCAGGATGACTTGACTACACTGGTCTTGCATCCCAGGATAGGTAGCTACACTGGCTACCGTCCATTCTTCTCTTCACCCCCTCCTCTTGAGTTGGTTGTCACTTGAACTTAGAAGGGAATACCTCGCTCCTCGAGGATGGAGTTATTGGATTGGGGAATCATTGGGTTGTCGTACTGGAGAACTCAATTTCTTTGCCATTCTAGTTAGGGAGAGCCACCATCACTTACACTGTACGAGTCAGACTCATAGTCGTAAGGGTTTGCGTATGAATTGAGATATTTCTGACCTGGCTATTGAGGAGACTTGAACAGAGTTTTGGGATTCTCAAAGACTGTTGGATTTCAAATTCGATTTCATTAAGGTTCCGCCCGCACTAAAATTCCAAAGGTCTGACTTAAGCTCCAAACTTTGATTCTGTGAAGACAAGTTTGATATTTAATCTAAATCTAAGTTCTTCTTTTTCTTTTCTTTCTTTTTCTTTTTGCACTTATTGCATAAGTGTTTGTTAGGGACTAGCAAAGGTAAAGTATAGGGGGATGATGAATCCACATTTCATCATCTTTATTCTATCATTTTGGCCTCAAAAACCCTAGCCAATGCTTGTAAATAGCATTAATTATAGCATCTTAGCATTCATGAATGTGCATATAATTAGTGTATAAAATACTGTAATTAAAACCAAAATTATAGAATAAAGAAAAGAAAAGAAAAAAAATAATATATTGTAAATATTTTATGACCCAAACCCCAAGACCTAGGCATCTTGATGAATAAGTCGACAAGGAAGAAAGTAGGGGGAGATAAGGGTCTGATACCTATACTATTCCATTCATTCTTTACTCATTTTGGGACCTATTTTTGGTTCCACTTTTTACACATCAAATAAAGAAACTTTGTACATGAAAGTTGTAGATAATTAAATAAAGAAAAATACAAAATTTATTTCACTAAAAAATAATATACAGATAAAAAGTTATGGTCTGAATAAAAATCCAGAATCCCAACTTCCCAGGCCCGTATCTCACAAATGAAAACTCCGAATGCAGCAAACTCACCTTTAATTGTATATAGAATAAAATAAGCTATTTAATGGCAGTGGTTTCGCATTTGGCGGAGCTACGGTTTGAAAGTTGAGTTTTGGAGCTACATTGTACAACTGTACTGATTAAAATATTCAATTTATTATTTATCCATTATTTGTATATTTTTATATTTTTATAATTTTGTAAATATTATTTAAAATAATTATGTACATTAAAATCAAAATGAAAACCTAAATCAAATACAAAATAAAAATACTTGTATATCAAATACATATTTACAATACCTATATGTATACCTATACAACACATACTTTTATTTTATTAAATATAGAAAATACTTCAGAAAAATAAAATAAAAATATAATTACATGTATAAAAGTATTTTATAATTTTATAAAATAATACGCATAATTAAAGAAATTAAAAATACCAAATAAAAATAAATTAATAAAACACATAGGTATATGTACCTATATAGGACTAAAAAGGTAACTTATAAATATACACTTCATAAAAATAATTAAAATTCAGAATAAAATACTACATAAAATAACTAATATTTTTATTTAATAACCAACATTTAATTCGTTCTTTTTCTATTTTAATTTGAATTTACAAAATCTTTTTCAGGGATTTTTCCTGATTGGTCCACGTGGACCAATGAGGAGACGGCCCCAGTTGACCCCAGTCAACTGGTCGTCCTTTCCCATGTGTGCCTGTCAGAACATCGGTTTGACCCCCTTTTTGTCGATTTTTCCAGACGTAGTCTTGCACTTTTTGAGATCGATTTCTTCACGACTTTCCTCCCTCGATCCTTGGTCTATCACGCCCTTGCATTTTTTGGGGGAGAGGGCCGTCGAATCGCTGCCAATCCCTTGGTCTTTGGAGCACCTCAGTCTCTGAGTCAAACCAAATATATGGGGCACCCAACTTTCGATTTGAATTCGAACACCTTCGGTCCACCCTTCCTCGCTCGTCTCGTCCTCCAAGCATTCCTGGAGGTGACAGCTCCAGCTCCGTGCGTTCAGCCAGGGTGAAGGAAGTCGGAGGCGTCTCCACCACCTCCCCCAACTCCGGCGGTTGAGGTACCCTCCCTCCGGTCGTTGACCGTTGAGGCAGCCATCTTCCCCTCCTATTTTTCGTGCATTCCAGTCGCCTTAGTCGTAGGATTAAAAACCCTCTAAAAATTCCGAAGTTCGTCAATCCAATCGGCCAATTTCATCTCCTCGCCGGAGCGCACCTCCGGCCGTACTCCCAGCCACCGTTTCACGCTACATCTCCGCCCTCGCGAGGTCCAGGCAGTTTGCCCTGGACCTTCTAACCCTTTTTGCAGGTCAAAGACCCTTGATTCGAGCCTGGAGCAAATTTTGAAGCCTCGCCGGAGTTCGCGAAGCCCCCCAGCTCCGCCACCCTCTTGCGAGCATCTCGGCCATCGCCGAGGCTTTTTGATGCTACCAGCAGCTAGAGGACGACCTCAGGAGGCCGCACCCCCATTTTGAAGCCCAAAGCTCGTCGGAGTGCAGAGATCTGGAGCGAGGAAGATCGCCTCGCCGGCGTTCTTCATTGTTCTTCCTCCGTGCGCCTACACCATCAGATCGGGGTGCGCCCTCCAGGTTGCACAGCCGCCGTCCGATCCTCCATCGCCTCAGCCGTTCGATCTGTCAAGGAGGATCTAATTGCAGCCACACATCTGCGAACCGTCATCGAGCAAGGAGAAGCTGCCACGTGGATAAGTGGATCCATCCGCGCCGTCCATCAGCACCTTTACGAGGGAATTTTGCAAGTATACCCTCGCGACTTTTATAATTTTCTTTTAGTCCTGAAACTTTAATTAGTAGTTTAAAATTTTTGTAAAATTTACAAATAGGCCCTCGGACTTTAAGTATTTACACCTAGGTCCTCTGCCATGTCATCTCACGTGACCTGTTCACGTGAGGTATGGGCTTTTTGCAGGGAGGCCCTTGGCCTTTTATTTATTTCGTTTCAGTCCAAGGAATTTTGTATTAAGTGTTAAATTTTTGGGAAAATTGCATGTAAGCCCTCGGGCATTTCTGAAATTACATTTGAGTCCTTCCCAAGCGCGTGCAAGTCACGCGCCCTGGTGGGCTTTTTACACCGATATCCCTGCGGGTTTAGGAATTTATGTTTGGTCCAAAAAATTAAATATTTAGTGTTATATTTGTTGGAAAATTGCATGTATGCTCCTGGATGTTTTGATATTTGTATATATGCCCCTGCTAGTTTGAATTATTTTTGTGCGCTTGTCTGATTTAATTAAGGCATCATTTTAACTTGAAAAAATCCACAAAAATTGTGAAAATACCAAAAAAATATTACATACCTCGAAAAATTCCAAAAAAATTACCTAATGTCTATTTTAACCTATTTTAGTGTCAGTCCAAAAATCACTAAAAATTTCAAAAGAAAAACCTTAAAAATTAGAAAATATTTAAAAACTTCAAAAAAATTCTAAAAAAATCAAAGAAAACTCCAAAAAATACAAACTCAGTTCCTGTTTCTTCCTTATTTTATCCTCTTTGTTTTAAATCTGATTTGGAAAAATTTTGAGATCATCTGATATTTTTCTTTCCCATTTTAGTCTCGGCCAGATTGTTAGTTCACTGTTTTCTTCATTTCAGTTTTTAAAAATACCAAAAACATTTTGAAAAATACCCAAAAATCCCAAAAATAGTAAAAAATCATAAAAACACCAAAAAGATTTTATTTCTAAATTTTTGATTATTTTTGCATATTTTTATAAATATCCTATCCTCTCTTTTATTATATAGCTTATATATTCCAATATTGAAAAAGAATAAAAATATATAAAATATAAAAATTAGAAAATTAGAAAATCAAAAATCAAAATACAAAATTAAAAATTAAAATAAAAAAATAAAAAAAATAAAAACCCACAAAAATATTTGTATTGCATAGTGTAGACAGCACTTCACATTCACTCACATACACACTTGTTTGATCTACCCTGTTTGCTCCCTGTGTTCGAACTCTCTGCATACTTGCTCTATACACCATTTATGTAGAGTTAAAAATAAATTTTAACTTCACATTCATTTCTTATTGCTTGATCTATAGTGTGGGTTAATTGTTGATTTTACACGGGATTCTGTAGTGATCAAGGCACCTACTGTTGACTCGCCTTGTGAGTCGATACGACCGCTCTTGAATTTCATGTATATCACCTACCAACCAGGGAACATCAGGAAAGAAATCTCTGGCAGTCCGCAGGTCCGTCCACAGCTGATGCTTTGAGCCGAGGAAGAGCGACCATATACACACGAAATGGCGAAAGAAGTCCCCGAACGCTGGCAATCCAGCAGGACCGAGAGCACATGGGTGCCCTTCAGCTCGGCCCGCAAGGAGAGGTAAGAGCCTCTCCAGGCCACAAGCATCTCGCCCGCGGAGCCAAGAGCATCCAAAGAACAGAAGTCCGAGATCGGACCCGCCCCAAAGGACCGCCAGGCAGGAGCAGAGAGCGAATCCAATTTCGTCTCCTGTAAGAGAACCACGTCACAACCCCACTCCAGAAACCGTGAACCCATCACAGCCCTCTTCTCTGGGTCACCCAGACCCCTGATGTTCCAAGAAAGAATCTTCATTGACAACTACTTTGGATCCCCCTCTCGAGACAAACCACCCCTGCCGCCTTGGCTACCTTGGCCAAAAAGTCAGAAAACAGTGCAGGGGTAGCAGCAGACTTGGAACGTTGTCGCCTCTGGTAGCGCTTACCGGACCTCTTACCTGACACCCCCTCCCCCCAGTAGACCACATACAAAGGCTGAGGTGCCACGTCAACTGAAAGCTCCTGCAGAGAAGGCACCTCGCCCAAAGGAAGCTCGGTAACGCCTCCAGCCGCGGAAGGGTTTCTGCCGCAAGTCCCCCCCCCGCCGAGGAGACATCGTCACAGAAATAGAAAAGGGGGGTTGGACCAAGGATGGAGGCATTGGAGCATCCTCCAACCTCCCACCGAGGAGGCAAGCAAACAGATAGGGGCGACCTTCAACCAGACCGTGAGGGCAGAGATCTTTGCAGAGAGTATCGGATAAGGATAACCGAGAGACGGAGGGACCAGCCTGATCATCGCACGAGGCAAACATAATACCAGCATTGACGATCCGAAAAGACTGACCGCGCGGGTGACCCGGATAGGCCGCACCCGACCCGAGAGGCTCCTGAAGAGGCGGGAATTCAAAGGTCCCGCAAGGCTGGCAAAAAGAATATCACGTGCCCCGGGAGCCACATGACCGAAAGAAAGGAGAGCCAGAAAGGAAACGTTATCAAGTCTGCAGGCCAAAGCGCGATCTTCGGGAAACGTTTCGTCTCCCGAGGAGGGCTCCAGAAAACTCAGAGAAGGTGAAATGTTACTCGCAGGAGGCGCAATCGAAGAAGGCGTAACGTCATTTAGAGAAGGCTCCACGTCACCCGGAGAAGGCGTTTCAACGCCCGCAGATCCAGCCTCGAGAGGACGCTCCGCGGAAAGTGAAACGTCCCCCGCAGTTCTCGTCGTTGTAGCGCTACCCCCGATAACGTCCAGCGCCACCTCAGCATCATGCACCGCCACGTCAGTTGGATCCGTGGAATGTGTAACGGCTCCTGCAGGACCCGCTGCAAGGGCCAGCTCTGTCGCCACCTCACGGTTTAACTCATATGGCGGCAGTGGTGGAACGGAGAAGAAGATCTGAAGCTGGAAAGAGAATCGCCCAACATGTAAGACCACTCCCGATTTGGATCCTTCTCTCATTGAGCTCTCCATAAGAACCAAGGTGAGGTCAGGATCAGACCGCAGGAGGCTGCCATCGGCTACAATCCTTATCACAAAGCCTAAGTGTCGTAGAGCCGGACGCAGGCACTCGACTGACCGCGAGAGAAAGGGAGCTCCCCGGACCTGAACTAGCCGCACCTCCGAGTGGTCGAAGTGGCCGTCCGTGAATCAAAGGGGCCTCCAGAGAAACGGCCCGGTCGACCCAGAAGCCGCAAGCGCCGCCTTCTGCTGGAGAGAAAGGCCGCGGGTGCAAACCCGACCCACCCCCAGCCAGACCACATCCCCCTCGAAATCCCCACCAACGCACCGAGAAATCTCCTCCACCGGTGAAAAACCGGAAGGCAGTGCTCCAGCCAGAGCTCCGATCAGAACACCATCGAATGCGCCCCCTGAAACGTGGGAGGAAGCCAGAGCTCCATCCAGAGCTCCAAAATGTCCTTTATGCTCCTGATTTTTCTATAAATTTATTGTCCATTAGTCAAATCACCAAGGATTTATATTGTCGTGCCATATTTGACCCATCGTCTCTCATATTTCAAAACATTCTTACGGGCAAGGTGATTGGATATGGTTGTGAACAATGAGGTCTCTATAGACTAATCCAGTCCCCATATGCCGGTGCTTCATCTCTTCACACTGGATCGATTTCTCCCTATGTGTGGCATCTCCGGTTAGTTCATCTTCCTAAAAAGTTTGTCACATTCTTCCTCGGATTTCTCCTTGCTCTACCTTTCAATACGAGGAATGCCAGCTTGGGAAGCACCAAAGGACTACTTTTCATAGTCGTCAGGGTCGTCGTAGCAGTAATAACAGTAGTATTTTTTAATTGCTTCATTTTGATATTTGGGATCCTAGTCGTGTCCTAGGCCATCAGGATATAGATTCTATCTTGTTGTTGTAGATGATTTTTCCAGATTGCTTTGGGTTTTCATTCTTAAAAGCAAGTTTGATGATGGTCCTGTTATTCATCCTTTCATCAATGAAATAAAGAATGTTTTCTCTGTGAAAGTCAAGTATATTCGTTCCGACAATACGTTAGAATTTTATAGCCTTCAACTCTCACAGTTTCTCAGAATCCTTGGCATTGTTCATCAGACTTCTTATGCTTATACTTCCCAAAAGAATGGGGTAGTTGAACGCAAACATCATCATCTCTTGGATGTCACCAGGACCATCTTGATTCAAAGTCGAGCTCCTCATCTGAGGGGATGCGGTTCTAACTGCTTAATTACCTGGTGAATCGTATGCCCTCGTCGGTGTTGTGGGAGAAGATCTCGTTCTTGATTGTATTTCCAGAGAAGGATCTTTCTCTTTCACCCTTTGTGTATTTGGGTCTGTTGCATTTGTTCATCATACGTCTCCAGGTCATGACAAGCTCTCCTAGAGTTATCAAGTACATCTTTGTAGGATATTCCAAGACTCAAAAGGGATATCGTTATTTTGATCATGTTCGAAGAAAATATTATGTTAGTGCGAATGTCACTTTCTTTGAGTCCATTATGTTTTTCTCTCCTGCAGGTGACAAGATGACTTCTTCGGAGTCTGGAGATGAGGTATACATGTCTTTACCTCTGATTTTGTCTACTCCATCCTCCACTTCTTCACCACCTTCCTCACCATTCTCTTCACCTCCTCCATCACCACCACCACCTCCGCCTGCTGCACCCATTTGTTTTCCGCATGTTTACCAGCGTCGACCTCGTGCTTATATGCCTCCTCTATCATCCACCACGCCCCAGGTATGTTCTGCGCACTTGATTTCTATTGATGGCACGGTGATTTGCATTTACAGTAGGATGAGCAGGTCTTAGATGTTCCAGTCTCGGCTACTGAGGAAGTTGAGCATCTTGACGTGCCCATTGCCTTACAAAAGCAGAGGCGTACATGTACTAAGTATCCTCTTGTTTCCCATACTTTTCCTGCATGTCTCTCGTCGAAGTTTCAGCGATTTTTTGTGGGCATGTCAGCTGTGGAGATACCACGGTCATATCAAGAGGCATTGCAGATTTGTCAATGGTGTATGGCTATGGAGGAGGAAATGGTCACATTACAGTCTCGTGGAACTTGGAGTATTGTACATGCTCCCTCTGGTGCGTCCATTGTCGGTTGCAAGTATTTACAATGAAACATCACGCAGATGGTACTGTAGTCAGTTACAAGGCTAGACTTGTTGTTCGTGGATTCGCCCAAACTTAGGGAGTGGATTATCATGATACATTTTCTCCAGTTGCACGCCATTTAACATTGAGGATTCTCATTTATGTTGCTATGGTATGGGATTGGCATCTATTCCAGTTAGATGTCAAGAATGCCTTCTTGTATGATGACTTGCAGGAAGAAGTCTACATGCAGCAGCTCCAGGGTTTGCTGATGAGGGGGAGTCTCATATGGTGTGTAGACTTCACAGGGTCATTTATAGTCTTAAGCAGAGGTCGAGGGCTTGGTTTCAAAAGCTCTCTGTGTTGATTGAAAAATAGGGGTTTATCATATCTACTACAGATCACTCTCTTTTTGTTAAGAGATCCCCAAGAGGTATTGGTGCTATTCTGGTCTATGTAGATAACATCATTATTACAGGTGATGATGAGCAGGGTATTCAAGCAGCTAAGGGTTTCCTTGAACGACAGTTTGTGACAAGGACCTTGGCAATCTTCATTACTTTCTTGGTCTAGAATTCGCAAGAAATCAGTGTGGCACGGTGATGACGCAAAGGAAGTACATTACTGATCTCATAACTGAGACGAGCATGACAGGGTGTAGACCTGTCACTACTCCAATGGATCCCAATGCTAAGCTCTATGATGATAACTCTAAGGGAGTTGACAAGAGATGATATAAAGAGCTAGTAGGGAAGATGTTATGTCACGATCAATAGGCCAGACATATCATTTGCAGTTAGTAGAGTCAGTCATTTCATATAACAACCTAGGAAGGTCGATATGGATGCAATTAACATGGTTATAAGATATCTGAAGTCTTCCTCAGGAGCAGGACTTCTGTCTAGAAGAGACACATCTCTCACAGTTAAAGAAGTGCTTTTGCAGATTATGTTGGGTGCCCCAAGGACAGGAAGTCCACATCATGCTTCACTGTGTTTGTAGGTAGTTCGTTGGTCATGGAAGAGTAAGAAACATACAGTTGTGGCTAGATATAGTGTCGAATCAGAATTTAGAGCCATGGTCCAAGGGAGCATGAAGAAGATGTGGGTCAGATCTGTCCTAACTGACCTAACTATTAAGGTACCTCGTCCAATGCATCTCCAATGCAATAACCAAGATGCTTTATTTATAGCCAACAATCCAGCCTTCCATGAAAAACCTAAGTATATCGAGGTAGATTGCCATTATACTCGGGATCTATTTCAGAAGGGAAGGGACTTATTTCCACTTCTCATGTTGCTTCAGGTGATCAAACTGCAGATATGTTTACCAAAGCCCTTGCTAGCGGTCCTTTCCATTGTTGATGTTCCAAGCTGAGCATAATAGACATATATGCTCCAACTTTGAGGGTGAGCGTTGAGATATTTGTATCTCTCTGTCTTTATTTCATATTTCATATTTCATATTTCATATTTCTTCTATCCGCTTTATGTAATTTCCCCATAAAGCTTTTCTCCTATATGAGAGAGCTCTACGGCTACGATGAATAAACAATTCTATTTTCTCTCTTTCAATAGTTTGGAATTTTCAATATCCGTAATGTATATGTTTCTGTATCCATATTTTAAAATGGGTAAGGATATGGTAACACCTATATATGTACCAGTATTCATCTGTTTGTATCCCTATCCAGCATCATCTCATGGAATTGACCCTCCAGAAGTCAGCTATTAGATATGTGAGCCCAGGGCGAACCATTTCTACAATAATTAGTATTGTAGCTTTTATATATCAAAAAACGTTATTGATTTTTCACTCCCTATTTGAAATTAATGAATGAATGCACTTATAAGGTCCCTTATTACAATTAGGATTATATATCGTGGCCATCTTGATAATCATATAGTTGTTGATCCAAAGGTTGGATCATAGAGGCTGGTGTTGAGATGATATATAAAGAGTTGGATTAAGCACTCAACCAGCACCATCAAATGATTAAGGATCTCCAATCTGAGAAGAAGATGGCAATCCTTACTCCAAAGGTTGTTATCTGACCAACCTCTTGATGAAGGTCATATGCATAGGAATAGAAATTCAGATGTGTCAGATAATTTGAGTCAAAGAGTTGACTTTACGATATCGAGATAATCAAGAACTATATCGTATGTTGTCACGATACATGCACGCATCCTATGACTAGAGACAGATGTGTTACTATATGATGCAAATCTAATTCGGCGCGGCGCGGGCAATAAATTTGAACGGTGGAAATTATGTGGAAGAAGAAAATAGAGGGTTTGAGAAGAAGAAACTCGTCGGGAACGAGGGGTTGAAGGAGAAGAACGCGGAGATCGCGAGGAGAGAGAGAGAAGGAAAAAGGAGAGAGATAAAATCTCAATTTTGAATCAAACTGAACTCCCTGACACAATAGGCCTTCATCCCTTTATATAGGAGGGACAAGGTTACAAAAATAGCAACTAATTTAAATTGACAACTAATTATCCTAAATAGACTCTAACTAATTAACTGATTGATTTGAAATTCAAATCGACAACTAATTGTTGGAGATCACAGGCGATCTTGTTTATTTTAATTAAAGACACGACAACTTAAATAAACGTAAATAAAATTGACAGAAATATTTAAGTAAATATTCAACCCTATCCTTTGGTTCCACACTGCATAACTCTCCTCCGCTTTTAAGAATTCGTCTCCCGACGAATTGCTGGATCTTCGATGCTTGACGGTTTGACTTCAACGTTCTTGTTTGCCTCGGGGAAGAATAGATGTGGAGAAAATGGTGGAACCCATATGGCTTTGGTGCAGTGGCCGGAGTCAGCCACCTCATGTTGGAAGAACATATGTGGCGCAAAGGGCGGCGTCTCCACGATCTTCATCTCCTTATTGCGGTGATCGAAAAATTGTTGAGGCGTGAACAACATGGCCTTCGAAGAACCCATAACAAATGTGTGGCACAAACTTAGGATGAGAGGAGATGTGGGCAATGCCATAACCCATAGGATCCTTTTATAGGCAAATGCCACATTCCTAGTCCTAATTGGAGAAGGTAGCAGCCTCATTTCCCTTTTCTCAGCACCTTTCTTTAAATAATCTCCCTCCCAAGGGTTATAATGCAATTTTTTTACCCCTTCAATCAAAGCAATGCCTTTTAAATTTCCCAATCTAACCTGTAAATAAGAAGTTTTGGGAGGTGTCTTTATGCAATATTTCCAAACCAATCCCCCAAACTTCGGGGATCCAATTTCTCTTCCAGAGAAATCCCACGGCAGGGTTTCTCCATCCTTACGTTTTAAGCAGCGCCCAGTGCTGGGTTTTCGATTCCTCTGGCGGCGGCGTGATGGAAGTTGAAGCGATTGTAGGCTACGTAAATGAAGGTGGCACGGATGTTGACGGTGTTGAGCTGTTCGGAGGCAACGGCGGGGTGAAAGCGATGGAGGGCGACGCAGGTGACCTCATCGGCGATTTCGGCTTGAGGTGCTGGGGTGCGGAGCTGGGAGGAATCGCGCGCACCTTGCGGGGTTGAAGATGGGTCTACAACGGCGTTGGTGGTGACGTTGCTGGTAATGGCGGTGTCTGCTATGGAGGCGACACCCAAACGGTGCACATACCGCGCGCAAGGTGTGGCCACCCTGGGAGCGACCTATCGGATAGAGGGGGTGCCAACTACCTCTCAAGCGACGCTCGTAGTGGTTTTCTGTTGCCAACAACTCTTGTGGCATTGTTGATGGTGGTGTGGCGAGGGTTGGAGCCGCAGGGGCTGCGGGAAGGGGACCCGAGGGTGTGGGGCTGCCAACGTTGGGTTGCAGCGGGGCTGGAGCTGACATCGGGGACGTCATTAGCGATGGGGGCTGATATGAAACATTCTGGACAGCAAGCGTTTCGGCCCTTTTTTCCTCTGAAACGGTTTGGACAGCGGCTGTTTCGTCGTTGATGGCGAGATTCTCATCTTCAACTTCGGTGTCGGTGGTTGGAGGCTTCGATTCGTCGGCGCGTAGGGCTTCGAAGTTAATCGTGAGAGCTCGAAACTCGGAATAGATTGTGGGTTGCAAATGATGCAAATCACGTAACATGCGCTCCGTCTCCTTGTTGTAGGCATCGTTGGCTCGTCGTTTTCGTTCCGATGAGCGATAGTCCTTCGATACATGCCGGTGCGAACGTCTGGACGGATCGTCAGATCGTGAGGACGATCTGTAGGCCATGCTCTGATACCAAATGATGCAAATCGGATTTCTAGCGCGACGATAAAATTTGATTTTTGAACGGTGGATTATTGGTGGAAGAATAATAGAAGGGTTGAGAAGAAGAACACGCCGGATGCGCGGGGTTGAGGGAGAAGAAGGATGCGCGGGGTTGAGGGAGAAGAAGCGCGAAGAACACGCGTGGAGAGAGAGAGAGGGGAAATGGGAGAGATAAAATCTCAATTTTGAATCAAACTGAACTCCCTGACACAATAGGCCTTCATCCCTTTATATAGGAGGGACGAGGTTACAAAATTAGCAACTAATTTAAAATTTTTTTTTTGAGGCTCGCAACTAATTTAAATTGACAACTAATTATCCTAAATAGACTCTAACTAATTAACTGGTTGATTTGAAATTCAAATCGACAACTAATTGTTGGAGATCACAGGCGATCTCGTTTATTTTAATTAAAGACACGACAACTTAAATAAACGTAAATAAAATCGACAGAAATATTTAAGTAAATATTCAGTCCTAGCCTTTGGTTCCACGCTGCATCACTATATGTTTGAGTATGTACATTACGCGGATCATTAGGTTGATGACCTAATCAAGGTCTATACACGGACGAGCTAGTGTGCATGCAAGGGCATATGAGTAATACGATCTCTCAAAGGGATCATACAGATTCACTACTGAACTAGAAGACATGAACTCATACATGAGATTTTGGGACCAACCAAATTCCATTGATGACCATCTTGCTTTAGAAGCATGAAAGGATTTGTAGGCACGATATATGCTTTTGAAAAGCGCATGATCGATATCGACTCACAATGATCGAATGAGAAACTTAATGATAAAACCCTAAAGAAGACTACAAATCAAAACTTCAGGTTGATTCTATATTGTCCAGAATGCGGGATGTACGTGTATTAGGAATACTCACGGGTGATGTGATCTTAATTGATTATATAATCATGACATTTCCATTCCGAGGGAGTGATGAAACATGTTTGGATTTTAGTGACTCCACTCAATAGACTAGTTATCTAATCTTATTGTCCAAATGTTGGACGTGGATCTGAATATAATTCGGAAGCAATGAGAAGATTTGATACTATGTCTGACTTAATCAGACATCTTTGAGAGGTCTTCTAGATCTGGATATGAGATTAGATCTCAGTATCCAAGTCATTATACACAGAATATACAGCCGCCCTATCCTTATCTCCAAGCATCCGTTGAGAAGACGCATTGAATTCAAGAATAATTTCATATTTGACAATTGTGAAATTGATGATTAAATAAGATTTAATTGTCATTAATAATGTGGATATGATTCACATTATTTGGGTATATGTAGAGAAATATCTAAGATAACTAAATTAGACTTAATTATCACAGATAAGATTAATGTGGAAAACGATATGCACAATGATAATAAATATTGTGAATGTGATTCATAATATCATAAAAATATTAAATTGTAAATAATATTTACAATTTATAAGTAAATGTGAATTGTGTTCACATTATAAAATTAAATATGAATTGAATTCACATTACAATTAAATGTAATGTGATTTATGTTCAATATTGGATGGACGAATATGATTCATAATTTATCAATGGTTTCTTTGCAATTGTCACAATTAATTTGAAATTATTTTAGTGAAAATTCAAGCAATAAAATTATTGCACATGTTGAAGATTTGGTGGAGATTGTGATCTCACCAATTAGGAATTAAGTGGAGAGCACTCCACTCCTTATTAAGTGGAGAGCACTCCACTCCTTATTTAAAAAGGATTTTTTGGTTGGCAGGCGGGTGGTGGTCGACTTGGAATATGAGGAGCGGCGAACGGGGGAGGGGTAAGCAGCGTTTGGCTCCCCGGTGGTTGGAGCAGGCATCGGGGAACTTCTATCGGCTCGCGCCGCAAGGACAGAAGGGTATTGCGGAAGGTCTTTGGCGCTCTGAAGGAGTTGAGGATTCTATTGAAGGGAGTTGGGAACTCGTTCGGAGGAGGCAGGTGGCGCAGCGGAGGTCCGTCACTACCAAGTCTGGCTCCTTCCACCCCTTCCCCAATCCTTTCGGGAAAGGGTGCTATCGGTGTGGTTCCATGTCGCATTGGGCTCGGCAAAGTCGTGAGCCAATGAAATGCTTCAGATGCCGTCGTCACGCACACAACTATCGCAATTGTTCGTTGAACCGAGAGGCCCCCATTGGTATCGGTTGCCCAGACTCTCTGGTGGGTGAGGGTGGCAGCCAGGGGGCGGCGTTGTTCTGTGGTTCTTCGGATGTCGGCCTCATCTCAGCGGTGCATTTTCAGGGGGATATAGTGCAGCTGATGCCTTAGCGCGTCGTCGCGAGGGGACTAACGACTCATGAATACAATGAGCTATTGTTGTGGTCTAAGGAAGGGAGCTCCCTGCTGAAGTGGTGAAAACCGAGGTTCTCGGACGGTGTGTCCCGGCTTTCGGGGGTGACACTCCTCAGCATCTCGGGGGTCCCGGTTGGTATTCGCAATCTGGGGGACTTTTGCGACCTGCTTCGCAGGGTGACGGAGGTCTTGGACGTGGTGACATCGGGAAGCAGACCCGGCGAACCGTTTGACCTGGTTGTCAAAGTGAACGAGATCTCGGAGGTGATTCTGGGTTGGAGGTATCTCTCTGTTAGAGGCAGTTGCGTCCTGGTGCATCTTGCTGGCGCGGGGTTGAGTGGCTGGGCCAGGCAATGGATTGATTATTTTGCTTCTGAGGCGGTCGAGCGTGCGGAACCCGATTGTGCTCTCTGGGCCTCGTCTGTCTTGGCGTCGAAGCGGCCGGAAGCGGAGGAGGCGCCTCCGTTGGAAGCTGAGCAGTTGGGACGGGAATGGCCGCCTCAGGGATGCGACCAGCTCACTAGGGAACTGGAACCGACGGCAGTCGAAGCGGTGAGGGAAGTGGAACCGCTCTACACTTTCCCAAGGCAAACCGCTTCGGAAGTTTCAAAGCTGACGAGGATTATGCGGCCCGTGGTTCGATAAAATGTGGATATTTGAGAGGTGCATTTTTGTTCTCCCGGATATTCGGGTATGCCCGGTCATACTAATCGGATGGGGTCTGTGAGTGGAGCTGAATCGAGTCTTCCCGACGAGGGAGCTGAGGCGAATCGGGTGGGCTCGAATTTATCGCTCAAGGCCATTTCGCGGACTTCGGCTCGGGATGGAAATGAGAATCCCCGCGCGTCGGGGTTAGACACTAAGAACCTCCTCATGTGAGCCGTGGTACCCAGTCGATGAGGGAGGCGGAGACCGTCACGGTTGTCCCAAGTCTGCAGGTAGGTACTGGTGCAGTCCGAATGCAGCGGGAGTCAACCGCGGCGCCCCAAAATGAGGAGGGGATTTTGTTGGGAGACTCGACCTCGGCAACATCCATTGATGGGGCGATTGCTCCGGCGGAACTCAAGCCGGCCCAGGAGGAAGATAGGCAACAGGAGGGTGGGGTGCCCAGATTTGAAGCCCAGTATGCAAGACGCTCATCGAACAGACGTGCTAGAAGATCGGAGATCCTTCGGTCCATAGCAGGTGAGGATTCTACCCCACTTCAGAGGGTGAAGCTGGCCACATCCAACAGGTTCCGCGTTCTTGACAAGGCGATGGATGTTCGCCTTGGGTTGGTCCCCCCAAAGAAGGCGGCAAGTGATTTATGCCGATAAAACTATTATCCTGGAACGTCAGAGGACTGGGTCGACCAGACAAGCAGATGTGTGTGAAGAACCTCATTACTGAGGCGGGGGCAGATATCTTCCTCATACAGGAAACCAAGTTTGTTGAGGGCCGAGTCGCAGACGTGTCGACCCTTTGTGGGGGTGATCGGTTCGCTACGGTGCAGTTGGACGCCATAGGTGTGGCAGGGGGTCTGCTCACTGGCTGGAGGAGCAACCTCTTTGATCTCTTGGCCGAGTCCAGGTCACAGTACTGCCTCTCAGTGACACTTCAGAGGCGTGACTGTGAGGGAAGCATCCGGGTAACTAATGTACACGGGCCAACTGGCGCTGACGGTCAGTCCTTAGCTGTGGAGCTTGAACAACTGGGGCTCGAGAATGAGGGTGAGGTGTGGCTTCTTGGTGGAGACCTGAACCTGACGCTGCTGGTGGAGGATCGTCCTCTTGGCTTGGGAGGCCGCGACCTGGGGTCTGCGGATTTTCGACGGGTTGCTCACAATCTCGGTTTGACCATTTTGGATGCCGTGGGCTGCAAGTACACTTGGCGCAATGTGAGAGCTAAGTCGAGACTGGACAGATTCCTCTTGTCGCAGCCGTCCGTTGATAGATTCCCCCTATTGCGGGGTTGGGCTCTCCTGCGGGCGCAGTCGGATCACACTCCAATCCTTTGGTCATCTGAGGAGGGGGGAAGGGCAGATTCTACTTCAAATTCGAGAAAAATTGGCTCCTCGAAGACGGTTTTAGGGATTTAGTCACAGAGAAATGGAGGGAGCAGCTGGTGGAGGGCTCCGCTGTGGCAAGATTCGCAGCGAAACTGCGATACTTGCGATCCTATCTCATGTCCTTCGGGAGGGAGGTCAGGGTGAGGAGAAGAGCTAGGAGAACGGAGGTTCAGGCGGTCGTTTCCCGCTTGGATTCGGTTGATGATGACAGGGGTCTTACACAGGAAGAGAGGGCGAAGAGGGACTCTTGTTTGGCGGATTTGCTTCTTGAAGATAAAAAGGAAGAGTTGGAATGGCGCCAACGATCTCGGCAGCAATGGCTTAGAGAAGGTGATGCTAACACGTGTTTTTCCATACCATGGCCTCGGGGAAAAGGCGAAGAAACGTCTTGCAAGAGTTAGAGGTGGGAGGGGCTCGGGTGTCGGGGGAATCGGCGTTGGGGAAGGCGATGAGGGATCACTTCGCCGCGGTCTCTCGGAGGAAGAGTGGGAGCGGTTGGGGATGGTTAGGGAGAGGGATGAAGACCCTTTCAGTTGAGCAGGCGGATTCCTTGCTTACTCCTTTCACTGTGGATAAGGTTAAGGAGGTGGTTTGGAGCTTAAACGTAGATGGTGCCCCAGGCCCGGATGGTTTCTCCGTTCTCTTTTACCGCGAGTTCTGGGATCTGCTGAAATTGGATATCATGGAGGTGCTCAATGAATTCAGAATGGGAAACAGAGGTTTTGAGAAGGTCAATCGTGCTATGCTTTTCCTGCTGTCGAAGAAAGACACGCCCACCTGTGTTGATGATTTCAGGCCCATCGCACTCTCTAATGCCATCTACCTCAGTATAGCAAAGACGCTCGCCAACCGACTTAAGTCCGTCCTGGGCTCTGTGGTGTTGGATGGGCAGTCCGCCTTCATCCCAGGTAGACAGATGGTTGATGGGCTCGTCATGGCTTCTGAGATATGTATGGATTGGAAAAGGTCCAAGGTGAGGGGAGCTCTCTGGAAGATTGATTATGTAAAGGCTTACGATAGCGTGGATTGAAAATTCCTCTGGGTCTCGCTGCGCAGGAGGGGTTTCCCGGAGGTGTGGATTGAATGGATCAAGAGGTGCGTCACCACTTCCTCATTCTCGGTGCTAGTGAATGGCAAGCCAGAGGGGGGGTTCTTTCAACCGCATAGGGGGGTTAGCCAGGGCTGCCCTTTGGCTCCGATGTTGTTTGTTCTGATCTCGGACGCACTGGGCGTCTTGTTTAGGGAGGCGGTCGAGTCGGGCTGGTGTGAGGGCTACCGTAGGGAGGATATCTCCATCCCTATACTTCAGTACGCGGACGACACTGTTCTCTTTCTCGGGGGTACTGAGGAGCAATCCGCTAATGCGGTACAGCTGGTCGATATCTTTGGTGATATGGTGGGCCTGGAGATCAATAAGAGCAAGTCAATAGCGATTGTGTTTGGAATGACGGAGGCTGAGCGGAACGGTGTGGCTGGGCTCACGGACTGCCCCTTGGGGACCCTGCTGATCCATTACTTAGGCTTATCGCTGGTGTCTGGAAAGTTGAAGGCGTCAAACTGGGATGATGTCATCAGAAGGTTGGAGCGAAAACTGGCGAGATGGAAGGCGGTCACCTTGTCCAGAGGAGGAAATCTTGTATTAATAAAACATGTGCTTGCGGCGATTCCAGTTTTTTCTACTCTATGAGGTTGTTGCCGGTGGGTGTGAGAAGGAAAATTGAGTCCATCATGAGGAATTTCTTCTGGTCGGATGGGAGACAACAGAGGAGCGGCATCCATCTGGTCAGCTGGGAAGAGATGACGAAGAGCCGAGAGGATGGTGGATTGGGCATCCAAGATGTGCAAAACATGAATAAGGCGCTGATCTCGAAGTGGATCATCTCCATTTGGGGCAACTCGTCCTCTCTGGTGGTTAGGCTAATTCGGACTATCTATGGGGTCTCGAGCCAGTTCGTCGCGAACAGGGTCCGTCACGAATCCCCCCTTTGGACGGGCATCCATGACGTACACCCGCAGATATTCAACCTGGTCCGCTCGATGGTTGGGGATGGCAACCTTTTCCGTTTCTGGAGGGACGGCTGGACGGTTGCGGGGACTCTTGAGGATAGATTCCATCGGCTCTTCGCGTTGGCGAATTCGAAGGACATCACTCTAGCACAGACTGCGGCTACAGGTAGCTGGGCTCCTTTGTTCCTCTCGGATCTCTCGGACCAACGGTTGGATGAATATTTGCTGATGCAGGAGGTTCTACCCCAGACTAGCGTACTATCCGAGGGTAGGGACCATTTCCAGTGGTCGGAAGAGACTTTCTCGGTGAGGAGAGCCTACGATGCGCTCAACAGACATGAATAGGAGCAGGATCGGGAGTTGTTGGAAGACGTTAAAATCGTGTGGGATGTAAATATTCCGAGCAGAATTAAGGTTTTCCTCTGGTGTCTTCGTAGAGGTTGGTTGCTGGACAAGGTGCGCAGAGGTCGGTTGTTGGGCCTTAAAGATACATGATGTGACCGATGCGAGGAAGAGGCGGAAGACTTTGACCACCTTTTCTTGAGGTGCCCAGGCTCGGTCCAGGTGTAGCGAACCCTTGGCCATCCTTGGATCCAAACTAAAGGCCTATCTAAATTCTGGGCATCTGTTAAGCGGGCTCGCAGAAACGCCACAGCTGACTATTGGAAACCATTCGCGACTCTGTGGGCAATCTGGATGGGGCGTAACGAAAAGATATTCAACAATCAGAGGTTCTACGAAGATAATATTGTTGCTCACTGTAATGCTCTCTGTAATCTCTGGGGATCATGATTCTTGTAAATCATTTTAACCTATTAAATTAATATAATTCAGGTGGTAGCCCCCGTGATGGGCATGGGGGTACACCCATTTTTCCATCAAAAAAAAGAGTGGATGGCCATGGTGGAAGCATTATGTGAACGTCTACCTCTTATAAGAAAAGGAGGCTCTCTCTTAACCTATTCCTTCTACATGTTAATTGATTTTAATTGGATTAAATTTGTTGAAGAATGTCTTTAAAATATTTTTTCTTTCAAAATAAATTATAATGTTACAAATTGTTGCAACAAAATCTTGGCCATTGATTTTATTAGGAGAGAATCCTAGCCAACCAATTTTGTATAAAAGAAAGGCTAACCACCCTACCTCTTTCTTTACACAATTAAGTTGAAGCAACAACTCTCTCTCTCTCTACATACCCAAGCTCTCTCTCTCTCTCTCTCTCTCTTCGCTTGTGGTTGTCCATTACCTTAGGGTTTGAGAGAATATGAACATCGACACGTTACCGTTGTACGATCGAATTGATCACTCGTGGAACTCCATCTTCTTCGAAGCTTCACGCTCGTAAAGGATACAATGGATTTCATGAGATGAAATATGGAGGTTCCTTGCTTGGATCGTTGCTTCAGATTGTGGGAAGCATGTATCTCATCCACATGCCCACAAGTTCTCTCTACATCGGATCCGACTTGAGACAAGAGATCTCTTCGCTTCGAGACTCGTGGATCACGATCATACTTCAAGAGGTAACCATAATACTCGTATGTGTGATCTTGATGAAATGGCATGGGAATGGTTCCCATGTCATGTGGTTTCATCAAAAAAATTTAATTTGCGTTGCCCTTCATGACTAGTATGACTAGTCAACTTAGATCGTATACGATGCAATCGCCACGCTTCCGTGATACACGAAGCGAAACCCTTGCCTTCAAGTGGTATCATAGCATTTGTTGAAGGTCTTGGATGTGATCCAAATCCTAAGGAAATAAGATTTTGGATATCGGATGCTTGGAAACTTGTTGTTTTCACGTAGATGCAATTTTCGAATTGGTTTTTTACTGTATGAAAAAGCTATTGTTTTTGTCATGTTTGAACGAATTTTTGGGATATTAAAATGTGTTAGGAATGTCTGAGCATATCTCTAAAAGATCCGTCAAAGGTTGGCAACAAACGGGCATCGTTTTAGATTCGAAAGTTTCTCACAGTGTTGTTGTTTTTGCATGAAAACTCGAATATGTAACTAAATGAATTTTTGCTGCAGTTTCCTATCATGAAACATGCTAGAAATACATTTATATTGTTAAGAATTAAACCAACAAACTGCTCGAATTTATTTCACGTGATTCCGACTCTATTTACCCTAGATATGTGATTTTAGTGGAGATAAGTCGAAAGATGATTAGATCATCTTGGTGACTTTAATTAATGTATTTATCATTTAATATTAATCATGGAAATAATGAATTTTCTCTGATTAGAAAATGATTCATATATTTAAAGAAATATTTGATAATCATCAACCTTTATTAAATGATTACTTCATGACAAACCCCGGTTTAAAACTACAATAGTTGTACTTCAACTTTTACATGCAAAACCAAGTTGTTTGCTTGATATGACTAGAAATTTAGGAAATTAACAATGAAAAAGATGCCTGAATTTCTGAGTGATTATTATATAGTATCATACACAGTCGAAAGATCGCTAAAACCTCTTTATACAATTTGTACCAATTGTGTTGTCTCGAATTGGAACGATGATGGTGTCTAAGCATGGATATGCTAATGGATTACTTAATTAGCATCGTTGTGTCGCATTTGCAGTGGAAGCTCTCCCTCTTAGCATAATATGTATGGCCTGGCTAGATACGTTTCAAGGAAGAGTAGCATGAGAAGTATCTGTATACTTTAACAACTAAATTGAAATAAGAAAAAAGTACTAAGTGATGGTATACAGTATATAGAAATATCATGCAAATGAATTGTTTGTTAGTTGCATTGGATTGATAATTAATTTAACGTGATTCAATTAATTTAATCTAATTAAAATAAATAGTATATTATTAATAGGACTAAAATTCCCTTGGAAGAAATACTCATGAGAATTTGATTCAAAGTAATTAATCAAATTTTGAACGGGATATGGAGGATCATAAGATGACATCCACGGTCTCTCATCAAGGCGAAGGGTTTTGTTGTCATGGATTGTATAGCGGAGACGCCTATGCGAAGTCATACTCTGACGTATAAGCATACATGGATCGGGCTCTTTGCTTCTCGAAAGAGACGGGTTGTATGCGCAGTGACCCCAATATTGTTCCTCGTATAATTGAGACAATATTGGATTGCGCATAGTGAATGCTATTCCTGATGACTGTTGGTTCAATTGACAATGAGTCAACATCACCTTAGGGGCAGTGGGCTCGGGTGTCCAAGACTGAATTGGGAAATGCAAGTTAGACTTTCAAGACGAAAAGAGTTCTAGCTTCCTTCACCCGAGTTGCATTTTGTTAAATTATTGGGGTGTAACAAGGGTGGAAGGGAGATCCCAGATCTTGCTAGAGGTATAGTGGTAAGTATATCTCTTGCTTCGAAAGTTTATGAAGGAAATGGATTTTCAAAGTGATAAAAGAAAGATAACTTTGATTTAAAATTCATTGATCAAAGAACTTAAATATGAATATATAATTATTTATATAATCTAATAAGTGCATTTCTTAATCTCAGATATAAAATCAATGATTCCACTCGGCAAGCTTCTGGAGGTCAAGCAATTGACCGGACCAAACTATTCGGACTGGCTCTGAAATTTGGACATTGTTCTCTCTACGGAGCGCATCGCAATGTGCTCACCAAAAACAAGCATGCGAACCCTATGTCAGTGGAAGAATTGAAATTTAATGAAAAATATGATGAAGATTATTCATTGGCTCGATGTTATAAACTGGATTCTCTGTCCAATGTGCTTCAGAAGTAACATGTAGACATGAAAGGTGCCCAGAGTATAATGTTGAATCTGAAAGAGATATTCGGTGATGTGATTACAACCTTCTGAAAGAGCTAATTCGTTGTAAGATGCGGGAAGGGACCCTAGTTAGAGAACATGTGATCAAAATGTTTGGTTACCTCTCTGAACTGGATAACCTTGGGGCACAGGTGAATGCAGATATGTAGTCCGACTTCATTCGTTGCCCAAGTCTTTCAACAATTTTGTGGTATCGTACCACATGAATAAACTAAGGTTGAGAACTGTTGAGCTCATATCTTTATTGAAGTCTGCTGAGGACGTCATGAAGAATAAGAATCCTACAAGCAATGCAATGGTTGCACAGGTCAAGGGAAAGCGTGGTTGGAAGCAAGGGTTTGGAAGGGTCCAAACAGAAGAAGAAGAAGAAGAAGAAGAGTCAAGTTGTTGGCTCGTCCTTTCAGGCTTCCACACTCATGGCAACGAAGAAAATCGATGTATGTTATCACTGTAAAAAGCCAGGACACTAGAAGCATAACTGTTCAGATTACCTGAAAATCGTGAAAAGGTAAAGCTCTAGCAGGTATATCTACTTTCATCATTAAAATCAATTTTCTCATAAGACGAGAAGGTAGTTTGGTCATAGATTCCGATGCTTCTGTCCATATATGCAAATTGTTGTATCTATTTCAGGAAACCGTACCCACTTAAATGATCGAGTGGTAGTGAGTAGTGTACCTACCACCCAAAAGACCAGGGTTCAAATCCCCCATGTGAGGATTGTGTTAGGTAGTCAACAACTAGCGTGAAAAATAGTCGAATCTTTCAACGTGGATTTGAGCAAGAATCTATGTAGCCAACCCTACTTATAGTGGGAAAAGGCTTTGCTATTTTTTATTTTAGGAAACCAAAAAGCTTGATGAAGAGGAGATAGTCTTCTAGATGGGATCTAATGAAACTGTTGCAGCAGTTGCAGTCGGGACATGCAGACTATCATTATCTAGTGAAAGAGTCTTATTACTTAGAGAGTGTCTCTATGTTCCGAATGTTAGAATGAATTTATTATATGTATCTAAATTAGTTATAAATGGATATTCTTTCCTTAGTAGTGAGTAACATATCATAAGTCGTTACGGTAAAAATATTGTGGATGGTTTTCTAACACCGGGTGGACTCTTTGAATTGTGCATTAATGAATCTGTCACGAATGTTACTACTACTAATAAAAAATCCTAAAAGATATAGAGACGATTGATATCATTTAACCATAATTTGGATTCAAGGCTTGATCATTTATCTGTTGATAGGATCAATAGATAGGTAAAAGATGGACTATTAGATTTTCTACAGGTCCAAAGTTTACCTACTTACGAACATTGCATTCGAGGCAAAATAGCCAGAGCACCCTTTCGAAATAGGGGTACACAATGCGAAGGTATACTTAACCTAATACATATCGATGTATGTGGTCTCTTCATTACTGCGACTCAAAATGGATATCGATATTATGATGTTTATTGATGATCATTCGTGATACGAGTCTATCTTCCTATTACGTCATAAATCTGAAACCTTTGAAAAGTTCAAAGAATTCATAGCTTTGGTTGAGAACAAAACCGATAAGAAAATTAAACAGATTCGATCTGACCGAGATGGTGACTATCTCTCAGACGAATTCAAGGAATACCTTAAAGAGAGAGGAATTATATCCAATATCACTCCTCTTGGAAATCCCTGACTTAGTGGTGTTGCTGAAAGACACAAGAGGACCATCATGGATATGGTCCGATCAATGATGTGTAAAGCACATTTACCTCTTAGTTTCTGGGGATATGCAGTAGAGACTGCAATATACATCTTTAATAAGATTTCTAGTAAATATGTACACAAAACCCTTCATGAGCTTTGGTTTAAATCCAAGCCCGATGCTAGACACTTGAGGATTTGGGGTTACTTGGTCCATGCCAAGAACGTGGATGCAAGTAAGCTGGAATCTCACACTAGAGAGTGCTACTTCATTGGGTATGTAAAGAATGGTATTGGATATCAACTTTACGATCCTAAGACTCAAAAGGTATTCATCTCTAGAGATGTGAAATTCTTAGAGGATGACTTCCTTAAAAGTCAAGACAATAACGAATAAAGGAACTTACAAAATCCCCTGAGGATTTAAGCTTCTTGAACTAGAAACCGAAGTGATAAATTGAAGATGAAACACACGTACATCTTCGAAGGATTCTAGGCTTTGTATTCTTGTTGAATAGTGGTGTTGTGAGCTGAAGAAGCAAGAAGCAAGACACTAAGGCTGATTCAATGACAGAAGCTAAGTACATTGTCGCATCGGATGCTGGAAAGGAGGCAGTGTGGTTGTGCAAGTTCATCTTGGAACTTTGCTTAGTTTCCTCTGATATTCACATCTCGTTGCTCAGGGATAACACGGGAGCCATAGCTCGGGCGAAGGAACCCAGATGGCATCAAAAGAGCAAATACGATGGGTCGTTAAAGATTTTCTATAGGTCCAAAGTTTACCTACTTACAAACATTGCATTCGAGGCAAAATAACCAGAGCACCCTTCCGAAATAAGGGTACACGATGTGAACATATACTTAACCCAATACATACGATGTATGTGGTCCCTTCAGTACCGTGACTCAAAACGGATATTGATATTATTTGATATTTATTGGTGATCATTCACGATACAGGGTTATCTTCCTATTACGCCATAAATCTGAAACCTTTGAAAATTTCGAAGAGTGCATAGCTTCGGTTGAGAACCAAACCAATAATAAGATTAAACAGATTCGATCTGACCGAGATGGTGACTATCTCTTAGACGAATTAAAAGAATGCCTTAAAGAGAGAGGAATTATATATCACTCCTCTTGGAAATCCCCGACTTAATGATGATGATGAAAGACACAACAGGATCGTCATGGATATACTCCGATCAATGATGTATAAAGCACATTTACCTCTTAGTTTCTGGGGATATGCAGTGGAGACTGCAATATACATCATTAATAAGATTTCCAGCAAATATGTACCCAAAATCCCTAATGAGCTTTGGTTTGAAACCAAGCCCGGTGTTAGACACTTGAGGATTTGGGGTTACTTGGTCCATTCCACGAACGTGGATGCAAGTAAGCTGGAATCTCACAATAGAGAGTGCTACTTCATTGGGTATGTAAAGATGGTATTGGATACCAACTTTATGATCCTAAGACTCAAAGGGCCTGTTTGGTTGCTGGGTTGGACTGGGTTGGCTCAACCCTGGATACTATTCACAAGGGTACTTCCTCCTCACAGATTACTATTCACCCACCCCAACCCAGCCCAACCTAACCCAGTCCAACCCAGCAACCAAACATGCCCAAAAGGTATTCATCTCTAGGGATGTGAAATTCTTAGAGGATGACTTCATTAAAAGTCAAGACAACAATGAATAAAGGAACTCATAGAATCCCCTGAGGCTGAGGATATTAAGCTTCTTGAACTAGAAATTGAAGAGATAATTGAAGATGAAACACCCGTACATCTTCAAAGGATTTCAGGCTTTGTATTCTTGTTGAACGGTGGTGTTATGAGCTGGAGAAGCAAGAAACAAGACACTATGGTTGATTCAATGACAAAAGCTGAGTACATTGTCGCATCGAATGCTGCAAAGGATGCAGTGTGGTTGTGCAAGTTCATCTTGGAACTTTGCTTAGTTTCCCCTGATACTCACATCTCGTTACTCGGGGATAACACAGGAGCCATAGCTCAGGCGAAGGAACCCATATGGCATCAAAAGAGCAAATACGTAGAAAGAAAATACCACATCATTTGGGAGATACAAAAGCGTAGGGACATCATCACCAAGGTGGCCTCTACCGATAATGTTGTTGATCCTCTTACCAAACCTTTATCTGAAAAGATTTTTGACCAGCATGTAATGAGCATGGGTTTAAATATTGTACCTAAATGATTCTGAAGACTAGTGGGAGATTATTAGACATGTGAGCCCAGGTCAAACCATTTCTCCAATAATTGTTATTGTAATCTTTTTATATATCAATAAAAATTATTGATTTTTCACTCCTTATGTGAGATTAATGAATGAATGCACTTATAAGGTCCCTTACAATGGAGTTATGTACCATGACCATCTTGATAATCATACAACTATTGATCCAATGACTGGATCATAGATGTTGGTGCTGAGATGATATTTAAAGAGTTAGATTGAGGACTTGACCGGTACCGTCAAATGATTATCGAGTAAGAATCTCCAGCCTGAGAAGGAGATGGCAATCCTTACTCCAAATGTTATTATCTGACCGACCTCTTGATGCAGGTCCTCAGCATACAACAACAACAAAGTATTTTCCCACAATTAAATAGGGTCGGCTGCATGTATTCTCCGCCTCTATTCAAAGAGTTAACTTAACAAGATCGAGATAACCAAGACATATATCGTAAACTATCACAATATAGGCATTCATCCTCTGACCGAAGATAGATGTGTTATTATATATCTGAGTATATACATTAGGCATACCATTAGGTTGATGACCTAATCAAGGTCTATATACTGGCGAGCTGGTGTGCATGCAAGGGTATATGAGTAATACGATCTCTCAAAGGGATCATACGGGTTCATTACTGAACCGGAAGACATGAACTCACTCATGAGATATTGGGACCAACTAAATTCCATCGATGGTCATATTGCTTTGGAAGCATGACAGGATTTGTAAATATGATATATGTTTTTGGAAAGTATATGATCGATACCGACTCTCAATGATCTAATGAGAAACTTAATGATAAAATCCTGAAGAAGAGAGCTCAATGTGATTCGAACTTCGATTTTATTCTAGGTCTTCCAGTATGCATGATGTACATGTATTAGGAATACTCGAGGGTTATGTGATCCAAATCGATTGTATAATCGTGACAATTCCATTCATAGGTATTAATAAAATATGTTTGGAATTTAATGACTACAATCAGGAGACTGGTTATCTAATCTTAGTCCAAATGTTAGACATTGATCTGAATATGATTCGGATGCAATGAGAAGATTAGATATTCTATCTGACTTGATCAGACATCTCTGAGATGTCTTCAAGATCTGGATATGAGATTAGATCTCAGTATCCAAGTCACTATACATGGAATATGCAATCACCATGTCCTTATCTCCAAGTATCCGCGGAGAAGGTACATTGTTCTTGAAAGAGTTCAAGAATAATTCCATTACCAGCAATATCTTAGCATTGGAATATTGATGATTAAATCAGATTTAATATTATTAGTAATACAGATATGATTCACATTATATGGACATATGTAGAGATGCATCTAAGATAATTAAATATGATTTAATTATCGTAGATAAGATTAATGTGGAGAGCGCTATCTACAATAATCATAAATATTATGAATGTGATTCATAATATCATAGAGAGATATAATTGTAAAAAGGATTTACAACTTATAAGTTAATATCAATTTGATTTACATTATATAATTAAATTTGAATTGGATTCACATTGTACAGCTAAATGTAAATGTGATTTACATTTAGTATTGGGTGGTTGAATATAATTCATAATTATCGATGGCGTGATTGAAGTTGTTATAAAATAATTTGGAATTATTTTGGTGAAAATTCAAGCAATAAAATTGTTGCACATGTAGAAGATTTGGTGGAGATTGAGATCTCATCAATTAGGAGTTAAGTGGAGAGCACTTCACTCCTTATTGGGAGTGGACGGCCATGGTGGAAGCACCATGTGGCCATCCATCTCCAATAGAGAAAGGAGGTTCTCTCGTTCCTATTACTTTTACATGTTAATTGATTTTAATTTAATTTAATTTGTTGAAGAATGTCTTCAATTTAATTTTTATTTTAAAATTGATTATAATTTTACACATTGTCACAATAAAATCTTGACTATTGATTTTATTAGTTGTGCATCCTAACCATTCAATTTTGTATAAAAGAAAAGCTAACCCTACCTCTATCTTTACACAATTAAGTTGAAGCAACAACTCTCTCTCTCTCTACATGCCCAAGCTTTCTCTCTCTCTCTTCCCTTGTGGACGTCCACTATCCTAGGATTTGAAAGAATGTGACCGTTGTCGCGTTGTCGTTGTGCTGCCAGATTGGTTACTCGTAGAACTCCGTCTTCTTCGATGTTTCATGCTCATGAAGGATACAACGGATTTCATGAGACAAAACCAGGAGGTTCCTTGCTCGGATCGTTGTTTCGGATTGTGAGAAACACGTGTCTCATCCACATGCCCACAAGTGCTCTCTACGTCAGATCTGACTTGAGACAAGAGGTCTCTTCACTTAGAGATTTGTGGATCGTGATCACGTTTCAAGAGGTAACCATAAGTCTCATGTGTGATCTTTGATGAAACGACATGGGAATGACTCCCATGTCATGTGGTTTCATCGAAAAATTTTACTAGTATGACTAGTTGACCTAAATCGTATACGATGTAATCTCCACGCTTCCGTGATACGCGGGGCGAAATCCTTGCCTTCATCAGGCCCTCTCGAACTTGAAAACGAGCGAGGTGTAATTTCCTCCCCTGAATCCCAGATAAGCTGAGTGTGATCGAACCTGGACTGTTGACGAGACGAGGCCGGTGATAGCGGAAAAGACTCTAGCAGTTCAGATGACGCCAAAAAGAGGTCCAATCTCGAGCGGGACCTGGAGTTGTACCACGTAGACCAGGTGTCAGGAGCATCAATTACCTCAAGTTGTAGTTTCTCCAACAATTCTGCAAAATCTACAGACCTCGAGTCTTGCCTCACAAGCAAGCCATGATAATTCGATCACCATAAACATGAACTAATTTCACCGCAAAATTGCTAAATTGTCTGAAGAGGACAAGAACCAAAAAAACCATAATTGAGCGTGCTCTTCCGACATTTAAATTTACATCGGATAGTAAGATGGTTGGGAGAATCGGTGACACATATTATGTCAATAATATCTGCAATGTCTTGGCCTCGGGCAAAGATGATCAATCAAATGCCACATTGTTGCCAGGGATATTGCCGCTATCATGGAATAAGGATGACTCTCTCTAAATGAGATTGTTGGCCGGGTGGTCAAGAAAGCCCCCGAGGGAAATGTCGATGACTAGTAGATGGTTCTGCCACTGGAGAGGTCTCCATGAACTTCAACACCACAGGCATGTGCCACCGAAAAAGGCTATTCCATGATCAGTATATGGCCTATTGCCGATAACCTATAATAGGATGTGAACACGGAGTAATGGGCGGCTACTGATGACATTTCTCGATTTTGCTTAGTTTACACTGCATTATTGTGGCTCGGTCATTATTTCGAAATCACCCTCTCCCAATTCTAATCCTTCTATAGCAGGTGCTTCTTTGTCCTTGGCACCAAGCTAAATTGTACCGTGAATCAAGTATTACTAATCAGCTTCCCAAAATGGCATTGAATCTATATAAATACAACCATCTGGAAGAACTCCATAGAGCCATCAAAATCGGGGAAAGAACCTTGGTTTGGGCCAATCCCACGGTCACTACTCTTGGAAATTAAGAGCATCAAAACTAGCAGGTGGGGAAAACTTACAAAAACAATACTTCAGCCTAGGTCGACAGCATCGGATGAGGCGTTGCGGCGTCCCGTCGTGGGCGTTCCGGCGTCGGCGGTGGCTAGATCGTTGAGGCGTCGGCGTCGGCGTGGACAGGTAGATGGGAATTTGGGTGTCGGGCGTTGATGACCAGAG
Source organism: Ottelia alismoides (assembly GCA_037367405.1). Classification (NCBI taxonomy): domain Eukaryota; kingdom Viridiplantae; phylum Streptophyta; class Magnoliopsida; order Alismatales; family Hydrocharitaceae; genus Ottelia; species Ottelia alismoides. The sequence goes on from JAZKJV010004702.1 coordinate 231,606, forward strand.
GAAGGGGGAGGCGTTGTTGATGGCGTAGACCGGTATCTACTTTCCAAAATAATATTTCTTGATCAGGATTTTCGAAGCATGTTTTAAATGGACAATAGCTTAGGGATGAAAATGGATCGGATACGGATCGGATATGCCTCTTTCCATATCCATATTCGCTTTATTTCTATCGAATACGGATACGGATTTGATTTGAATATGTATTATGAAAATCATATCCTTAAAAATACGGATACGAATCCGAATCGGATATTTATCGAATCCAAATACAGATCGAATAAAGAGCGGATCTGAATATGGATCGAACAAAGAGCTAATCCAAATATGAATCGAATAAAGAGTGAAATCCAAATATGGATCCAATAAACATTGAATCCGAATAGAGATCGAATAGAGACCACATACGAATATAAACTGATTTTTTTATCAAAGTTCATAATGATTTTAAAAATAGCAATGAAATATTAATAAGTTGCATCATGAAAAAGGAAGTGTTGAGGTGACCTACATTCTTGACCGAAAGCAAAAAAGGGGATAGGATTTAATAAGTTTTGTCCATGCTCATCTCTCTGAAGAAACATGAATTTATTAATATAATTAATATATTGTACTTATAATGTATAATATTAATATAATAGCATAAGGTTGCGGTTTATATTATATTAACTAATATATAAAATAATATTGAATATTGTATTCGGATATCCGGATCCGAATCCGGATATTCAAGCCATTACCATATCCATATACGTATTCGGAAAATTTTTACAACCCATATCCATATCCGATCCATATTCGGTTAATATTCGGATACGGATATCCATATCCAGTAATTTTTCGAATACGGTAAGCGGATATTCGGATATATCTGTATCCGTTTTCATCCCTACAATAGCTTATAAATCATGTTTTCATCCCTACAATAGCTTATAAATCATTACTTGTTCATTTTTTAATTTATGGAAATTCAAAGGATGGTTAATCGTCATAGTATTATCGTGCATTTGAAAGGAGGATATTAATAATCGTGTTTTCTTTAAAGAGTCTACGTATAAAATTAATCAGACGCCTCATTTCATGGATGTTAAGAATGACTTTGGAGAAGTTTCTGAAGTGGGAAATAATACATGGAGTTTAGCATTAAGTATATGCACAAATGTTTGTAAAACCATTGCTTCTCTCAAGCAAATTGTAATAACCACTCAATAATGATGCTTAAAGATAATGGTGACAAGGAAGAAATCCTCATGTCATATGGTGTCTTCGCCCATTAAATGACATGGGTTGGTACTCCACTCAATATGGGGTGTTCAAAATATCCAGGTCAAGTGGGTATCTTACTTGAGTCGTACATTTTGACCCTAAATTCAAGATTACCCATTTAAAAATACCGGGTCAGATACTCAATATGTCATGACTCATGCTCATCTATAATATTTAAGTTGAATAGTAGGTACTCGTGGTTGTCCGGTTTAAAATTTCCACTTACCCATTGATCCAAAAGAAAGCAATAGGTTAAATATGGTACAAACATAGTTGTTCCATTATTGATATTTGTTCTATAATAAGAATATAGATTGTGAATACAGATATCAGTAAATATGAAAAACGTAAAACCATAGAATAAAAAAGATAGAAATATGAAATTAATCGAAATTGATACAGCTATTAGAAGAAATATAAATAGGTTATCTTATATCTACTTGCAAATGGAAATACTGGTGTGTCTTTCTATTTGTATCCGTATCCATTTTGAAATAGATATAGATATAGATGCCAAAATATGAATAAACAGATACGGTAATGAGTCGAATACTCGATCTCACACGTTAGTGGATACGAATAATTATATTGTAGGACTAATGTTTCAGTTGAATACTCTTACAATAAAATATGAATAAACAAATACGGTTATAAAAATCACACACTCGACCCTACATGTATGCAGTCATAAATAATTTCACCATAGAATTCATTATGTTTCAATTGAATACTTTTGTAATAAAATTATGAATAAGTGATACCGTGATAAAGCGGATAGGTTAAACATCCGCATATATAAATAATTTTACTGTCTAAATCATTAATAATATTTCAGTTGAATACTCTTGCAATCAATTATGAATGAACAGATACTGTAATGAATTGGGATCTCGAGCATACATATCTACAGATATGAATAATTGTATCATATAAAACACTAATACTCTTTCAATTGAATACTCTTGTAATTGGCTCATAGTCTATGTCTAATTAATCTCCTCTTACCTATGGACTTATGCAATCTAATTCATGCACCTTTTTTATTTTTGATTTTCACATGTATCTTTATCACATCTTCGACATTTATTAAAATTATCGAATGATACAAGAATATGATGATTGATTTTGTAAAATAGCATGCTCAACTTAAATATATGTTATTGATATAAATGTAATTAGATGGATGATGTGCATATCATTTCTTCTTGGAAGAGATATTCCATGGGTACCTGTGGGTACTCGTTATCCATTCAAATGATCCAGTACCCATCAAATATGGGTATCCATTGGAACGAGTCAGGTCGACTCATACCTCAGTAATGATAGGGTAGGACAGGGCAATGAGCAAGCAGATCGGGTACTCGTCCCGTGGACACCGCTGGTTCTCAATAGGAGATAGTTATGCCTCGTTTTCCCACTTTCTTCAGTTGTACTCTCCTTCCTCTCACTTTTCTTACATATGCCACTCATTTTTCATATAAAAAGAAAGGCAAAGGTGGAAGGGAGAGAACGAGGACATTCTATTTCTCAAGGTAGATAGCATTCTATTTTGTACAAACTAACCTAGACACAGTAAAGTAGTCATAGGCACAAGAACTATCTATGTATACTAAAATTATTCGCACATTGAGTGGTATCTTCTAAGTCATGTCTCCATGATACTTGTTTTTGTTCATTCTCTTTCTACAAAGTCTCAGTGTTGGATGGATCGAGTCAAGTAGAACACTAGATTTGAGCTTTATTATGTGGTAACATCTACGGGAATGACACATCAGTTTATCTCCAACATCTTTGAGGTGTTCATCATTCCTCGCATGATAGTAGGGCCATCAAATGTGCTTAAAGGATCTTCGCCTTCTCCCATGCAACAAATAGCTTCCCAAGGATCCACATATCCTCATCAATTTCTACATCATGTGATCTCACCGACCATGAACGACAATGACGGGGACATCATACACACACTCTTAAGCACCTTAGACATGCCCTAGCATAATTAAGTTACATTGAGGCCTCGATCACTTACAGTGACAGGGCGAGCAGTCACCATTGATCACTTAGGGCACGATAGAAATAGTGGGTCCTCATGTGCTTTCCATTTTATGATCATATGTAACTATGTATCCCTTAACCACGAACTTGTTGGTTATCGTTGGACCTGGCTTCGACCAAGCCCACTCCTCTGCACCAAGAGCTATTATGTTCACATTCCTTATCCTAGAGCATAGGGTGTGACGCAAGGGCTAATGTGGGGGTCGGGTGTTGTTGCTGGGGGGTGCACTCGAGAACATTTATTCCTATAAGGTTCTTGTCCCCTTTTAGATGTCCAAGGTCTCTCTTCTAAGGTACATCAAGGTTCGTCCAAACTTTAAAGAACTCCATAACCTCCTCCAAGCTCCTCTAGGTCCCTTTCTACTTCAAAGGGTTAATGTGAACCCCCTAGGATCCGGGTGCCCATTTACAGCACTTTCGCAGCATTATATTCACTAAAGATCGTAGTATTGAAAATGTGGGGAAATTTCGCGCTTTTCTGCCATGACATTCACACTCAGATAAATAAACCACATTCATCAGAATCAACAAAGACAAAAGTCACCAAAATTTTATTCCATTCATTTTCATAATATCAATACATGTACATCAGAAGCCGACAATTCATTCATACATGTGTCCCAATATATATATATATAGATAGATATACAGAAGAGAAATAACATATACATCATATCTGACCAAAAGCCGAAACAAAAGAAACATATTGTCCGGTATAAACCCTATCGCCTAGAATCATCAATCGCTACTGAGCAGCAGGCCCTTTGCCTGCCAAAACATGTTAGGAAAGAAGAGGCGTCAGCGGACGCTGGTACCTCTCAAAAACTTATAAAATAAACACGCATTTAATATGTTCAAAAGCAAGCAAGTAGAAAGGCAGGAACAACTCCAGTTTACATCTATTTGTGTAAGTAAAAAGGTTTTCAAGTCTCTTGTAAGCATCTCCCATAAGCACCCATTATTCCAACATTTTTCATATATATAACATATTTATTTTGTAATCAAATGTTCATAACTGTATGAGTGTATGTATATATATATATATATATATATATATATATATATATATCTTGATCATCATATTGACCAGATATCATATCAGTGGATTTGACAATGTGAAAGAAGGGATTGGAAATGTTTATAGATTTACTTGATTCTCAAGTCCAATGGATAGTCATTTCCTATCAACACAACTTTTGATAGTAATTTCTCCAAATCTTAACTTCAACTGTCTTAGATGTAACTCTAGATGATGTAGATATAGATATTGATGATTTGGATGTAGAATCGCCAAGTCTGTTGGTGAAAGTAAAACTCAAGCGGTGAGGTAGCCTACAAATGGCTCTTCTGTCTCGCCCTCTAATTGGAAGTGTGGTCCAATAGAGGGATAGGTCTACTCCAAAACTACGCCACTGAGACGGGTGAGAGAGACTCTCCGGAAATGTCGCTCTAGAAAACGGCCCGACTAGTACGGGCGAACGAGCTCGTACGTAAAACTGAAAATCGAGGATCCCCTGCCTGGGTATCCTAAAACAGAGGGTCAGCGGAACTAGTCAAAAGTTGGGATCCCAACGAGGCGTAAAAACACTGCGAGCTCGCATAAAACCGTGAAGGGACTGGGATCCTAGACCCACGCACTTGGCGGTCGCTGCCCGAACTAGGCTTCCTATCTCCCGCCCAGCTAAGGGTCACCGCACCCTCGCACGATCAGGTGTGAGGATCACCATAACCGGCACTAAAATTATTAGTCATTATTGATACATCAATGCCTACTTAATTCTTCATTCTTTCTTGGCCTTTGATGTGGTTAACTTTACTGATCTAGATATCTGGTAGGCAATCTTATGAATGGTGATCAATAATTAATAGGTAATGCCTAAAGGATGATTTTGTGAAGATAAATAGTTTTTGCGATCACATGGATCATTTATTTTGTTATTATTTTACTGCTTTAAAAACTTTCATAACCTAAGAATCGTGTGTATTGGAATATCAAAAAAATTTCTCCTCATTAAGGGGCCAGACTAATCTAAAGCCGTAAGCAGGTGCCCTCCAAATTCCACTTTTATCATAATTGTACTTGATTTCGTAGGGACTTCCAACTCTACTAATCTCTCTTCTTGAAGTGAGAAACTTTGCAGACAAAAGACAGATTTTTCCGAACTTGAGAGATAAATTAAATCCTTTTATCATTATACCAAATCTTTGTTTGAGTTTAGAACACGATTTCAACACTTGATTTAGGGAACATCAATATTTGTCTAATGCCCACGATCATGTATTTGACATTCACAACATAACTTTTTCTTAATCAACAGTGGTGCTTATGAGCATATAATTAAAACTTATTACTTTTAAAGATTGAATATCCATAAAGTAAGGCCCCCTGATCATGAGGTAAGTTACCTAAAGTCATGTTGTAATTCTCCTGTCTAATTCTGTATAGGAAATGCACTATGAGATAAGAGATTCCATTTCTTGCGGTATTTAGCAGCATTTCTTTGATGGTTTTATTAAGAGTTTTCAAAAAAAAACTCCAGTCATTGACTTCAATGTCTCAAGTCGTTGTCTTTCTGTGTGGCAAGTCTAACATGACATCAGAACTATTAATGGGTTGTTGGAGCCGTTTGCTTAGTTGGTGGTTTGATATGTAGCATCTCTTGTTTTCTATGATGATATTGAGACACAATTGAGCCTTACGATGTTGGAGATTGTTAGTTTCAGAAGTCTGATTCCTATACAAGTGTGGGTCCATCAAATTTCAAGATAAATATGCCATAAAACTTAGAGGCAGAAAGGTTTGAAATACAAGTTCAATGACACAAAAATGAAGCGTGCATGGTTGAATGAAATATTTGTACAACCATGCAATATCTTGTGTGAAAACTACAACTGAAAATCTTTATATATATATAGCAGGTTAGGTTACAGTATCCATAGAAATAAATTTTCAAAATTTTTTTTATAATGAATAAGCAACAGAAGCCATTATCAATATGTATTCAGGAAGTAAAATGTTATTTCATGAATTTCTATCCCAAAACTCGTAACAAACATGAATTTAATTGTGTAAAAACTCATACATGGCAACAAAGATTGTGAGGGAATGTACCTTGGATTAATAGGAATGGAGGAAAAAGAGAAGTTTGATTTGGTCTTGTATGTAGCAGCCTTCAAGAGGAGGAGTAGCAGTGAGTTGTTGTCTTTGGCATCCAATTGATCATCTCCAGCTGCTGGACAACAGCAATTTGTAGGGGAATGAGAGCAAAAAGAGAAAAAAAGGGGCTGGAACTGCCCTCTTGGCTGGAAATGGAAGAAAAAAAAGAATGGAATTTTGAGACAATAGGAAGAAGAAGGAGGAAAGTCCTTGCCGTTGGAATTTTTGGTAAAAGTGGGGAGGAAAATAAGGGGACATTGAGATTTATATAATCAAGGGGAGGGATTTCAATGGTTGACAAGTGGAGAGGGATATAAAACCAAGTGTTGTGTAATTAAAGTGACAAATGGGCTGAGAGAGAAGTCAAAACTCACGGCTGGAATTTGTGGTTATTTATTTATTATATATTTTTTTGGCTGAATGTGTTGTAGTAGAATTTAATTATATATAATTTTTGAAATTCAAAAGTCTCTTTATTTGTGATACTAATGTTGACTGTATTCGCACCACGAATGTCGGAATTCGATGCAAAAAATCTCGATTTGATCGTTTTTCAATGACGATTGAAATGAGTATAATATTGATATACTTTTGATTGGGTTTGGATCTCCGAACTTTTTGAGATACGATTTTGATTTGGGGTTAAATTTTACGAAATTAAAATATCAAACAACCTCCGATTGACGAACGGTCAATTCCGTTGGTCTTGTTTCGTTGAATCGTATTTTTAGGCGGTCTCGATTCTTTTCGCAGTTTCTGAATTTACGTTATGGCTTTTTCGCGACACGCATTACGATGTGACCGATTTTTGGTCGATTTCGTTCGAAGGACTTCTGATTCACGATCAATTGATTGTTTCAGGTTGTCTAATGTTATCAAATAACTTTACTGGTTTAATCGGACCCTAATCGGGTCGGGTTCGAGTTTGTGCAGGTTCGGATGTTACAGTTAAAGACCTCTAGAATTATAACATTACCTTCATTATTGTGTGCCCAATGGTGGTTTTATGATTCACCCTACATTATGCTCAAATTTGTCTAAATTCATAGGTAAATACAAACATAGAATACATAAAAATAATTAAACAATATAAAGCACTTGTCAAATAAAATGGCATAATTGAATTTCATTGATGTATAAGCAAGTCCATTAAAGGCAAACTAAGAAAAGAAATAAAAGAGTATTAACTTTACATGTACATTAAACCTATATGTACATTGAGTAAATAGAGAATCTTCTTGATTATCTACGTAGCATATATTAGCTTCAGTCGACTTGATTCCAATTTCCAACAATATTAGTAATAAAAATGTGAATAAATACAAATCATAAGGTACACATCAACTAAGAAAACAGAAACCCTGATTCCAATTATGTTGAAACTGAAAGTTGATTTTCTTGAGCATATGAACTTCAATCAATTGAACCCTACTCACTTTTAAGGTTGAACATGAAAACCATATCTTTTTAATAAGTATATTATTATGTGAGCAGGTGTCAGTGGAAAGTGGGTTTTAGGACATAATTGATATATGCATCTATGTATTTGTAATATTTGTAAATTAATTTAAATGCATGCATCACTCACTCACTCTTGTATATGTTTTTGTAATTTATTATTATATATATTCTATTTGACACAAATATAAAAAAAGAAATGAAATAAACTCTAAAATTCACATGTATTTTATAGATATGAATCATTAACCCTAATTTTTAAACCCCACAAAACTAATTAATAAAATAAAATAAAAATATGTGTGTGCCTATTAAAGTATATTATGTAAATAGAATATAAAGTCATTATTTAAAATTCAAAAATGAAATTAAGAAATAAAAATCCTCAATACATGTATGCTATACCTTTATTCAAACCCCGAATATCCCAACTTCTTTTAGGAGCCGAATTGGATTTTGAGGTCAATATGGAATTTTAATTCCAACAACTTTCATGAAGAATCCCTACCCCTTTTCTTCCATTTTTGATTTCATATGTGAATGCAAAGATCGAGGTGCCTAATGTCTAGTCTTGGAGGAGCTTGTGGTATCAAACAAGTCGGATCCGGCAATCGTTGTATCGACCCTCTATCGGCTCTCGGTACCCGATCAATGCAAATCAGACAAACAATCAACCTACGAATGATGGCTGGGGCATGCACCGCTTCGTCTTATATTCAATGACCCAGATTAGATCTAGGTCAGCCTTGTAATCTGATGGTAATGGAGGCGACTAGAAGAACAACCAAGAACACAACCCTGGAGCTTCTTTAATCGACGATATCTCCAGCATTTGATCACCTTCTTCAGCTCTAACAAGCCCAGCAGCTTCCTATTGGTACGCCACACCTACAGAGGGTCTTGGAATGCATCCAGGTCCCAATGATGGGGGCCTAGGGATCTATTGATTCCATGCAACCTGGAGTAGATTGCTTCACTTGAATCGAGCCCTAGAGGGATCATCAGGTGCACGGACCTGCAACAAAAGAACAAGGGGCTCGAGGGGTTTCTCCTCAGCTTGGTTTGAAGCTGATATGCACTAGGCAATGATGTGGGAAGAGGAGCTCCAATGTGCGATGGAGGAAGATTTGCTCTCCTTGATTTTTGCAAATCAAGGGTGGAAAGATGGGGGTTCGATGGAGAACATGGTGAGGAACAAAATGGGGGTGAAGATGGGGTCAGAACAAGTCAATTCCACGGCAGAACAAGGGATGTATCCTAATGCTCTAACGAACGATGAAATTGGAATTAAACCTAAACTATTAATTAAATGACTAAAATAAACACTAAGCTAATTGCAGGGATACAATTACACTAAAAATGCAAGAGAAATTAGCTCGAACATGATTAAAAGTCAAGGAGCAGATGAGCTCCACCGGAGGTGCTCCAGCGAGGCGGATCATGCCTTCTTCTTCCTTTTCCACATTGACAAGTCCGGGGAACTCCTCGTTGTCACCAAGGGATTCAACTCAACGAGTCCTATTGGGGTTATGACAGGAATAAGGGGACCAAAGCCAAAATTGGAGGTTTGGTTTTATTTATAGACAAAGTGTGAGCATGGAAAGATACATGCCATCGATTGAGTGCTTGTTTGATTGTTGCATAGGATGGCATGGGTCACGCCCTTGGATCTGGGTACCCATTTACACGACACTTGCAGCATTAGATTCATTAAATGATTGTATTATGTTGAAGAAATTGAGGGTTAAATTTTTGCATTTCAAAATGACATCATAATAATGTAAATAACCACATGGCTAACAAGAGTATCACCAACTTTCTATTGCATTAATTTTCATATAGTTTACATGTAATAAAAAGAAATATTACATCATGTACATGTATCCCAAAATATAGAAGAGAAGAAAAAGCATTATACATTAGTTGAACAAAAACTACAAGTGTACCGTCGAGTATAACAGTGGAAGCCCGAGTCCATCTTCCAGGTACTGCGATGTAAATCTTGAGTCTCTATCAAACACCACCTCGCGTGGTATACTGTGTAGCTTGATAATGATATGCACATATAGCATGTCTAATATGGATGGAGTGTAGGTCATGCTGACAGGTATGAAATGGGATGACTTGGTCAACCTGTCAACAATGACTCAAATAGCATCATGGTTGCTTGGTGTCTTCGGCAATTCAGTGACAAAATCCATAGAAATACTCTCCCACTTCCACTCAGGAGTGGGGAGAGACTGCAATAACCATGGTGGTCACCTGTGCTCAGCCTTGACCATCTGATAGGTCATGCATCTGCTAACATGGTGTGCTACATCATGCTTCATCCTGTCCCACCAGAAATGTCGGTGCAGATCACGATACATCTTTGTGCTGCTAGGATGAATAGACAATTGTGAACTGTGTGCCTCATCAGGAATGTTTCTGCATAACTACTGATCATTTGGCATAACGACCCGTCTAGCCTTCCACAGGATAGACTTTGTCACAACAAAATCATTAATCTTGTCCTTGACGACACACATGTATCTGTCTTGGCCAAGGATATGACTTTTGACCTTCTACTATGTGATCCCACAAATTTATGAATCGTGGAGGTATGATAGTAGATATGGATGCACTCTCTTGAGGATGCCAATTAGTCAAAGCTGCGAGGATATCCCACATGTATAGCCAGTTTATCGTACCCTCTCCATGAGATCTTCTGCTAAGTGTATCTACCACCATGTTTCCCTTACAGGGGTGGTAAGAGATCATGCAGTCGTAGTCTTTCAGTAGCTCAAGCCACTTGTATTATCTCATGTTCATCTCCTTCTGATCGAAAATACTCCAGGCTCTTGTGATTTGTGAAAATCTCGAAATTCACCCCATAGAGATAGTGGCGCCAAATCTTCAAAGTGAAGACAACTGCCACCAACACCAAGTCATTGGTGGGGTAATTCCGCTCATGAGGTCTTAACTAATGTGATACGTATGCAATCACGTGACCTCACTACATTAGCTCTGCTCCTAAACCTTCTCCCGAGGCATCTATATATACTGCATAATCATGGGTGCTTGAAGGTAGAGAAAGAATGCGTGCAATAGTTAATCTCCCCTTCAAGGTCATGAAGGCATGTTTACATAAATCATCTTTGATAAAAGGAACTCCCTTTTGTGTCAATCATACCAAGGGAAGAACAATGCATGAAAATCCGTAGACAAAGTGTCATAATAGCCCGTTAATCCAAGGAAGCTCCAAATATGAGTGATTGTCTTGGGTTGCTCCTAAGACATGACTGCCTCAATCATCGAGGGATCAACTGCAATACCTGCTTTAGAAATGACATGCCCAAGAAATGAGACCTGGGATAACCAGAACTCACACTTGCTGAACTTGGCATACAACTTGTGCTCTCATAATGTGTCCAAAACTATCTTCAGATCATTCGCATGATCATTCTGAGAATAAATAAACACATCATCAATGAATACCACCACAAACTTGTCTAGGTATAGATGGAAGATCATGTTCATCATGTCCATGAATGTTGCAGTGGCATTGGTGAGACCAAACAACATCACCACAAACTGGTAGTGCCCATATCGAGTCCTGAAAGCTGTCTTCAGAATATTTGAGTCTCGAATCCTTAGTTGACGGTAGCCAGATCAAAGGTTGATATTCGAGAACACCGAAGATCCCTGAAGCTGACTGAATAAGTCATCGATGCACGGCAAATGATAATGGTTTTTCACCATTCACTTGTTCAACCGCCGGTAATCAATATACAATCTCATCAATCCATCCTTCTTTCTGGCAAAAAATCTGGAGCACCCCATGTTGAAGTGCTCGACCTCACAAAGCCTAAGTCAAGTAACTCCTGCAACTGCACTTTCAGCTCTCTCAACTCGACTGGTGCCATGCGATATGGAGCCATCGAGATCAATTATGTATCATGTAATAGTGTGATCTCGAACTCAATCTCTCTTTCAGTAGGTAACCCTGGTAACTCATCAGGAAATACATCAGGGTAGCCTGATACTACTCATATGTCCTGGGTCATTGACTCATGATCGGATGTCTCTCAAACAAATGTTAAATATGAATCACATCCCTGATCAACAAGTCTCTGAGCTCTCAACACTGAGATATATTCCATTTTGAAGTCATGTAATGTACCCTCAAAAGTGAACTCGGGTAAACCTGGAATCCTGAAGAAAACCGTCTTCCTGAAGCAATCAATAAGAGCATGATGAGTTGACAACCAATCCATGTCAAAATCAAGTCAAACTCATCGAGCTGCAGTAGCAGACAGTCTACAATATCTTTTAACTGCCCAATCAGCACTGGTAAGCCTCTAATTATTAGTGAAATGATAATAACTGGCCACCTGGCCCACTGATGTGGTAAGGAGGATATAGAGCCTCTGCAAATCTACCTAATGAAGCTAGTAGCCTCGAAGTAATGAAGGAATGCATAGATACATAATCAAATAAAACATGGAAAGGTTGGCTCAAGACTGAGACCATATGTTTCACCACAGTAGCCGCTGATTGTGCCTGCTCCTCGATCACTGTATGTAGCTGTCCATGTCTAGCTGGTACTATACTCGAACATGCCATGCTCTGTGTCTGTCTCGACGACATCCTGAAGTTGGAATTTCTACCATGGAAACTCCCAGTATGTTATTATTGCGGCTGCGAAGGCATTGATTGTGATCGAGGCTCACCAGAAGCGTGTGGACACTAATATCGATAATAACCCCACTCATTGCACAAGTAGCATCTTACAGATTGGGTAGGCATGGTAGTCGTGTCTGCACTCTGAGTCAGTCCAGTTGGGGGTCTGTCCACTCTCTGTGACCCAGACGGTCGTGATGAACTGATGCCATGTCCGACAAGTGCTCCTCCTATAGTAGATGTTGGAGATGAGTGAGCACTGCCTAAAAATGTCGAACTTGAAGGACGAAACCGCCTGGCTGACCTCTGCTGCTGGAACTATCATCAAATTGGTCCAAAAGATCATTGTGGCTTAGGTGCTGCTCTAGACGAGCTCCTGAAATGTCTCTCTCGTGTATCCTCAAACTTCTCCGTTGCACCAGTAGCCTCGGAGATAGAAGTGATACGTCATCCTACTAGCTTCTCCTGCACCCCTTCCCTCATACCTCTAATGAACTTTTCCAGAATAGGTGAATTGATGTATGCATGTTTTAATCTCCCAAATAGGAGACCAAGAGGTATAATTGTTATAATTTTTTGTTCAGATTATGTAGAATGTTTATATTTCTCTTCTGTCACTTTTTGGGAGACATGTATACAATTAATATTCTTTTTGTTACATGTAAACTATATGGACATAATGTAATGAAAAATTGGTGGCACTTCTTGTTGGCTCTTCTGGCTGGCTCTGTGGTTGTTTACATCAATTATGAATGTCATTCCAAATTCCAAAATGCAAAAAAATTTCCCCTCAAATTTAACATTATGTTGTCTTTTAATGGATTTAAATGTTACAAGTGTCGTGTAAACGTGTACCCGGATACGCAGGAGTCACAACGTGATGGACCATGGTATGTGGAAGAGGTTTAGTGAAGAAATAAGAGCGTTTTGAGCTCAGGACCATGCACAAAAATTGGGCAAAAGTTAGTGGGAGCATGCTCTGACAAGGTTAGCTAGAAGGGGAAGGACAATTGACCTATGTAAACTTTCCTTGGCCTTTGGTTGGTCCACGTGGACCAACCAGAAAAATGCAGGGCTAAAACCCTTATTAAATCGATAAGTAAGAATAAATGAATTTATTAATTAAAAGTCAAAACATAAAATGTTTCTTATTTTATGTATTATTTTATGGATATTTTTATTTATTTTTACAATAAATTTTTTTAGGTGTTAATTTTTACAAGTATATACATAGGTATAAATAAAAATATTTTAGGTATTTTATTTTTATTAATTTTATTATCATATTTACATATCTTATATATTTATAATGTATTTAAATACATATTTATAGATTTTTATTTTATTTTTCTGGTCTTATTTGTATACTTAAATAAATTGAGGTATATATAGTATAGTTATAGTATACTTATATATTTTAACACCTTATTTATTTTAATGCATTTTATTATTTTTATGTTTATTTTTTAGTATATTTCAATTAATATTTACAAGTATTTAAAAATATAAAAAAGTAAAAATATAAAGAATAAATAAAATGGATAAAATGCTCATGTACACAATACAATGGGACCCCCGAAGTTGACTCCCGCGCAACTTAACTCATTTTTTAATGAAACCACCTTCATTATAAAGTAGTTTATTTTTAAGAACAATAAAGGTGAGTTTGATGAATTTATAGTTCATATAGAGTATATATAGATCATTGAAGTTTAGTTTATGCCTTTTTCATTTGCATGTCCCCGCTACACTGTGCACTATTTTTATGTGCAATTATTTTTCTATTTTTCTATGTATTTTATTATAAGTTTCTTATAGAGCATTTTATTATTTGAGGTGTGTAAAATGGATAATAAAATCGATGAATTTTGACCTATATTCGTTTAATAAATTAGGGTTTGTGTGTATAATTATGTACAATTAATCACTCTATCTCCCCCTATTTTATTGTTGGTGTACCAAGTCAATATTGACATGGTCTCGGGGTTCATATATTTTCAATACTTCATTTCCTTTTGTCTTTCCTTTATTCTTTTATTCTGGAATTAAATACTTATATTTATACAGTATTTATAGGTCGTATAATGATTATTGTGTACAGTTTACTGTTGTTTTCATGCATTTAACTAGGTATTTAAGGTCAAAATGAAAGAATAAAGGTGATGAAATAGAGATTCATCACCTCCTATACTTTTCTTTTTAGTCCCTAGCAAACACTTTATGATAATGAGCGCATAAACAAAAAATAAAGAAAAGAAAAAGAAAGAACTTAGAATAATTTTGACTCTTAAACTTATCTGAATAAAATCAGAGTTTGGAGCTCAGTTAAAACCTTTAGATTGTTAGTTTGTTCGAAACTACATTCAGATTAGGAATTGTGACTCAACATCCCTTAGGTTCCATGTTCCTCTACTCAGTTCAACTAAACAGCCTGGTCAGAACTGTCCTTTAAGACGCATACTCTCGTAACCTTGAAATGACAAGTACCATGTGTGTGAATTGTGTTAGATCTTCTCAGACAAATAGATGAACTACCAAGTGGTCTCCTCGTATGATAACTCGTCCTCGGGGAGATGGATATTTCCTTCTGAGTTCATGTATGTACTAGTTCACAACGAAGGAGGGGGGGAGCTAGAAGAAAGGAAAAAGAAGTGGAAATGGACCAGTGTAATCGCATTTCCTTGTGAAGCTCAATCAGTGTGACCAAGTCTCCACCAAGAAGCAGGCCTTTTCTGGAAGCTCAAAAATTTTGGAACTTTTGATGTAGGCTTCATTTGGGACATTTCTTTGTGTGGCATTGCTCTGCATTCTTGTTTTGCCCTGACAGATATAGAATCTTTTGCTCCTTCCATGTTTTGGGGTCTTAGAAAAATTGTGCTAGTAGACCATTCCTCATCCGAAGCTTTATTTCAATCCATTCTCCAGTCGTTAGATGCCTCTGCTACCAGAAGAATAGAGGGTTGAAGTACCGTTTTTAGTAGTTTCCAAGAATGGTTCCTGAGCCACCATTAACGAAGCGACCTTGTATCATCCTGACTTAGACTCCGAGATATTTCAACAAACCATTTTGGTCGAGCTACGTCTGAGTATGTAGTCTCAAGTCAAGCTATTGTCTCAAGGGTCATACGGATGACATGAAATGTGCTAGTTAGCCACATTGAATTGACTCATCAATACAGTCTAATTGAACCTAACAAATTAAATCAAAGTGACCTAGTGTCTCACTTTTAGTCCTTAATCAGTTCCTCTAAAATAAAATGGATTAAGGTCTAGACCAAGCTCCAATATCCAGAATTTATTTATACTTATTCAATTGTCATTATGATTCCATAAAATACAAATACGATTCAAGAAGATATTTTTGTGAAATACATTTTTAGTTTTGTATTTTTTTATGGATTTTTTGAAAATTTTTAGGAGTTTTTGAAAATATTTTGCAAAATTTCATAGGTTTTGAAATTTTTGAAATTTTTAGGGATTTGTAATAGAGGTTAGTGAAAGATGTATTGATGAATCCTCATTTTATCACCATTATTCTTTTATTTTGAACTTAAATCCCTCGTTAAATACATGTATATATCATTAACTTGTCAAAATAAACACTCTGTAAATTGTACTAAATATTGTCTAAAATAATGTATAATTAATGTATTTAAATCAAAAATAAAAGAATAGAGGAAAAAATGAGATACCAAAGCTATTGAATGACCCTAGAACCCAAGACCTAGCATGGTGACTTGGTCGACAAGGAATAAAGTAAGGGGAGATAGGGCATAAGAATTGTACAAAAAAATACATAAAACCCCAGTTTTTAATTCATCAACAATTACATTTTGGGGCCTATTTTATTTTATTATTTTTACTCTTCAAATAACAAAACCTTGAACATGAATATTGTAGATAAAAATACAAAGAAAAATGCAAAATTTATTTCACTAAAAAATAATGCATAGTGTGCCTGGGACATACAAAATAAAAAGCCAAAATAAAACTTTTATAGACCTGTATCTTTTCCATATTGTATCAAAATTGACCAAATCTCCTTTAATTGTGTATAAAATTTAATAAGCTATTTAATGAAGGTGATTTCATTCAATTTTAAGTTAATATGCAAAAGTTTGGTTTTGGGCCCTCATTGTGCAATATACATGTATATTATATTCAATATGTTTATTATTTATATTTTTAACTTTATTTTATTTTTATAAAATTTTAAATATTTTTTAAAACACATGTGTATAATTAAAATAAAATAAAACAACTAAAAAGGAAATAAAATTAATAAAGTATCTCAACACATAGGTAAAGTATACCTATATATACCTATAATATTTATGTATATACTTAATTAAGTATACATATAAATTCAAAAAAATACAAAAACCTAAATATGTACTTAAATAAATTAAAAATATACAAAATACATCTATATAATAATAAAATACAAAAGATAAATTAAAGATAAAAATACCAAAATACATGTATTTTTACATATATTTATACATGTAAACATTAACCCATAATAAAAATCCTCAAAAAATAAATAAAATATGTATAAAATACTACATTAAATTACAAACATTTTTATATTTTAACAAAAATTAATTAATTCATTTATTACTTCTTATTCGTTTTACACGGTATTTCTAAATTGGAATTTTCTTGCTGATCCACGTGGTCCAACCAGAATCCTCCCTCTATTGACTGGGGTCAACTAACCCCTTAATGAACACGATTTTCACCTCTTTAATAGATATATCTAGTATAAGAGATGAAAAACCAATATATCAAAAAGAACAACTCTTGAATATTGTGGAGAATTTTTACTTGGTAAGTATACCAAGGTTGAACACAAGGAACATACTATTTTTAGTTGCACAGTTTTAAATTAATCAAAGTAATTTTTTAATTGCAATATTTGATCTCCGAGTCAGAAAATAAAACAAATAAAAAGAATATGAAATATTGTAGATGAAATTGGATGTAAAAGTGAAGCACATGATCTGTGATTCTGATTTTAATCCCAACAATATTAATCAATATCCTCAAACATTGATCACAGATCAAAAGGAATAAATTCAAGAATTATGTATCAAATGATGTTCAGGCGACTTGCTTTAAAGATTAGTCGGTGAATAATCCTACAAATAAAGAGATCGTTGGATGAATTTATCTAAGGATAATTTTACCTCTAAACGCCCTTGTAATTTACTCTTCAAAATTAATCTTCAATTACACACAGATTAAATTGATTCCTCAATGAATAATAAATAAGTTTTATCCTTGGTTAAGCCCATGCAATAAGAGAACAAGCCCCTTAGAATAGTATGTACATATGTATTTCAAATCAAATAATCTTCCAATTTAATCAGGCTCTATCGTGATTTAATCCTCAAGGAATAATTAAAAAATAACAAGGAATTAAATCGATCAATTTTCTTTGGATAAGATCCTGCAAACTTGAGTCAATTTATCTTCAAAATATGTCTGCAAATATCTCAATAATAATTGTAATCTAGCCTGCACAGATCAAAATAATCTTCAAATAATAAGTGGTAATAAGAAGCCTTTGACCTATTCATAAAATATATAAAATGATAGAGTACTCAACAAATCAAAATGACATGTTGTGCGCTAAAATCAGAACTCAAATAAGAATGATATGTTAAATTAAAATTCTAGGGACTACAATGCTATAAGAATAAATATTTTCTTCTCAAATCAATCCATGGAGGATTTATATGTAATTTACAAAGTTGCCTTAGCTTTTCTGTAATTTGCCCAAGCGGGCACGTACTGAGCACGTGGTTCTAAAACGGTAGGGGTGCTTTTGCAATTTTGGAGGAGGTCAATGACCTTGACACAAATTACCCCCACTGCACATGGTGGGGTTGGTTTGGGGGCAGAGGCAGAGGCTCGAGACACGAGCCTACACGTGGTGGCTTGCGGGTGCTTCGGAGGCTCGAGCATCGAGGCGTGGGTCGAGGCTCGGCGATGATGTGTGGAGGATGGAGAGCCAACAGATCAAGGGATATTGCCTGATCCAATGGCAGTGACGGGGGATGGCTGACGGAGGAGCCCGACAGAGGTGGGCGGACGACGGAGGGGTTGGTGGCTCAATGGAGGCGTAGTTGACCCCTCAGTTGGCATATGATGCGAGGGAGACACTCGACGAGGGGGAATGCTTCATGCATAGAGGATGGCATGAGCTCCAGGGTAGTGGAGCTGTAGTTCGAGGAGGTGGTGCGTTGGAGGAACTCATGCTTCGTGGAGGCTCATCGGGCAAAGGTGAGCTGCTGGTGAGGCGGCACGATGCACGACACTACAGTAGAGTGGGTGGAGGTGATGGTTGTATGGAGTGGTGCGAGCTCACGTAGATTGAGGTGAGTCGAGGAAAGTGTTGAAGGTGCGATGGCCAGAGAAGGTTAAGACTAGTGAGCGGTGATAGATGTGGTGGACGACGATCGTGAAGGTGGTGCGAATATGATATTGCAACTGAGAAGATGAATAGAGGAAGAACGGAGGAGGCAGAAGTGGACGTATTTGGAGAGAAAGAGGTGGTCGAGGGGCAGAGGAGTCACTTGGGGAAGCAAAGGAGGAGACCCCTTTCTGGTCTTTGCTCAAAAGATCTGATGAAGTTGAGCTCTACAGTTTGGAGAGCTGCAACATGGGCAAACAATCTCTGTGGATCTCACCGCCTCCTCCTCATCGTCTCCTGCAGGCGGACTCATGCCCTAGATGTCATTTGGAGCGGAGCTCCGGCTGGAGGGAAAGGATAGGAAAAGGTGTTTGTCGAACGGAGGCGAAGGCGCAACAACCGTGAAAGAGGAGGTAAGGCGGCGGGCGGCGGTTACGCGGAGGAGGATGTGAGTTGGCGAATGGTCGGTTGCAACGGGAGGAGGAAGAAGGCATGTGCGGCACATGTAACTGGGGGTGAGGAGATGGGTCATGTGCAGGGCACGTGACCTGGAAGGGGAGGTTGGCAGGGCAAGGTCACATGTGGAACACATGACAGAGAGAGAGAGAGAGTAAGTGAAGAGACATAAAACAGAGAGGAAAGAAGAGGGAAAAGGAAAAATAAAAAAATAAATATAAAAATTAAATGAAAATAAAATAAAATAGTAATTAGAATTAAACATTTAAAATAAAAATAAAATAAATAATAAGGACTAAAAATAAATAATAAGAAAATAAATAAAGATAAAAATAATAAATAACAAAAATTAAAAGAAAAATAGAAAAGAAATAGCAAATGAAGTCAAATAAAAAAGTGGTCAGCACGAAAGTTGTTCGTCTCGATGAGATATACAACTTCCCTGAGGTACTCAAAATCAAAAGAGTCTACTCTACCAAATATATTTTATAGAGTACTCTATAGATAATAAAATACTGTATTTTTGTACTTTGTGATTTTTTGAATTTCTAATTTGATTTTAATTATATAAATAGTTAATATAGTTTTTGTGGATTTTAATGGGTTAGAAAACTGTAAAATAAAAACAACAAGATAAAATATGCACAAAATATACAATGTCAGATTCTTTTATTTTCTATTTTTTATAGGATTTAATTCTTGATGCCATGCTAGTTAATTAATCAAAGAATAATTTAGAGAATAAATTATTTTTGTACATAAAATAGTAAGCTCAATCAAGGCCAAAAACTCATATTACTTAATTACATTATTTTAACCCTAATTTGAGCATATTTAATGAATGTTAGTAAATTGATTTTTGAGGATTTAATTAGTTATTTATTAAGGGGATTTTGTTAAAATCATCATAAAATAGATTAATCATGGATCGATTACATTGTGTATACTTAGATTTTTGCTTGTCCCCAAGCAAATTTTAGTGAGTTAGAAGGTTGAATCCTTGATTGTGCATGTAAGAAATTCAAGACTCGTCTCATTAAGAATCTTTGGTTTTAGTAGTCCTAAAATTCTTAGCTCAACTAGACTCTAGTCAAAAGGAATCTAACTTCTTTAATTATCAGACTCTCTATTTGTACATATAGCATAACAAATATGACATTTAGTGTGTACTACAATCAGGAGAGTCAAGTCGAAATGTCACTCGAAGTCCTACTCCAAGAGACTCTACTCAAGCCACAATCCTCAACAATAGGGATTAAATAGCTCTTGCATTCAATCTACCATCTCTGTAGTTTGTCAGACTTGAAAATGTAGATGACTAACCATATGGTGGAGGGCATAGATTTGTGTATTTTCTTCTCTCCCTTATATTGGAACAAGGATCCTCTCGAGTTCCTTATTACTCAACACATATATTTTTGGTTGTTCATCAGCGTGTCTGTCAAAAGTTGTTGAGTTGTCTCTACTTGTTTTCCTGGGAGTACAACAGGGCGAGTCTTCTTTTAAGTATCTAACATACTTACACCCAGACTTGTATCACTTACGATGCATAGCCCTTTTTGATATACTAGACCGACTCATTTGGCCTAATGAGCTTTGTTCCAAATGGACACTTTGAAATGGTTGGGAGCGCTCGCCTTTGATTGAAGCTCTTTGAGTTTGACTTGTAATTGAGAGCTTTCTTTCATTCAACAATCATTTTGTAGGCTATCTCCACTGCTTTTACCAAGTTGGCGCACACTGTCAACAATTTTTTAATTTCATCACTGATGAATCTGCATTTCATCATTTTTATACATTTATTTTAGCTTAAAATCTCTTATAAAACACATGTATATAACACTAACTCCATATTCTTACTAACTTGCATCTGTGTGTAAATATTGTACACTTCTTACCATTTTAACCTAAAATAAATAAAGAAAGAAAGAAAGGAAAAATAAAGAAAAGAAAAAAAGAGAAAGACTGTATATATGTAATAGATACAAGCTGACCCGAACCCCGAGAGAAGGTCAAGTCTTGACCTGATCGACCGGGAATAAAGTAGGGGGAGATATGGTCCTTAATCAGAAAATCAAAAAAATGTGTGTGTCGTGTATATTTGTATACTACACTATTTTATTTGTACATAAATTGATGAAATAATTTTCAAAATAAAAGTTCTAAATAAAAAATGTCCTAAATAATAAAAATAATTTCACAATCAAATCATGTACATAATAAAAGCAACCACACTTAGAAAAAGCCACTAAGCAATAATTGAAAGACCAATTCTGGCTCCATATGAACTCAATTGAACCAAACTCACTTCCATTGTATTCTAAATTAAATTATCTTTAAAATGGTTGTGATTTCATAATTGTTGGAGTTACGGGTGAAAAGTTGGTTTTTGGGTGGTTTGTGCAGTTTCACCTTTTATTTGTACATATTGTATTTTGTAAATATTTGTAAATATTTTTACTAATTGTTTAAAATAAAAAAAATAAAAACTTTAAAATAAAAAACAACTAATTTCCTTATTTAACTATGTATATAATATACCATATGTATATAATATATGTATATAGTTACTATTCTTAAATAACCCCCACGAAAAAATTAATATTTTTTATTCAATTTATTTAAGTGACGAAAATATAAAAAAAGTAAGTAATTTTTGTAAATATTTTTAACACTAATATCTCTCTTTATCTTTATATCATTTCAATTTTTCTCTCCTATCTCTTATCTTCATTCAAAATTTCAAAAAAAAAATCAAACTCCATTATTTTTTCTATTTATATGGCTCCTTCTCCCTCATTCTAACTTGATCACTCTTTGGTGAGAGGAGCCCAATCTCCGAGAGTCTTCTTGTCGCATAAGAGTGCTAGCCTCCGAGTGGTCCGGTGACAGCGAGTCGGCATTCGTCGAGGTGATTAAGGTCTTTTCCGCTCCTAAGGTGAGATCCATTCTTTTTCTTATTTTTCATCTAGATTAATCTTAGTTAATTTTTCACCTTTAATTTCATCGTCATTTTTTTAATCTAGATCTTAGAATCCATCATGATTTGATCCACCACCAACTCGATTTTTCATTTCACTTTCTCGATCTCTGCGCATTCTTTTCTACCTCGCATGATCTCTCACCTCCGACCACGCACGGTGGTCAGAGATCCGGTTCCATCCGCCATTTTCCTCGGAACCGCACTCATCCACATCTTCCGTTTTGATTTTAGGATCAAGTCATCATGTTTGCATCCTAATTGTTTATAAATAAAAAAATTTATAAAACACAAAAAGTATTTTTTTTCCTTCTTTCTAACATTTGTTTTGCAGGATAAAAAACACATAAAACAAATAAATAAAATTACAAAAAAATTCTTCTTACAGCTTTCTGTTCTTATTAAATAAAATAACAAATACTTTTCATTTCTGATTTACAAAAAAAGTGATAAAAAATTAAAAAAACAAAATGATCACGCCCCATGCGCTGCTCTGCCAAACGCAAGTGGCACCGTCGCCTGACTCCGCCGGAGCCACCTGTGGTACTGCCCCTTGTGCCATCGTAAGCCTACCGCCGCTCAGCGGAGCGACTGGACATGCGTCGTTGGCCACTGTCGTCTTGCCTTTTACTGTCAACCTCGCGATTCCTCCACTGCGGTAGACCCTCCGAACACCTCCTGCGCTGACGCACGGTAGGCGCCACCACCGCCCTGAACAGTAGCACCGAGGTCGATTACACTCGCAGTGATGCCCGTCGCCGTCTCAGCCGTGTAAGTGCGCTGCCTGGATCTCGCGGCTCCTCCGCCTGAAGCCGTGAGGTCGACTTCACCCATCGCGATCGCCAGTCGCCGGATCCTCGCAGCGGCCGCGCCACTCTTCATCGCCATCCAAGCGTCGCTCGCACATGTGTCAGCCCGAGCGACCGCATCTGCCAAGCTCGCCGTCGATGCCCAACATCCTCCCGTAGTGTCGATCCTCCATGGCCGCACCACCGCTCGAAGGTTCACCTCTCCACTGTTCTGCCGCCGCCCCACCGCGCGCAGCACTTGATCCGCCGCCTTTATTCCGTCATCGCCACCTAGAAGTTCTCATAATTACAAAAGGCCCTGCTTTAGCAAATCATGTGCAACGCACGCCCTCTTTGGATAATTTACATTTTGTCCCCCGCATATTTATTTCTGTTATATTTCCAATTCCAGAGCATTGAAAAATTGCAGTTCTGTCCATGTTATCCAAACTCTTTGATTTGCATGATCTTTTTATTGAAATAATTATTTTCATTATTCTAAAAAAATTTGTGTATACTCATGTTATGAGCACGTTCATTGCATAAATTTTTCATTGCATTTTCTTATCATTTGATATTATTTAAAGATAAAAAACAGTGTCTTTTTCTCTTTCCAAATTCAAAAATTCATAAAAATGTCAATATTTCTCTAAAAATTCCAAAAAAAATAGATTAATTTCCTTTCATTGTCTTTTAATTTCCTTGCAAATTTCGTGCATTAATTCTTTTCAAAACCCAAAAAATTGAAAAATAACAAAAATCTTAGAAAAATCACAGAAACTTCTACAAAAATCCAAAAAACATGATTTCACTTCTTTTTTGTAGATATTTGTCTATAGTTTAGATAAAGATCATTGCCAGGATTGGGCACTAAATATTTTTAAGTTGCAGATTACTCCAGGATGTGCACTATTTATTATTTTTGCCACTGTTTGATTTTTAGAAAAATATAAAAACATCTGAAAATTCTACAAAAAATCTCAATAATAATTCAAAACCCATTAAAACCCAAAAATATTTTCTCTGCAATTTTTGAATATTTTTGACTATCTTGAAAAATACAAAAGAGTGTGGTGTGCATATTTCTTCACTTGTCAATATCGTTCCTTATTTTTAAAATATTTTTTTTGAAAAAATCAAAATAATTAAAAGTTTGAAAATCATAAAATACAAAAATTAGAAATAAAAAATTTTAAAAAAAAAAATAAAAAAATCCACAAAAACCAAGGATAGTTTGCCTTTGAGATTCCTTCTATTTCTTTTAATTGGTTTTCTTTCAATTATTTGAATAACCCTCAGGAATTGTAGCCTCCCTGAGTTCGATCCTGTCCTCTATACAAGTAAATTAGTAGCAAAAATTTCTCTTGCTTCATTATTCGCTTGTAGTTAATTTTGCAGCTTGAGAAGAAAAATAATTTTTTTTGTCGCATGATTATTTTGGTCAACGACACTTTCATATATCAACTAAATCAAAACCTGAAAGATCTCGCTAAACAAAATGGCGCCATTGCCAGGGAGGCACGACAGGGGTAGTTAGGTTTATCTTTTGACATGCTATTCTTAGTTGTATATATTTGTGTATATTTTCCACATACTCTCCATTGTTCATATTCACTGTTTCATTTCATTTTTTTCTGCTCATATTTGATAATTGTGTTTCTTACACATTCTCTCCTTTCTTTTTCTTGCGAGGGCCCGTGGAGCGAAGGAGGTGATCCTAGGAGAGCTAAAGCACCCAAGCGAAGCAGAGGCAGCTTGATTCTTCACCAAGCCGCAGGAGGAGAAGAAGAATTGAAGGAGGCCAAAAAAATGAGAGAGAGACTTATTTATTTATTTATTCTAGCATTTGAACCACTGTAAACAAACATTCATTTGTTGCGGAGTCTGTTTCGCCAAGTGTCGGTGCACTTGGGGGACCTCACCGGTTTTGTTTTCATCGCCTTATTTTTCCTTGTTTCACGTGGATTTCGTGAGCTATCTATTGATTTCTTTAATTAATTTGCCTGAGCCAGGTAATTAATTAGGTCCAAACACCCTAAACAAGAATTTTCTTTACCCATAGAATAGAGCATAATTGGACTTAGTCAAATTTAATTAGTTCTTGCCCATTAATAGAAGCTATTGTTAAGACGGTTCACTTGCATTTGCATGTACGTTAGTTTATTTTTCTGTATTTCAATTCTGCGCAGATCACCCTGCATGTAGAGTGTTGGCGACAAGGTACACATCTCTAACCCCTGCATGCATCATTGTGTTTAATTGTGCATTGGCATTTCCAATCTCCTTCCTTGTTTTCACTCACATAAGTTAAAAGGGAAATTGGACACTCGGTAGGAGATACATTGAAAATACTCAAACCAAGTGATAACTGCCTAAAATCGGGACTGCTAAAGAAAACTCGACCCTAAAATAAATGTAAGGAAAAATAATTGTTTTTGGGAGAGTAACCCCCTCATTGGTTGGTTTGCTTGAGCGAGAGAGTGACCCACACACTAGGCTAGTGCGACCCCTGAACTTTCGTTAGACTACTGATCTTGGGGTTAGTCGTTCTCCAGTGAGGATCCCTCCGATAGATGGTAAAGTGGTCCACGATGTCCTTAACAGATTGAATTGATCGGGTAGCCGGTAAATGGTCTGCAGTTCATACTGGTTGGGAAAGATCTAGCTTTAGGATTGAACCAGTCTCTTGAGAGCATCGGGTTCCTAACAACTCGCTTTAACCGCTTTGATATATTGTATTCTCACCAAACTGTAAAAATTATAAGATAATTGACCGAACCTTTACGGTCTTCACATTGCACTGAGTTGGTGAACTATGGGTTTGTATTGTGTTTGATTGCTTGTGTGCATACTAGATCCTTCCACGCATTTGCGCCTTTTCTCTAGCATAGCTTGATTTTACTATTGTGTTCTCCCGATCCCCGTCTTTTGTTTCGATGATGGCTGACTGGAGTTATTTTAATCGATCTTCGTGGATACCTCGTACCCTCTAGCCGATCTACCTTCCTTTTTTCAGGAGGATTTTCCTCCTGATTTTTGTGCATATCCGCCTAACCCATTATTTCAGGAATCGGACGACAATTTTCACCCACCCTCATTCCACTCACCCGATCTTGAGATTTTGGAGTCATCTTTCATGATTTCCACACATGAGATACTGAACTAGATGATGGAGCATATGAATTCGAGGATTACCAATCTATTTAACATAAATACGAGCTAGAAAGCTGATGATGAATCTCAGATTCATCACTCTAAAAATCATGAATTAAGCTCAAATCCCTAAAATTCATTGGCATTTCTTCATTTAGTTTGCATAATTAGTATTCATGCATGTTTTGATAAGAATTGCATTTTATCACTCATTTATTGCACAAAATAAGAAGCCAAAAACCACAGTCCAATTGACCTATAAATAGCCCAACTTACTTGATTTTTAACTAATTCATGCTAACTCCAATAGACCGAAACCACCTCCACTGCATACATATCACTGACAAGAATAAATGAAAAATACAAACAAACACTAACCTAAATAAGTGGACCAAAAACCCAAACCCTACTTCTAGGATTTCCGGACAAAAACCTCGATATCTTCCTCATTCAGTGTCCGATTTGTTCCTACTCACTATTGAACTAATGTACATTCAATTACCTTCAAAACAAGACCAAGTTCAAATGAATCGGAACTCATACATGAAAGTTGGGTTTTGGTCATCTTTTGTACATTTGGTATTTTAGCGGTTTTGACCTATTATTTTATGTACATAATTGACTCATTTTATTTTATTTCCTTTTCATGTGTCTTCTTTGATAAAAGTTTTATTAAAATGCACAAAAATCCACATCCAAATTTATCTTGAAGTTGAAGAAAATAATTGAGTCCGAGTCTTCACTAATTGTCTATACAAAAATTGTCTTTTTCATATTTTATTTTATTTCTTCTTTTTCTTAATTAATAAAAATAAAAAATTAGATTAATGTGTAAATATTATTCATTGATTTTATCATATTTTTTCGGATTTTTATCTGATTTAAAAATGATAAAAAATTATAAAACCCAAAAATCAAGGTATTCTATGTACATGGGTTACCCCAAAAATACCACTTTGCACAAATGATCTATTTTGGTTTTGGACTCTTCATGAAAGTAGTAGATCTCATCGAGACGAGCATTTTCGATCCGAGATCATTTCCTATTTCTTTTTGAATTTTCTTTGTATTTTATTTTTGATTTTTCTAAGGCTAACACGTGGCAGCTCCTAGAGCCACCACATGTCACTCATTTTCACATTTATTTTCATTTATTTTGTATTAATTTTTTTTCAAAAATATTAATAAAAATAATATAAAACACTTGGCTTCATTTGGGCCATCTGATCTTTGGCCGATCGGACGACCCAGGAGCCATCTCCTTCATCCGCCCCTCTCCCACTTTCCCAATTGGGAGGGTGGCACCACCCCGCGATCTCACCGCCACTGCGATCCCCTCCTCCGCGATTCTTGCCATCAAATCCCCTCGCCGATCCTCCCAAATAACCGTGATCTCCTCCGCCTCACCGATCCTTCCAATCACCGCCTTCCCGATTGAATCATCTCCTTGGCCTATTTAAGAACGACTGCCGCCATCCTCTGCCTTCATCCACCGATTACAACACTAAAAGGAGGGGACTCCACCAACTGGAGGTGACAGCTTCGCATTCCAGCTCTCATCCTTGAAGGTGCGGCGAGATACGGTGGGCACCCCTATCGTTGCAGCTTCATTCTTGGAGCTTGCCCCTGCTCCAGCCTCAGTCACCGTCGAGCCTGCTACCGCCATCGATACCCTGCTCCATCTCTGTTTTGACCCAACGCAACTCTGCCATCCTCGCCACCGCCAACATTCATCAAACCAGCCGCCAACACCCACCAAAGGTGTCTTCTTCGACACACGCACGACGATCGTACGCCTCCCCCGTATCTCCAGGCCAGAGCTCCAACCTTCGGTCGACCTCTGCATCGAAGCTCCAGCCATCTTGCATCCACACCATTGCTGTCTTCATCGACAATTGTAGCTGCTTTCTTCATCGACACCCTCCTCCATACTCTCTGCTCTCCTACGTCAGTCGAAGGACCAACGTTTCACTGCACAGCACCAGGCTCCCTGCCCGAGGTCCTCCCACGTACGCGACAAGTAAGGAGGAAACGTTAGCAACCCGCAACCCACGTGATCTACAAGCGCACGCTGGGGAAATATTACGAAAGAAGCTCCGGATCTTTATCTTATTACAAGGTTACACTTTCCCAAAAAAGATTTGCATTTGCATGCATAATTTGCCCTGAAAAATGATTTTGCCTATTTCGATCTTTAATGTTTAATAGATATTAAATCTCATATTTTTGAGGTTTAGCATTTTTCTAAGATCGATAACCAAGTGATAGATCTTGGATAATTTTATCCCTTAAAAATAAATATCTTAATATTTATTATAATTAAATATAGAAATTTGCATCGTTTGCATTCATAAATCCATAAAATATTTATTTTGCATCCAAAAATTCCAAAAATTACAGTGCATTCATTTCATCATCATTAACATCTCGACCAAGTTTCGTATTTTTCGGATATCGTTTTGATCGATCTTTACATTTTAGTCCCTAAAATTGGCCAAATTTACACCTTGCATCCAAAATTGCGTTAAAAAATTCACCTTGAAAACTGTGCACGAACTTTGATAGAAAAAATTCTAGGTTGTTACATTGCCTCCTTGAGTTCGATCTTGGGACTTGCCCAAGTAAAATAAACATTAAACCACTTCGAATAAAATTGATTAATTTATTGTGGTTTATTTCTTGACCGATTCAAAATGCCCACTTACAATGAAACAATATTAATTTAAGTGCTCGATAATTCCCCATAATTAAGCAGGGCATCTTCAGACTCGTCAGATGGCGCCGTTGCCATGGAGGCAAACAACTTAGATTTCGTCTATTTTTTTTTATTTTTTATTCGGTTGTCTGACCCTCGAATCATCGTTGTATATTTTCCATATTTTTTTCTGTATTTATTTCCTTTTTTATTTTCGATTAATTTTTGTATCACTCTCCTACACACTCTCTCTTCTTTTTCTTGCGAGGTACCCAACGTACGTAAAGCGGTTTTCGAGAACCGATGCATCTTCATCGACTTCCGAAAAGCTGCATTACAATTAAGATCGAGTCTAGTCGTGAGAGAGCGTGGAGTCTAGGATTTATTTCTGCAATTTTAATTTTTGCAATTAATTGCTCATCTCTAGCGGTGTCCATTTGGACTCTCATGTGTGTAAGAAAGACCTTAATTTTTTTCTGTGGTGTGTCGTGGCCTATTTCACTCTCCGGTGAGGGTGGGGCCTGACTTGAGTGGCGCTTAGGAAAGACCTGCACAAATGACTATTAGAGCTTTTAAATTTTTGATTGTGCTCGTAGAACCTAGGTCCACACTTCACTTTAATCGAGATGCACATTAGATCGTTCAATTTAGATAAAAATTTAACTCATTTCTTCCCTACTAATAGAACTTTCTACTAAGTGCGATTTTTCATCGGCTTGCATTCATATAGACTAATTTTTCAATTCTTGTATTGCATACCACATGGAGATTGCGAGGAATCATTGTAAGTCTTCTAACTGAGCATACATCATCATTTTTTACGTGCATCAGCTTTTCTCGAATTTCTCCCTCCTACTTTATCACATAAGATTAAAAGGAAATTGGGATTGGACGGTAGACGTGCATTTGTGCTCACCTTAAATTTTCAGTGATAACCTAATTAAATTGGGAATGCTAAATATAGCCAATTTTAAATAACCCATAAAATCAAGAATTTTTGCGGGAAAGCAACACTGACCATGGATACATTTTTTGTCTGAGTAAGCGAGAGACGACACTTAAGGTTAGAGCCCAAATCTGAAGTTTCTTATTGACTACTGATTCTATAAAAATGATTAGCTACTTCTCAGTGAGGTTCTATGGGTCGCTGTTAAACGGTCCGGATTTCCTTAGCAGATGGATGGTTTAGAGGACACTGCGTAAGGCTCCGTCCTTAAGTAACACAGGTAACCGTTTTACGGTCCGTACTTACACATATACTGGCTGAAAGTAGGTGCAACTAGTCGTAAGAATTCGGGCCAGTCTTTAAGAAAATCTTTAGCACCTAACAACTCACTAATTATTTTCCAAGATTGTCTGATCACCAACTAAATTGAAAAGATAATTGCCGAACTCTTGCAACTTCATTGTGTGAGTTGGTGAACCAGGGGTTTGATTTGTGTTTGCATTGGTGTCCATGAACCAATTTTGAAGATCAAAAGCCGTACATTTGTGCAATCAATCTCCTTGAAAAAAATTCTTTTGAATATCATGTGCATTTGCACCGAGATCAACCATGTCGATTCATCATCAACCTCCTTTGACAAAAATAAGACAATGGTCTGAGTACCCATCTGATCTATATTATGAAAATGAATTTGTCTCGGTCAGGACTAAATCATCTAAACCCTCTTCTTTCCAGAATCCTCCAACATTTGCGGGAGACTTTCACTCTCTGATGAATCCGGTCCTGATGGGTCCGATGTTCGTTGTGTTAAAAAGATGTTGTAATTTGTTCGTGCTTAAAATTAATGTGTGATTTTGTTGTTCGTTGTAGGCGGCAATCGGAATCGGTCAAGAAATAACCACAAATATTTATTTAATTTCAATCACGTGGTTTTATGTTTATTTTACTTGGGCAAGTCCCAAGGTCGATCACAAGGAGGCAAAGGAACAACCTAGAATTATGTCTATAACAATTCGTTCGCGGTTTTCGAGGTGGTCTTTTTTTTGGAATTTTTAAATACAATAAGGGATGCAAGATGTAAATTCGGCCTATTTTAGAGACTAATAGGTATTTTATACCTATTAATAAAGGTTCTTATTTTTTACCTATTAATAATAATAAAGTATTTATCATATAGGTATTTTATACCTATTAATAAAGGTTCTTATTTTTTACCTTATTTAATTAATTTATTTTATTTATTAAAAATCATCATAAAAATATTTTGTTAACATTATCTATTTTCATTATTTTGTAATTTAAAACCATTTATTTATCTATTTATTTTATTTATCTCTTAGTTAATCTGTTGTTTCGTCCTTTTCCCTATTTCGTCCTTTTCCTCCTTCAGCCCAAATAAACTGCTCGTCAAGCCTTTTTCTCCAAATTTTCTAGAGCAGGTCATTAATCAAATCGAGTTGATTTCTTCACTAAAATAAAGAGCACACAACTCTCATTTTCGCCCAAATAAAGTTTTAAATTTCCCGCCTCGTTTTGTGTGCTGAATTTTCATTCGAAATTTGGCGTTTCTCATCTTATAAATAAGGCCCCATCTTCTTCCTCCTCCCATCTTTGGCCATTTTCTCCATCTCCAAGGAGCTCCAATGTATCATGAGTGACATCTGATCGTTGTTGCTCCAATGTATCATGAGTGACAGCTGATCATTGTTGAAGCGAGAAACGGTGCGAATCGGCCTTTGATCCGGCGATCTGGTACCGTGCTCCGCCTCTGATGAGCCCAGCCTCCGGCCAAGCCGATCCGTCGAGACAATGACCCGAGGATCTTCAATCCTCAGCCCAAGCAAAATCCACCCCATCTTATATAGTCTTAGGCTAAATTTTCATTTCGATTTTTGCTCGATTCTCGTATGATTTTAGTAGTCTTTCTGCAGTTGGGCAAGATACGGGTCAAGAGGCTCGATAGCTTGTGCCTCATTCACCATAGCTAGGAAAAGGTTCAAATCACGCATATCTTTTCGGACGTCCCCATGAGAACTGGACCAGGTCTTGAGAGCACAT
The DNA here is from genome assembly GCA_037367405.1 of Ottelia alismoides. Classification (NCBI taxonomy): domain Eukaryota; kingdom Viridiplantae; phylum Streptophyta; class Magnoliopsida; order Alismatales; family Hydrocharitaceae; genus Ottelia; species Ottelia alismoides. The sequence continues at coordinate 263,692 of JAZKJV010004702.1, forward strand.
TTGACGTTTTTGAGTCTGGCTTGAAATTTGCTGACCGGGTCGCCATGGGTAGTGGCAGCCCATGCGGAAGCAACAACATCCATGTATCCTTCACGTGCGGCCCAGTATTGGAAATACCTGAATGGCTTACGCATTGGGGCTGGCTCCCCAAAAGTGACCGTCATCAAAAGGTGGTCCGATGACGGGTTAACGGAATATCTGAGTTTGACAAGAGGTAGAGTGCTACGCCAAGCATCATTAACAAGCGCACGATCAAGCCTCGCCACTATTCTTCCTTGCCCGATGGACGAGTTTGACCAAGTCCATGGGTTCCCAGCTGCCTCCAAATCATCAAGCCCCACGCTGTTTATGCAATTATTAAAATCATTCACAGCCGTGTCATCCGAAGGTCTACCTCCCCGCTTCTCGCTGTTGAATCTAACAACATTAAAATCCCCGATGACCATCCACGGGCCATTTATGGAGCTCCGAAGGCCCTCCAACTCATTCCAGAGTCCCCTTCGCTCACTTACTAAGTTTGCACCATATACAATTGACAGGACAAAAACAAGTCCACCCTTGTTAGAGCATTGAAGCGTTATCATTTGAGAATAGCAAATGTAGCAGATGTTATAAGGCAATTTGCCTACAAATATCTTCCGTTCAGGGGCGGTGCTTCTTTCGGGCTGTTGGATGAAACCCGATCAAGCGGTTGGGGATATTTCCCCAAATTTTACTCGGACTTCAGTGTGCTCTGAATTGATGGAGCTTTAAATCACTCAGCTCTAGTCTCTGTATTGCGGCTTCGTCTTCTAGTTAGTTAAGATTGGAAGGGTGGAGCTCTCGAGCAGAGGTGATTCTCCATATACGTGAAAATTCAGGTAGCTTTCTAGCGGCTGGCCTTCCAATAGTCCCTGGAAATCGGAGGATGATGATCAAGGTTGGGAGGAGATGCCGATGACCCCAGGTCACTTGGCTGAGATAACCCTGCAATTAGACAATACTCGTCCCGATTTGGCTAGAATCGTACCTCAAAATGAAGACAGAATCAGAGATTAACATGCGTTATCTCAAACATAGTCCGTAAATCAACATGCGTTAACATAATCTCAGTTCTGAGATTTCAGAGTGTATTTAATGACAATGTCTGCCATAGTTATATACGTGACAAGCCAAATGAGATTTGAGATTTCTATCTATACTGCACCCTTTCGAGTAATCACTTTACAATGATTAATAGTAAACCGAACATGAAATTGCAGAATGGATGGGAATTTTGAATCAAGAGATAGATCCAGAAGGATTGAATTGAAGGCTTGAAATTATATGATAAGCATTGAATGTATAGATGAAAATCCTTTGTTGGGTGTAATAGGAGTATTCGATCTTATGTTTATGCAGATATGAGATGTACATGTATTACAGAAGTATGGAAAAGTGAATCCAGTGGTTTGAAGATGGATCGTGAATTAAAATGGGAATGAAATCAGAATGATACGAAAAACGACAGAGAGAGAGAGATAGAGAGAGAGAGAGAGAGAGAGAGAGAGAGAGAGAGAGAACAGAGGAGATATAGGAAGAAGGAATCGTATCAAGCACCTAACCTGGAATGGGAAAAACGGAGGTTGTTGCCGGTGGACAAAGCTCGCGGCAGATCTCCGTGGTGGTTGCCTCAACGCAAGGCTGTGCGGGGCTGGGTCGCAGTGGCGGAGCAATGCTCAACACCGGCGACGATCTCACCGCTCCTCCTCCTCGCACTCAACCGCACTCAACGACGAACGGCGGCGAGGGCTGTCACTTCCTCACTCGGCCTCTCGCTCGAAGTTTCTGGGAAAACAGGAGAAAAATGGCGGATCCCCCCTCCGAATGGGGTGATGGCTCTATTTATAGGATGGGTTTCGTGGAGGGCAAGCCACCGGGTGGCGTCACCGGCGGAGCACGGTAGAGGGAGGAGGTAGTTGGACGAACGGCCAACGGCAAGGCCGTTGGAGCCGTTGGGGGAGAGGAGGAGAAGAAGGAGATGGGTTAGAGGAAGAGGAAAATTCGTGTGGGGGGTAAGTTGGTAATCAAATTCACCCTATGCGGTCTGAATTATTTTTTTTATTAACTACCGTAGATAAGCCGCCTCTTGAAGAGGCGGCTTTGGTTAAGTAAGAGCCGCCTCTTGAAGAGGCGGCTTTAGACCAAAGCCGCCTCTTGAAGAGGCGGCTTTGTCGGGCAATAAACCCACGCGCCCGGCCAGTGCCTCCCCCACGCGAACAGACTGCCGCCTCTCTCCCTCCGCCTGCGACCTCTCTCCCTCCGCCAAGCCCTCCTGCGACCTCCAAGCGGCCTCGGGCTCCCCCTCCCGCCGCCGTACGCTCTCCGGTCATTTTGCCAACGTCCGTTGGCCCCATTTCCGCTATTCATCTCCTTCTCCACCTCAAGGAAGGTATGATTTGTCTATGGTTTAGGGTTTTGGCACATGTTTAGGGTTTAAATAATTGATTGAAAAATTTTCTTCACTCTAATACATTGATGTCGACGTAATGGTATGTAGGATGTCTCGAGAAGTTCGTTGTTTCTGTCACTGTGGGGGTACAATATCGAAGTCTAGTAAGGACGTGACCTACGTAGGAGGTCGTATGAAAACCATCAAAATCGGTCACGAAATGTCATATTTGGGACTGATTGAGCACATTAAGTCCGTATTCAGGTTGGATTTAGCTCAAGGACTTGAGTTACAGGTCTTTCATAAAATGTCCCAAGATGGAGCAAGTTTTTATATTGGAAGTGTCGAGTATGATGATGATGTCGGAGAGATTGTTGAATATGCTGAGGAGATGGGTGCTACATATCGGCCCGTGATATTTACTGTCGCTGTTTCTATACTCGGATCTGCACCTCCAGTTTCTGTACCACAATGTGAATCCGCACCTCCAGTTTCTGTACCACAATGTGGATCCGTACCTCCAGTTTCTGTACCACAATGTGGATCCGTACCTCCAGTGGTAGACATGGATCCATTTAATGATCCGGAACTGGACAGGTTAATGGAACCCTCACCACAGAATACAGATGATGAGATGGAAAATGATGACAATGAGGAGGAGGATCATCATGTTGGAACCCGTATTGTTTCTGATATTCCATTTTTGAACATGAGAGGTGGTGATGGCTATATTCTGAATGGTGAAGATTGCATGAATACCGATGATGGGATCAGTCTGTCTAACGAGTTGAAAAATGGCATGCTCTTCAAATGCAAAGCCGATTTGGTGTTCGCCGTAAAAGTTTTCCACATTAAACGTCATTACAACTTCACGGTACTGGAATCTGATAAGAAGGTGTGGGATATACACTGCAGCGAACGAGCTAGAGGTTGTTCTTGGAGATTGCGCGGTCATCGTAGACCAATAGATGGACAGTTTGTTGTCTCAATGGTTGAGAAGCCGCATACTTGCTTGAACCGTGCTGTTAATCAAGACCATCCTCAGTTGGATTGCAACTTCATGGCTGTAAGATTCTTGAATCAAATTAAGATTTCTCCTTCAGTCAAGGTTTCTTATCTTCAGACATCTATTCAAGATGATTTTGGCTTCCATGTGAGTAGAAGAAGGGTCTGGGACGCAAGAAGGAAAGGCATTGAGATGGTATACGGCGATTGGAAGAAATCTTACAATGAACTTCCCTATCTTTTTAGGTCCTTTGAGCAGGCTATTCCTGATTCGGTTATCTGACCGCGTTTGCATGTTTTCCGTGATCGTGCTGGACCAATATGTTTGTTATCTGACCGCGCTCCCGGGTTACGTGCTGCACTCAGATACCCAGAGGTTCAATTTGTTCCACCATACGTACACTGGCGCTTCTGTCTCCGGCATGTGGGTAGTAATTTCAATGATGCCCACAAAAATCAAACTCTGAAGCGTATGGTCATGAGAGCGGGAAAAGTCTATTCCCAAGCAAAATTGCAATCTTACATGGACAAGCTGAAGGAATGCGACGAGAATGCTGCAAAGTGGTTTGACACACATGATTGTCCAAAGGAACGTTGGACAATTGCATTCGATGGTGGCTACAGATTTGGTTACACAACCACAAATTTTTCTGAGAGCTACAATGCTGTTCTTAAGGATGCAAGTAGTCTACCAGTTGCGGCATTGGTTTTGAAGACGTACTACAACTGCATTAGCTACTTCTGTGACCGTCACGACGAGGCGCGTAATTGTATTTTACGGGGTGAGAAATATACCAAATACGCGCATGACATGTTGAAGCGTTGGATCGATAGAAGTAATGGCCACCGTTGTTTTCGCATACAAGGAGCACCCTTGCACATGTATGAGGTTGTCACAGGACGTGTTGTCCTAGTTGCCATTGTATTGCCGTGGCAATGAGTATTTACATGTGGCTCGTGTCCCCCTCATTCATTTTTGTATTGTTGAGCTACACACACCAGACAGAGTCCTTCGACAGTTTGGGGGCATTCAGGGGGTTCCAAGGGCTAGCGACACTTCATCTCAATTGCATGCAATCGATCTCCGAGGAAAGAGCAATGTGGATTGGACGGAGTTCCATGCAGTCTATATTAGACTATGGAACATCCGTAGAGATTACGTGGTGTCGATGACTCCCATTTCATTGGGAGGACCAGATACGACCCCCGAGTACATGCCATGGTATCGTCGAATAACAAGACGTTTCATTGGACGACATGGATGCACACTTGATTACACGGTAAGATAGCATTTACTTGATTTACATTTTCTAGTATGATTTTACATGTTTTAACAAGATTTGATCATATTGCAGGTGTCTCAATTCGAGGAGATTGTTCGACTTTGTGATGATGGTTCACCACGTATTAGAGAACTTGCTGCTGAAGCAAGTTCTAGGATACGTGACTCTATACAACGACAGTTCCGAGATGGACCTACAGATGAGCATTCACAGGAAGACGCCGATGCAGAAGGTACATCTCATCCCCGTTCACGTGTTCGAGGACGTGGACGGGGACGTGGTAAACAACAAAGGGGAGAGAGGCCTTCTGGCGAGGGAGATGTCCCAGTGGATACACAACCCCCTCAGTCTGGCATAGAATTTGAGACCCCAATTCCTAAGTGTGGGACATCTAGACAGCCTACAACGCCGCCTGCACCACAGAGGGATCGAGCGGAGCACAATGCAGGACCTTCACATCATTCACCCCTCCCGTTGTCCTTTGGAGTTGAAGGACCCGAGATGACCAACATCGACGACATAGATCGCAACAGTCAACTGCATGGTTTTGACCCAAGACCATCGGAGACCACCATGGCGGATGAAAGACCTGTCAAATTACAATACAAAAGGAGGAGGGAGCGTAGACCATAGAATGTGATGTTGCCATTTCTTTGTAATGTAAACCAAGCATGTAAATGTGTTTGCAACTATGATCAAGTTACTTTCTATGAATCTCACTATTGTCTTCACTTCACTATTGTCTATGAATCTTATCTTTAAAAGTTCTTCTAATATCATATTTGCTATTATATACTGTGCAAGACATTCACTTCGCCAACGTATCAATTCCATAAAAAAAAGAGGGGAAGCAGCAGCTCTGCGAGCAGCAGAGCTGCTGCTTCCCCCCCTTTTTTTTAAGGTTCTGGCGCAAAGCCGCCTCTTCAAGAGGCGGCTTTTGGGTAAGAGCCACCTCTTCAAGAGGCGGCTTTGGTCTAAAGCCGCCTCTTCGAGAGGCGGCTCTTCCTTAACCAAAGCTGCCTCTTCAAGAGGCGGCTTATCTACGGTACTTAATAAAAAAATAATACATACCGCATAGGGTCAATTTGATTACAAACTTACCCCCCACACGAATTTTCCTTGTTAGAGGAAGGAGGAAGAAACCGACAGGGAAAAAAAGAAGATTGGGAAAGTAGGAGAGAGAAGAGGGAAAGAGAGAGAGAAAGAACGGGGAGAAATAAAAATAAAGTTAATTAAATAATTATTAATAATTTCGAATTTAAATTGTTAATTAATAAATAAATATAATTAACAGTTTATTTAAATAGTTAATTAAGTAATTAAGTATATAATTAAGTAATTAAGTATTAATTAAATAATTAAGTATGTAATTAATTAATTAATTAATTTAATAAATTAATTAAATAAATAATTTAAATAAATAAATAAAGTATTATTTATTTTTTAATAAAAAATAAAGGGATTAATGTATTAAATAATAATATAAGTTACGGTTTATTGTACAATATACCATACGGACCCGAAAATCATATTTTTCGTATTAACTTCGATTTTAGCGAAACTAGTGTCATTTTGTAGATAATTAAAAAATAAAATTTTAGGAACTGAGTTTTCTCAATTCGGAGTTGATACGGCCGTGTTTTGAGGTCCGGACGAAAAAAAAGTAGCGGCTTCGGGCCTCCGGATTTTTTTGGTATTTTTAGTTACTTTTATTTTTATATTTTTATATACAATTTTATATGATTTTAGGAAAAAGAATTAAGTTAATACGGTTTACGATTATTTAATTAAAAATATCAGAAGATTCTACATATAGTACATATATACAACGGGTCCAGGTCGAAACTCACCGGTTTTATCCGAATATTTTTTTAATATTTTTAATAAATAATATTATGTACAAAACGGATTTTAAAAGTGAGTTTGGTCATTTTGGAATTTTTTTAAATAGTTATGAATCTTGGAAGTCGGCTTTTACGGTTCATTGCGGTTATATTTTTGTACTGAAATATTTTTCTGATATTTTTATAAAAAAAAATATATTTTTGTGAACAACTTTTACAAAAAGAGTGTTCATCATGGTGAATAAAATAGGTGAAGTATTTGCATGATTAAAATAGATAAATTATACTTTTAGTCTTTATTTTTTGGAAATTTTTATGGATTATGATCCTTATCTCCCCCTACTTATTTATTTTGTCGACCCGGTCAATATTGACCTGGTCTCGGGGTTAGGATCAGTCTGTATATTATATATACATCCTTCTTATTTCTTTTTTTTCTCTTTATTCTTTTATTTTGGTAAAAATAAGTGTTAAATATATAATATTAATATTTGTGGTTAAAATGATAATTAATTGGAATTAGTGATTATTTACATGTATTTTACCAAGGATTTTAGCCAAAATGAAAGAATAAAGGCGATGAATCATGGATTCATCATCGTGCGAAATAAGATCTCAATTTGTAAGAAATGTATTCAAATATCTAAAATAAGCATTAACTTTTCAAAAGATGAAGCATCATTGTCGTCCATGCACTACCATCGTGTTCCACGCACAATTTGCAAAATATATAATCTCTTTGTATATTTTGCATGATTTTCTGAAAATTAAATAATAATTTTTAATATAATGCCATCGATGCAGTCCCTCCCATATCCAAACTCACATTACCAAAATGTCGGAACCTATCGTCAAGATTATCTCTCCTTGCTTTCGTGCTCTCCTTTTTCCACATCATCATGCTATATGTGTCATCGTCATTGCCATTCCATGCTCCACACACTGCTAACTCGTGTGTGTCGTCAGCTCTATTCGCATGACATCGTCATGCTCCACAAACTGCAACTGCCATGCCATGTCATCCTCAATGCGCCATGTGGGTTAAGATTTCGAAATTTGCTTGAGCAAACAAGGTGAGATATTAATGAGAGAGATAGTTGAGGTGGTTAGATACTATATTTAGATAATGTATAAAGACGAAAATAGGTTTTTGCTTAATTAGAAAAAAATATTAGCATATCTTTAATATCCACCACCAGATTAATTATGGAGGCATGGGATTAATTGCCTTTCTTAGGGATGGAAGGACCACGTCCATTGGAAAGATATCATGTTTATCTATGTACATATGTGTAAAATATGTATGCCTCTAGACGGAGCTAACTTGACATGCATTATATTTTTTTCATATTTTTGTGGACATTTTTAACATGTCTTGGAGAATTTTGATAACTCAATGACAATATTTTATCATTCAAATTTCACGTAAAACATACATTGTTAAGTTGTCCATCTGGAAGGGGACAATTTCAATAATTTTGAGGATGTTAAAATTTGGTGCTTGATGGAGGGGATATGAATATTCAATTAAGTCAAATTTGAATGACAAACTATTCTCAGTTAGTGATCAAACCCTCCCTTCCCCCCACACATTTTTGAAAAATTCCACAAAAAAATATGAAAAAAGGGCGGGAGTAGCCATGTTAGCTCCCTCTAGGGGGCATCACCATTTTACCCAATATATATGGGGCTACACCCAAGGGGGAGCCAAGTTAGCTTTCCCGGCCTCTTTTTTTCAACTTTCTTATGTTATTTTTTTAAAACACATGGGAGGATTAACTTATATTAATAAGAGGAATATGTTATTCAAATTTCGTAAAAACATACATTCCTAACCCGTCCCTCTAGAAGGGAATGATTTTAGCAATTCTGAGATCATTAAATTTGATAGGCTTGATGTATCGGATATAAATCTCGAAATGAATTAATTTTTTAATGAGAACATGTTGATATTGGGTGATCTAAAATCCCCGCAATTTTTTTTGAAAAAATACATGAATAAAGTTCAAAAAAAGAGGTGGGGGAGGCTAACTTGGCCCCCTCCAACATGACATGGCCCTTCCTGAGTTCAGGAAGGTCATCCATATTTTGTAAAAAAAATTGACAATTTATAAAACAAGTAAACATTTTATATTATAACCGCACATTGTAGTGCAAAACTATATATTGTAAAATATAAAATTACACATTGTATTTTCTTCTAAAACAATCATAAATAAGTGTACACTATAATACAAATTGTTTATCTATTTTACAAAATGATTGTATTTTTTTATAAAAAGGGATGGCATTCCTGAACTCAGGAAGGACCATGTACTATTGAAGTATCTTATATAGAGAGAGAGAGGGGGAGGGAGGGAGAGAGAGAGAGGAAATATGCCCATATGCACACAATTTTTTGTGCCCATGGTTCAAATGATATATTTTTTAATTAAAATAAGAATCAAATCCATTGATCTTAGTTTATTCTATAAAATAAAGATTGTATTATGATTTTGAGTAATTTGGAGTACTTTAATCTATCCATCAAGTGATGCAGATTTCATTTCACAGAAGTCGTTGATTCTTTATTAATGCACGATACTATTCACATTAGGGATTTGACATCTTGAACTTAGTGAACATAAAAAGTTATGTGTGATGGTACTTCTCTCCCCACCACCCCCCCCCACACACACACAAACGAGGTGGGATCTTTCCTGAGTTTTTAAAACCATACTGATTTAGTAGAATGATGTACAAATTTTGTAAAACTGTAAGCTTTGTAAAAAATGGTACTCAAACTATTTTGTAAAATAGTAGACCCTATATGTAGGTAAAATTTTCATCCAATGTATGAATATTTTTGTAATTCTATCTTGAGTTAAATGTGACGTTAGTTCCTATCATTAAGTTTATGGCGAAATAGAATGTAAAATATATAAGGAAACTCCTAAATTGAGAGTGGCTCACCACAACTGTGGTGAGACCCCACCTAATTTGAAGTTTATATATATATATATATATATATATATATATATATATATATATATATATATATGGGGAAAATGGGGCTGCCCCCTGGGGGTAGCTAACTTAGCTCCCCCCGCTCCATTTTCTTCATATTTTTTCTAAAAAAATCATGAAAATTCATCACTATATCCCTATAATATGTCATTCAAGTTTTGTGAGAAACAGAGACTCTTACAGCCTCCATCCAGACATTCATTTTTTAACGATCGCAGAATTTTTTAAATCGACCCTATTTGGATGGAGGCTGTAGGAGCCTCTGTTTCTCACGAAACTTGAATCACATGATATAGAGATATAATAATGAATTTACACAGTTTTTTTTCAAAAAAAATATGGAAAAATGGGCCGGGGGAGCTATATTTGCTACCCTTGGGGGCAACCCCATTTTGCCCTATATAGGGTAAAATGTGTATGCCCTGTAGGGGGAGCTAACTTAGCTTCTCCCTCCCAATTTTTCACATATTTTTTTTATTTTTTGAAAATAAAAATATTGTAAATTCATTATTATATCTTTATATTATGTCATTAAAATTTCATACGAAACAGAGACTCCTACGCCATCCATCTAGAAAGGGTCGATTTAAAAAATCCTGAGACCATTAAAAAATGACTGTCTGGATGAATGCCGTAGGAGTCTCTATTTCATATGAAATTTAAATGACATAATATAGGAATATAATGATGAATATTCACGGAAAAATTTTTCAAAAAAAATAAAATAGAGAAAATGGGGCGGGGGAGCTAACTTAGCTCCCCCTCGTGGGCAACCCCATTTATCTCATATATATATATATATATATATATGATTTCTTTCAAATAGGATTTGGTCCTTCTTGAGTTCAGGAAGGCCAATCCCTTTTTTGTAGAAAATATGATGACTTTAGTAGAATACGTATACATATTGTATTACAATGTGTAGTTTTAATGCTTGTATTATAATATGTAGTTTTGGATGCGGTTTTGTATTTATAATATGCAGTTATAATACAAACTGCATACACATTCTACTAAAGTGCTCGTGTTTTCTACAAAAAGATGGTGTCCCTCCCGAAGTCAGGAAGGATGCATCCTATTTGAAGGGTCCCCTATATATATATGTATGTATGTATGTATGTGTGTATGTGTGTGCGTGCGCGCGCGTGTGTGTGTGTATATATGATAAAAAGGAGTATGCTCCCTTGGTGTAGCTAACATACATGCTCCCACCCCTTTCCCTCGTATTTTTTTATTTTTCCAAAATAAAACCTATTGGAATTTAGATCACAATATGTCATAATGGTGTCACTAAAAATTCGACTTAATTCGAGACTTCTATACCCTCCATCAAGACTGTCAAATTTTAACAGTCTCAAAATTGCAGAAATTGACCCTCTTCAAACGAAATTAGAATGATATGTTATGGGGATATAGTGATGAATATACATATTTTCATTTTCTAAAAAAAATTAAAAAATAGTACGAAAATGGAGGTGGAAGTAGACAATTGGCTACACCCAGGGTGTAGCCTCATTTAACCCTATATATATGGTAAAATGGGGCTGCCCTAATGGGGGAAGCTAACTTGTCTCCCCCACCCCATTTCGCCCGTTTTTTTTATTTTTTTGAAAATTTATTCTGTGGATTTTCATCAATATATTCCTATATTATGTCATTAAAATTTGTGTGAAATAGAGACCTCTACGGCTTCCATCCAGGCGGGGTCGATTTTAGCAATTCTGTTACCGTTAAAAAATGACTGTCTGGATGGAGGCTGTAGGAGTCTCTGTTTCGCATGAAATTTTAATGACATAATATCGTGATATATGATGAAATTCTACGGAAGAAATTTTCAAAAAAATAAAAAAAACCGGACGAAATGTGGTGGGGGGAGTCAAGTTAGCTCCCCCAAGGGCAGCCCCATTTAACCCACACACATATACTCATATATATATATATATATATATATATATATATATATATATATATATATATATATATATGAGGATAGGGAGTATGCACCCAGGTGCATGTAATTCTACATGCACCCGGGCCTATAACTCCCACATTTTTTACTTTTCCGGAAAATACCACCATGTATATTCATATACATATCCCTCCTTTATGTCATTCCAATTTCTCAGAAACAGAGACCCCTACGTCCTTCATCCAGAACAGGTCGATTACAGCAGTTCTAAGACTGTTAAAATAATGTGTTCTGGATGGAGGACGTAGGGATCTCTGTTTCTGATGAAATTGGAATGACATATAGGAGGGATATATAGATGAATATACATGGCGGTATTTTTTTGAAAATTATCACCAAGTATATTCATCTATATATCCCTCCAATATTCCGTTCGAATTTCATCAAAAACAGAGACTCCTATGCCCTCCATCTACAACATGTAATTTTAACTGTCTTAGAATTGTTGTATCGACATGTTGTAGATGGAAGGCATAGGAGTCTCTGATTCTGATGAAATTCGAATGGAATTTTGGAGGGATATATAGATGAATATACATGGTGATAATTTTCAAAAAAATTAAAAAAAGTGGAAGTTATAAGCCCGGGTGCATGTAGAATTGCATGCACCTGGATGCATACTCCCTATCCTCTCTATATATATATGAGTAAAATGTGGCTGCTCCCACCCCTATTTTCCCCCCCATTTTTTTATTTTTTGGAAACTAAAATTTTGTATATTCATCACTATATCCCTCTAACGTTCTATTAAAATTTCGTCAGAAATAGAAACTCCTAGGCCCTCCATCCATAATAGGTTGATTAGAACAATTCTAGGACGGTTAAAATTACATGTTCTAGATGGAGGGCCTAGGAGCCTCTGTTTCTGACGAAATTTTAATAGAAAGTTAGAGGGATATAGTGATGAATATACAAATTTTTATTTTCCAAAAAAAATAAAAACATGGAGGAAAAATGGGGGTGGGAGCAGCCCGTTGGTTCCTCCTAGGGAACAACCACATTTTACTATATATATATATATATATATATGTGGAAAAAATGGGGCTGCCCCCATGGCTTCCCCCACCTTATTTTCTGCAAATTTTTTTATTTTTTTCAAAAATATCACCATGTATATTCATCCCCATATCCCTCCTATATGCTATTCGAATTTCGTCAGAAATAGAGACTCTTACCATCCAAACAGTCATTTTTTAACGGTCGCGGGATTTTTTAAATCGATCGCGTCTGGATGGAGGCCGTAGGAGTCTTTGTTTCTGACGAATTTCGAATGACATATAGGAGGGATATATAGATGAATATACATGGTGACATTTTCTAAAAAAATAAAAAATTTGAGGAAAAATGGGGCGGGGCAGCCATGTTGCCTGCCCCTAGGGGGCAGCCCCATGCAACCCAATATATATATATATATATATATATATATATATATATATATATATACACATACGTACATACATACATATATATATATATACATATATATATACATATATATATATATGTTAAAATGGGGCCGCCCCAGGGGGGTAACTAACTTAGCTCCCCCACCCCATTTTCCCTAATTATTTTTATTTTTTTAAAAAAATACTTCCGTAGATTTTCATAAATATATCCTTATATTATGTCATTCCAATTTCGTGTGAAACAGAGACTTCTATGGCCTCCATCCAGATATGGTCAATTTCAATTATTCTACGACCGTTAAGAAATGACTGTCTGGATGAAGGTTGTAAGTCTTTGTTTCTCATGAAATTTTAATGACACAATGTAGGAATATAGTGAAGAATTTTCATGGAAGTATTTTTCAAAAAAAATTGGGAAATTGGGGGGGGGGGGTGGAGGGGGAGCTAAGTTAGCTCCCCCTAGGGGGCAGGCCCATTTAATTCAGAGTGTGTGTGAAACTTGAAATGAGGTGCTATCTTTCCATGTTCTTGGTACAACCCACCTCAACAACCCTTCGATATCCATCCATGAATGTCATCAAAACCATCTTATCCACGAAAATTACCAATCTCATAGTCATTCTGCTATTTTTAGTCATCTTCTCTCTATCCAGCTAATAATTTCCAAACTAATTTCAAGGTAATCATTCCATCATTTTCGAAAAACCGCTAGAGACATGGTCATCGTCATCCCTGAATACTATCTACACACATTCTATTCGATCTCCATGTATTCTCCATCGTCTTTAGCAATACATCCAATGGCTCACAATGGTTCTTTTGATGGTCTCGGTATCATACAGGTTAAAGTCATTGCAGATTCCAGTTATTCAAATCATGACTTCATTCACTTCTTATTACTATTGTTTTTATTCTATATTTATCAACAGATTTAGAACGAAACCGAGGACCGCTTGGAAACCTTCATTCCATGTTCTCATGACTCAGGTAACTTTTTGAATGTTTCGATCGAAGCAACTTTTTACTCAATCTTATTCTTCGCTCCATTGCTTTTATTGTTGTATATTCAATAGTTACAATAATACTATACCTTTTACATTTTGATGTCAAAATTTACACTCTTTGAACTATTTTACAATTTGCTACCATAGTTTACAACTTTTTCCTTGTTATGTAATGTAATAATCATTTGTTGATTCTAATATATTTAGAGTTCATTATTTTTCTCGTTGAATGTTTTATAGTTACAATTCGTCCATACAATTTACATTGTGTCAATACTTTTACAATCTTATATAATGCTAAACATATTCTTGATTTGCTTGGTTTGTTTTATTCTAACCTTTGTTCGTTACGATAATCTTGTTTTTCTTATCCACTAATAAAATATGTATTTAAGAATTTTATCATTTATTAAAATCATAATCTTGTAATTATGCGTTCAAATTCATAATTCATTTGCTGATTGTAATATAGTTATAATTCCTCTATCCATTTTACGATAGACAACCACATTTTACAATATTATTAAATATCATAGTTATGTTTCGTCAAATTTTGTTTTCATCCTTATTTATTCTTATGACTAAAAAGTATTGATGAATACATGATTCTCATTCTTTATTCTTTTATTTTATCTTTATCTTTAGCTAAAACATCTATAAATGTGTGCAAATACAATAAATTATCATTGTACTTACCTTTGTTAATATTGCATAATTAACACATATTTTCCAAGAATACAAGAATAAAGAGGAAAAGAAAAAATAAAGAAGGAAGTAATTATGTAATAAGTACAGACTGACCTAGACTTCGAGAGAAGGTCGATTATTGACCTGATCAACAAGGAATGAAGTAGGGGGAGATAGGGTCCTTGTATATTCATCACTATACATTCTATGTATAGAGCATTCCTATATTTTATTCGTCAATAAAAATATCTGAAAACAAATTATTTTCTCAATAAAAGTTGTACATAAAAATGAAGTCTTAATAATAAAAATACTTGTAAAATAAATTACTGAACATAATACAAATAATACTACCCTTAAAAAGCCACACAACAAGAACTTGAAAGATCATTCATGTTCCATATGAACTCAATTCTTCCAAAATCACCTTTATGGGATTCTAAATTATATTATCTGTCAATGAGGGCGGTTCCACAAAATTTGGAGTTAAGAGGTAAAATTTGGCTTTTTGGATGCATTGTATAGTCACAGAGTACCTATACCTATAAATATCTATATTTAATTATTTTATGCCATAATTTATGCATATATTTTTTAAACACATGTACATATTCTTGAAAATAAAATAAAAATAAAATAAAAATTACAAACATAAAATAAAATAAAATTATATTCAAAAATTCATTGTACAAAAGCCATACTTGTGTATATTGTATACAAAACCTATTTATTTAGTGCTTCTATTTAAATTGTAAAAATCAAATAAAAATCATCTCATGCTCCTTATTTTTTTTATAAATAAATAAAATATAAAAAAATATTTATGTAAAAATAATAAAATAAAAGAATAAAATATATGGGTATACTATACCTATACATGGTACCTTATACTGTATGTATAATTTCACAAAAATAACTAAAAATCACATAAAAAAGCTTGAAAATAATAAACATTTTTTATTTAGCCACTTTTTATTTTAAATTCATTTACTATTTTTTCACTATTCTTTGATTTTTCTATTTCGAATTTTTTGATTGGTCGGCCCGGGTCCGTTGACCCAGGTCAACTCTCCCTCTTTCCACGTTAGACCTGTCTGGGCTTTGCCGGGCATGTTTTCTTCAATTTTCTAGCCCGGGTCCGACAATCTCCCCCCCCCATTTCTACGCCCAACCCTTTTCCTAGGATCCGTGATCCTTGCATATCCCCAGGAGGAGCCAGATCTTCCTAGGGTTTCATGCTCCCATTCGATTCTTTTTGTACCTAGAGATCCCCTATAAGTAGTAGCCTCCGCCACCCTTGCTGATCAACTCATCCCTCGCCGCCTCAATCCTCCTTAGCTAGCTTTAGGATCAGTAAGATCTTTGGAGACCCTTTTGGAGCGAGTTTTGGTGGCCGATTGGTTGCAGCTCATACATGGCCAAAGCAGCTCCATTGTGTAGCCTCCTCCGTCTTCCGCACCAGAGTCGATGCCAGGACCTTGCCTTCTTCTTCGTCACACTTTACCGTTCATCGTAGGTTACCAAGGTACCCTCTGATCCTCTCTATCTCCGTTGTTCATCTTGATTTACATCATTGGACCGTCGCCACCTTTCAGCTCCGACCACTTTGGTCGGAGCTCATTATCACTCATTTACCCGCACAGATTGATATCTTGTCTCACCCTCACCCTTCTCCCACGATCTGACCCCCTATACCTCGCTCACTGAGCGAGATTAGGCTAGACGTCCTTCCTCAATTTCTATCGGACATCACTCGCGCTTCCCCACCACTTCCCTCTGCTTTTACATGCAGTAACTTAACCGAAGCTATGCCTCTGAGTCCTATTACCCTTGGCAAGTACTGGTGCATGCAAGGAAGTTCATACCAAGCTCCATTCGAGGTGGTAGAGCACCTCCAGTGCTCTACCCCCTCCACGACAATCTATCGTACACCTGCCCATCTGAGGATCCTAGTTGATGTGGAACACCTTCACGAAGGTGTTGGACCTTGCTTCAAGATCATCTGACCCGTGGATCGTCGTACATGCTTGATTGAAGCTTGCCGAAGCCTTATTCTTACAGCACCCTCCCTTGCTGCTCGATCTGGAGATGGAGCTCTAGATTTGATCATCGTCGTCTATTCGTGCCCAAACTTTGGCAATCTGATCAGATCTAGGCTCCATCTAAATGACTTTCTATCTAGCTATGCAGACTGTTAGATCAGACCTGGCTTGACAGATCTTACCACACGTCCCCGACATTCCCTGACCGTCAGATCAGCTTTGCAGAGCTCCATCAGAACCGTCAGACATCACGTGCCCGACACACACTAGTTTGGATATATTTCCTTTTTACCCTACATTTTATTTTATTTTGTTATTAGTCCAATAAAAGTAATATGTAGTTAAGATCTTTTGCAGAAATGACCCGGTAGTTTAAATATTTTTACTTTAGTCCATCTGAGTTGTAGTCACGTGTAGTTTCACGTGCTCTTTGGTATATTTGTAGTATCTGTCCAGAACTTCTTATCTATTAAGGAATGAAATTAGTATTTTAAAAATTACATTTATACTCCTATGAATGTGAATCATGTATTGCACACCTGTTTCTTCTGGACAAATTACGTAGTGGCCCTTGTACTTTAAATATTTCTTATTTATCAGGTCCTAGAAACATAAAGTATTTGAGATTGGTCCTCGTATACTATTTTTAATTAGAGTCTTTTATTAATTGCAATAAATAGTAGATTAAATCCAAAATTTGCTTAAAAATCACTTGTGGCTCATGCTTGCATGTTTTATTTATAGTATTTTTTGCTTGCTAATTTTCATTCATTTCCTATCATTAAAAATTCAAAACCTACAAAAGCTCCTGTTTATCATAGAAAATTCATAAAAAATTGAAAAAATCCCTTAAAAATTCCATAAAAATTTCTATAGTTGTATTTTATCACATTTTAGCTTCTATATAAATTTTGTTGAAAATACCTTATACAAAAAAATTGTAAAATACTCAAAAGCTTATAAAAATCATATAAAATCAACAAAAAACCAAAAAAATTGCATTTTCAGTTTTTTTGTATATATTTCTTCGTACTTTTTGATAAAAATAACTTCCAGATGTTTTAAGCATTTTATATATTTTTATTTGAAAAATACCCTTGGTTGTGCACTGTTTGTTTATTTTGTCACTTTTTGATTTTTGTAAAATCACAAAAACATCTGAAAATTCCATAAAAAAATATAAAAACACTACAAAATACATAAAAATAAAAATATTTTTACTTTATTTTTTTAAATGTTTTTGACATATTTAAAAATATAAAAAGATTGCTTGTGTATACTTTTAACCCTTGTTCATAATTTCCTTATATTGAAAAATTAAAATTTTAAAAGATTGAAAACCACTAAAAAGGCAATAAAAATCCTTAGATTATTGAATCGACTACTTGGTGTTTAATTGTGCTCCTTGAGTTCAACCCTGGTCGCTATACCATGTTAATAAATGTAGTGAAATCTTTCATTTTCTCTATTTGATTTATTAGTGGTTTAAATAATTTTCTCATTAATTGCATCGATTGATTGGGTCACAACGACAGCTTAATTCTACACTTAACCCTAGTCGGTCTCTGTGGTTATCAAGTATATTTCCATCTGCTACCATATCGTATGATCAACATCGATTAGTATATTTTCATTCATTTGAGGTCACTTTTCATTACCTGTAGATGGTTTAAAGGCTATTGCTTTTTTTATTTGAAGAATTCAGTGTATTTTTGGTTTAAAGGTTACTATTATTTCTAGTTTGTAGAAAGAAAAGATTATAATATTCAATTTCTTTATTATTATTTTATTTATTATTCTTGTAGCCACTCAAATTTACTATTTTATTATATTTCTGAAGTTGCATTTCATATAATAATTTTTTATTTAAATTATTTGAATATGTATTCTTAAAGCTACTCAGATCTATTATTCTCTATGTTTATGAAGTGTCATTTCATATAATAATTTTACACTTCAGTTACATTTCCATCATGTTTCTGAAGCTACATTTCATATAATGATATTATGTTACTCAAATCTACTACTTTTTACATTTCTTATTAGTATTTTACTATTCTTATACTCTATTTAATATATTATTCTAGGTTAATTTTATTTTCTTAACCAATTCCTCGATGAGTCATTTTATTTCCAATATATGGTTCAAATTTCTCGATTAAAGTAAACTTGAGTGTACATACCCTTGAAATAGGGATGTTTGTTGTTCAATTGACATTGCATGTATTTTTTATTAATTATATGAGACTAATATTGTGTTTAATGTTAGAAAAGGAAATCTAGGCTTGGTAATGACAAAAACACGAAAGAAAAGATCATTAATTTTAAGTCATTCATGTTGGAAAGATTGCATTCAAACAAATGCCCACTAATCTCTTTAAAAGTGACGACAATGATGATTCCAAATTTTTCAAAGGGAAGTGACATGTCGAATTGGTGAGGACTGACTGCAAATCTTTGATGTTAATTAGTTATAAATTTTCTCATAATGAATGGGTTATTGTTCATTCCGAGTCTCAACATTGTCATAACCTTGTAAATCCATCCAAATATAGATAACTCATGCATACTAGAAGGTTTTCAAAAGAAACCAAGATGCTAGTGAAGTCAATGACTTCCGTGAACATACCAATATCAAGAAACGTGCTTTCATAGGCAATGAATGCATCTCTAATATGCAGGTTGACAGTATAGTTAGATATATTTACGATTTCATTTGGGAAGAAAAAACAATGCATTGGTTTGGATGCTCATTTACTCATTGAACATTTTGATCGTTGTAAGAAGATGACACCATATTTTTTATACATTCCTAATATATGACGAAAATATGATGACACATTGTATTTGGTGTGATAATGCATCAATTGAAGACTACACATTGTTTAGAGATTCAATTTCTTTTGACACAACTTACAAAACCAACAGATACAAACTTCTATTTGGTTCATTTTGTGTGGTTAACCATCATGGATGCACAATTTTCTTTGCAAAAGCATTCCTTATTAAGGAGACAACCTAATTATTTTCTTGGTTATTTGATATAATCCTCCAATATCCATAATCACCGATGAAGACAATCCTATTGGTGCAGACATTAAAATTTGTTTACCTCATACCGTTTATACATTTTGCATGTGCCATATTATGGCTATGCTTCAAGGGAAGCTCGGTAAGATCAAAGATATTGACCCAGTCTTCGTGTCCCTTACCAGAGTTGTTTGGAAAACCATTACTATCATATAATTCGAGGAAGGATGGTATAGGTCCATTCTTCAATATGATCTTACATCAAATGTCTTGTTGAGCGAGAATATAACACTAGATATAAGTGGATCATCATATATCTGAAGGACTATTTTTGGGCTGGAGTGTGAAGCACCCAGAGGAATGAAGCATGAATGCATTCTTACAAAGTAACATAATTAAGTAGAATTCATTATTGGAGTTTGTCTATAGATTCCAAAATTTCGTACAACATTGAAAGGAGAGCGAGAATGATATGGACAAAGTCACAGACATATATACTCCAAAGACCAGTTTCAAGTTGAAGATGGAAGAGCAGATGCATGGTGTTTATAACAGGGCATAGGAGTCTATGTTTCTGATGAAATTGGAATGGCATATTAGAGGGATATAGCGATGAAATTACATGACAATATTTTTCAAAAAACAATCGTAAAAATAAGGAGCATGGAAGCCCCATTAAACCCATATATATATATGTATATGTATAAGGCCCTTCCCATAGAACATGGTCCTTCCATGTGTAAGGAAGGCCAATGGTACCATCGGTAAGATTCAAATCTAACGGCGCCATTAATTTTCTTATCCAGAAGGGTATTTTGGTCATCCTCTTATGCATTAATTATGAATACAATTTAATATTTCAAAATACGAATTTTAGGTTGTTCTAAGTTTGTTGTTTTATTGTAATAACTTATTTTATTAATGTCCAATTTCATTTTTAGGCAACAATACGAGAAATAGATGTTCGTAAAATTCCCATGTTTTTTGTACAATATGTGGTTTATTTTATAACATTGGTATGTGTTTTGTAAAATGCAATATTAATTTAGTATATATCAATTATTTTATATCACGAGCTATCGTCATTTGCCACTATCATTCATCAAAATTAATCATCACTTTGTAACTTTTTTATTATTTTGTAGCATAAATTTATTATTACCAATATAATATTCATTATTTATTTGTAGCATCATTTTGCAATACTCGTATCCATCAAAATACATCATCTATTTGTATTTTTTGAGTGGTTCTTTTTAAAATAAGTTCCATATTAGTAATATATTGGTTATCTTTATTTTTTGCTGATATTTTTATATTTTGATGATTATGAAGAATATACAATCACTATGTCGATTTTAAATGGTGTCCTGCAAAATAAGATAACAGTTTGTAAGGAATGTATTCAAATATCTAAAATAAGCATTTACTTATTAAATAAATATTATATACAAGTATAGGCGATATGTAAAATACATAATGAACCTTTATCTCTCTACTTATTCTTTTTGCGATCAGGTCAAGACTTGACATTCTCTCGAGGTTTGGGTCACTTTGTACTTATTATAAATACATCATTCTTTTTCTTTTTCCTTTATTCTTTTTTTTGCAAAATAATGGCTAAATATGAGATATTAACAATGACACGCAAAATACTAAGTTATTGTATTTACAGGTATTTACAGGTGGTTTTGCCAAAAATAAGAGCTAAAATAAAAGAATAAAGAGTGAAAATCATATATTCATCAGTGTCGTATCTAAAGTAGATGCGAGACAGAGGTCAAATGCTGCTGCAATCTGATCAATATCCTCATCAATATAGCCCTTATCTGAATCTGCATTAAAAGAGGGCTCAATAATCTTGCTACTAGAAGGTCTGACCAAAATGTCTATAGCTAAAATGGATTTGGCCTTCGGAGTACGTTCCACTAGTAGTTTCATCTCAATGACGAACATGTGTACGTGGATCACCAAAGGATGTGCTCTCCAAGTTTTCCTCTCTGGAGAGGAAATCTTGGGTCTCAGTAGATCTGAAGGAATAGGATCGTGTCTAATCTCAGCTATAATCCCACAAGCCTCTGTATCTGATGGACAGGTAGCACACTCGTATAATGGTAGAGTCTCTATCAGCTCGTAGCTCAGCACTGTGCTATTGGAAGGAAAAGTAACATTGTCTGTCCCATAATCAATAACAACCTTTGCTGCATGTAGGAAAAGCCGATCAAGAATAATGGCAGCATCATGTGATGGTACTGAGGAGTCAGAATCTAAGACAACAAAATCCACCATGAATTTTATGCCTTGTACCACCACGACAATGTCGTGACGTATACCCTTCGACCTCTTGATCGATTTATCTATAAATTGAAGAATCATTCTAGCTCACTTGAGATGCCCTAAATGAAGTGTCTCAAGAATATGGAAGGGTAAAATATTCACTGAAGATCTGTTGTCCAACAAGGTGTGCTTGAACTCATGATCTGAAATATGGCAACTAACAAATGGTGCTCCCATGTGTTTCTTTTTTCTTTTTCGGAGATGTATAGGGAATGGCGTAACAGGTGGCAATGGTCAACACTTGTTTCTCAGAGAAATGATTACGCCCCTTCTTTCTTCTAGGTGTGGTGTGCTGCTTAGACATTCTGAACAAGAGGAATGTGGACCAATGCCTCCGAAAGATTGAGCTTGATATGAATTCTGTCCAGCATCTCTTTCATGAATTTTGACTCTTGGATCTTTTTGAAAATTTCCAATTTTCTCCCTTCTCTAAGTTCAGAGCATCTGGGAAGGGCATTTGTACATTCTCCTCAACCATATGTACACCAGTAGGATTAGAAGAAGAAGGAGGAGGAGAAAATCTTTTTGCTAAACCAGGACAAGCTTCATGAAGACCAGAAGATAGAGATCTAACAGGAAAGTCTGAAGTTTTGTCTTTATTCTTATTTCTGGATTTTCTCTTTTTTCCATTTTTTGTGATTTTGTGCCTTCAGTATGAAGAGACTCAAAGTCTGAATGTGCACCTTCATTGTTGCCTACTATACGCTCCTTGCTCCTAAATGTCTCAGCAACTGCAGGTTGCCTCTGATCATGATGGGAACTGAAAGAAATAGAACTCAACAACGCAAGTGAAAAAGGAATATCTGAAACTGATCTTTGCTCTATGACAATGCTCTCTATAAAGTCTCTGAATGTCTCCATCTGCTCCCTACGATATGAAATAACTTCATGAATTAAATTGATGAAATGATCGAATGTGCAATCATCTATATCCGGACTCTCAAATTGGTGTCCCATATCCATCTCAAGAAGCTAAAGATGCTTAAAGTGATCAAGTGAATCTGAGGTGAAATGCTCTTAAAGTGGTTTCTCGTAGCACCGGTCGTGATATGGAAATTGAATTGGCCGGTAAGTCAGCTGAAACAGCATGGGCTCTCGCTCAATCTTTTGGAATACCTAAGGAGCAGGTATCCAAGGCTCCTGAACTAGGAAGCACAGAACCGACTCATACTCCGGCTGAAAACTCAACGAAAGAAGTGTCAGTCTCTAAGGACAAGAACTCTATGCAACTATCTCATTGTCCATCCTCTATGTTGCCTCAATATCCACATCAACTGCCTGATGTGCGATCCCTAAACATCATGAGGTGGATCGCATCAAGGTAATCTGACATCTCCCTCATGTGTCATCTTGACATCAAAAATCTCTCCAAAAAGAGTCCAAAGTGAATCCTTGTCAAGACTGAGGTGTGAACCACCACACGAGGCATCGACCAATGCATGCCTAATAGAAGATCTGAACTAACTCAGCTTTGGAGATCCCGTGATATGGGAATCTCCTCAAAAGAATCTGAAATCTAAGTCATAGATCCTGTAATGGTTTGAGGGGATCATGTGAAAAATATGTGAAAACTGACCACATGAAATTGGCTTGGCTAATGGGTTAAAATCTCCTAAGAAAGGCAACTTGAAGAATACCCCAAATAGCTCTCTCCTCTCCCAAACATCGGAACCATCTCGTGGCTCCATCTTTGAGTGACAAGGGAAAGGTCTTCATTATGGCATCCTCAGGTGTTATATATGAATAGAATCTAGTAATGCAAATCTCCTCAAAGTCAAAAAGGTGTTCATAAGACTCCTCATGCTGCTTTCCATGAAACTTTGATGGCAATGACGCAAAGTCTGAATCAATCAGAAAAGTCAGTAACCTCGATGTAGAAACTGACTCAGCTCCCGAATAAGATGCAAGCTGCTTAGTCTACACTCCAGTCTAAGCAACTCGTGGCCCCGAATATCTATTCTAATCTGTACTCATCTCACGGGTCTCAACTCTCTGCTCAGCTACCACAGGTTAACTGAAGGCTGACTCAATGGAAACGAAGAGAGAGGGATAGAAGGTGATGGAGAAGAAATACGAGAAATAAAGGGATAAGATTCTCCGAGGTCATAGTCACACTCGGTAAAGGATGGAGAACTCAACTCAAGTTCAAAACACGAGATGTCTCGAATCTACATAGATGAATGGGTAGGTGCGCATGAAAGCGTTGCCGTAAGAGTCGCCTAAGAGATCGTCTACCCATCATTGTGACTTAAGATGGTGAAAAGATGACTCTAGATACCAAAACGCAGATGACGAGTGAATCCTAGAAACTAAGAGATTGGACTCACACCATGACGAACCGCAAAATCGGCCCTTTAATAGTGCTAAATTAGCACTTGGAGATATCGGTGCAGTCGGGCCGATTTCGGTCGTCAAAGAGATCACCTCATTTAAAGATATGCCAAAAATCAAAATGAGGTGATCGAAAATTTATTTTTACTTGGAAAGATACCAAGGTCGAACTCAGGGACACGAGCCTCTCTCGTATTAATCGGATTTAAGCTTATTTAATCAAATGTTGAAATAAAGCATATAGGTCAAATCATGCATGTAGACAAAACAAGACAATGCATTAAAACATAAAACATGCATTTTTTTTATCAAATTTTATAATGCAAATAAATGGACATGCAAAGCGAATGATATGCCCAATAAAAATCACTTGAGCCATAGAAAAGAAATGCAAGTTAAACAGAGTTAACATTAAGAAGCATTCTATCCTCATTAAGCAAGTAGACAGGGCATGATAAATAAAGAGATCAAAACACTTAGATAATAAAATAATACATCACAGTTCATAGTATCAAATCTGAAATTTAACCATGCCATAGTGAAGAGGACGAGAAAAGCTTCAAAACGAAACTGAAATCAACTTGATTGGAGCTATGTAGCTCAAGATATGCAAGTTCAAAGATAAGGGCATAAAGGAAAGAAAACATGAAAATAAAATTGCATACAGGCCCCTGGGAGGGACTAAAAAGTAAATAAACAAAGTAGCGGGACCTTCCCTGTAATTTGACCACGCGCACAGGGGTATTTTTGCAATTTGGAAAACCCGCGAGGGTTTCAATGTAATTTACCCACCATGCGTGTGATCTGCACGTGATGGAGGACCTGAATGCAATATGGAGAAGATGGCGGGGCCTCGCTGCAATTAGCCCAGTGAAGCACGTGCCAGGCACGTGCTTCCTCAGGCTCGGGATGGTCGGAGGTTCAGAGGAGGCCCGGGTTGCTACGGCCAGGCTCGGACAATTCGAAGCTCGGTGCAGGTTCGGTGGAGGCTCGGGAGCGTCCAAGCCTGGGGCTCGGTCGCTAGGCTCGAGGAAGCTCTGGATGACGACACGTGGCTGAATGTGGCTCCATTGGATAGCCTAGATCCAACGGTGAAGGAAGATGTCGACGTGGCTTCATCTGGACCGTTGGATGGTCGCTGGGAGAGGACCATCCAACGGCAGCTGCTTCTCTTCCCTCCTCTATCGCTGGCGGCGGGAGCTGAACTCCGGCGACAAAGCTCTAGCTCCGCCGCTCCTTCCTGGGCTCGGTGGAGCTCGCCCGAGGCTCCTGAAGGATCGTCGATGAAGCTGAAAGCCCGGGCGATGCGATGGTCCCTCTGGTGAAGTCTATCGGATCGTTGGAGTCGAGAACGGCCAAGGAGAAGTGCCCTCCGGCGACGCTCCGATCATTGAGAAGAAGACCTGCAGGGTTAGTACTATAGCCGAAGCGCATGAAGTGGTTGCGTGAGTGAATGAAATGGGAGCTCGTCGGGGTGAAGAATGTGGAGGAGCTCGGACCTCCTCCGCCGCTAGAGCGGAGGAGGTGGGTCGGAGGTGCGACGGGGTCTGGAAGAAGTAGGAAGTGAGCGGAGGGCTTCGCGTGAACGGGGGATGTGGTGTGGAGCTTTTAAGGAGGTTAAGGGAAGGTGACAGTGGTCGGAGATGCTTAATTAAAATAGAGAAAACAGAAGAAAAAGTCAAAGGAGAAAGAGGAAGCTTACCTGGAGATTGGCGGAGCGGGGCCTGTGCTTGAGCTCCTGGGAGGAGCTCCGGTCATCGCTGGACTCCCCCGGCTACGGGGAGCAGCTTGGCGGAGGCGGAGCTCCGCAGGCCTGGCCTACCATGGCCAGGGGTCATCACCGAGGCGGACCTTCGTCTTCGCGCTCCTCACCGCCCCCTCGCTGTCACCGGGGGGCGGGGACTCGCTGGGAGGTTTCCTACATGAAGGCTGACGACCGTGATAGGAAGAGGAGGCGGTGTATTTGAAGAAGTGAAGGTGGTGGTTTCAGTCGGGAGGCGTGTCTTGCGAGCGAGTTATGGAGCGAGTGGAGGAGGTTTGTGGATCGTGGAGATACTGGCGAGGATGAAGGATGAAAGGGGGATGTCGTGGGGCAGTTGGCGATGGAAATGGTCGACTGGAGTGGCGGAAGAAAAGGGAAGGGGGAGGAGTGTTCGTGTGGAGGAAATCGTGGGAAAGTGGTCTGACCGAGGTAGACGATAGCCCGCAGCCGTTGGATCTGAAGATCCAACGGCCGTCGTTGAGGCGCGAAGGGATGGCCGTGATTAGATCGGGGGCGGAGTGATCAGTGGTGGATGGATGCGCCACGTGTCTGGCTGAGGGAGCGGCGCGAATGGAGGGTGGTGATGAGAGATGGAGGTTGATCGAGCGGTTAGGAATAGGGCGTGGATTAATGGTCCTGATGGAAGATCGGGTGATGAGAACGGAGGGCGTCTGTTGTGCCACGTGTCATGACGAGGTCGAGGCGCTAAAGGACGGTTTGGATGGAAAGTGGGGGCCGATCGAACGGATGAGGAATGAAGCGTGCGTGGAACGGCCTGGACCGTTGGATCAAGAGGACGATCCAACGGTCGATAGAAGAGGCGGAAAAGACAAAGGAGGCGGGGCCACGTGGCGCCCCCAGAATGGGCCACGTGGCCCAATCAGGTTATTCAGAGGGTTTTTCTTATTTTTGAGGGCCCTATTAGCCGAATTTGAGAAAACTCAAAACATGAAAGTTGTAGATCTTGACGAGATCTACAAGTTTCATGTTGACCAAAACTCGAAAAGAGATCGAACAAGGGCCCGAAATATTTTTGATGGTATTTTTGATTCTAAAAATACCACTGATTTTTGCTTTGCCATTTTTTTGTGGTTTTTAATTTATTAAGGACTCTGTTAATTATAGGACATTAACAGGGAATTATTGACAAACTTTTAAGCAAGGGGGTTAATTATGGGAAATAAAGATGATGAAACTGAGGTTCATCACCCCCCTATACTTAAACCATGCCCGTCCTCGAGCATCAAAAAGAATGACTAAGTTGGATTAACCCCCTTGTGCATGTGAATACAGGATCCAATCTGATCAAGTCGACTCGGCTTCAGAGATCCAAAATTTTAGAGTTCAACCCAGCCTTAATCAAGAGGCTTCCAATTCCTCTACTTCTCTAGACTCTCTCTGATGTACATATAAACTAAAGGATATGAGTTTAGTGTTGACTGCAATTTCGAGAGTAGAGTCAAGTCTTCACCCAAAATCTTGGTCCGAGAAATTCTCCTAAGGACCTAATCCTCAGCACTAGGGAATAAATCCAATCTTGCATTCAGTCCACCGTCTCTTTAGTTTGTCAGACTTAGAAGATGTGGATGGCAGGCCAGAAAATGGAGGGCATGGGATTGTGTCAATTCTTCTCTCCCTCTCATTGGAACAAGGATTCTCTCTAGTGCCTTTTACGCAACACATTTTTTTGGTGTTGATCAGTGCGTCCGTCAAGAGAAGTTGGAGCCGTCTGCACTTGTTTTCCTGGGAGTACACCGGGGTGTGTCTCTTTTGAGTACCTATCGTACCTTCGACACCCAGACTTGTAGCATTTACGATGCAGAGCCCTTTTTTGGTGCAAGCCCGACTCCTGGTCCTAATAGCGGTGGTCCAAGTGGACACTTTGAAAAGTTTGGGAGCGCTCGCCTTTGGTGGAAGCTCTTTGATTTGTAACTTTGTGGAATGAGAGCTTTTCTTTGAATTTCATTGACTTGTATACTTGGTGGCTAGCTCCACTGCTTTTACCAAGAGTTGGCGCACACTGATCAACATTTTTATTTATTTTTCACACCCAGGCACTTAGGTTAATGTCAAGAGATTAGTATAAGAATCAAGTTCTCATACTGGCTAATATTGCTGACACTCAGGTTTCATGAAGCCTCCAAAGATTTTATCCCATCCTCGAGCATCATTAGATCAACTCCAAATTCGACTTCCTCATCCCAATCCCTCAGGTGAAAAATTAACTCATCTCATCGAGAACCGCAGTCGTGCATGTGATGTGCTGATCATATTCTTTATGTCTGAGACTAAGCATGGAATATAACATGCAAATCTAGAAACCTAGGGGAATATGGATGATTAAGTCTAAGACCCTGATGGCTAAGGCTGGTTAACCTAAAATCTCAAAGACTTCTAAAAGCTAAGTCTTCTTGACCAAATCAGATCCCGGGTGAAAGTGAAAATGTAGAGGACTAATCCAACTTCTTCATTCAAAAACAAGACACTTTTTTTTTTGAACTTCAAGAGATATAACAACTGCCTAAACTCAATTAAGTAGCTACAATTCAGCCAGTATGGATGTAAGTACAGGCCGAAGCCCGTTGCTTGAGGATGGGGCCTTACGCGATGTCCTCTAAACCATCCAATCTGCTAAGGGCGAACCCTCACTGAACGCGGCTTTCTTAATTGGGCTTAGTAGTCACTAATAGCTCCTAAAGGTTTTTAGGGGTTTTCTGATTTTTATGGATTTTAATAAGAGTGTTAAAACACAAGTTAGACTCAACTTTCCTTGAAAAGAGATGGCGATTTTTCAAAACCCATGTCACACAAAATAAAAATTTTCAAAACATTTTCAAAAATCATTTTCGAAAATATTTCTATAAAATAGTGTAACATAATATCGAAAAACCGCGAAATCCTTTGAGTTTTCTTAGTCCAATGAATTTTTTACCTTAGCCAAAAAGTTTTTAATTTTTCAAAATTTTCAGATTATAGCTAAAGTAAATATACGGTATATACGGTATACCCCCCTATACTTAAACTTTGCTATGTCCTCATAGCACTAAATGTTACAAGTACATAAGTCCATTTAAGTATAGAAGAATATACGGGAGCTAAGAGGGGCTCCCCCTATACTTAGGTTAGAAATAACCTAAGTATAAAGGCAAGAAAAGATGAGTAGAGAAATCACAGGGACTTGGGTCCCCCCTATACTTAGGCTGAGATTAGCCTAAGTATAAAAATGGAGATTGATGTTGGAAGAGACCCAAGGTGAACAAAGAAGAGGGATGAATATACAAGTGAGCGGTTGAATCTTCGGAGATGAAATGGAGTGTCTTTGGTTTTGGGGTGTGTGTCACATCAAACTAGGCTCAATCAAGCAAGCAAACCCTTAGTTTCACCAACTCACACGTGAAACCAACCAAGGTTGGTTGATTATCTTGTCGGTTTTATTGGTGATAAAACATTATATTTACGCGAAGAAAATGAAAATCAAGGCGTATGCGCGGGTGTTGCTCTCCCAAAACCGAATTTTACTCCATTTTAGGTTGACTTGCAATTAACAGTCCCAATTTTATTTTAAATTATCACTGAATTAAAGTTAGCACATCAATCAGAAAATCATCGTCTACCGTTCATTCCATTTTCCATTAATCCTAGGTGATTAATCTAAAAAAATGAAAGCCGAGAAAAACATGTATACGATGAAGAAAAACGCGATCTAGGCTAAGAGAGAAATCATGCAGTGATTTGACGATAAAACACGTGAAAAACTGGGGCTATTTTGAGAACCAAAATCAATGTATGCAAGTCGAATAAAACCGCACCTAATCAATCATCTATTAGCGGGAGATGATATCCATTTAAGTTTGGCTAAGTGAGGCGAGATTATGTGCGTCTTTGATTTAAAGTGTGACCTAACCTACGATCAAGCACATAAAATAAAATGAGCTCGGAAAGCCGCGTGCCTAGTCCTAGGTCGACACTCAAGTGGGGACGATCCCCACACAACCACATTCGTCCGATTACAATCGCGAGTCTTCGATCGAAGACCGCTGTAAAAGACGAGTTTATTATAATAATAAAAAAAATAAATGCGACACATTTTTTTCTTTTTCTTCCTCCTTTGCTCCAAGCATGCTTCTGCGGCTCTTCGCAGCGGGGAGTATCCAGCTCCTCGCCTCCTTGATCCATCAAGGGCCCTGCCACAAAAACAATAGTTAGATATCAAATAAGGAAGAAAAAATTTTATATGCAAAATATATGATCATTTGACCTATATAAAGAAACACTAAATTAAACACACAAAAATCCAAAAAATAAAAGAAATGAGCCGTGTCCCCGGCAACGGCGCCATTTGACGAACCGCAAAATCGGCCCTTTAATAGTGCTAAATTAGCACTTGGAGATATCGGTGCAGTCGGGCCGATTTCGGTCGTCAAAGAGATCACCTCATTTAAAGATATGCCAAAAATCAAAATGAGGTGATCGAAAATTTATTTTTACTTGGCAAGATACCAAGGTCGAACTCAGGGACACGAGCCTCTCTCGTATTAATCGGATTTAAGCTTATTTAATCAAATGTTGAAATAAAGCATATAGGTCAAATCATGCATGTATACAAAACAAGACAATGCATTAAAACATAAAACATGCATTTTTTTTATCAAATTTTATAATGCAAAGAAATGGACATGCAAAGCGAATGATATGCCCAATAAAAATCACTTGAGCCATAGAAAAGAAATGCAAGTTAAACAGAGTTAACATTAAGAAGCATTCTATCCTCATTAAGCAAGTAGACAGGGCATGATAAATAAAGAGATCAAAACACTTAGATAATAAAATAATACATCACAGTTCATAGTATCAAATCTGAAATTTAACCATGCCATAGTGAAGAGGACGAGAAAAGCTTCAAAACGAAACTGAAATCAACTTGATTGGAGCTATGTAGCTCAAGATATGCAAGTTCAAAGATAAGGGCATAAAGGAAAGAAAACATGAAAATAAAATTGCATACAGGCCCCTGGGAGGGACTAAAAAGTAAATAAACAAAGTAGCGAGACCTTCCCTGTAATTTGACCACGCGCACAGGGGTATTTTTGCAATTTGGAAAACCCGCGAGGGTTTCAATGTAATTTACCCACCATGCGTGTGATCTGCACGTGATGGAGGACCTGAATGCAATATGGAGAAGATGGCGGGGCCTCGCTGCAATTAGCCCAGTGAAGCACGTGCCAGGCACGTGCTTCCTCAGGCTCGGGATGGTCGGAGGTTCGGAGGAGGCCCGGGTTGCTACGGCCAGGCTCGGACAATTCGAAGCTCGGTGCAGGCTCGGTGGAGGCTCGGGAGCGTCCAAGCCTGGGGCTCGGTCGCTAGGCTCGGGGAAGCTCTGGATGACGACACATGGCTGAATGTGGCTCCATTGGATAGCCTATATCCAACGGCGAAGGAAGATGTCGACGTGGCTTCATCTGGACCGTTGGATGGTCGCTGGGAGAGGACCATCCAACGGCAGCTGCTTCTCTTCCCTCCTCTATCGCTGGCGGCGGGAGCTGAACTCCGGCGACGAAGCTCTAGCTCCGCCGCTCCTTCCTGGGCTCGGTGGAGCTCGCCCGAGGCTCCTGAAGGATCGTCGATGAAGCTGAAAGCCCGGGCGATGCGATGGTCCCTCTGGTGAAGTCTATCGGATCGTTGGAGTCGAGAACGGCCAAGGAGAAGTGCCCTCCGGCGACGCTCCGATCATTGAGAAGAAGACCTGCAGGGTTAGTACTATAGCCGAAGTGCATGAAGTGGTTGCGTGAGTGAATGAAATGGGAGCTCGTCGGGGTGAAGAATGTGGAGGAGCTCGGACCTCCTCCGCCGCTAGAGCGGAGGAGGTGGGTCGGAGGTGCGATGGGGTCTGGAAGAAGGAGGAAGTGAGCGGAGGGCTTCGCGTGAACGGGGGATGTGGTGTGGAGCTTTTAAGGAGGTTAAGGGAAGGTGACAGTGGCCGGAGATGCTTAATTAAAATAGAGAAAACAGAAGAAAAAGTCAAAGGAGAAAGAGGAAGCTTACCTGGAGATTGGCGGAGCGGGGCCTGTGCTTGAGCTCCTGGGAGGAGCTCCGGTCATCGCTGGACTCCCCCGGCTACGGGGAGCAGCTTGGCGGAGGCGGAGCTCCGCAGGCCTGGCCTACCATGGCCAGGGGTCATCACCGAGGCGGACCTTCGTCTTCGCGCTCCTCACCGCCCCCTCGCTGTCACCGGGGGGCGGGGACTCGCTGGGAGGTTTCCTATATAAAGGCTGACGACCGTGATAGGAAGAGGAGGCGGTGTATTTGAAGAAGTGAAGGTGGTGGTTTCAGTCGGGAGGCGTGTCTTGCGAGCGAGTTATGGAGCGAGTGGAGGAGGTTTGTGGATCGTGGAGATACTGGCGAGGATGAAGGATGAAAGGGGGATGTCGTGGGGCAGTTGGCGATGGAAATGGTCGACTGGAGTGGCGGAAGAAAAGGGAAGGGGG
Source organism: Ottelia alismoides (assembly GCA_037367405.1). Lineage (NCBI taxonomy): Eukaryota > Viridiplantae > Streptophyta > Magnoliopsida > Alismatales > Hydrocharitaceae > Ottelia > Ottelia alismoides. Next base: position 296,293 of record JAZKJV010004702.1, read on the forward strand.
AGGAGTGTTCGCGTGGAGGAAATCGTGGGAAAGTGGTCTGACCGAGGTAGACGATAGCCCGCAGCCGTTGGATCTGAAGATCCAACGGCCGTCGTTGAGGCGCGAAGGGATGGCCGTGATTAGATCGGGGGAGGAGTGATCAGTGGTGGATGGATGTGCCACGTGTCTGGCTGAGGGAGCGGCGCGAATGGAGGGTGGTGATGAGAGATGGAGGTTGATCGAGCGGTTAGGAATAGGGCGTGGATTAATGGTCCTGATGGAAGATCGGGTGATGAGAACGGAGGGCGTCTGTTGTGCCACGTGTCATGACGAGGTCGAGGCGCTAAAGGACGGTTTGGATGGAAAGTGGGGGCCGATTGAACGGATGAGGAATGAAGCGTACGTGGAACGGCCTGGACCGTTGGATCAAGAGGACGATCCAACGGTCGATAGAAGAGGCGGAAAAGACAAAGGAGGCGGGGCCACGTGGCGCCCCCAGAATGGGCCACGTGGCCCAATCAGGTTATTCAGAGGGTTTTTCTTATTTTTGAGGGCCCTATTGGCCGAATTTGAGAAAACTCAAAACATGAAAGTTGTAGATCTTGATGAGATCTACAAGTTTCATGTTGACCAAAACTCGAAAAGAGATCGAACAAGGGCCCGAAATATTTTTGATGGTATTTTTGAGTCTAAAAATACCACTGATTTTTGCTTTGCCATTTTTTTGTGGTTTTTAATTTATTAAGGACTCTGTTAATTATAGGACATTAACAGGGAATTATTGACAAACTTTTAAGAAAGGGGGTTAATTATGGGAAATAAAGATGATGAAACTGAGGTTCATCACACCACACAATCAAACACAAAGCAAACCCCAATTTCACAAACACAACTCGATGATGACCAAGAAACCTTGGTCGTTAATCTTTTCAAATTTAGAGTTAGATGACAATGCAGTTTTTATCAATAGATATAGTGAGATGTTGGGTGCATGAATTTCCCAAAAGTATGTCTCAAGTCCGTACAATCAGTTGCACCTACTTTTAGCCAGTATGAGAGTAAGTACGGATCGTAAAACAACTACCCGTTACTTGATGACGGAGCCTTACATAGTGTCCTCTAAACCACCCACTCTACTATGGATGCCCGGACCATTTCCTGCTACCCGTGAGTCCTCACTAAGAAGTAGCTAATCATTTTTAGAATCAGTAGTCTCGAAGAAAATTCGGACTCTGGCTCTAACTTTAAGGTTCGTCTCTCACTCACTATCTGGAGGTACCTACAAGCCAACACGGCTATTGCTCTCCCAAAAAAAGTGGAGTCCTTTAAGTTTATTTTTATGGTTGAATAGAAGTAGCAGTCCTGATTTTAATTTTCTGGTGATCACTTTTTTTATCTTTTTCAAAAAAATGACTAACATATTTTTATCTTTTTCCTTTTTTCTAAGTGAAGAAAAACAAGGTTATGATTCCCTAGATCTAATGGGACCTACAGATGTTCTGACAGAAATAAAAAACCTAATCCAAGCACCTAACCACAAAAATCCCTAGAAAACAAAGAAAAAGCGTGAGGAAAATCGTGGTGAGTGCTCTGTTCCCCCATGTGCACGGCACCATGTGAAACACACCCTAAGAGAAAGGAAGGCAAGGTACAAGTCGGGATGCCCATAAGGGGCCCCTTCTACAAAATGTAAAAACACGCAAGTGCCCTTTAATTCTTTTACAAAGAAAATACAAAAAATGTAAATAAAAACTCAGCTTCTCGGTTTTTTCTCACGCTGCTCAAGTCTTGCAACACAACTCTGAAACAAAAGGCTGTAAATTGAAAAGAAATTGCAACAGAAAATAAGATGATGAAAAAAAGAGAAAAAGAAACCCTGGAACCTAAGGCTCTAATATTTGCCCTAGCGTTGCCTCCCGGGTAATGGCGCCAATTGAAAATTCAAACCGATATGGTTGTCTAAAAAGATAGACAATTGTCGTTATGTTGACCGATTGAAATTTACAGATAATTTATTTTTTATTTTATTTACACTCCTAAACTAAATGTGTATAATGTTAGTACATGAGTGTCAAACTCAAAGAGGCAAATTGTAGAAAACTAAGGTAAAATAATAGAGAATCTAAGGTAAATGGGTTTCCTAATTTTTATTTATTTTTAGGTATTTTTCTCGATTTTTAGTTGATTTTATGAATTTTATATTATTTTTTCTGATTTTACATACCTATAAGTAGAAAAATATAGGTACTTGATTTTATTTTTTTCACTTTGATTTTTATTTTGTAATTTTATATTTTTAATGTTTTATAATGCTTATTTAATTTTACCAAATGGTTTTGTAATTTTTTAAATTGGTTTTTAAAATGAAATAATGTTTTTATTGAAAATTATAAGGTATTTTGAATTTTAGAAATAGAAAAAAATAAGTAAATATTTTTATTTTATTTTTGTCAGAAAGTAGATGAAAATACTTTTCAAATGATGTGTACACATTTTTATGATTTTCTAGGATTAGTTATGTATTTTTAAAGTTTTTATGTATTTCTTATTTTTTAAGGTTTTTAATATTCAATTTTTATTTTGTTTTTAGTTTAATTTGTAAAATATAATAACATATATTGTAAATTTTTTTAGGATTTTCAGAATTGTTTTTATATTTTTTTTTGTATTTTTATGAATTTGATATATTTTTTGATATTTAGAAAAAAATTAAGATAGAAAATATTTTAATTTTTAATATGGATTTAATATTATATATACTAAAATACTAAGTATTTTTATGTATTTTTATTATAATTTTTATATTTTGCATTTTATTAAATAAGTATATAGTATGTATAGTATTTGTATACAATTTACAGGGGTACATGTGTAATAACAGAAAAGTATCAGGAATGTGTGAAAAATGCAGGAAATACATAGACAGACGTGCAAAAAGTCCAAAGATCACATGTTAGATCACGTGGATTCTCTCGATTACGACCTGTTCGTAATTCAGATAATATCCGAGGGCTTATGCGCAAATTGCCTAGATAGTGCCTATATGGCACGTATTAAAGCTACAGAGAACCTGTTCATAATTTCATAATGTCTCGAGGGCACACTATAAAATGCCCAAATATCGTCAACATCATGTTCCTCGTACGTGAGGCATGTAAGTGGTGGGACGGTTGGTTGTTTGAACCGTCCAATCGAATTCATATCTAGCGTCTCCGTTTCAATCTCGAGGAGGACTTGTTATTCCCCCTTTCATGATCAGCGATGGCGAGTTCTCGACCTAATCTCTAGTGGTGAGAGCTTCAGGCAATGTCTCTAGTGAATCACGATCAAACTGCGTATGAGATGATGCGATGGTTACTTTAATCGGATCAAATCTATAGTATCGAGTGTGATTTGAGGTGTTTACAAGTTTGCTTGTAGGTGTTCGGTGTTGTCTCTATGTGGACCTCTCGATTGACGAGCTTGGTGTGACATACTCCGATCATACTTCGATCATGTTCGTGATCAAGCGATGGTGTTGCTACGATCATCGTATGCATGTCCTCCAAATAAGTTCAAAGGCTCGATTTTGACACGATGCAGATGGTGAAGGTTCTCGATTCCACCGGATGCTCGTCCTTCGATATCTAATGGTTGATGCGCTCCAATGATTCCAGATGCAGGCGGCTGACTTCCAGTCTGATGATCCTGATTCTCCTCGAGGTTCCTATTCTCTGCAATCATCGATTTGACTCGAGCTTGTGGCTCGGTCCCAAAATGCAAACACGGATTGAATGGGCGGAGAAGCTTCTGTGGGCGATGGATCAAGCTCCAAACTCTGATCACCGTACATGACCAGAGGCGAGGGGTTCTGATATACTCCAAAAGATGAAGCATTGTTGTCATCCATAAGCCACCACCGTGTTTCATGTACCACTTGCAATATATAATATTTTTGTAGATTTTTCATGGTTTCTTGTAAAATGAAATAACAATTTGTAAGATAATGTAATTTCTTGTAAAATGAAATAACAATTTGTAAGATAATGCAGTCGATGTTATCTCTCCCGTATCCAATTTCGCATTAGAAAAATGTTAGAATATGCCGTTGAGATTATCCCTCCTAGCTTTCATGCTCACCTTTCCACATCATCATGTAATGAATCCACGATTTATCATCTTTATTCTTTCATTTTGGCTAAAATCCTTAGTAAAATACATGTAAATATTAACTAATTCGTACCAATTAACATTCTAATCACATTTGTTAGAATTATATATTTAACACTTATTGTATACAAAATAAAATAATAAAGACAAAAAAAAAGAAAAATAAAAGAAAAGAAGGATGTAGATATGTTATATGTACAAACTCATCCTAACCCCGAGACCAGGTCAATATCGACAAAATAAATAAGTAGGGGGAGATAAAGATCATAATTTATAAAAATGTAGAAAACCAAGATCACAAATGTACATAAAACACATTTTTCACCTTGTACATATGCTCAACTATTTTATTTATCATTCAGATCATCTCAAATCAAATTATTTTCATCACGAAAGTTGTCCGCAATAATATATATTAATTTATAAAAATATCAGAAAATTACTTAATGTATAAATAAATAATTATGATGAACCTAAAAAACCCGTAAAAGTCGACTTCCAAGGTTCATAACTATTTATAGAAAACTCCAAATTGACTAAACTCACTTTTAATATGTTTTATAACTAATACTATTTATTAAAAATATCAGAAAAATATTAGGAGAAAACATGTGAGTTATGGCATTCGGGCCCCTTTATATATATGTATTATATATAGATATTCTTTATTTTCTAATTAATTATTCCTAATCCTATTAGACTTAATTCTTTTTCTAACGTGTTTATAAAAATCAGTAAAAAAAATATAAAAATATTATTTATTAATAAATACCAATAATCCTATGACCACAAAGCCGTAACCATACACTTTCGGACCACATAACTAGGCCATATGGACTCCAAATTGGGCGTACTCACTTTTAAACTAGAATTATCCATCAAATGAAACCGATTTCACTAAAATCAGAGATAATATGCAAAAACTAGGTTTTGGGAACCTATTGGTATAAATTGTATATTGTATCTTGATGTTATTTTATTTAATATATGTCATTTCTTATATTTTTATACTTTACTAAAATTATATTTTTAAATAAAAATAAATAAATTTTTTATTAATTATATATTAGTTACTCATTAATTAATTAATTAATTAAAGTATTTAATTATGTATGTATTTATTTATTTAGTTTCATTCTTATGAGTAAAATTTATTCTAACTAGCTAATTTTTTTATTTTTTATTTTTCTCTTCTTTTTCTCTCTCCTATCTTCTTCTCCCCCGCTCCCTTTCTTCCTCACGCCCGTCGCCCCCCCTCTTCTTCTTCTTCCCTCTTCCTCCACCGCTTCCTGTCACCACCTCCTCCTATCTCCGCCTAACAGCCCGGAAGTTATGCTGTTTACCAGTGCTCCCACCCCCTTCCTTGCTATCCATGCATCCTTCCCTATTTAAGGAACCCTAACCCCAATAGAGTTCCTTCATCCTCCATTATCGCCCACTTCCGGTCGAGTTCCGAGTGAAGGAGAGTTCCAAAGCGAGGGTGATGATAACCGCTCCCGCACCCTTAATTAATTCGGGCAGATTAATGTCCAAATCAATTGATATGATTCGTTGCAGTCGGATACGAGGGGTTGATCAAAAACCACTTATCGATTAATGTGAAGTTAACTTTAAGCGGCAATTTTTTTACTTGGGTTAAGTCCAAGGTCGATCTCAGGGAGGCATCTGTCTCCTTAGGTGAATTACAGCAATTGTTCAAGTGTTGATGTTCGAGGATCAAAATTTTTTTGGTCTTTTTAATTTTTATGCAGACATATGCAGACAAGGTGAGCCAATTTAGCGTTTAATTTAATTGATGTATCAAATGAAGTCCAAAAATAATGAAAATTGGCCAGATGATTATTTATGAAGAAAATGACCTACACTAATTTTTTTGGAATTTTTCGACTCAAAATAAATTTTCTGTGAATTAAATGAACAGACAGAGTGATTTTCAGTATTTAATTTTTAATAAATATCAAATCACAATTTTTCCAAGAACTAAAATTTTCCTAGGTGGGTCTAGTGATAAGGGACCTAGGAAAATTAACAGGACTTAAATTTACTGTGAAATGAATTAATTAAAATTAATTCAAGAAAATCACTAAACTATTTATTTAGGCCTCGATATGCGTGCAAAAGCTATGAAATGTTTATGGTGTGTTAGAAATGAAGTCCTTAAGCTACTGTGAATTTTTGGTGATTTTTGAAGGCACAGATAATTAACTAAAAATCAAAAGTCATCACTGGGCAAAATATGTCACAAATGATCCAATTAATTCATTAATAATTCAAGTAAGCCAACAAAAACCAGACACGTGTACTAACAAATAGAGGACAAGATTTCCAACAACATGCAATTTTTAGAATCTCAAAATGATGAAGAATGCACTCTAGGGACACGTGCAAACACAAGGGTGTAAATGCAATACTGGAAATTGAAACTTCAATAAATAAATATGCTGACAGGGACTAAAATGCAATTACCGATAATATGCAGGACTTGTATGCAATTTCTCCACGAGACACGTGCTCCTCACGTGGGGTCTGCTTCACAGGGACCTTTTTGTAATTTCCAAAAGCTTCAGGGGCGTCTGTGCAAATAACCCAGGCCGCACGTGCTCCTCACGTGGGCGACCTAGGTTCGAAGGACGTCGGAGGCTCGGAGCGAGGGTCGGGTCCTCTGGAGGTTCGGACTAGCCTCGGTGCAGCTTCGGGTCAACCGAGCCTAGGCTTTGAGGCCGAGGCTCGGACTCGTCTACGGGGCAGCCTGAAGGCCCTTGGATCAAGATGGATCCAAGGGTTGTCGATGAAGATGCGTGGCTCCTGGCGAGGCATCGGATCAGAAGCGCGATTAACGGTCGAGGACTGTCGCGGTGGTGGAATACGTGGCGGGACGAGGGCCGTTCGATCGGATGATCGAACGGCCGCTGCTTCTTCGTCTCGAACGGTCCTCCGCCACCTGCGGAGGAGGAGGCGGTGCTCCAGTGAAGGTCGCCTAGCTCCGCCTCGGTTGCCAAGCGCCGATGAAGAGCTTCGTCAGCTCCCACGTAGCTCGGAAGAAGCGGAAGTGCACGGCGAAGCCTCCGGTGACCTTTAGATCCTTGGAGGGGTGCTGGAGCTCGATGTCAATGAAGCTCGAAGGGAGCACCGGCGAGGCTCCGGCTAATGAAGAATTTAGGACCTGCAAAGGGTTAGACGTATAGCCGAGGCGTGCAGGTGTTCGTGGAGGAGAGTGGAGTGATCGGCGAGGCCTACAGCGGAGTGAGGTGGTCCGGCGAACGAGCTCCAGCCAAATGGCGGAGCTGTTGGTCGGAGGAAGGTGAAACTTGTCGTCGGAGTGCGCGGAAGATACCGCGAGGATCGGAGCTTCGACGCGAAGCTCGTCGAGGTGATTGGAAGGCGCGAGGATGGTCAGTGACGGCGAATAAAAATGGAGAAAACTCAAGAAAATGGAGAAGAAGATCGGCGGATGGATGGAGGGAGTTACCTGGGGAATGGGGCTCAGCTTTGAGCTCCAGGTCGTCGCTCCAGGGATCGGTAGGGTCCCGAGCTCTAGCAGCTGCTCGAGGGAGGCTGCGACACTGCGGTGGCGGCCGTGGATCTCGCCGGAGTGGATCTCTGTCTTCGCTCGACAACTCAACCAATTGCTGTCACCAATAGGTAGCTTGGAGCTCGAGGGACCTCTCTGGAGTGGCGGATCGGGGTGAACGGTGCCGGTGGCTGAGTATTTATAAGGAGAAGGAGGTGGTCTGGCTGGGTGAGTGGCGAGGTTGGTGGTCGTCGTGGGGCGAGTGTGGTGGAGATGGTGGTGCTCGAGGGAGCTGGCGAGGGAGAGGGACGAGTGGGGGATGTCGTGGGGAGGTCAGCGGCCGGAGGAGATGGCCGACGTGTGTCCAGAAAAGGAAAGGGGGCGCCCCTCCCGCAAGGCAAGGGACGTGGGGGAGAGGGGCGCCTGGAGGTAGGAGACGAGGTCTCCACCGTTGGATCTTGTGATCCAACGGTGGAGATCAGAGCGTGGAGCGACGGTGTAGATCTGATCAGGGAAGGAGCGATCAGAGGCGGATGGAAGCGCCACGTGGCGCGCTGTGGATCAGGCGGTTACGAACGGCTGTGATGGACAGTGGGGGCCGATCGAGCGGATGAGGATCGAGGTGGAAGCGTCGGCTGAGATGGAAGATCAGAAGAGTGATCCAGTGGTGGATGGATGTGCCACGTGTCTGGCTGAGGGAGCGGCGCGAATGGAGGGATCAGATGGAGCGCGGGGGAGATCTGAGGGTCGAGACTCGCGGGGAGATGGGCGGCTGTGATGAGAAGATCGAGGGCGCGATCAAGCGGCGCAGGTGCTTCCACGTGGAAAGCTGAGAGCGCGGTGCTAAGGGACGGTGGAGATGAAGTGTGAAGCGGATCTGATGGCTGGGAGATGGTCACGTATGTGGAAAGGCCTGGGCCGTTGGATCTGAAGCGAGATCCAACGGTGGAAGGCGCGGGCGGATGAGGCGATGGACAGCGGGCCGCGTGGCGCAACCAGAGGGCGCCACGTGGCCTGCTGTGAATGGTTGGATGAAGAAACACGTGTAGAGAGAAGAGGAAGCCGAATTTGGAAAAACTCTAAACAAGAAAGTTGTAGATCTTAATGAGATCTACAAGTTTCATGTTGACCAAAGACGGAGATGAGGTCAAATATGATACATAAATACAAGGATACATAAATATACATATGTAGTATACAGAATGACCCAAAAACCCAAGTCTCTCATACAAGCTCCAATTTCAATGAAATTAGTCTCATTTTGAAGGTCTTTTAATGTGTAGTATTCTAAGAGTGAGTAGACCTAATTAGGAGTTTGTATGAGGGCTTTATTTGTGTTTTAATGTACAAAGGTTCTCCGGCTATTGTGGCTATTCTACAAGGGTGATTTTTAGCAATCTTCCCTATATTATTAAGGAATATATACATATATTATAGAGAAGAAGTTATTTTGATGAAGAGGTATTTTACAGGGGATTTTTGGCTTCTTATTTAAATGCAGATGAGCTGCTAAAATGCATGAATTATGGATGCATGCATGAGTGTTATTTATGCAAGATAAAAGGAAATATGCCTCTATTTTCTCGGGAACAAGGCTCTATTTTTGACTTTTGATGTGATGAATCACAGATTCATCAACCCCCTATACTTAAACCTTGCTCGTCCCCGAGCAACTAAAATGAAATGCAAGAGTGAAATGATTTTGGGTTCCATACCAAGGTCATGAACAAAAGTTGAAAAATGGAGCCTGACTCAAACTTTGGATTAATTGTGTGGCGGAACCTTACTTGGACCTGGACTTAAGACCTAACAGACTTCAAGTTCCACAAGTCTTCTATTCAAGACGCCTCAATAGTCAGGTCAGAACAAGTCCTCAAACGCAAATTTCTGATGACTATGATTCTTACTTGTACTGTGTAAGTGATTTGCAACTCTCCACATCAGAAATGGCTCAGAACCAGCCTCCTCTAACAAGGTAACTCAATAACCCGGTATAGTAACTCTTTCCTCGAGGAGCGGGGTATTCCCTTCTAAGTTCAAGTGCGACCAACTCAAGAGGAGGGGGTAGAGAAGAGAATGGACGGTAGCCAGTGTAGCTACCTATCCCGGGATGCCTGACCAGTGTAGCCAAGTCATCCCGCTGCATTTCTTTACTAGTATACAAGCTCCGACAGGTATTTTATTTTTTTCTTGAACCTGTCTGATTTTTTGGAGTTTTTGCAATTTTTTTTTTTAGAAAGCAGCATGTACATCAGGAGTTTTTCCTCTTGAGTCAGTAGACTATCCCTCTTATGAAGCATTATTGCAACCCACAGCACCCTGTCCTTAGATGTCAACACCACTAGACTAGGTTGAGACGCACTTCCCTCCCTAGAGGAGGACGGATGTTTCCACCCGTGTGCTACTCCAAGTTAAAGGATTCTACCTCCTCACCACCTCATCAGTGAAGAGCTACGTGCATAGTGCTTGTCCAAGTTAGGTCATTATCTATAAGAATCCTGCGTATGCACGAGATATTCTACTTAGACTGGTTAAGATGACATGTGAACATAGACATGGGGACTCAAAGAATTAAGTCTCTTGACCTGAGAAATCTTAACTCCAGTTCCTATAAGGTTCCTCTGAAATTAGGTGAATTAAGGTCAAATCAAGTCCATCCTCAATATTTACTCATAACTTGGTCTAGAACCCACTAACTTTTCACTTTGCATATGCAAGGTATGCAGATGAGATGAGATGTCATGCTATGAAAATGCAAGACTCTTGTTATTTTTTTATGCAGAGATGATATGCGAGAGTAAATAAGAAGCCTATATTAAAAATAATTTTTTTTTCATTTTTACCCACCCGTAATTATTGTAAATATATATACAAAAATACGCGAAAGTACGAGCTATGGGTAAAGTATATATGTAATATATACATGCCCCCCTATACTTAGCGTGTGCTATGTCCTCAGAGCACGAAGAGCGAGGAAAAAGACATAGCTCGTGCTAAGCGTAGGAGAGCCAAAGAGGAATAGAAAGTATAGAAGTCGTCTCGCCCCCCTATACTTAGGCTCTGACAGCCTAAGTGTAGAAGAAGATCAGTAATGGGGCGGACGAGGGATAGATGAGTGTATAAAGCGGGCATCGGTTCCCCCTATACTTAGGCTTTAGTCAGCCTAAGTATAGGACCGGAATGAGTGTGAGAACCGATGTGATTTGGAGAATGTACAGTGACTCGATTCGGGTTACCCCTCCCCCCTATACTTAGGATTTGGTCATCCAAAGTGTAGTCCAAGATAATGGTTCGATGATGTGGGGATGGGTTACTAGAATCGTGGAGGTAAAGGATAGGATGTACAGGAAGAATGAGATATATACAAATGAGTCGGTCTGAATCTTTTGAAGATGCTGCTGATGGCTGGAGTTCATTGCTGCAAGGTCTCATACGCGGCTTGAGATGTATCTGCTGTATCTGTCTCGCGTATGAATACAATCTCCTCTACATGGACTAACTGTTCATTGGATTCGACGAAGTGCTTCAACAACTGTCCATTTACTAGGAATGTCGGTGCGTCATCTGCGAGATCTGAGATCTCGATACAACCACTATCATGCACCGTTCGGACAACGAATGGTCCCGTCCACTTAGACTTTAATTTGCCTTGGAAAGTCTTCAGCCTGGCATTGAACAACCATACCTTCTGTCCAGGAGCAAAGGTCTTTCGTCTGATATATCTATCGTGCCAACGCTTCACTTTGTCCTTGTACACCACACTGTTGTTGTATGCTCGGTTTCTGACTTCCGCAAGCTCATTCAGATCCATGTCTCTCTGTTTCTGGCCCAGGTGTGTGTTCCAGTTGACCTTCTTTATTGCCCATTCTGATTTGTGCACTAACTCTGCGGGCAAATGGCACGGCTTTCCGAATACCATTCGGAATGGGGAGGTGCCTAACGGTGTCTTGTAAGCCGTCCTATACGCCCAGAGGACTTGATCCAAGATCTGAGACCAGTCCTTCCTGTCCGGGCGGACAAGCTTTTGCAATATGGTTTTCACCTCCCTATTGGACACCTCATCCATACCATTAGTTTGTGGGTGGTAAGGACTCGCGACACGGTGTTCAATGCCGTAGTCCTTCAGGAGTTTCTTCACCTCCCGATTCACAAAGTGGCTACCCCCATCTGATATCATCATTTTGGGGATCCTGAACCTAGAGATTATGTGCTCTCTGATAAATTTACAGACAGTCCTGCTGTCTGCGGCTCGGGTCGGGATAGCCTCCACCCATCTGGATAGGTAGTCAACCGCAAGAAGGATGTATTCGAATCCGTGGCTGACAGGGAATGGGCCCATGAAATCGATGCCCCAGGCGTCAAAGACATCACAAATGATGACCGGCTGCATTGGCATCTCATCCTTGGAACCAACGGTTCCTCCCATTCTCTGGCAAACTGGGCACGACTTCGCGAAGGCGGTGGCATCGCGAAACAGAGTCGGCCAGTAAAAACCACACTGAAGTACCTTCCATGCGGTCCTCTTCCTGGAGTGGTGTCCTCCTGCCTCTAAGCTATGGCATAAAGAAAGGATACTCCGGTATTCCTCCTGAGGAATACAACGCCTCCAGACACAATCCGGTCCTTCAAAGAAAAGGATCGGATCCTCCCAATGGTAGTATCTAGCGTCCGACATTAGTCGGTCGATTTGGCTCTTGGGCCAATCCTCGGGAACTTTCTTGGAGACAAGATAGTTCACGATATTGGCGTACCATGGGAGTGAGTCGATAACAAAAATCGACTCGTCAGGGAAGAGTCTCGAATTGGGGAAACCTCGGAAGTATTAAGATTTTCGAGACGAGAGAGATGATCGGCCACTACGTTCTTCTTTCCAGGTTTATCACGGATGTCCAAATCAAACTCCTGGATAAGTAAAATCCAACGAAGAAGACGCGCCTTCGCGTCCTTCTTCTCCATCAAGTATCGTAGTGCCGTATGGTCTGTGAACACAGTTACCTTGGATCCGATTAAATGAGATCTGAATTTGTCCAAGGCAAACACTACCGCAAGCATTTCCTTTTCGGTAACTGTATAGTTACGCTGAGCAGAATCAAGCACTTTGCTTGCGTAGTGAATTGCAAACGGGACGCCATCTCTTCTTTGTCCCAATACAGCCCCAACAGCATAATCTGAGGCGTCTGTCATGATCTCAAAAGGTAGAGACCAATCGGGGGCTTGTAAGATGGGTGCGTCCATGATCATTCCTTGTAACAGCTTAAAGGCCTCAAGACATTTGTGATTTACAATAAACTCCGTGTCTTTGCCTAAAAGCTCAGTTAGCGGTCGGGCAATTTTAGAGAAATCCTTGATAAACCTTCGATAAAATCCGACATGCCCGAGGAACGACCGCAACTGCCGTACGTTGGTTGGTGGCTGGAGTCGTCTGATCACGTCCACCTTGGCAGGGTCAACCTCCATTCCTCTCTTGGAGATGACATGCCCCAACACTATGCCCTCCGTCACCATGAAGTGACTTTTCTCCCAGGAGAGCACCAGATTGACCTCACAACATCTTTTGAGGACTCGGTCCAAATTCCTAAGGCAGGAATCAAAAGAGTCGCCGTGGACCGAGAAGTCATCCATGAAGACTTCCAGGAATTCGCCGACCATTTCGGCGAATACAGCAATCATGCACCTTTGAAAAGTACCTGGAGCATTGCATAGCCCAAAAGGCATGCGCCTGAAAGCATAGGTACCAAAGGGGCATGTGAACGTGGTCTTTTCCTGGTCCTCCGGAGCTATGGCTACTTGATTGTAGCCCGAGAACCCATCAAGGAAGCAGAAGAATTCTTTCCCCGCTAATCTTTCTAGGATCTGATCAATGAACGGTAGGGGGAAATGATCCTTCTTCGTCGCGGCATTTAGGCGTCTGTAATCCACACAAACGCGCCATGACGTGGGTACTCTCGTCACGATCTCTTCTCCATCTCATTGGTGGTCGTCTGAATTCCCGACTTCTTCGGGACAACATGGATTGGGGCCACCCACTTAGAGTCGGAGATTGGATAAATAAAACCCGCATCGCACCATTTTTCTATCTCTTTCTTCACAACCTCTCGTAAATTTGGATTCAACCGGCGTTGGAATTCATGAGAGGGTTTGGCTTCATTCTCCAAGTAAATATGGTGCGAACACAGAGCGGGATTTATCCCGTGGAGATCGAAAATGCTCCAGCCTATTGCCTTGCGGTTTTTCTCCAGAATCTCTAGCAAGCGAGATTCCTGCTCCTCGGTCAATTGCGAACTGATAATGACCGGAAACTTCTTGTCTTGGCCCGCAAGGAAGGCATACTTCAGAGTTGTGGGTAAAGGTTTGAGCTCAGGGATGGTATGATCGTCTAAGAAGTCTGGCTCAATCTGATCTGGTTCGGTGTTGGAAGTGGCTGGATCCTGTTTTGTAGTGGCTGCCACCAAGCTCGGCTCTGGAGTCGGATCGTCAAAGGTCTCCATGCAATCGGCAAACGCCTCGTCCGACTCGTCATCCTCATCTTCCGATTGTCCTAAGGATGTAAGGACTGACAGGCCCAACTGGGCCTCTACGTCATCGAAGATGTAGGGCGATGCTGGCTCAGAGCTGTACTCGTTCCTAACGATCTCGCAGACTGACTCATGCACTGGATTATCTTCAACGGAGATGGACATATCGGTGCTGGCTGGGTTCTGTCTCCATGGCCCAACTAAGTCTACATGCTCCCAGTCTGTTTCGAGAGAAGAGTATTCGGTGCTGGATTCGGAGTCCGGTCTCTGCCATCTTGTTTGCTTCATCTCAAGTTCCTCATCTCCGCCTGGAGTTTGGAACTGAATTTTCCCATTCTTATAATCGAATAAGGCCCCTGCTGTTCTGAGGAAGGCCTACCTAGAATGATCTGGGAATCTCTCCAATTACGAGGGGTTTCCATATCGAGGACAGTGAAGTCCACCATGTATTCTTGACCCTCGACTTTGATCACAATGTTCCTTAACTCTCCTTGGGACCTCTTAGTAGATTTGTCAGCAAACTGAAGGATAGCTCTAGATTTCCTGAGAGGTCCGAGATTGAGCCGCTCATAGAGGGCTGTGGGCATCAAGTTGATCGAGGAACCATTGTCCAGGAGAGTGCGTGCAAACGCGATGTCATCAACATGACTCACTACGTAGTGTGCACCCATGTCTCTTCGTTTCCGAGGAAACGAGTTTTTTATTGCACAAGTCGTGGCTACTGATAGAACGTGTTTCTCAACACGGCTTTTGGTCTTCCTGCTAACCCTAGTAGGTGCGCATCTCACCTTAAGGTATTTTTGGAATGCAGGGGTCATTTCCATGAACTTGTCAAAGGGGATTGTGACCTTGATGTGTTTATTGCAAAACTCAGCCATCTCAGGGTCATCTTTTTGGATTTTTTTGACTTTCTTCTTCCCACCCTTGAGAGCTTGGGGGAAAGGGATTATTAACTCAGGTTCTGGAACTGAAATATCTTCATTAACTGCTGGAACTGAGTTCTGAACAAGACTCTGACTCGGACTTTTATACAGACTCTGACCCGGACTCTGACAAAAAGGAAAATGCTTGGGCGAAACCGGTGATGCTTCCTCCGCTTCTTCTGGATGGTCCTCCTCAGATGGAGGTGCGGGCTCATCGGTGTCGTCAGACTCTGGATGACTGTGGGGCTGGTGCTTCGAGGACTCAGATGTCCTCTTCTTCTGCTGGCGGTGGCGGTGGTGATGCTCCTCCTCTTCTTCCTCCGAATTCTCCTCAGGTAGAGTTTCGGAGGTTCCTTCTCTTTGCGCCCGTGCCCGATCAGGTATGGTCACGGTCCTTCCGCTCCTGAGGGACATATGGTTAACATTATCGTACGAAAGGATCTCATGTTCAGATAAATAATTATCTGAATAGTATACCTGATCTCGGGGTCGATTCTGGCCCTGCTGTATGCTGTTTGGGTTGGCCTGAACCTGTGCGGGAATTGGAGTCCTAGGCGCCATTTGTTGGTCCTGAGCACGAGAGACCCGATTGATGTCGGTTCTCATGTCCAGGTAGTCATGTTGCATCTGCTGGACCCTATCAGACAGGGTCTGGATCGCCAAGGTGAGGGACTCCAATTCGGTGGGCTGGGCTGGTTGCTGAGTGGATGCTGTCCTGAGCTGGCCCTGCTGGCCGTGCCGATACTGCTGCTGATGGGGCGGTGCTGGCCCCTGCTGGTAGGTGCGCTGCTGCGGCTAGTACCCCTGTTCTGGCCTGGACTAGTATCGCGGGATTGTGACGGGCCTGGTCTCCTGGTAGACTGGGGTTGGGCGATGTGCCTGATCCTTCCCCATCTCGATTTGCCGGACTAGCGGGTCACGGCTATACCAGAGCCCGTTGATCTCGTAAACGGGCGGAGGCTCCTCGTATTCAGTTTCCCCTGGTGGGGGTGCATGATGGTTCGGCTGGGTATAGGTCTGATCCCAGCTGCTCTGAGACCCCGGTGCCTGTTCCTGTACAAGATGGACTCGATGTACAGGTACAGGTGGTGCAGAAGGGGTAGGTAGCTTAATCCTGGCTACCTTTTCAGAGAGTTCCTCCACCTTCTTGGGAAGGCTCGAAAGAGACTCCATCTCCGCGACTCTCTTGTGGATCTGCTCGACCATGGTAAGCTTGTCTGCAATCATCCCCATGCTGGGGATGAGGTCCTCAGTCAGATCTGCAACAGTCCTTCTAGTTGTCTCATTGGATAGAATCGAGGGAGACAACTGATAGGCCCTTGTGGCCTGTGACCTGCCGGTTTCTGCCATCTGCTCTAGGATTTTCCACACGGCGTGCTCGTTCTTGTTCAGATAGCTTCCTCCACAGGCGGCACTGACTAACCCCTGCATCTCTGGGGTTAGACCGCAGAACAAGGTCTGGACTAAGATTGCCTTAGAAATGCCATGGCATGGGCATTTCTGTACTAAGTCATTGAACCTGTCCCAAGCCTCATGGAACGGTTCGCAGGGTCCTTGGGCGAAGCTGGCAATCTTTGTTCGCATCTGATTGGTTCTACTGAGTGGGTAGAACTTCTTCAAGAAGAGGTCCTTGAACTGCATCCAGGTAGTACATACCACCCCTAGGTTTTTCAGCCAATGTGCAGCCTTATCTCCTAAGGCAAACGGGGTGGCCTTCATCCGGATATAATCTTGGCCAACATTGGGATGGCTAAGATTGTTGCAGACTAGTTCGAAGTCACGGAGGAAAGTGTAAGGCTCTTCGCTGAGGTTTCCGTTAAACTTCAGCAGCAGGCTAAGGAAATGGGGCTTCAGCTCGAATGCCTGGTCGGGAACTGCAGGTGCTAGCCAATTTTGGATCTCGTTCTCCGCCGGGTTGTAGGTATCGACCATTGGTCGGTCGATCCCTTCAGCTACTATTATCTGCCCCATTCGTGCAGTGAGATCAGCATTTTTCTGTTCGGCTTCAGCAAGGCGTCTAAGAATCTGTCTCATCTGGTCCTCATCGGGCGGCATCCTTGGCGGCATTTCTTCCTCTAGTTCTGGGGAATGGAAAATAAGGTCGGTGTTAGAGGGTGAATCAAGGAAGGGATTACCGAGGCAAAGGTCTTCCTCGGTAATCTCAGAGGAGATAAAAGGGTTGGTTTGAGAGTAACCACCCTGAGCATGAGGGAACCAGGACTCAAGAGGGTCATGAGTCCTGGGTGGTCCAAGGTGCGCTCGGACCGCGAAAGACGAGTTACTTGGGGGACTCATAGAGAGATCAGTGAATAGTGCGTCGAGATCTCCCCATTCACTCATCTTGATAAGCGAGAAGAAGATAGGATTTTACTCCTACCTGAAGCAAGCAAAAAGAACAATCCAAGACCCTGGTTTTCACACTCAACACAGTGAAGGACTCAAAGTTGAGTCCAATTTATCTTGTAGTTTTTAAGTGTGATATTCAAGCAAAAATAACAAGGATTACGCGACCTAGAGGGAAGTCGACTCAGAGCCGGATGCGTCTTCCCTGTTTATCCTGTCGTCTAAGATACCGCAGCTCCTTCCTTTCTTCGCTCCTATCCCAAGCCGATGGATTCAGTGACCACACCCCTATCTACCTTCAAGCAGGCGGAGGCTGACAAGGCCGGAACTTCACCCCGGGGGGTTACTGGCAGCTTGTCGCGAAGTACCGCAATTTCGCCCCTATCTACCTGAGACAGGCAGAGGCTACTTGGTACTAGTCAAAGAATATGAAAATATCCGGCTCGTGATATTTGCTAGGATCAGTTAGAGCGTGACATGGAAGACAGGGATTTGGGCTCTACCTTAGGGTGTTCACACACACTCAGGTACCCTCACTCAGCCTGAAAACAAGGTCGGGGATTAGTCTCCCGCAAACAATTTTCAGCTTTTATTCCCTTTTCTTGGTCAATACTGTTAGCAGTCCCGATTTTAAGTTAAGTTATCACTTTAATTTATCCACCACAAAGCACGCCTATCGGACAGTCCCAATTTCCTTTTTAATTTAAGTGAGAAAATCAGAGGGGGGAAATCGAGAAAAGCCAATGCAAGTTGAAATCAATGATGCGTATGCTAAGTAGAGAGTACTTACAGTGATCCCTTCACTTGTTGATGCAGGATGCAATACAGAATTGAAAACTTTATTCTACATGCAAATGCAGGCGATGAAAGCCGCTCCTAGACAGGCAGTTCTATTAGCGTGAAGAACGGTTTAATTTTGACTAAGTCCTGCGGTCTAGGTGCGTCTTTTAAGTGTGTTGTGTGGTCCTATTGATTATGAGCACAAACAAGTCCTAGAGTGGCTCGAGGAGCCGCTAGTGCAAGCTAAATTACCAATCACCCACACAGCACACGGGACACGGTTTCCACTATATTTACACGCGCGAGATCCCAAACGGGAACCGCTGGAAATAATGCAAAGGAAAAATAAAAAGTACAATGCCTCTCTTTCTCTCAACACAATTTAAATGCTAAGTCCTCGAAGCGTCGCCGACTCCTCGCGGTCCTCGCACAAAAATGAAATGGAGGTCAGAGAGTGACACAAAAATAATGCAAAAAGAAAATAAATAAGAGAAATAATTACAAGAAAAACCGGGGGTCAGACTACCCGGGGATTGGAAATCAAACACTCAAAAATATGCTACAATTAACCTAAGCCGTGCCTCCCCGGCAACGGCGCCATTTTGATATCGCTCCCGCACCCTTAATTAATTCGGGCAGATTAATGTCCAAATCAATTGATATGATTCGTTGCAGTCGGATACGAGGGGTTGATCAAAAACCACTTATCGATTAATGTGAAGTTAACTTTAAGCGGCAATTTTTTTACATGGGTTAAGTCCAAGGTCGATCTCAGGGAGGCATCTGTCTCCTTAGGTGAATTACAGCAATTGTTCAAGTGTTGATGTTCGAGGATCAAAATTTTTTTGGTCTTTTTAATTTTTATGCAGACATATGCAGACAAGGTGAGCCAATTTAGCATTTAATTTAATTGATGTATCAAATGAAGTCCAAAAATAATGAAAATTGGCCAGATGATTATTTATGAAGAAAATGACCTACACTAATTTTTTTGGAATTTTTCGACTCAAAATAATTTTTCTGTGAATTAAATGAACAGACAGAGTGATTTTCAGTATTTAATTTTTAATAAATATCAATCACAATTTTTCCAAGAACTAAAATTTTCCTAGGTGGGTCTAGTGATAAGGGACCTAGGAAAATTAACATGACTTAAATTTACTGTGAAATGAATTTAATTAAAATTAATTCAAGAAAATCACTAAACTATTTATTTAGGCCTCGATATGCGTGCAAAAGCTATGAAATTTTTATGGTGTGTTAGAAATGAAGTCCTTAAGCTACTGTGAATTTTTGGTGATTTTGAAGGCACAGATAATTAACTAAAAATCAAAAGTCATCACTGGGCAAAATATGTCACAAATGATCCAATTAATTCATTAATAATTCAAGTAAGCCAACAAAAACCAGACACGTGTACTAACAAATAGAGGACAAGATTTCCAACAACATGCAATTTTTAGAATCTCAAAATGATGAAGAATGCACTCTAGGGACACGTGCAAACACAAGGGTGTAAATGCAATACTGGAAATTGAAACTTCAATAAATAAATATGCTGACAGGGACTAAAATGCAATTACCGATAATATGCAGGACTTGTATGCAATTTCTCCACGAGACACGTGCTCCTCACGTGGGGTCTGCTTCACAGGGACCTTTTTGTAATTTCCAAAAGCTTCAGGGGCGTCTGTGCAAATAACCCAGGCCGCACGTGCTCCTCACGTGGGCGACCTAGGTTCGGAGGACGTCGGAGGCTCGGAGCGAGGGTCGGGTCCTCTGGAGGTTCGGACTAGCCTCGGTGCAGCTTCGGGTCAACCGAGCCTAGGCTTTGAGGCCGAGGCTCGGACTCGTCTACGGGGCAGCCTGAAGGCCCTTGGATCAAGATGGATCCAAGGGTTGTCGATGAAGATGCGTGGCTCCTGGCGAGGCGTCGGATCAGAAGCGCGATTAACGGTCGAGGACTGTCGCGGTGGTGGAATACGTGGCGGGACGAGGGCCGTTCGATCGGATGATCGAACGGCCGCTGCTTCTTCGTCTCGAACAGTCCTCCGCCACCTGCGGAGGAGGAGGCGGTGCTCCGGTGAAGGTCGCCTAGCTCCGCCTCGGTTGCCAAGCGCCGATGAAGAGCTTCGTTAGCTCCCACATAGCTCGGAAGAAGCGGAAGTGCACGACGAAGCCTCCGATGACCTTTAGATCCTTGGAGGGGTGCTGGAGCTCGATGTCGATGAAGCTCGAAGGGAGCACCGGCGAGGCTCCGGCCAATGAAGAATTTACGACCTGCAAAGGGTTAGACGTATAGCCGAGGCGTGCAGGTGTTCGTGGAGGAGAGTGGAGTGATCGGCGAGGCCTACAGCGGAGTGAGGTGGTCCGGCGAACGAGCTCCAGCCAAATGGCGGAGCTGTTGGTCGGAGGAAGGTGAAACTTGTCGTCGGAGTGCGCGGAAGATACCGCGAGGATCGGAGCTTCGACGCGAAGCTCGTCGAGGTGATTGGAAGGCGCGAGGATGGTCAGTGACAGCGAATAAAAATGGAGAAAACTCAAGAAAATGGAGAAGAAGATCGGCAGACGGATGGAGGGAGTTACCTGGGGAATGGGGCTCAGCTTTGAGCTCCAGGTCGTCGCTCCAGGGATCGGTAGGGTCCCGAGCTCTAGCAGCTGCTCGAGGGAGGCTGCGGCACGGCGGTGGCGGCCATGCATCTCGCCAGAGTGGATCTCTG
This sequence comes from Ottelia alismoides, assembly GCA_037367405.1. NCBI lineage: Eukaryota > Viridiplantae > Streptophyta > Magnoliopsida > Alismatales > Hydrocharitaceae > Ottelia > Ottelia alismoides. The sequence goes on from JAZKJV010004702.1 coordinate 317,213, forward strand.
TCTTCGCTCGACAACTCAACCAATTGCTGTCACCAATAGGTAGCTTGGAGCTCGAGGGACCTCTCTGGATTGGCGGATCGGGGTGAACGGTGCCGGTGGCTGAGTATTTATAAGGAGAAGGAGGTGGTCTGGCTGGGTGAGTGGCGAGGTTGGTGGTCGTCGTGGGGCGAGTGTGGTGGAGATGGTGGTGCTCGAGGGAGCTGGCGAGGGAGAGGGACGAGTGGGGGATGTCGTGGGGAGGTCAGCGGCCGGAGGAGATGGCCGACGTGTGTCCAGAAAAGGAAAGGGGGCGCCCCTCCCGCAAGGCAAGGGACGTGGGGGAGAGGGGCGCCTGGAGGTAGGAGACGAGGTCTCCACCGTTGGATCTTGTGATCCAACGATGGAGATCAGAGCGTGGAGCGACGGTGTAGATCTGATCAGGGAAGGAGCGATCAGAGGCGGATGGAAGCGCCACGTGGCGCGCTGTGGATCAGGCGGTTACGAACGGCTGTGATGGACAGTGGGGGCCGATCGAGCGGATGAGGATCGAGGTGGAAGCGTCAGCTGAGATGGAAGATCAGAAGAGTGATCCAGTGGTGGATGGATGCGCCACGTGTCTGGCTGAGGGAGCGGCGCGAATGGAGGGATCAGATGGAGCGCGGGGGAGATCTGAGGGTCGAGACTCGCGGGGAGATGGGCGGCTGTGATGAGAAGATCGAGGGCGCGATCAAGCGGCGCAGGTGCTTCCACGTGGAAAGCTGAGAGCGCGGCGCTAAGGGACGGTGGAGATGAAGTGTGAAGCGGATCTGATGGCTGGGAGATGGTCACGTATGTGGAAAGGCCTGGGCCGTTGGATCTGAAGCGAGATCCAACGGTGGAAGGCGCGGGCGGATGAGGCGATGGACAGCGGGCCGCGTGGCGCAACCAGAGGGCGCCACGTGGCCTGTTGTGAAAGGTTGGATGAAGAAACACGTGTAGAGAGAAGAGGAAGCCGAATTTGGAAAAACTCAAAACATGAAAGTTGTAGATCTTAATGAGATCTACAAGTTTCTTGTTGACCAAAGACGGAGATGAGGTCAAATATGATACATAAATACAAGGATACATAAATATACATATGTAGTATACAGAATGACCCAAAAACCCAAGTCTCTCATACAAGCTCCAATTTCAATGAAATTAGTCTCATTTTGAAGGTCTTTTAATGTGTAGTATTCTAAGAGTGAGTAGACCTAATTAGGAGTTTGTATGAGGGCTTTATTTGTGTTTTAATGTACAAAGGTTCTCCGGCTATTGTGGCTATTCTACAAGGGTGATTTTTAGCAATCTTCCCTATATTATTAAGGAATATATACATATATTATAGAGAAGAAGTTATTTTGATGAAGAGGTATTTTACAGGGGATTTTTGGCTTCTTATTTAAATGCAGATGAGCTGCTAAAATGCATGAATTATGGATGCATGCATGAGTGTTATTTATGCAAGATAAAAGGAAATATGCCTCTATTTTCTCCGGAACAAGGCTCTATTTTTGACTTTTGATGTGATGAATCACAGATTCATCAACCCCCTATACTTAAACCTTGCTCGTCCCCGAGCAACTAAAATGAAATGCAAGAGTGAAATGATTTTGGGTTCCATACCAAGGTCATGAACAAAAGTTGAAAAATGGAGCCTGACTCAAACTTTGGATTAATTGTGTGGCGGAACCTTACTTGGACCTGGACTTAAGACCTAACAGACTTCAAGTTCCACAAGTCTTCTATTCAAGACGCCTCAATAGTCAGGTCAGAACAAGTCCTCAAACGCAAATTTCTGATGACTATGATTCTTACTTGTACTGTGTAAGTGATTTGCAACTCTCCACATCAGAAATGGCTCGGAACCAGCCTCCTCTAACAAGGTAACTCAATAACCCGATATAGTAACTCTTTCCTCGAGGAGCGGGGTATTCCCTTCTAAGTTCAAGTGCGACCAACTCAAGAGGAGGGGGTAGAGAAGAGAATGGACGGTAGCCAGTGTAGCTACCTATCCCGGGATGCCTGACCAGTGTAGCCAAGTCATCCCGCTGCATTTCTTTACTAGTATACAAGCTCCGACAGGTATTTTATTTTTTTCTTGAACCTGTCTGATTTTTTGGAGTTTTTGCAATTTTTTTTTTTAGAAAGCAGCATGTACATCAGGAGTTTTTCCTCTTGAGTCAGTAGACTATCCCTCTTATGAAGCATTATTGCAACCCACAGCACCCTGTCCTTAGATGTCAACACCACTAGACTAGGTTGAGACGCACTTCCCTCCCTAGAGGAGGACGGATGTTTCCACCCGTGTGCTACTCCAAGTTAAAGGATTCTACCTCCTCACCACCTCATCAGTGAAGAGCTATGTGCATAGTGCTTGTCCAAGTTAGGTCATTATCTATAAGAATCCTGCGTATGCACGAGATATTCTACTTAGACTGGTTAAGATGACATGTGAACATAGACATGGGGACTCAAAGAATTAAGTCTCTTGACCTGAGAAATCTTAACTCCAGTTCCTATAAGGTTCCTCTGAAATTAGGTGAATTAAGGTCAAATCAAGTCCATCCTCAATATTTACTCATAACTTGGTCTAGAACCCACTAACTTTTCACTTTGCATATGCAAGGTATGCAGATGAGATGAGATGAGATGCATATTTACAAAGGTTCTCCGGCTATTGTGGCTATTCTACAAGGGTGATTTTTAGCAATCTTCCCTATATTATTAAGGAATATATACATATATTATAGAGAAGAAGTTATTTTGATGAAGAGGTATTTTACAGGGGATTTTTGGCTTCTTATTTAAATGCAGATGAGCTGCTAAAATGCATGAATTATGGATGCATGCATGAGTGTTATTTATGCAAGATAAAAGGAAATATGCCTCTATTTTCTCGGGAACAAGGCTCTATTTTTGACTTTTGATGTGATGAATCACAGATTCATCAGGTGACAACCTCCTTCTCCTTCGCGTCCGTCGAGCGAGATCTAGTGAAGATCGTAGGCATGATCCATTGACAGAGTCGAGCTTCGCTCCTCCGCAACAAGACTTCGAATCACCATGCGTGGAGGCAATGATCATCGGAGCTTCGTCGAGCTCCGACGTCCATAGGCAACCTCCTCTATTTTCGTCGAAGATCCAGGTTATATCCCTTAGATCTCCTCTCTTCTAACTTCAATTCTTTTGTTCTCTTCTCAATCTCTCCCTTCTCTCAATTTTCTCTTCAAATCAATATCAATTGTGCCATCGATATCCCATCCGATCATCATCTCCACCTTCGAATCCTTCTCGTTTATAAAATAACAAACATTTTTTTATTTTATACATTTTTTAATTAAAAGTCATTTACTATTTTTACTTCTATTTTCATTTATTTTTGTACATCCTGATTTCTCATTGGTCCACGTCAGACTGTTCACCTCAGTAAATGGTCCCTTCCAGCCGGGACGGGTCGTGCGCTTCCTCGTAGGAGCTCTTTCTTTGAATTTTCGTGCCCGAATCCGACCACGACTAGACTCATTTCCTACATCCAATTGTAGCCACGAAATCCATGATCCTCGCGGATCCTTAGGCGCAACAAGATTTTCCTAAGGTTTCACGTTATGCTCCGATCTTTTGGGACCCTCGAGTAGTCTATATAATCCTTCTTTCCTCTCCACAGCCACCTAGCTCATCCCTCATGCCACCACAGACCCTTAGTCACCTTCATCGAAGTGACAGCCGTTGGAGCAGAGGCTTAAGGACAATCTGGAGATGCATGGAGGCTTGTAGCTCACGACGCGGCTGGAGCTCCGCCGCATGAAGCCTCCCAGCCAGCCGCAACATGGTTGAGGCCAAGACCCTATCGACCAATTTTGCCTGGAGTCTAGGAGTTCATCTGAACCTTCAGGTATCGCTTTTATCCCCGCTATTTCTTCCTTCGATCCATCTATCCATTTCAGCTCTACCGTAGCACCCATGCTCCGATCACTAGGTCTGGAGCCTAGAGACCCATCATCCCTCTGCATCGATTGACATCATGACTCACCCCAGACCTTTTCCCACAATCTGATCACCCTCAATCTCTCCCATCATAGATAAATTGAGGTTTAAACCTCCCTTCCCCGCCTTCGTCGGCGGTTGAACACCATCCCCGACCACTTCCCTTAACTTCTCAAGCAAAAACCCAGACCGGAGCATAGCCTCGAGTCCCCTCTACCCCTTGCAGGTACTCATGCATGCCTAAAGACCACTTTGGAACCCCAAGCAGAGCAGCTCCAGGAGGGCCATCACCTTCACGCCCATCTGACCGTCGTCACCTTCATCGAACCCACCACCGGGCGCGCATTACTTCCACGAGCCTGCTGGACTTCTCTGACCCTTCATCGGAGCGTCAGATCTCCTACAATACCTGGTTGATGTCCAACGGGGCCTTGTCGTTGCAGATCCTCCTTCCACCATTGGATGAGCACGCTTCTGCCAGATTACATCACAACCGCCTGACCGTGCAGCTTTTGGACCGTTACATTGGGACCCCTTGGCGTATCTGAAACGCACTTACCCGATAGATTCTAAGCCATAAGATGCGTAGCAGAGGATGATCAGAGACGTACAATAGTGCCCTCCTCAGCGTCCACCACGTGCCCTATTGAGGTATATTTCTCTTATGCCCTTGCATGTTTCCGTTTTTATATTTAGTCCATTAAATAAAGTATATAGTTAAAAACATTTACAGTTTGGATCTCACACTTTTTGATATTTGCATTTTAGTCCTTCTGAGTCTGAGTCACATGCAAGCTCACATATATGTTTGGAATAATTGCAAAATGTTCCCTGAACTTGTCTAGTGTTATGAAATGCATGTTTGGTTTTTATAATTGCAATTATACCCTTGTGCGTGGAATACTGAGCATGTGCGTGAATTGGCTAGGATTTTTGCAGATTTGACCCAAGGCTTTTACTGTATATTATTCATTTGGTCCACAAACTTAAAATATTTGCATTTTGGTCCAATGGAACTATGTTTAATTACTTGCCTTCTAATGTACATAATAAATATTAAACTAATTCTAAAAATTGCCTAAAAAGTACTATTATCTCCTACTAATGAGTAGTTTTTATTGTGATTTTTGTAAATTTATTTGCCTGTATTTTCTATTTTTGAAAATTTAAAAACCAAAAAGAGCCCTGTTTGCCTTAGAAAAATCATAAGAACTTGAAAAATGTCTAAAAACTCTATAAAAATTCATGTATGTGTCTTTTATCATGTTTTAGCTTCAGTAAAAATTTTGCTTGAAAATTCATTATAAAAATCCTAAAAATCACAAAACAACCAAATTTTTATAAAAATCAAATAAAATCAAATAAAAATTCAAATATTGTTTTTTAGTTCCTATTTGTAGATTTTTATTTATATTATATCATGAAATTACCACCTCAGATTTTGGATACTTTAAATATTTTAAATTTGTAGTTTGGTCCTGATTGTGTATTATTTTACATTTTTGTCACTGTTTGATTTTTTATAAAATGACAAAAATATTTGAAAAATATAGAAAAATTACCAAAAACCTTTAAACTAGAGGGAACCCAAAAATATTTTTAGTTTTATTTTCTGAGTATTTTTGGTTATTTTGAAAAATCTAAAAAGTGTGTTGTGTGTGCTTTAGGTGTTTTATGCTTGTTTGCCTTTGTTCAAAAATTAAAAATTTTAAAAATTAAAAACAATTAAAAAATATTTTATTTTTGAAATTTAACTACTTTGTTCTTTTTTGCGCTCCTTGTGTTTGACACTGGTAGCTATACCAGGTAAATAATAATAACAGACCGCTGACATTGATTTCTAGATTTTATTGAGTGGTTTTATTTTCTCCTTGAGTAGGCTGATTGATTGGGGTTGCAACAACCTTTGTTTATTTTGATACTTAACCCTAGTCATTAGCCTGCTCATCTGAATGGCATCGTTGCCTGGGAGCACGACTTAGTTGTCGTATTTCAGTTTTTATTATTCTCTTATCTATTTATTATAACTGTTTCTGACATTTCTCTGTTTTATTTTTTGTGTGAGGAACTACCTGAGGGCGACTCAATTCGCTTTTGGAGGACCCGTACCTGAGGAGAAGCAGAGGAGGAGAGGATTTAATTATATTAGATAGATATTTATTTTAGCAGAAACATCTATTGTTGTAATAATTGGACATTTTGAGACTATTTGGACACTTAGATTATTTGAGGTTTGTTTCGCCGAGTGTTGGTGCACTCAGGAGACGTCACCGTAGTTTTTCGTGGCTTTTTAGCAGATTTTTCAATTTTATTTCTATTTTGATTCCCAAGGTTTTAGCCCCTAGATTTAGTACTTCTGATTGATTGTGACGTAATTAGCTAAGGTCCCCATACCTAATTGCATATCTATTCTTATAGATCGTAATTGGACTTAGATAAAATAAATTAGAAAAAGTTAACTCATTGCCATTAGAGACCATGCGTCGAGAGTGGCCATAGACAATGCGGGCAGGACCCATTGTTGTGGGCACCGATCGACATCGAAGATCGGACTTTGGTCTCTCTTCCTGATAGTTAGCTACTCGTTCTACATGATTAATAGAAGTTTCTCATCTAGGGATGATTTCTTCGTGCATCATATTGATAGTTTACTTTCACTCTTTATTTTATGCGCGAATCACCCAGCATGTAGAGTGCTGGAGTTAGGTATACATTTCTATCTCTACATGTATCATTGTGATTGATCAAAGATCGGCTTTTACGACTTCCTTTCGCTTGTTTTATTGGACTCAAAATAATCAAGGAAATTTTAAAATTCATTAGGCGTTGTTTTTATTTTAGAAAAATACATAAAAAGTGAAAACAAAAAAATTGGGACTGTTAATCCAAACTTGACCCTAAAATAAACTTCACCTAAAAATCTTTGTTTTGGGGAGAGTCACCCCCTCATTGGTTGAATTATCTACAACGAGATAATATGCACACTAGGTAGAGCCATACCCGAACTCCTTTTAGACTACTGGTCTTGTAGTTAGTTATTCTCCAATGAGAATTTCACAGGGTAGCCAGTAATCGGTCCAGGACTTCTTTAGTAGATTGGGCAAATTAGGTAGCTGGTAAACGATCCGCACCCATACTGGATGGGAAAAATTAGTTGCGAGATTCAGGACAGATTCCTAGGAGCATTGGGTTCCTAACAACTTGCTTAATCACTTTGATAGATTGATTGATCACCTTAATAAAAAATGATAAGATTAACGACCGATCGTTCATGGTCATCAGCTCATGTTATGTAGGTGAAAAGGGTTTTATTTCTCATCCTATTTGCATTCGAGATCCAATATGCATAAATCCCCACATCATAATGATGGGAAGGAGGTCCCTTAGGTTGCCTTTGACGACACCGCTTTCGAGCACTCGTGATAACAGAGAAAAATAGAGGGTCGCACGGTCTCACAAGGCGAGACCGTGGTCGATGAGTTCACCACTCAACCTTTCTCGGTTAGTCAATAATTAACCCACAATATATACAACTCAATTAATAGCAAAAATATGGAAATAAAATTTATTTTTTCTACCATAAAATGCATAACAAGCAAGCATGTAGAGGTTGAACCACAGAAAGCAATACAAGTAGACTAAGGTTATTTATGCACAACCCAGTCCCTTATTTATATAAATCTTTTTATGGGATTTTAAATTATTGTTATTATTTTATATTTTGATTTTTAATTTTCTATTGTTGTATTTTCTTTTTATATTTTTTGTGATTTTTTTCTTTTATATAAACTATATAGCCTATATAAGGCTTTAAATATACAATACATAGTAGGAAATTTATAAATATTGAGAATATAGATAAAAATTAGAAAATAAACTGTTTTAGGATTTTTCTATTTTTCTATTTTTTGTGATTTTTCTAGAATTTTTACTTATGTTTATGTATTTTTAAAGTCAAAAATATCCCCAAATAAGAGATTAATTAAATACCCAAAAAAAGAATTGGATTTTAAAAATAGGAAATAAAATCAAAAATTATCCAAATCATTTTTTATATATAAATATTTGTATAAATAAAATTATAAAACAAGAAAAGATATTTTTGGATTTTTAAAGAATTTTTTAGATTTTTATCAAAGATTTTTTGTTTTTATGTTTTTTGTTTTTCCATTTTTAATGATTTTGGTCTTCATAAAAAATAGGATAAAATATACTATATATAATGTTTTTGGAATTTTTAGGGATATTTTGATATTTTTTGGTATTTTATAAGTTAGATAAGGACTAAAAAGACTACATTATATTTTTAATAAATATATAAAATACCTAAAAATGCCAAGTCAACACATGGCGTAAAAGTATTATGTACGAGGTATTTTCCTCTATTTTTGTAGATTTTTAGGAGCTCTATAGGTATTTTTAATAAATAGAGAAAATACCGCAAAACATTTGTCCTGACAGGAGCATAAATGTAACAGAAATAAACTTCAAGGGCACATATGCAATTTAGACAACATAATGAAATCTTTATTTAATTTCTAAAACTAATTTACAATTCCAAAAAGTGTCAGGATCCTAAATGCAAAATTTCCAAAGCATATGGGGACAACACGTGACTTTGGGAGGGACCAAAGTGTAAATACATAAAGATCAGGGGCTTAAGTGTAAAATACCCAATTTATTTATGATGTTAACTTTTATTTACAGGACTAAATAATATAATACAAAAACTAGGGGCAAGAATATGTAATTTACTTCTAAATACGCGCAATCCAATAGTTCTACTTTCTCCTTTTGACACGCATCGCGTTGTGGTGACCAAATACGGCTTCACCGATGGATGTTCGAGATCAGATCGTGGTTTGCGATCTGATGTCTGTGGGCACGTTGCATAAAATGACTGGAGGCCAACCTGGCATCTGCTGCTGATCCAATGACAGAGAGCAAGGGAGGAAGAACATGGAAGAATGTCGAGGGAGGCGAGCTTCGATCCCCCCTCCTATGCATCTCTGGCGGTCTTTGAAGCTCCTGAATGCCCAAAAAGATCCACTGCGAAGTCCTCTTTAGGCTGGAGATCTCAGGAAGGTCGGAGGCTACCCAGAGCAGCCCCACGAGGTTGGGGAAGGTGAGGGGCCCCAGGTACCTCCGACGAAGCTCAAACTCCCCTTCAGGGGTCGCCCTGGCACGTGGGACTTGCACTGGTGAACTCAAGGGTCGAGGACAAAGTGCCTCGACCCAGTTAAGCGGGGAATGGGGCAAAAGATGGATGGTGGCGGAGAGGTCCGACGAGAGGGATGGAGTGGGACCCCGAAATCCTGATCCAAGGAGGATCTGGTTGAACGAAAGTGCATGGGATGATCAGAAGGAGAAGGGAAACGAGATGAGGGTGGAAGGCACGCTGGAGAAGGAATGAACATGCACAGAGGAGGTCACTGGAGCTCGACTCCGGCAAGCTACGGGATAATCAATTAACACTACTCTAATTAACTAAATCCTAAATTAACAGCAACAAATTAAACCTACGACTAAAATAAGCAAAATGAATGATAAATGAGCAGCTCTTATACCTGGAGTAACCCAGGGAGTAGGGTCGCCGGCGATGGGCGGCTGTGGGTACACCCCTCATTCCTGAAGCTCGGGCAGGGCTTGGAGACACTCCCCCTGTCACGAGGATTCCTCCTAGACTCTAAACCAAGGATTCCAGATGCTTAATGGTGACCAAATTTACATGGAGACTCGGGGGCTTTTATTTATAGAATAGGTTGATTACCCTATTGACCGACTAAAAATGAGGATTTGGGCGTATGTACACGTGATTACAGAGCATGGCGTGTATGTATAATGATTAGTGATCATTTCGTAAGAAGGGATTGAAGGCGATTGAGCGACGAGATGCCCAAGGAAAATGGCAGAAACTGTGGGAAAATACAGATCTGCATCAAATCTGGAGCAGAGGGGGAGTTGACCGTCAGTCAACTAACGACGGCCTGTGATTAGACCACGTCAGCACAGAACGACAAAACCGAATGACTAATCATTGGCTTATTAATTATAATTAATAAATGATTTTATTAATTTTCGATTTTGAAATAAAAAAATTATTATTTTATTTAGTATTTATTTAGTTTTTTATTATGTTTTTTTATTTATTTTTAGCTTTGTTTATTAGTAGTTAATTTTTAATAGTGTATTTATAGGTATATTTGCCTATATTTTATACATTTTTATTTTATTTTGTATATTTTTTTATTTTTTTTATTATTTTTTTATAAATTTATAAATTATTTTTATGAGTATAAATATATTTTTATTTTATTTTTATGATGTTGTTTGTACTCATAAATAAGTGGATATGTATATTGTATAGGTACATTTATAGGCATTTTACCTATATTTTATATACATCTTTTTATTTCAATGAATGTTATTGAGTTTTATTTTGGTTTTGTATTTTAATGGAATATTAATATTATATACAATATTATAAACATAAAAAAGAATAAAATACACTTTTATTTATATACATATGTAACATAGGTATTTTGTTTATGTATGTATATAAACTTATTTTATTTTACATATTCCTTTTGGTTTTATTCTAGTTTTAATATGTACATGTGTTATTAATAATAATTACAGAATTACAAAAATAAGAATTTGTAGAAATAATGAAGGGTGAAAAATGAATATTTTAATCGATAATGTACAATAGGGGTCAAAAACCTAACTTTCACACAATAACACCAAAAAGAATAAAACCACCACCATTAAATAGCTTATGAAAAGTTATATACAATTAGAGGTGATTTTGTTGTGTTTTGAGTTTATTTGAAAGATATGGGTCTTGAAAGTTGGGTTTTTGGCTTTTTATTTTGTGTATAAAATGAACAATGTTTATTATTTTTGTACAAACTCAATTTTCTATTTTTATTTACATTATTGTCTACAACTTTCATGTACAAAGTTTCCTCATTTGATGAGCAAATAATAGAGAATAAAATAGGTTTCAAATGTGCATAAATGATGAATAAAATAATGCTATTATGTACATGAAATAATACAATAAAGAACAAATAATGGATTTTCATTCTATTTTTGGCCCTTATCTCCCCCTACTTTATTCCCTGACGACCAACTCAATTCTTGACTTGGTCTCAGGATTCAAGGTCATAAAATATTTGTCAATATTTTATTCCTTTTTCTTTTCTTCTCTTTATTCTATAATTTTGGCATTAAAAACCATGTTTTACATACAAATAATACAATAAATAGTGAATGCTATTATGTACAAATTGATGCTATTTACATGCATTACTAGGGTTTTTAAGACTAAAATGATAGAATAAAGGTGATGAAACCATCTCAATAGTCAGGTCAGAACTACCCTGCATCATACGCAAACCCTTATGACTATGAAGCTGACTTGTACGGTGTACGTGATAGTGGCTCTCCCCAACTGAAATGACAAAGGAACTGACTTCTCCATAATGACAACCCAATGATTCCCCAATCCAGCACTCTGTCCTCGAGGAGCGAGGTATTCTCTTCTAAGTTCAAGTGGCATCCAAATCAAGAGGAGGAGGTGAAGAGAAGAATGGACGGTAGCCAATGTAGCTACCTATCCTAGGATGCCTGACAAGTGTAGTCAAGTCATCCAGATGCAGGATCACATGGTGTAACTTTGATGCTCAAGCTTTCTTATTACCTATACAACATATATACATACTCCGACATGCATTTTATTTTCTTTTTGGGCCTCTCCACTTTTTTGGAGTTTTTTTTGAAATACTATTTACAACATCATTTACATAAGGAGTTTTTCCTCTTGAGCCATGAGACTATCCCTTTTTTGAAGCTTTATTGCAACCCACACTCTCCTATCTTTAGACTTCATGGTAACTGGACCAGGTTGGGGTGCACTTCTCTCCCTAGAGGAGGATGAATGTTTCCACTCGTGTGCGTCTCAGACCGGCAAATCCAACCCCCTCACCACTCCAATTGAGTTGAGCCAAGTGAAAAGTGCACGTGTCCAAGTTAGATCACGACTGACAAGAGTCATGCGTGCGTCTCGAAAAGTTCTAGTTAGTCAGTTGAGGTGACTTGAACCCAGCCCTGGGTCTCAAAGAATTAAGTCCTACTGGACCTGAAGTACCTTAAACCTAGTTCCTATAAGGTTCCAGTGCAATTAGGTGCAGTAAGGTGCAACTAAGCTCCAATCTTTCACTTTATTGAACTAGTTCAATCATCAAGCTCAATTTTAAAAAATATGAATGTTATGCAAATGCTATTTACATTGGTGCAAAGAATGATGCAATTTTTTGAAAACTATAGTATAAAATAATTTTTGCAAATATTTACAAACATTTGAAAGCCATTTTCAAATATTTTTCACACAATATATATATATATATATATATATATATATCACAACAATTTTACAACTATTTTCAAAATCATTTGCAAGTAGGTTTTCAAAGCTTTTCTTTCACACAAAGAAAAGAATTTTTGCAAATTTAGAAATATTGAAAACATTTCACAAAAAAATTTTCTAAACACGTCACAACATTTTTCAAATCATTTCAAAAATATTTTTGACCTTATTTATTAATCAGTATATACAAAAGGGATGTGCATATACAAAATATTTTTGGTATTTTTATTTTTGCAGATGTTTTTTGTGATTTTTGAAAATAGGTACATATCTTTACATGGGGATATATCTTGTGTATACAAGTTTTTTGGTTCTTAAAGGATTTACAAGGGATGATTGATCACTTTTATACATTTTTTATATTTTTTGAGTATGGTGTGTATACTCCTCAAACTTATTTGAAAATACTTTTTCAATAGTTTTGAAAACTATAGTCCAGCATATTTTTCACAAAAATTTTTTACAAACATTTACACGTATTTGAAAATCATTTTGCACTGGTTTTTCAAATAGTATATAGAGATTTTTCAAAATATTTTGGCAACCATTTTTCCAACCATATGCAAATCATTTTGCAAATATTTTTATTTCATGCAATGAAAATAGTTTTTTGCAAACAAAAATATTTTCAAAGGTTGAACATATTTTACAAAATATTTTCCAAATAGTTTTTCAATAGATTTTTCAAATAGATTTTCAAACTATTTTTCAAACATTTTGCAAATGTATTTTGCCTGACTTATTGATCAGTATGTACAACGGATGTTTGAGGAGCTATAACCATCTTTTTATTATAACATTGTAATGACTTTGACAGTATTCTTAACCAAAAGTATTATATAAAAGTACGAGTTATGGATTAAAGTATATACATAGTATATACGACCCCCTATACTTAGCTCGAGCTATGTCCTCATAGATCAAGGAGAAAAAGAAAATACATAACTCGGACTGAGTATAAAAGAGTCTAAGAAATTAAGAAACGATGGTATGAATAAATGAATGGGAAGTTGATCGTCCCCCCTATATTTAAGATCAAATAATCCTGAGTATAGAAGGTTGTACACAAGGCATGGAGGTCAAGGGTGAGGAGGAACAGATCGTACTCATTTTGTCTCCCCCTATACTTAGGGTAAGAGCGCCCTAAGTATAGGCGAGAAGAGGAGACAATGGAGAGGATCAAAGATTGAAAGTAATCGGGGTGCACACCCCCTATACTTAGAGCAGGGCATGCCCCAAGTATAGAAGATTGACAAAAAGGGGTGATACACCTTGTAAATATATACATATACACAATTTTTTTTCTTTTTTGGAAATGAAAGCGGAAAGTGAAAAGAAGAAAAGAAGAAAAGCTAAAAGATCAAAGAAAAAGTTTTTGAGGAACATTATCTGAATCTTTTGAGGCTGCCAGTGTTGTGGATGTATCATCTGAGTGCAGTACTTGGATTGAGTCGACAACGACTATGAAGGTATTGTGCTCAAGGTAAGTCTTCAGTAACTGACCATTGATGACAAATGGTTGTGCGTTAGAAGACAATTTTGATATTGCGATACTGCGATTGCCATGCACTTGAAACAACCCTTTCCATTTGCTCTTCAATTTTCCCGGGAAGATCTTCAACTTTACATCGAATAGCCACAGTTTCTGTCTGATTTCGAAGGTCTTTCGTAAGATGTACTGGTCATGCCAGCGTTTCACCTTCTCTTTGTACATCAATGTGTTATCGTATGCATAGTCCGAAATTCTAGGAGCCTATTCATATCATCTTTTCTTTTCTGACCACTTTTTATGTAAGTTCAAATTACAAATATTGACTGCCCATAAGGATTTGTGAATTATTTCCACGGGCAGATGACATGGCTTTCCATACACAAAATGGTAGGGTAACATGCCTAAAGGAGACTTGTATGATGTTCTGTATGCCCACATGATGGAGTCCATGAGTTGGGACCAATTCTTTCTATCCGGCTTGACAAGCTTCTGAAGGATCATCTTGATTTCTCTATTTGACAATTCTTCAATGCCATTGGTCTAGGGATGGTAAGGAGATGCGACTCGATGTGGTACTCCTTCGTTAATTTCTTGACGTCTTTGTTAATTATGTGCTACCCCCATCTGATATGAGAATCTTTAGAATCCTGAATCACGAAATGATGTTTTCTTTCAGAAAGCTACATATTGTGTGGCTGTCAGCAGCTCGAGAGGGGATAGCTTCAACCCAGCGACTCACGTAGTCAACGATAAGAAGGATGTGCTCATATCCCTGATTGTCACTCTCAGGAGCAGAAAATGTGGAAAACTACGACGAGGCCCCAGATGAACAGACACCCGTGAATTGGACCTCATTGTAAAGAGTAGAGTCCAAATTAATTACATGCCAAAAATATCTCTCTCTCACCATAATTACATAAATAAATTTTAAATTAAATCTAAACTAATTTCTTCTCCTTGCATCCTTGGTGCTCTCTCCAAATGGTCATAGAGTGAAGAAGAACCTCCTCCAGGCTCACCTACATCGGCTTCCTAGAAAGCCGTCCTCACGTGGCAGACCCTCTCATCAAAGTCAGGAAGAGATGTCATTAGCACAGTCAATTAAATAATCAAATAAATATTCACAAAAATAATCAAAGAATGAGTTGGAAATACATTAATGGTAATCTTGAAAATAAACCAATAAATCAAATAAAAGACTATGCAAGAATGACAGAAAAATTAGGCTACGCTCATTGCACCCTGGTAATGGCGCCATCTGATAACAGATAAAAATAGAGGGTCGTACAGTCTAACAAGGCAAGACCGCGGTCGATGAGTTGACCACTCAACCTTTCCTGGTTAGTCAACAATTAACCCACAATATACATAATTAAATAAATAGCAAAAATGTGGAATTAAAATTTATTCTCTCTACCATAAAATGCATAGCAAACAAGCTTGTAGAGGTCGAACCACAGAGAGCAATACAGGTAGCCTAAGGTTATTTATGCACAACCCAGTCACTTATTTATATAGATCTTTTTATGGGTTTTTAAATTATTACTATTATTATTATGATTTTATATTATGATATTTAATTTTCTGTGTTTGTATTTTCTTTTTATATTTTTTGTGATTTTTTCTTTTATATAAACTATAAAGCCTATATAAGGCTTTATATATACAATACATAGTAGGATATTTATAAATATTGATAAATATAGATAAAAATCAGGAAATAAGCTATTTTTGAATTTTTTTATAATTTTCTATTTTTTGTGATTTTTTTGGATTTTTTACTTTTTTTTTGTATTTTTAAAATAAAAATATCCCAAATAAGGGATTAATTAAATATCTAAAAATGAATTGGATTTTAAAAATAGGAAATAAACTCCAAATTTATCCAAATCATTTTTATTACATAAATATTTGTATAAATAAAATTATAAAACATGAAAAGATATTTTTGGATTTTTATAGGATTTTTTAGATTTTTATAAAAGATTTTAGGTTTTTTTTATTTTAAGCTTTTTATTTTTCCTTTTTTAATGATTTTTGGCATGTATATAAAATAGTATAAAATATACACTATATATATTTTGGAATTTTTAGGGATATTTTGTTTTTTTTGTATTTTATAAGTTAGATGGGGACTAAAAAGACTACATTATATTTTTAATAGACATTAAAACACCTAAAAATGGCAAGTCAACATGTGGCATGAAATTAGGCAGGAGGTATTTTTCCCTATTTTTGTAGATTTTTAGGAGCTCAATAGGCATTTTAAAAAATTAATAAAATGCCACAAAACATATGTCCTCGAAGGGGCATAAACGTAATAAAAATAAACTTCAGGGGCACATATGCAATTTAACCAAGGTAATGAAATCTTTTTTTAATTTTTGAAGACTAATTTACAATTCCAAAAAGTGCCAGGGCCTGAATGCAAAATTTCCCAGGGCACGTAGGGGTAACACATGACTCTGGGAGGGACCAAAGTGCAAACACATAAAGATCAAGGGCCTAAGTGTAAAATTCCCAATTTACTTATAAAATTAACTTTTATTTACAAGACTAAATAATAAATACAAAAATTTGGGGCGAGAATATTCAATTTCCCCTAAATGTACGCGATCCAACAATTCTGCTTCCTCCACTTGACACGCATCACATTGTGGTGGCCAAATACTGCTTCACCGATGGATGCTCGAGATCAGATCACAGGTCGTGATCTGATGGATGTGGGCACGGTGCATCCAACGGTTGGAGGCTGACCTGGCATCTGCTATTGATCCAACGACGGAGAGAAAGGGAGGAAGAACAGGGAAGAATGCCGAGGGAGATGAGCTTCGATCCCCCCTCCCGTGCATCTCCGGTGGTCTTTAAAGCTCCTGAATGCCCAAAAAGATCCACTGCGAAGTCCTCTTTAGGCTGGAGATCTCAGGAAGGTCGGAGGGGGGTACCCGGAGTAGCCCCACGAGGTTGGGGAAGGTGAGGGACCCCAGGTACCTCCGACGAAGCTCAAACTCCCCTTCAGGGGTTGCTCTGGCACGTGGGACCTGCACTGGTGAACTCAAGGGACGAGGGCAAAGTGCCTCGACCCAGTTAAGCGGGGAATGGGGCGAAAGATGGACGGTGGCGGAGAGGTCCAGCGAGTGCAACGGAGTTGGACCTCCAAATCCTGATCCAAGGAGGATCTGGTTGAACGAAAGTGTGTGGGATGATCAGAAGGTGAAGGGAAATGAGATGAGGGCGGAAGGCACGGTAGAGAAGGAATGAACATGCACGGAGGAGCTCGCCAGAGCTCGACTCTGGCGAACTACGAGATGATCGATTAACACTGCTCTAATGAACTAAATCCTAAATTAACAACAACAAATTAAACCTACGACTAAAATAAGCAAAATGAATGATAAATTAGTAGCTCTTATACCTGGAGTAACCCAGGGAGCAGGGTCGCTAGCGACGGGTGGCCATGGGTATACCCCTCATTCCTGAAGCTCGGGCTGGGCTTGGAGACACTCCCCATGTCACGGGGATTCCTCCTGGGCTTCCAAATGCTCAATGGTGACCAAAATTGCAAGGAAACTCGTGGGCTTTTATTTACAGAACATATTGATTACCCTTATTGACCAACTAAAAATGAGGATTTGGGCGTATGTACACGTGGTTACAGAGCATGGTGTGTATGTACAATGATCAATGATCATTTCATAAGAAGGGATCGAAGGCGATTGAGCGACGAGATGCCCAAAAAAAATGGCGGAAATCATGGGAAAATACAGATCTGCATCAAATCTGGAGCAGAGGGGGAGTTGACCAGCGGTCAACTGACGACGGCCTGTGATTGGACCACATTAGCACAGAACGACAAAACCGACTGACTAATCATTGCCTTATTAATTAAACTTAATAAATGATTTTATTATTTTCGATTATAAAATAATTTTTTATTATTTTATGTAGTATTTATTATGATTTTTATTTGTTTTTTGGCTTTATTTATTAGTAGTTAATTATTAATAGTGTATTTATAGGTATATTTACCTATATTTTATACATTTTTATTATTATTTTGTATATTTTATTTTATTATTTTATTCTTTTATTTTATATGTTTATAACTTATTTTTGTAAGTATAAATATATTTTTATTTTATTTTTATGATGTTATTTGTACTCTTAAATAAGTGGATATGTATATTGTATCGGTATATTTATAGGTATTTTACCTATATTTTATATGCATCTTTTTATTTCATTGAATTTTATTGAGTTTTATTTTGGTTTTGTATTTCTAATGGGATATTAACAATATATATATAATATTATAAACATATAAAAGAATAAAAACCACTTTTATTTATATACATATATAACATAGGTATTTTTTGTATGTATGTATATAGAATTATTTTATTTTACAATTTCCTTTTGATTTTATTCTAGTTTTAATATGTACATGTGTTATTAATAATAATTACATAATTATAAAAATATGAATTTGTAAAAATAATGAAGGGTGAATAAAACAAATAGTTTAATCGGTATAATGTATAATAGGGGTCAAAAACATAACTTTCACATAGTAACTCCAAAAAATGTAAAACCACTACCATTAAATGGCTTGTGAAAAGTTATATAAAATTAGAGGTGATTTTGTTGTGTTTTGAGTTTTTATTTGAAAGACATGGGCTTGGGAATTTGGGTTTTTGGAATTTTATTTTGTGTATAAAATGAACATTATATATTATTTTTGTACCAACTCAATTTTGTATTTTTATTTACATTATTATCTACAACTTTCATGTAAAAAATTTCTTTATTTGATGAGCAAATAATAGAGAATAAAATAGGTGTCAAGTATGCATAAATGATGAATAAAAGAATTGGATTTTCATTCTATTTTTGGCCCTTATCTCCCCCTAATTTATTCCATGTCGACCAACTCAATTCTTGACTTGGTCTCGGGGTTCAGGGTCATAAAATACTTTCAATATTTTATTCCTTTTTCTTTTCTTCTCTTTATCCTATAATTTTAGCTCTAAAAACCATGTTTTATATACACATAATACAATAAATAATGAATGCTATTATGTACAAATTGATGCTATTTACATGCATTAGCTAGTATATTTAAGGCCAAAGTGATAGAATAAAGGTGATGAAATGGAGATTCATCAACTCCTCTCCATTCATCTAGGGCGGCTTCAGAGAGCCCAGAACTGCTCTCTGAAGTTGAGTTCAATACCACCCTGTTCCCCCTTAACCACCCTTCTTCCATTCTTGAGGTGCCAGACTAGAGGACAACACAATTATTTGTTCACTTGATGGCACCTGAGTTGGGGTCTTTTGCCTTTCTAGAGACCTAAGAGATCACCAGCAGCGAGAACCGTACTGATGAGTAGCTACAGACTTCTTCCTATGTATTAGACTAGGCCGCCACCAACAACACATTTATTGCTTCCCTGGAGACCATGCAGCGACAGATCAGGGAACATGGAGTTTTCATGGCCGAGGTGAGGAGGGAACTGACGCGGATGCGAGCCGGTAGAGCAGAGCCGCAAAGACCAATCGATGGAGAGATACCAACAGCTGGAGGAGGAGACGAACGTCTCGAGGACCAACATGACCCACAAAGACTAACATGTACGATGAGGTAGTTGCACAGTCCTGGTGCAACCCTTACACACCATTGGATCCAGCTACGAGAGATCCTGGACAACTTCGAGCTTCGCCCCCCAAACGATACAACTATTACCCAAGTTCCATGCGCTAGCCACCGAGGAGTCGCACCTCCATCTGCAGGAATTTGAGATGATTTGTAGCATCCATGATAGATTCGTAGACGAGGACACTATAAAGATGTTTGCCTTCCTGTTTTCCCTAGTTAACAGAGCAGCCTACTGGCTGAAGCTTTTGGAGAGGTACGTCACCACTTGGGAGAAACTCCGAACCGAGTACTTGAATAAATACTATCCACTCGGCTGGACCAATGGATCACGAGCCATAATCAGCAAATTCACCATGATCCTATACAAGCAGTTCCATGAGGCTTGGGATCGATTTAGAGAGCTCATTGACCGGTGTCCACATCACGAGATATCCAAACCCAACCTTCTTCATAGCTTTTTCTGTGGTCTTACATCGGAGCTGCATGGGCTAGTAAATGCCTCGTACGGAGGATTCTATTTTGCCAAGGATGAGGACCTTATTTGGGCCATTTATGAGGAGATGGTAGAAAACTACACAGTGATGTCTACCAGAGGATTGCATGTGTCAATGCCGGTCCTTCTACTTCGTCATTAGCAGCAACACTTGCCGAGTCGTCAACTGCCGACATGGGCATCATTAGTGAGAATTTAGACCGAATCGAGATTATAGAGAATAAATAGTGATAGGGCATGAACCAGATTGATCAGTTGGCACAGACATTGAGTGACTTGAAGACTCAGATCATGTGTCTCCAAGAGGCACAAACGGCTTCTCAGCCCTGTCCCAGATCATGGGCCGATCCAGGGAGCAGCTCTACCTAGTCGTCTTCCTCATACCGACAGGTCCACCATATCCAGGTAGAGCCAACTTAGCTGCCCCAGTACTACTAACAACCACCACCATCTCCAGATACTCAGATTGTGGTCTACCATTTGGATCAGTCTTTGGCAGCCCTACCCCCTCCAAACCTTGAGCAGGAGCCATTAATGGAAGTCAATGAAATCTGTTACTCCCAGTACCAACCTCATCCCAGGATTCGTCGTGACCATCCCAGCTTTCGATGGTCCACTGGAGGCATCTCTTCTCAGCAATATCCTCCAACTGATATAGGGCAGAGCAGCCAGCCGTAGCAGCCCCATAACTCCCAACAATATCACCAGCAATAGGGTCCTCGTCCCTCATACTAAGGACATCAGTGGAGGCCACAACAACCTCATGCTTAGTATTCCCAGCCTCCTCCCCACTACCAGAGCAGCAACCTCATTTCTAGCGAGGCAATTCGTTCAGTTCTCATGGACTTGCCTATGAGAACCCAACCCTTGATGACCTCGCTCGCTTACTCACTGACCAACAAGCATCCTTACTGGCGAGAGATGGATGAGTTCTGGCAGGAAATGAGGGAGATTATCCAAGGCAAGGCTTCCATACCCGCTCAGATCGAATCAAACTCGAACAATCTGAAGAGGAAATCTGAGCAGGTACAGTTTACAGAAACCACCACTCCTAATGATATTTTGGGTGATATTTCTTCCTATGTATTTGATGCTGATTTTGTGAAACTTAGGAGCGGTAGGATGCCAGTCGGCGGTGCCTTGTTTGAGCGGCGATCCCATGCAGTTTCTAGAGTGCCAGACAAGAAGAGTAAAGGTGTTGATGTCGTTGATCATGATGATGATGATGGTGGTACTGAAGCCACCAAGGATGTTGATCCAGCTGACGGTATAGAGGTCGTCGTGATTCCAGTTATAGATGGTGGTGCTGATGCCACCATGATACCAGATGCTCGGCCAGAGTACGGTGCTGATGCCGCAAGTCCAGATGCTGTCGGTGGTACTGATGCCACCAAATTTCCTTTAGTTGTATTGCCATATACTGTATCTCAGGACAGTTATAGAAAAATACAAAAAAAATGTAAAAATAGAAAAGAACAAAAAAATATGAATAAAGGAATGGTTTCTGTATCTCCCGTGAGTCCATCTATTTTGCATGATGATTATGGTATGGATTCTAGCCTTCTACATGCATAGAAGCCTATTACTGACCCTCATCTCTCTGGAGAGGGTCCTTCCATCCCCTTTCCTCAAGCACTCCGATTAGGAAAGGGGACCAAAAATGAAAAAAGAAAGACATCAGTTAGAGTCCAGCGAGAAGATGATAGATCGATTCCAGATAGAGTTGACTCTACAGGAGGCACTAGAGCACATCCCCCTCTTCTATAAGAACTTGAGAGAAAATACCACCATCCGTAGGAAGAGGAGGAACCACAATGTAGAGATCCATGTGCTTACCCGTGCCACTTGCTTTGCCATTCAGAACCGGTTGCCAGCCAAGAGACCTGATGCAGGAGCTCCATATGTCAGATGCCACATACATGAGAAGTGGTTCGATCATACTCTATTAGACAACAATTCTTCGATTAACCTTCTTCCGGTTGCCTTACTCGCGATTCAAGTTTGGCCCTCTTAGACAGAGCAGGACAATCCTTCAGTTTGCTGATAGATTTGTCAAGAGGCTGAAGGGGTTACTCAAGGATGAGGTCATCAGAATTCAGGGCTTGAAATTCCTCGTGGTCTTTGTTGTATTGGACATGGAGATTCCTGAGTCTGTGACCGATACCCCCATCATCCTTGGACGTCCTTTCTTGGCCACAACAAAGGTAGTGTCCTATTTTGATAGAGGGAAGGTATACTTTCACGTCGAGGGTGAAAGTGTACAAATAAAGACGACCGAGGAGACCAGAGCCCGAGATTCAACTTTCTCAGAGCAGACGAGTGACTCAAAGCAGATGACAGATGCAAAGCGAGACGTCCACCAAGAGTGTGACTTTGTGATTACAGATGATGAAGCAGTTTCAGCAGATCCAGTAGCACGAGCTAGTCATACATTCAGACACTGCAGATTTACAAATTCTAGATGATGAGAGTTTAGAGAGCACACTCCTGGCACATGACACATTCAAGGATGATGACCATGGTCAGGATAGCGAGGAAGAATTTATCTCATGTGCTTCAGATTCAGATTCCTCAGACACAAACATTGATTTCAATTGACAGGAGTTCGATGATTATTTACCTGTCTTGTGTCTATAGAGCCGACGGCTAGGGTGGAGAGCAAGCCAGCACAGATTCTAGATATACCAACAGGGACGTCTTCGTCAGATTCACAGATGCAACGAAAGTTCTCCCATGCAGATTTGACAGCCTTCACTCTGACATTTCAGAAGCCAGATTTGACAGCTCTCACATGTCCAGAACTGAAGATCTTACCGCAGAGTATGAAGTACATATTCCTTCGAGTGAGCCAGATATGTTCCCAATCATTATCTCAGCGAATTTGACTGAAGACCAAGAATCTTGTTTGATGGAGGTTCTTGAAAGAAACTGCAAGACGATTATTTGGAGTGTAGCTAATCTCTAGGGAATAAGTTAGGCCCTGTGCTCTCACCACATCTATATTGAAGAGGACGCCAAGCCATCGTGTGAGTTCCAGTGAGGGTTGAATCCGAACCTTCGAGATGTGGTCATGAAGGAAATATCGAAGTGGTGGAGTGTCGATTTTATCTGCCCCATCTCCGACTCCAAGTGGGTTAGTCTATTGCATGTGGTACCCAAGAAGATGGGTATCACCATAGTTTTGAGTGAGTCTGGAGAGGAGATAACTACCCGAGTACCCACTTCTTAGAGGGTCTGTGTAGACTACAAATGATTGAATCAGGCCACCAATAAGGATCATTTCCCCTACCATTCATTGATCAGATTATTGAGAGGTTAGCTGGGAAGAGTCACCACTGTTTCCTTAATGGGTACTCGATGTACAATCAGGTGTCCATAGCGTTCGAAGACCAAGAGAAAACGACATTCACCTATCCGTTTGTAACGTATGCCTTTAGACGGATGCCCTTTGGTTTATGTAATGACCCAGCTACATTCCAAAGGTGCATGCTTTCCATCTTTTTAGACATGGTGGGTGATTGTTTAGAGGTCTCCATGAATGACTTTTCAATCTATGACGATGGGTTTGATGCTTGTCTTAACTTCCTCGACTGTGTACTTCAGCTCTGCATAGAGGTCAACCTTTTATATCTTGGGAGAAGAGTCACTTTATGATGACTCGAGGGATGGTGCTTGGCTATGTCATATGCAACAGGGGCATGGAGGTCGATCCAACCAAGGAGGATATCATCAAGAAACTCAATCCATCGTCCAACTTGTGACAGTTGCGGTCTTTTCTACGGCATGTCGGTTTCTATCGATGATTCATTCATGATTTCAGTCATATCGCCGACCGCTTACTGATTTGCTGACAAAAGACACCGAGTTCATCGTAGATGTTAAGTTTCTAGCATCATTTGGGACTCTCAAGGGACTAATTGTCAAGGATCCTGTCTGTCAGCCACCCGATTGGTCTCTCCCATTTGAGATCATGATGGATGCTTCTGATTTTACCATAGGGGCTGTGCTAGGATAGAGGACGGATGGACACTAGCTGAACTTTGGATGCAGCTCAACAGAACTACATTGTGACTGAGAAGGAGATGCTAGCCGTAGTCTTTGGTTTGGATAAGTTCAGGTCGTACATTCTTGGACCTCGAGTGACCATATTTATAGATCACGCCACCATAAGATACCTCATGGAAAAGAATGATGCCAAATCCATATTGACCAGATGGATCCTTCTACTCCAAAAGTTTGATATCGAAATTGAGGATAAGCTTGGAGTCAAGAATGTGGTGGCGGATCACCACTCTCGCTTAAAGAAACTTAAGGATTCTAATCAGATCACACCTATTACAGAGACCTTCCCAGATGAGGCGATCCTTGCTTTCTCCTCGCTCCCAAGGTACGCCGACATTGTGAACTATCTTGTCACCAAGAAAGTCCCATAGGGTTGGCCCAGACAGTGACTTGAGACCTTCCTCGCAAAGGTCAAGTCGTACCATTGGGAGGATCCCATGTTTTATCATGAAGGAGGGGATAGCGTCTGGCGTCGGTGCATTCCTCAGGAGAATCCATAGTGTCCTCACATACTACCACAAGCTTGAGGCAGGAGGACATCATTCTAGGAGGAGAACAACACAAAAAAGTGTTTCAATACGGCCTATGGTGGCCTATCCTCTTCAAGGATTCTGATGAATTCGTGAAGAGGTGCACTGACTGTCAGAGGATGGGCACTTGTAGACAACGAGATATGATGTCGATGCATCCTGTTCACTTCTGTGAGGTTTTTGACGGATGGGGCATCGATTTCATGGGTACATTCCCTAAGAGTCATGGATTTCAGTACATTCTACTTGCTCTAGATTATGTGAGTGTTTGGGTTGAGGCCAACCCCGCCCGAGTCGCAGATGCTAAGACCATCTGCAGATTCTTGAGGAAAAATATCATTTCACAGTTCAGGGTACCTAGAGTTTTGATTTTAGACTGGGGGACTCACTTTATCAGCGACAAGGTAAGGGTCCTTGATAACGAGTTCAGCATTGACCATCAAGTTGCCACTCCATATCACCCTCAGACCAATGGTCTTGATCAAGTATCGAACAAGGAGGTCAAGACTATATTGCAGAAGGTTGTCCGCCCATACGAAAATGATTGTTTACAGCTTTTGGACTCAGTCTTGTGGGCCTATACGACTTCCTTCAAGACACCTTTGGGCACGTCTCTCTTTTAACTCATTTATGGCAAGCCATGTCATTTACCTGTGGAAATCAAGCACAAGTCACTTTGGGCAGTCACAGAGTTATTATTGGATCCCAAGAGTGTAGCAGAGTAGAGGAAAGCCGAGTTGGTAGCCCTGGAGGAGCTAAGAGATATAGCCTTTTCGAGTAGCCTACAATACAAGGATAGAGTGAAGATATGACATGATAATCATATCGGACATTAACAGTTTCAGACGAATCAGAGAGTATGGCTATTTGATGCTAGGTTGAGATTATTTCTAGGGAATTACAAAGCAAATGGAAGTGACAATACTTGGTACGAAAGGTGCATGATAACAGAAGCATTGATATATCTGAGTTGTCATCTGATTTCACCTTTCGAGTTAACGGTCAATGCCTGAAGCCATATCTTGATCATGATCTGCTGATCATTGACGTTGCCCCTATTCATTTTGCATGAGATGTGGTCTTTGACTCACATCATTTGCATCTCATGCCTGATTTTCACTTCTCTTTCGCAAATGTATAGATCCATATGTCCATATCATTCATTCTTTTTGTCTAATACCCCATCTTCATCTTATGATTATACTTTATTTAGGGTGTGCTTTACCCTATGTATGGGGGGTATCAGATCTATGATTATCCATTTTATTTCTATTACCTCTATTTTGTTGCCTATAGTTAGCGATATTTTACCCTAAGTATAAGGGAGGTAGTACCTGTACATCCTAACCTTCGGTTTTGCCCTTGTATACAATATTCGATACTTAGGATTGCATGATCCTAAGTATAAGGGGATCACCGACCTCTATTCATTAAATGCTTTCATTCATCATTACAGTATAGCATTCTTTTCACTTCCCAATACTCAACACGAGTTATGTCTTCGTTTCATCGCTCTTTGATTACTCTGGGGACATCGTTCGAGCTAAGTATAAGGGGGTGTCGTATATACTGTATATATACTTTAGCCGTAACATGTACTTTGTGTGAGTGCCTTAATAATATGGCTAAAATTCACTAAACTAAAAATAAAAAAAAAATAAAATTTTTCTTGTACATAATTGTTTGTAAATTGCATTTGTAAAAACTATTTTTGTACAAATGTTTGTAAACTTATTTTGATTGTAAAATTTTTGTAAATATTTTTGTATCATAATTATGTATATAGTACAAAATTTTTGAAAAATTTTTGGAAAATAAAAATTTGCAAAAATTTGTTTGTAAATGTTTGTAAAAATATTTTCGAAAACTTTTCCTTCTTTCTTGCATTAAAAAAATTCCATAAAAATTTGCATATTTTGAAAAAGTTTTCAAAAAGAGTTTTGTTCATATTTGCTTGTATATTCTTTTGAATCATAGTTCACATTAAAACTAGTCAGGAAATACATTAGAAAATGGAGCTTGGTTAAGACCTTAATCCACTTAAATTCAGAGGAACCTTATAAGAGTTGGGGTTAAGACTTTTCAGGTCCATAGTGACTGAATTCTTTGAGTCAACTAGGCCATGTATACTGTCATCTTGATGAGACTAAGTAGAACACTTAACAACGCACATATGACTCTATGAGACAATGTTTTTACTTCGACACACACCTTTTATGTAGCCCAACACAGATGAGGTAGTGAGGAGGCAGAAGTCTTTGGCTTGGGGTAGCATACGAGGGTAGTACTGCTAGTCGGAACCTCTCGTCGTCCTCTAGGGAGGGATTTGCATCTCAACCTAGTCTAGTGGCATTGAGGTCTAAACACATGAGTCTGTGGGATGCGATAATGCTTAAAAAGAGGGATATTCTACTGGATCAAGAGGAAAAACTCCTTATGTACATGCTGCACCATGTGAATATGTTGTATATATGTACATAAAAAAATGTGCAAAAATTTGAAAAACTCCAAAAAAGGGGACATGCTTGATTGAAAATAAAATGCCTGCTGAAGTGTATATATTAAATAGGCAAAGCTTATGTATTCCACCTTCTCATCTCATGGAAGCTTGTAGCTGGAGACTTAGCTACACTGGCTTTGCTCCAAGGGATACGTGGCTATACTGGTCACGGTCTATTCTCTTCTTTCCCCTCTTCTTGTGCCGGTTGAGCTTGAACTTAGAAGGGAATACCCCGCTTCTCGTGGAAAGAGCTGTTAGAGTAGGGAATTGGAGTTACCTTGTTGAGGGAGGTTGCTTATTTGTCATTTCTGAGGTGTGGAGATACATACCAATTACACTGTACAAGGAAAGATGCATAGTCATTAGAGTTTGTGTATATAGACTTGTTCTAACCTGGTTACTAAGGAGTCTTGAACATAGAACTGTGGAACTTAGAGGTTGTTGAGTCTTAAACTTATATACCAATAAGGTTCCGCCAAATTAATAATCCAAAGGTCTGACTGAGCTCCATACTTCAATTTAATGAAGATAAGTTTATTAATCAACTTTGATTCATCCTTTTTCTTTTTCTTTTCAAAAAAGTGTTTGCTAAGGGACTAGCAAAGGTAATGTATATAGGGTGATGAATCTATGATTCTCACACTTTATATTTTTATTTTAGCTCTTTTTTGGCAAAACCACTTGTAAATACCTGTAAAATACAATAACTTAACATTTTGCATGTCATTGTTAATATCTCATATTTAGGATTTATTTTGCAAAAAATAAAAGAATAAAGGGAAAATAAAAAGAATGATGTATTTAGAATAAATACAAAGTGACCCAAACCCCAAGAGAAGGTCAAGTCTTGACCTTATCGCAAAAAGAACAAGTAGAGAGAGATAAGGGTTCACTATATGTAGTACATATCACCTATACTTGTATATAATATTTATTTAAATATTTGACAAAATAAAATTATTTTCTTCTTTTTAAAACCTTGTATATAGCATTAGTAATAATATAAAAATAAAATAAAAATCAGAAAAATTAAATAAAAATAAAAATAAATTCATCAAACCTTTCTACAAATTACACATGTACATACTACATTCACTATTTATTTTACACCCTTAAATAATTTATAAAAATTATTTTATACTCCTAAAATCATGTGTAAATAAATAAAATATAAAATAAAAGTATTTTTGTAAAAATAATAAAATTAAAATACTTCTGCAATAATACATAGGTATATTACACATGTATATAATACTATATAATGTTTATACACTATTTTTTTCATAAAAATAATTAAAAATCACAACAAATAGTTTATAAAATAACAAACATTTTTCATTCTATACACTTTTTAATTTAAATTCATTTACTATTTTTACTTCTATTTTCTTTTATTTTTGTACATCCTGATTTCTCATTGGTCCACGTCAGACCGTTGACCTCAGTCAACAATCTCTTCCAGTCGGGTCGGGTTGTGCCATGTCTTGCCGGAGCTCTTTCTATGTATTTTTGTGCTCGAACACGACCACCTCTTGACTCATTTCCTATACTCGATTGCAACCCCAACATCCATGATCCTCGTGGATCCCTAGGTGCTGCCAGATCTACCTAGGATTCTGCATTATGCTCCGATCTTTTGGGACTCTCGAGCAGTCTATATAATCCATACTTCCTCTCCATAGCCTCCTACCTCATCCCTTACGTCACCACAGACCCTTAGCTACCTTCAACGAAGTCATAGTCATTGGAGGAGAGGCTTAGGACCATCCGGAGATGCCTGGTGGCTTGTAGCCCATGACGTGGCCTGAGCTCTGCTGCGTGAAGCCTCCCAGCCAGCCGCAACTTGGTTGTGGCCAAGACCCTGTCAACCACTTTTGCCTGGAGCCTAAATGTTCATCTGAACCTTCAGGTATCGCTTTTATTTCTGCTATTTCCGCCTTTGATCCATCTATCCATTTCAACTCCGTTGTAGCGCCCGTGCTCCGACCATGAGGTCTAGAGCCCTGACACCCATCATCCCTCGCATCGATCGACATCGTGACTCACCCCGCACCTTCTCCCATGATTTAATCACCCTCAATCTTGCCCATCATAGCGAGATTGAGGTTTAGACCTTCCTCCCCCGCCATCGCCGGAGGACGAACACCATCCCTAGCTACTTTCCTTAACTTCTCAAGTAATAACCCGGAATGGAGCATAGCCCCTAGTCCCCTGTACCCCTTACAGGTACTCATGCACGCTTGGAGACCACTTTGGTCCCCTAGGCGGAGCCACTACAGGAGAGCCTTTACCTTCACGCCCATCTGACTGTTGCCACCTTCATCATAGTCCACTACCAGATGCGCATAACTTCCACGAGCCTGCTAGACTTCTCCGGCCTTTAATCGGAGCGTCGGATCTCCTCTGATGCTCGGTTGAAGTTCTACAAGGACTTGTTCTTCAGACCCTCCTTCCACCGTTGGATGAGCACATTTCTTCCAGATTACATCACACCCGCCCGACCGTGCCACGTTTGGGGTCGTTAGATCAGGACCCTAGGCACATCTGACACGCACACACCCGATAGATTCTAAGTCGTCACATGTGTAGCAGAGGAAGATCATAGCCATATGATAACACCCTCCTCAACATACGCCACGTGCCCTATTGGGGTATATTTCTCTTGTGCCCTTACGTATTTCAGTTTTTATATTTAATCAATTAAATAAAGTATGTAGTTAAAAATATTTATAGATTGGACCTCATACTTTTTGATATTTGCATTTTAGTCCTTCCGAGTCTAAGTCATGTGCGTGCTCGCGTATATGTTTGGGTTAATTGTAGAATGTTCCCCGAACTTGTCTAGTGCCATGAAATGCATGTTTAGCTTTTATAATTGCAATTATAACCCTACGCGTGGAATATTGAGCATGTGCATAAATTGGTTGTGCTTTTTACAGATTTGACCCTAGGCTTTTACTGTATGTTATCCATTTGGTGTGTAAAATTAAAATATTTACATTTTGATCCTTGTGAACTGTGTTTAATTGCTTACCTTTTATTGGACTTAATAAATATTAAATTAATTCTAAAAATTTCTTAAAGATTACTATTAGCTCCTGCTAGCGTGTAGTTTTTATTGTGATTTTCATGGATTAATGTGCTTGCATGTACATTGAAAATTCAAAAACCATCAAAAAGAGCCATGTTTGCCTCAGAAAAATTATAAAAATTCGAGAAATGCTCTAAAAATTCTATGAAAATTCTTGTGTGTGTCTTTTGTTTGTTTTATCTTCAGTAACTTTTTGAAAATTCATTATAAAAACCCCAAAAATCACAAAACAACAAAAAACTTATAAAAGTCATATAAAATCAAAGAAAAAAAATCCAAAAGTTTTGTTTTCAGTTCCTATTTGTAGGTTTTTGTTTATATTTTATCATAAAATTGCCACCTAAGACTTTGGGGCACTTTAAATATTTTTAATTTGCAATTGTGTCCCGGCTGTGCACTATTTTACATTTTTGTCACTGTTTGATTTTTATAAAATCACAAAAACATTTGAAAAATCTAGAAAAATTGCCAAAAACTCTTTAAAAAATAGAAAATCCAAAAATATTTTAGTTTTATTTTCTGAGTATTTTTGGTTATTTGAAAAATCCAAAAAGAGTGTTGTGTGTGCTTTAGGTGTTTTGTGCTTGTTTGCCTTTATTCAAAAATTTAAAATTTAAAAATAAAAAACCTCTAAAAAATATTTTATTTTTGAAATTTGACTACTTTGTTTTTTTCATGCTCCTTGTGTTCGATCCTGGTAGTTATACTAGGTAAAAAATAGCAGACCGCTGACATTGATTCTTGATTTTATTGAGTGGTTTTATTCTCATTAAGTAGGACGATTGATTGGGGTCGCAATGACCTTTTTTTATTTTGATACTTAACCCTAGCTATTAGCCCTCTTATCAGACATCGATATCTCATCAGTCACATGGAGATGAGGATACATTTTCAGAGGA
The DNA here is from genome assembly GCA_037367405.1 of Ottelia alismoides. Lineage (NCBI taxonomy): Eukaryota > Viridiplantae > Streptophyta > Magnoliopsida > Alismatales > Hydrocharitaceae > Ottelia > Ottelia alismoides. Next base: position 348,351 of record JAZKJV010004702.1, read on the forward strand.
CGATTCTTTGTCTTCTTGTCTCAGTATCGATGATGACAGTGATTCAGAGATCGTGGTGCAACTTTCAGAGGTCAGTTCTGTCAATCTTTTCGGCCATTTGGGCTACTCCACATCGGTTGACACTAGTCAGGGATCCTTTGATTCAAATATGGATATCTCTGAGGATGACCCTGATGTCGACCTTTCTCTTGTACATGTTATTATTCCTCGGTCGTGAAGAAGGACACTCTTTGGCTTTCGTGAGCATGTAGAGTTCGTGTTGATTTCTTCATTCTTTTTCACCTTGTATATACATGTTTTCGATTTTATTCATTCATTTTTGTTATCTTAAACCCCTAGATCTTACTTAGGATTTTAGCTATACGTAGGATGTACTTTATCCTAAGTATAGGGGGTATGTGGACATTGTGTTATTCATATTGCTCTATTCTATTTCCCCTGTTGTTGCTTATACTTAGGGTGTGCTTTACCCTAAGTATAAGGGGGGTAATATCACTCGTTTATGTCTTTTGATTGTTTTTTTATTTTTGATCATCCATCCTCTCACTTGTCCCTCAACTGCTGATATTCTTCTCTATACGCAGGGATATTTTACCCTAAGTATATGGGGGACAAGCCAAGTCGCTGATTTTGTACATTCTCTTGACCTCGATCATAAGCATTTTGAGTCTGCTAACTTTGGATTATTTGACCCTAAGTACAGGGGGGACGATTGACTTCTATTCTTTTATTCGTTATTCATTGAGTCATTATAGTATAGCATTCCTTTCACCAATATATTTAACTCGAGTTATGTCTTCCTTTGTGATAAACAGGGTTTTGCCAAGGTCTTGTCAATCAGGCGAACCGACAGTCGTCGAAGCGACCTCGAACGAAAACACTAATTAATCAACAATTAACCCACAATACATATAAAGCAATAAAAAGCAAAAATGTGGAGTTAAAATTTATTATAACTCTACAATAGGTGTGTATAGGTGTAAGCATGTGTAGAGGTCGAATTGAGGGAGCAAACGGTAGAAAGGGGGAAAATGAATGCACACAAAATTTTATCTTTTATCTCTTGTCCATTTTTATTTTTTGTGGGTTTTTGTATTTTATCTTTTTTATTTTATTTTTGTTTTATAATTTTTTATTCTATTTTTAATTTTATAATTTTAAATTTTCTTTTTTGCATTTTCTGATTTTATATTTCTTTTTCTTTGAAAAATAAATATAAGATATATAAGGGTATATATATACATATAGAGTAATATATTTATAGATACTAATAAATATAAATATAATATAAAATAGAAATTATTTTTGGGTTTTATAAAATTTTCTAATTTTTTTATATTTTTTGTAATTTTTGCTTATTTTATGTATTTTTAAAACCAAAATATTCCAATTAAGGGATTAAACAAATACCCGAAATTGATTGGGGTATTATATATAGTAAATAGGTTCCAAAATTACATAAAACAAATTTAATGTATAAATATCTACATAAAGAAAATTATACACCAAAAAATATATTTTTGGATTTTTTACGATTTTTTAGATTTTTATAAAAGATTTTGGGGTTTCCAATTTTTAAGCTTTTTCTTTTCCATTTTTAGTGATTTTTGGTCTGTAATTAAGATATGATAAAGTATATTATATAAAACTTTTTATATTTTTTTGACAAATTTATATTTTTTTTGGTATTTTCAACGATAAATAGTACAAAATTAGGCTCCTCTTGATTTTGAGTAAATAGATAAATGCATAAAAATGTGAAATCAATACGAAGCATGCAAGTACATGGAAAGAGGCATTTATCCCTTATTTTTGCATATTTTTAGGAGCATATTATATATTTCAAATAAATAGATAAAAAGTATAAATTATATGTCCTAGCAGGGGCATTTTTGCAAATAAAATAAATATCATGGGGCTCAATGCAAATATGCCAAAAATATACAACATCACTGCAATTTTATTGAACTATTTATAAATACAAAAATCGCAAAGGCTTATGTACAAAATACCCACTCACGTGGGATTACATGTGACTAATATGTGAGGGACCCAAACACAATATACAAGAAGTCCAAGGGTTGATTTACAAAAATCCAATCTATTTTACATGCTACAGTTTATTTTACAGGACTAAAATGTAAATATACAAAATGCAGGTCAAAAGATGAGATTTGGCCCCTTTATTCCATGCGATCGAATGGCGCAGCACATCCCACTCATCCATGTGTCGAGCCCTTGATGCTTGATACCTGTTCAACATTGGACGTTCATGATTAGATCATGTGGCACAATCGAAAGGTCTAGGCCCACCCTGATCCAACGTCCTTGGTGCAATTTGGAACGACATATTTGATCGGATGGTAGAGGAGGGTCGAGGAAGAACCGAAGAAGAACTCACCTAGGGGAGTTTTGATCTAGAATCACAGGCTCCTCCGCCCTTCCCCCACACTGCCAAATAGCTCTAAACATTCCTGCATGCATCGCAGATCTGTTGGACACCTCAAAGATAATCAGAGCTTGTCGGAGGATCTCTAGATGTCGAGAGTACCTGGAGGGACTTCTTCAAAAAAAGATGGAGCTCAAACGCCCCCTTCAAGACTTGCAATAGGGTTAGAAAAACTCGCGGGAAAATGGCCAAGATCTTGGCCTTTATTTGGTGGAGGATTAGGGCACAGTGGGGCAAAATGACTCATCTCCAGCGAACAACGATGTAAGGAGATGGGCGGTCCCGATCAGGAGGAGATCTGGAGTGAATGGCTAGTGGAGCAGAGTAGAGAAGCGATGGGAAACGAAAAGGGATGGTCAGCAAGTTGAAAGAACAACAGGGTTACGGTGAACAAGTTCATCGGAGCAACGGTGAACTACGACTTGGGATTTTACCGCTAAATCTTCGGTCTAACCACTAAACTAGTTGCATAATTAAAATGTGGATAATAAAAGCTACCTAAAAAGAAGATAAGGCACGGCTCTTACCTGTCCTGAGGCAAAGGACTAGAGGTCACCGGTGACGGCGGCCGTGGTGCACCTCCTCCTCCGCGGGCGTCTAGAACCTCAGGGGACCTCCATCTGTCACCTGGATGCACGCTTAGCCGAGATGTAGGAGATCAGAGACTTGGGGATGACCAAAAAAATCAATGGAGGCGGAGGCCCATTATTTTTCAACATAACAGGGCAACCTTATTGACCGACCGATTGAATGAATTTGGGCATATATACAAGGTATCCAAATGCTCGGCGTGAATCAGGGGAGGTTAATGATGAAATGTCATGATGAGACCAGAGGCAATTGATCGATAGATCATGCGATAAAAAGGCAAGAAAATGCGGGATTGGACAGTTCTGACGAAAGTCAGTGGCGGAGGGTACAATGGACCACGGGTCAAAGGTCCCTAACCCCTGATTAGACAAGATCAACCACTAAAAGACAAAATATGTTGAATTATTATAAACTAATTAATAAAAAATAGTAATTGATTTTACTAATTTTTAATTATAAAATAAAAATTGTTTATTATGTAAGTAGTATTTTAATATGGAATTTATTTATTTTTTGATGTTATTTATTAATAGTTAATTTTAAGGGTATAATTATATGTATACTTACCTATATTTGGACTATTTTATTTTAATTTTGTATATTTAATTTTTTTATTTTATCATTTTATTTTGTATTTATAACTTTTTTATGTACATAAATATATTTTTATTTAATTTTTATGATATTATGTGTATGCATAAATAAATAGGTACGCATAATTTATAGGTATACTTATAGATATTTTATCTATGTTTTATATACATTATTTTTTTAATGTATTTTTTTGGGATTTATTTTGGTTTTATATTTTTAATAGAATATAAATGATATTTATAGTAGTATAAAAATATAAGAGAATAAAAAATGAAAGAATGAAATTCCCATTTATTTATGTATAAATTATATTATAGGTATTTTACCTATGTTTTATCATAGACTTATTTTATTTTATGCTCTCCTTTTGCTTTTATTTGGATTTAAACATGTGTATAAGTTATAAATAATAATTACAAAATTATAAAATTATAAAAATGTAAAAATAATTAAATAATAAAGAATGAATATATTGAATATTTTAATCGAGTATAATGTACAATGAGGATACAAAGCCTAACTTTCACACCTTAACTCCAAAAAATATTAAAACACCTCCATTAAATAGCTCATGAAAAGTTATATATAATTATAGTGATTTTGATATATTTTGATTTTTTATTTGGGAGATATGGGTCTGTGAAGTTGGAGTTTTGGCTTTTTATTTTGTGTATAACATGTACAATTTGTAATATTTTTGTATAAATTCAATTTTGTATTCTTATTTACATTATTATCTAAAACTTTCATGTTTAAAGTTTCTTGATTTGATGAATAAACAATAAAGAATAAAATGGGGGTCTAAATGAAATATTAAATGAATAAAATAAATGGGTTTTTATTGTATTTTTGGCCCTTATCTCCCCCTACTTTATTCCTTGTCGACCAACTCATTCTTGGCTTGGTCTCGAGGTTTAAGGTCATAAAATATCTTTGATATTTTATTTTTTTCTTTTCTTCTCTTTATTCTATAATTTTGGCATTAAAAATCATATTTTTTACACAATAAATACAACATATGATGAATGCTATTTTGTACAAATTGGTGTTATTTACATGCTTTAGCTAGGGGTTTTAAGGCAAAAATGATAGACTAAATGTGATGAAATAGAGAATTCATCACCCGCTATACTTGCCTTTGCTAGTTCCTAGCAAACACTTATGCAATAAGTGAAGGATATGGTTAGATCCTCAAGCGCATCACGGAAGCGTGAGCGTCGTATCGAATACGACGAAGAGCGACTAGTCGCACTAGTTGCTCGATGCAGCGGAATTTAAAAAAAATTTTCTTACGACGAAACCACATGATCCAAGAACACTTCTCGGATCGTTTCATCTAAACCACAAACAAGTAATTAGGATTACCTCTTGAAGCGTGGTTGCGATCAAGTCTCTAAACGAAGAGACCTCCTGTCTCAAGTCCGATCCGACGGAGGAGACGCTTGCGAGCGCGGGGATGAACCACGTGCTTCTCGCAATCCAAGTTGATGATCCAAGCGGCGGATCTCCTGATCTCGACACACGAGATCCAACATCTTCTTCACGAGCGAGGCGCACCGAAGGAGACGGAGATCCACGAGCAGAAGAACGGGCAGCATAACGACGATGCCGCGGCGATGGAGAACCTCTCCATGGCATCCATGGTGGACGGCCATGAGAGGGAAAGAGAGGGCTGAACTCCAAAGAGAAAGAGAGAGGGAGAGAGAGAGATGCTTCTCAAGCATTATGTGTAAAGAGAGAGCATGGGTATGCCTCTCTATTTATAGGGTTTTGGGATCCATGGATCTCAATCCATGTGTCATATAAAATCAATGGTTGAGATTGATTTATGACAATCCAATGGTCAAGATTGTTGTTGGTAAAAGCCAACAACTTGTGATTTAATTTTGATTAAATATATTTGATAAATCAAATAAATATTAATACCAAATTAAATCAATCAAATAAGGAGAGAGAGAATAAAGGAGATCAACCTTCCCCTTTGGAGGGCAATCTCATGGATTCCCATGAGATTGCATATCTCCTTGATTTTCTCTCTACTTATTTTCCAACAACTATTTGTTGGGATTTTTATTCACCAAAATAATTCTCAATTAAATTTGGGAATATTGCAATCTTGACATTGGAATATTGTGAATCATATTCACAACCCAAAACAAAATGTAATTTACATTTTCAATTAATTAGACAATGTGTATCCAATACACATTAATAATTAATCTACTAATATAAATTATATTTAACTCTCTCTAATACATTTATAAATCATATTTATAATATATTATGAATAATTGGATATTACTATCCACATTATTCTTATCCATAATAATTAAATCACATTTAATTATATTGGATAACTTATTCTCATGTGCTCAAATAATATGAATCACATTCATATTATTTACATCTTTGATAATCAAATCACATTTAATTATCTAAGATAACTCTCCTTATAATATGAATCAAATTCATATTATTCATGATAATTAAATCACATTTAATTATCCATTTTCTCAATGCTCGGATACATATATCAACAATAGAATTATCCATGAACTCTTTCAAGGATAATGCGCTTTCTCCGCGAATACTTGGAGATAAGGACAGGGCGATTGTATTGTTCCACATATAGTGACATGGATATTGAGATCACATCTCAAATCCAGATCTCGGGCCTCCCATAGATGCTTGATTAAATCAAGACCGCAAATCTAATCTTCTCATTGAATCTGAATCACATTCAGATTAATGTCCAACATTTGGACTAAGATCAGATTACTTCTCTACTGAGAGGAGTAACTAAAATCCAGACCCATTTCATCACTCCCTAGGAATGGAAGCGTCATGGTTATACAACCGTTTATGATCACATCACCCTCAGGTATTCCTAATACCTGTACATCCTGCATACTGGAAGACTCAGATTAAACCCGAAGTATTGGATCAACTTTATACTGTCTACTTCATGGTTTTATCAGTAAGTTTCTCATTTGATCATTGGGAGTTGGTATTGATCATATACTTTCCAAAAGCATATATCATACCTAGGTCTTGATCATATACTTTCCAAAAGTATATATCAAACCAACAAATTCAGTCAAGCTTCCAAAGCGAGACGACCGTGCGCACGGTATTTGATTCTTCCCAATATCTCATGAGTGAGCTCATCTCTTCCGGTTCAGTAGTGAACCTGTATGATCCCTTTGAGAGATCGTATTACTCATATGCCCTTATATGCACACCAACGCGCCGGTGTATAGACCTTGATTAGGTCATCAACCTATTGGTCTGCCAAATGTACAAACTCAGACATATAGTAACACATCTGTCTCCGGTCAGAGGATGTGTGCCTATATCATGACAGCATATGATATAGGACTTTGGTTATCTCGATCTCGTTAAGTCAACTCTTTGACCTAACTAATCTGACACCTCCGAATCTCTATTCCCATGCAGAGGACATGCATCAAGAAGTCAGTCAGATATCAGCCTAACTGAGAAAGGATTGCCATCTCCTACTCAGGCTGGAGATCATCTCTTAATAATCATTTGACGGTGCTTGATGAGTCCTCAATCTAACTCATTAGATATTCATCTAAGCACCAGCCTCTATGATTCAATAATTGAATCAACAGCTATATGATCATTAAGATGGCCATGGTACATAACCCTAATTGTACTAAGGGACCTATTATGCAAATTATGTACTCTTTATTTCAGATTAAGGAGTGAATTGCAATAACATTTATTGCATAATGGCTCGCCATGGGCTCGCATGTCCAACAATCTCCCACTAGCCCAAAGAGCCATTAATGGGCTAATCATTTAAACCCACACTCATGTGACAATCATAGGCTATTTAGAAAATAGCTAGGTAAGCTGATCAGTCACTTCGTTCCCAAGAGACTACGCCAAGTCCTTTTACGACACTTGCATATCTCCTAGTAACAGTGCTCGCATCCAATGCGAATGTTGCATCTCATGCAACCGATACTCAATTTTATTGGTTATAGTGTCCTTGACACTACATCTTATTAATTATCATAACCAGTATTCCCATAATCCTTATTAGAATACCTTCATTCCTGGAGATCTCTATCTCCTAAGGTAACTGCAGTCAAGACCCTTATAGATCACTATCTACAAGATCTTAAACTTTTGAAGATAATACTTTGAGATCACTATCTCCAAGTTTTATCATCTTTGAAGATATTATTATTACTACAATCAAGTGTTTTATCTCCATAGCAGGATTAGTAACAGTTTACTACTCCCACTGCATGGTAGACATCTGGTTCTTGTACATATCTAGAATACATTCAGCTTCTCATAACTGATGCACAAGTGCAAGCAGTTCTAGCATTCACTTCCTCAACTCATTGAGGTGCTATCCCTCTAGACAGGTCACTACCACATCTTAAGGGAAGGAAGCTTTTCTTGGAATTTTCCAGGAAATGGAATAAGCCCAAGGTGTACTACTAATGTGACGGTTCCAACACCCTCTTTTCCTTGATTCTGAACAACTTCAGAATTAAGATCTAAGAGGTATCCTTTGAGATCGTATCTCTAGGTATGAAACAACCAAATTTTAAAACACTTATTATTATCCTTATGTCATTCCAAATGATTAGAATAATATCTACATTTAGTACGATGAAAACAATGGCACTCCCACTAAGCTTCATATGGTTCATCAAGATTTTATCTGAAATCACAACATTTATGATTTCATCAAATCTTATGTTCCAACTACAAGAAACTTATTGGAGTCCAAAGATGGAGTTCTTCAGCTAGCACACCTTGCTTTCCTCTACCATGAAGCCCTGGGGCTACTTCATATGAATATCCTCAGAGAGGTATTCATAGAGGAATGCAATCTTGACTCACACCATGAAGATGTCATAGACAAGTTGTGTAGCTATAGTTAGCGATATTCTGATGGGTTAAAGCAAGGTCACTGGAGAGCAAGTCTTATCGCAAGCGATGCCTTCTCTTCGGTGTGTAGCTCATGGCTACGAACCGTGCTTTGAAGGTCTATACCTTCTCATCAGGTTCCCTCTTTCTCTTGAAGATCCATTTACACCTTAATGGGTCTGACCCATATAGGTGGATCCTCGAGGGTCCATATACAACACTTGTATATGAAGTCTACATTAAACTTTTATTGCTAACATCCATCTTTCCATGTCATGATCCTCAAGAGCTTCATCATACGAAGTCCGAACACATGGAATCCAGCCTCAAACTTATTTGAAGAGGTATTAATGTTTCATCTTTAATTATCTATTTAAGTTTCCAATTTCAGGAGCCTCATTATCTTTTCAAGATTAAATGAGTTCCTTTACTTCATTTTCATCTTGATTCTCAAGAGAGTCATCCTATAAGAATCATATTCTCAAAGATGAGATCTTTTAAGAATCTCAAGGGCATAAAGTAGGTATCCAATACCATCCTTTATTTTCCTAATGAAGTAACACTCTCTAGTGCTAGATTCTAGCTTACATGCATGGAACCTTATTAAGGATATACATTGTAGTCTCTACTACATATATACCTTGGAAACTAAGAGATAATTATGCTATGATTAATCATTGATTAAATCATGTCACACATGATCAATTGTATCTCCCTACAACTCCATTGAGTTCAGGTTCATTAGGAGGATTGAGATAGGAATGATATTCATATCTTCATAAGGTATTTCTTGAATTCATCTAATAGGTACAAGCTACCTTGATTAGATTAAATTCATTTCATCTTCCTTCAAACTTTGTTTTTAAACCAAAATTATAAAATCTTTGAATATTTCAAAGTTCTCTAAGTGAAGAGAAGAAATCTCATATCATACATAATCATTAACAGATATCACATATCCATAATGTTTACTATGATATAGATGATCTGCACACATCAATATGTATGAGATCCTTAATACCTTGACATCTTACACCTTTCCCAAGGAAGAGTGTATTGGACATTTTACTTTGAATACAATATTCACAAGTACGTGAGATTTGAATCTTTAGACAATCTAAAGTTTCATGTCTTACTAGTCCATTGATCTCATCAACAGACATATGTCCAAAATTTGATGTCAGATCATTATCAAATGATCTTTATCCTCCTATTGATCTTTTTAATTCTCAGTATTAAAAAAAATTTAATGAACCATTCATTAATTTTCTAATTTAATAGAGTCCACTAGATTTTAGATTACTATCTGAAATATCTCCATCATAACTCTTTATGATAGATTTATTACAGAATTCATGTTTATATCCAACAATTAGAAATAAACAATGAGTGTATTCTAATATCTAGGTTATAGAGACATTCTCTAAGACTAAGGGCTCCCACTGAAAATATGAAGTCTATTGATCTCATGGAAATTGTTGCAACACTTGCATCACTTTCAACATGGATGACTAATAAACCTTAAGATCAAATTTCTAATACATATGCAACCAATTGCAAGTGTCATTAGAAAATTGAGATACAATTATTAGACTTTATCTTATCAAATAAGTAAGTCAATTTCAATGATTACATGTAGATTAATTTGATGCACTATCTGATTCTTCTCTAAGGATTCTAGATAGATTTGATAGTCATACTATCAACACATCAACTTATTGCAGTATTGGCATTCATCCAACTCTTTGGATGTCATATGGAAATCACAGAAATACAGTCAACTCTTTGACTATACCTCTTACGTTGGGTCCAACCCATGCTTCCACTGCGCTCCCTTTGTCTATAAGCAACTATTGCTCAAGACCAAGGATCTCTTATCTTAAAATAAAAAATTTTCAATATAAGAGTATTTCAACACTTATACATGCTTCATTAAATTCATACAATATAAATATTATGAAGCTTCATGAATGACTAGAGTAAAGATAATAGAATGATGACATTCATCACCTACATCCATCTAAACTCTTAAAGCATAGGTTCAGGTAGGTACTCAAACAATTTGAATACATTATCTCTAATAGAGCTACCATTCTACATGATGTAGAGAACCATGTCATTCATGGTTAAATGTCAAGAGCACATATGTATGCCAGAATATCTTTATTGATTTTATAAGGATTAATTTGATAATTACGATCATCATCGACATGTCACTTCAAAAGTACATTCGATAAGATCAAGACTTATAGAGACATACAAACCCTAGGGTTTTAGTCCTATTGTCTATTTAACTATCACTTCTCATTGTTATGAGGAAACTTGCATATTGCAACCACATACATTATGTGTCCAACTGCAATTACAATATCTGGATCGAGGGTCCAATCCATGATATTCTACTGGTTATTATTGAGTATAATATTGAGTGGGTTTAATGAAAGGATTATCTGAAATAAGTAATTTGCATAAGGGTATATGTTTATATATATACACATATTATACTTTGATTTAGGAGTTTTTATATCAAAGTTGTCTTGCCATGTCAACAATGAAAGTTCATTCCCCTAATCACTTTCAATGTAAGAGATATACTTACCATTATATCTCAGCAAGATCTGGGATCTCCTCTTTATCTTTGTTACATCCCAATAATATGAGAAACTGCAACTCCAATAAAGAGAAGCGGGAACACATTCCGCCTTGCAAGTCCAACTTGCATTTCCCAATTCGGTCTTTAACACCCGGGCCCACCACCCCTAAGGTGATGTTGACCCATCGTTAATTGAACCAACCGTCAACAGGAATAGAACTCGCTATGCGCAATCCAATATCGCCCCAATAATATGAGGATCCGATATTGGGGTCACTACGCATATGGACTTACTCTTTCAAGAAGCAAAGAGTCCGATCCAGATGCGCTTGTATATAGGAGCTGTCACTACGTACAGGCGTCTCCTATATACAATCCCTGGCGACGGAAACCCTTCGCCTTGACGGGAGACCATGGATGTCACTTATGTGATCCTCCACCTCTTATTCAAATTTAATTAATTACTATGAATCACATTCATATAATTAATTCTTCCAAGGGAATTATTAACTCTAATCATATTAGAGTATTCTCAATTGGATATAATTAACTTAATCATATTAAATTAATTATCAATCCAATTCAATCAATCAAACTTAATTTTATGCTTGAATATATATATGGTATTATTCTCAAAGTACGTATTAATTCGTATTTTAATAATTAGAAAAATACATCATAATCCCTCGGACATTATCCCGGCCCTACCCGCTGTCATGGCCAGTACCGACGGGAGTGGGGCGGACCACATACGTTGCAACCCGCTGACCCAGCGATCCCCGACTAGACACCATATCCACCTCAGGAAAGGATAATGCCAAATTGATTATTTTGTACTTGAGATGATCATCGGTTCTTCAACCGAAATTATACCATATAGTAATCAAAACAATTTTGATTTTAAGGAAATTTGCTAGGCAAATTCCCAAGTCCTATTCAAGCAAGAAGTTTGATGATTGTAATTCCAATTAAGGTTTAGATCAAATCTAATCAACTAATTGGTTGGGGCCAAGTCAATTAGGCAAATAATCATGTTTCAATATTTCACAAATATTTTTCAAGATTATTTCACGAAATTAACAATTAATTTCACTAATTGACAATCACTTGGTTCTAGATTAGGAAAGCAATTTCAGCAGTGACCCCTACTTACTAAAATTGGCATATCTCAATCATATTAAATCTAAATTAAGCAAAGTCAATTTCTAAAGTTTGATAATTTGATTTAGGACAGAACCTAAGTAATGTTTCACGTATTTCGAGGCAAGTCTAAACAGTAATTAACATTTTAATCACGTTCAGATTCACAGTTCCCGCAACAGTGCATACATGTTCATTAAAACGACCATATCTCGAGCATACGAAATCCGATTTACGCAAACTCAGATCCTATGGTTTCCTTATTCAATGAGGAACATAATCCAAGTATAAAATTCGTGTTTAAACAATTTAAACAGTGCCGAATTTCTTTACTAAACAGATCTGCGAAATCAAATGCGATGAAAACTTTCGCGACCTTAGCGAACCCAAGTCGTCCTTGGTTAACGAATCACTATTCGAAACCGTCGACCTAAGGCTCTGATACCACTTGAAGGATATGGTTAGATCCTCAAGCGCATCACGGAAGCGTGAGCGTCGTATCGAATACGACGAAGAGCGACTAGTCGCACTAGTTGCTCGATGCAGCGGAATTTAAAAAAAAATTTCTTACGACGAAACCACATGATCCAAGAACACTTCTCGGATCGTTTCGTCTAAACCACAAACAAGTAATTAGGATTACCTCTTGAAGCGTGGTTGCGATCAAGTCTCTAAACGAAGAGACCTCCTGTCTCAAGTCTGATCCGACGGAGGAGACGCTTGCGAGCACGGGGATGAACCGCGTGCTTCTCGCAATCCAAGTTGATGATCCAAGCGGCGGATCTCCTGATCTCGACACACGAGATCCAACATCTTCTTCACGAGCGAGGCGCACCGAAGGAGACGGAGATCCACGAGCAGAAGAACGGGCAGCATAACGACGATGCCGCGGCGATGGAGAACCTCTCCATGGCATCCATGGTGGACGGCCATGAGAGGGAAAGAGAGGGCTGAACTCCAAAGAGAAAGAGAGAGGGAGAGAGAGAGATGCTTCTCAAGCATTATGTGTAAAGAGAGAGCATGGGTATGCCTCTCTATTTATAGGGTCTTGGGATCCATGGATCTCAATCCATGTGTCATATAAAATCAATGGTTGAGATTGATTTATGACAATCCAATGGTCAAGATTGTTGTTGGTAAAAGCCAACAACTTGTGATTTAATTTTGATTAAATATATTTGATAAATCAAATAAATATTAATACCAAATTAAATCAATCAAATAAGGAGAGAGAATAAAGGAGATCAACCTTCCCCTTTGGAGGGCAATCTCATGGATTCCCATGAGATTGCATATCTCCTTGATTTTCTCTCTACTTATTTTCCAACAACTATTTGTTGGGATTTTTATTCACCAAAATAATTCTCAATTAAATTTGGGAATATTGCAATCTTGACATTGGAATATTGTGAATCATATTCACAACCCAAAACAAAATGTAATTTACATTTTCAATTAATTAGACAATGTGTATCCAATACACATTAATAATTAATCTACTAATATAAATTATATTTAACTCTCTCTAATACATTTATAAATCATATTTATAATATATTATGAATAATTGGATATTACTATCCACATTATTCTTATCCATAATAATTAAATCACATTTAATTATATTGGATAACTTATTCTCATGTGCTCAAATAATATGAATCACATTCATATTATTTACATCTTTGATAATCAAATCACATTTAATTATCTAAGATAACTCTCCTTATAATATGAATCAAATTCATATTATTCATGATAATTAAATCACATTTAATTATCCATTTTCTCAATGCTCGGATACATATATCAACAATAGAATTATCCATGAACTCTTTCAAGGATAATGCGCTTTCTCCGCGAATACTTGGAGATAAGGACAGGGCGATTGTATTGTTCCACATATAGTGACATGGATATTGAGATCACATCTCAAATCCAGATCTCGGGCCTCCCATAGATGCTTGATTAAATCAAGACCGCAAATCTAATCTTCTCATTGAATCTGAATCACATTCAGATTAATGTCCAACATTTGGACTAAGATCAGATTACTTCTCTACTGAGAGGAGTCACTAAAATCCAGACCCGTTTCATCACTCCCTAGGAATGGAAGCGTCATGGTTATACAACCGTTTATGATCACATCACCCTCAGGTATTCCTAATACCTGTACATCCTGCATACTGGAAGACTCAGATTAAACCCGAAGTATTGGATCAACTTTATACTGTCTACTTCATGGTTTTATCAGTAAGTTTCTCATTTGATCATTGGGAGTTGGTATTGATCATATACTTTCCAAAAGCATATATCATACCTAGGTCTTGATCATATACTTTCCAAAAGTATATATCAAACCAACAAATTCAGTCAAGCTTCCAAAGCGAGACGACCGTGCGCACGGTATTTGATTCTTCCCAATATCTCATGAGTGAGCTCATGTCTTCCGGTTCAGTAGTGAACCTGTATGATCCCTTTGAGAGATCGTATTACTCATATGCCCTTATATGCACACCAACGCGCCGGTGTATAGACCTTGATTAGGTCATCAACCTATTGGTCTGCCAAATGTACAAACTCAGACATATAGTAACACATCTGTCTCCGGTCAGAGGATGTGTGCCTATATCATGACAGCATATGATATAGGACTTTGGTTATCTCGATCTCGTTAAGTCAACTCTTTGACCTAACTAATCTGACACCTCCGAATCTCTATTCCCATGCAGAGGACATGCATCAAGAAGTCAGTCAGATATCAGCCTAACTGAGAAAGGATTGCCATCTCCTACTCAGGCTGGAGATCATCTCTTAATAATCATTTGACGGTGCTTGATGAGTCCTCAATCTAACTCATTAGATATTCATCTAAGCACCAGCCTCTATGATTCAATAATTGAATCAACAGCTATATGATCATTAAGATGGCCATGGTACATAACCCTAATTGTACTAAGGGACCTATTATGCAAATTATGTACTCTTTATTTCAGATTAAGGAGTGAATTGCAATAACATTTATTGCATAATGGCTCGCCATGGGCTCGCATGTCCAACAATAAGTACAAAAAGAATAAATAAGAAAAGAAGAAGAAAGAATAAATGGAATTGATTTTAAATATTAAACTTGTCTTTACAAAATCAAAGTTTGGATCTCAGGTTAGAACTTGATGTAAGAATGTGTGCGGAAACTGGTCGGGAACGCACAACAGCCCTCAAGAGTCACATAACCCGGTTCAAGCCACCTCAATAGCCATGCCAGAACTAGCCGACATCATACGCAAACCCTTATGACTATGAAGCTAACTTATAAAGTGTAAGTGATAGTGTCTCTCCCCAACTGAAATGGTAAAGGAACTGACTTCTCCAGAATGATAACACAATGATTCCCCAAATCCAGCGACTCTTTCCTCGTGGAGCGGGTATTCCCTTCTAAGTACAAGTGGCATCCAACTCAAGAGGAAGGGTCGAAGAGAAGAATGTATGGTAGCCAGTGTAGCTACCTATCCTGGGATGCATGACAGGTGTAGTCAAGTCATCCAGCTGCAGGCTCACATGGTATAACTTAGATGCTCGAGCTTGCTTATTTTCTATACAACATATATACATACTCCGGCAGGCATTTTATTTTCAATCAGGCCTGTCCACTTTTTTTGGAGTTTTTTCATACTATTTATAGTAGCATTTACATTAGGAGTTTTCCTCTTGAGATAGAAGACTATCACTCTTTTGAAGCATTATTGCAACCCATACTCTCCTGTCTTTAGACCTCATGGAGATTGGATCGGGTTGGGGATCACTTCCCTCCCTAGACGAGGACAAATATTTCCGCTCGTGTGCATCCCAACCGAAAAATCCAACCCCCTCACTACGCCAACTGAGTTTAGCCAAGTGAAAGGTGCAAGTGTTCAAGTTAGGTCACTGCCGACAAGAGTCATGTGTACGTCTCGAAAAGTTCTAGTTAGTCAGTTGAGGTGACTTCAACCCATCCCTGAGTCTCAATGAATTAAGTCCCAATGGACCTGAAGTACCTTAAATCTAGTTCTCAAAAGGTTCCAGTGCAACTAGGTGTAGTAAGGTTCAACAAAGCTCCAATCTTTGACTTTATTTGGACTAGTTCAATCATCAAGCTCAATCCGAAAAGAATGTGAATGCTATGAAAATGCTATGTATAATGCATAAAAATAATGCAATTTTTCAAAAAGAATTTCGTCAAAAGAATAAAATGTGTACAACTATTTACACAGGCATTTATTTATAAGGATGAATAATTTTAAAGAATGTACATGTTTGAAATGTTATTTATTTTTAAGTATATATATATACAATTGGTAATGAATTTTTTTTTGTATGTATATACATTTATTTATTTTTGTTTGATGATGCATATATTCCTCAAATTTATTTGCAAACAATTTTAAAAACTATAGTACAAAATAATTTTTGTAATTATTTACAAACATTTGAAAGCTATTTTGGAAAGATTTTTCAAACAATATATACAGATTTTTCAAAATATTTTTACAACCATTTTCAAAATCATTTGCAAATAAGTTTTCAAAACTTTTATTTCACAAAAAGAAATAATTTTGATAAAGGAAAACATTTTCCAAGGGTTGAAAATATTTCACAAAAAGTTTTCCAAAAGGGTCAAAACATTATTCAAATCACATAGCATAAATAATTTTAATCTGATTTATTAATCAGTATATACAAAAAGAATTTGAGGAATAAGAATGCATTTTATTATTAATGAATTGTGTAATAGTATTTTAGCCATATTTATTATTAATACAAAAGTACGAGTTTTAGCTAAAGTATATACAGAGTATATACGACCTCCCATACTTAGCTTGAGCTATGTCCTCATAGATCGAAAAGAAAAAGAGAAAACATAACTCATACTGAGTATATAAAAGCCTATACTACCACGACTGAAGAATGAAGAAATAAAAGAATGAAGAGATAAATGAATAAGAAGTTGACCTTCCCCCTATACTTAGGATCAAATAATCCTAAGTATAGCAGACTATACACAAAGCAGGGAGAGTCAAGGGTGGGAATCAACAGATCACTGCTCGATCCGTCTCCCCCTATACTTAGGGGTGAGATATCCCTAAGTATAGTAGAGTAAATCAACAATAAGGGAGACAGTGGAGGGGATCAAAGAATGAATGAATCTCGTGGCGCACCCTCCTATACATAGGACAAAGTACGCCCGAAGTACAGAAAATGACACAAAGGGGTGACACCTTTCTGGTACAGAAAGAAAAATGAGAATGAAAAGAAGAAAAGATACATGAAGATAGATGAAAAGATTGCATAGAATGTAAGCATCACTCCCCCTATCCTTATGGTAAAAGATCCCTAAGTATATGCAATGACAAGAGTGATGAAACAGAACGGAAAGAAGAACACGATGTGTACCCCTATACTTAGGACAAGGTACATCATAAGTATAGACACAGCTATGGCAAATGATCTGGGGTACACATGACATACAGGAGGAAGAAGGAATGTAAAACAAAACACATATATACAACAAGTAAAGAATGGTAAAGTACAGGACGGTATCTGGTAAGTGAATACCGTACTCTCGTCATCGTCTCCTTGTGAGAACGATAATGCAGTCAGAAAGTGAGAAAACACCCGGATATATACTCAAGTGGGTGTTAGCTACAGGTGAAAATAGATCGAAAAGCGAAATCAGGATCCGATAGCATGTAAGAAATCATCGGCTCATAGGAAGGGAATGTGAGATCGGAGCCGATACCATAAGACATGGAGGAAGGAAGAGTAGTACGGAATCCTCCAAGTCAATTATGGTCTCAAAGATGTATAGAAAGTGAGGAATATGAGACTCTCAATGAAGTGGTGTTATGTTCGGTGGTTATAAAGTAAGAAAGGTCAAAGCGACACACTGAATACTACAAGACATGGCTCCACCTTGTGAGGGTCCTTAAGGTGAGCGTACTCAGATGAGTCTAAGATCACAGAATACTCAGAAGACTTGGCTCTGTGCTTCGACAGACTGGAGACACAACCAGAGGAGACCAAGTACACATGCCAAAAGACTCGGCTTCGTGCTCCAACAGAGAGGAGACACCAACAGTGAAACCGAGTACCTACAAAATGATGTACCCTCCCGTAGATAACCCTCGGGGAATGGTACATACTAGGAAATGAATAATCAGACATAGCTCACCCATGTGAGGGTCGTCAAGGTGAGCAGACTCAAAGGAGTCAGATCCATCAGACGGATCATCATAAACAGTCTTGGTAGGTGACATATTGGCTACCTACACAAGAGACTGACAAATCTAGAAAATGTGGCAGCATACCGTAGATAACAGTCGGGGAGCATACTACCAACCAAGCATAGAATAATTAGCAGGAGAGGGCTCATCCTTGCGATGAGCATCAAGGTGAGCAGACTCAAAGGAGTCCCAAGACATCAATCCCATGATCCAACAGATCGGATATACATTAAGGTAGTGAGACCAATGGTACATATCAAACGACTCGGTTCTATGCCCCTCCACATCAGAGACATAGCCAGCCAGTGGAACTGAGCATGAATAATGTGTTGCATCCTCCCACAGATACGGGGAGTAATGAAAACTAAGTAGTGAAGATTCAGAATAGGTCTTGTCCTTGTAAGGGTCTTCAAGGAGAGAAGACTCAAAGAAGTCTGAAAGACTGGCCTCGATAGACGAAACATCGTCTACCCAGTAGAAGAGATTGAAGGATCTAGAAAAATGTCATAGTCTCTCGCAGATAACCCTCGGAGAGCACTATGATCTAGGAAGGGGATAACAGAGTAGATCTCAACCTTGTGAGGGTCGTCAAGGTGAGGAGACTCAAAGGACTCAGACAGATTGGTCTTGGTAGACGACAGATCGTCTACGCATCAGAAGAGACTGGAAGATCGAGAAAGTGACACAGTCTCCCACAGATAAGCCTCGAGGAGTACTATGATCTAAGAGGTGAATAGTCAGAAAAGTAAGACTCGTCCTTGTGAGGACTGTCAAGGAGAGATGACTCAAAAGAGTCCATGAGATTGGCCTCGTACACCGACAAATCAGGCACATAAGTAGACATTGAGACCGATATCATTCATCTGATGACTCGGTTTCTAGCTCCAACAAGATGGACACTCAAGATAGGGGTGAAACCAATCGTAAAGAAAATGTTGCATTTTCCCATGTATAGTCCTCAGGGATCATGCAAACTAGGTCAATCGAATCATGAGAAAGCTAGCATCAAGTCTCAGGTCCTCAGAAATAGTCGACCAATTCCCAGTCAGAGAGCATAAGATCATGTGAGGGGTGAAAGGTAATCAAGTCAGTCACGATGCATCCCTCCCGTCGATACACGTAGCTGAGATGGCTCAAGATGTAAGCATAAATCCTCTATATGCTACAGGTGGATGAAAGAGCCAGGAGACCGAGGATGGATCAGTCGGGGAGATGAGTGAGATCATGTGGGTTCCGCATACCATTGCTTTGAAGTACATATCAAGATATCAATCAAACCTATACATCAAGACAGGAGGAACCACAAATAGATTGTCTAATCATAGCTCGTGAAATCATCATCAGATCATCAAGATACATCACATCCTCGATCCAATGTACGTGATCAGAAATCCTCAAATAAGAATGACACCTGGTACTCGTGCAACATTAAAATCCTCAATACGCTCTATGCACAGATCCGAAGTCAAATCCTCAAAAAGTATCATGCCAATCTCAGCATCATTAAAATGTGTCCGACTTACTCAAATAATCGATGTAAATCATATACCTTGATGCATGCCTCATCTATCAGCATAACATTCCTAGGTGAAAGAAGGGATGATATGAGGGAAACAAGGAGGGTGGGCAGGATCAAAGTGGACATAAACAAAATTGTGGATCAATGAGAGCATCTCCTTGAACCGGACTAGATATAGGTGATATGGGCAAGGAGAAAAGCCGCAAAATCCAACGAAGACAATGAAGCTGAAGACCCAATATCACGACTCAGATGCAAATGAGGAAATAAATATGCAAGAGAGATAGAGAGACTCAATAATAAAAAATGATGACTCACACTGATGAGATCGCAGACTCAAAGAGAGATGGAAAATGCCGATGGACTCAAGGCACAATCGATGCATAAAGAAGACCCTCAATTCACCTACTCAACACAGTGAAGACTGAGATGTTGGTATTTTATCTTTTCATTTTTAGAGTTAGGTGATTTTCAAGAAGTTGTGCACACCGAAGATAGGCTAGGGATTTGGGAACTAATCCTTAGCGTGTATATCGGAATAAAATGCACAAACAATGAGGGGTTGCTTTCCCCAAAGCAATGAATCCATTACATTTTATTTTAAAGTCCAATAGAGTTAGCAGTACCAATTTTATTTAGGTTATCACTTTTTTTGTTTATTTTTCAATGCACGTGCCTAATGATATTTTCAATTCCATTTAGCATATTAGTTGAGTAAAATCAGAGGGAGAAGGTCAGAAAAGCCATGCAAGTCAGAAATCGATGATGCATGCAAAGTCAGAAGACTTACATTGCTTCCTAGCTTTCTCCATGCAGCATACATAACAGAATTAAAACCTATATACATGCAAATGCAATCCAATGAAATCACCCTAGGTATAGAAATTGCTATTATCGTGAAGAACCATATGCTAAATATCTAGAGCTGAGATCCAAAAGTCCGATCTCTGAAGTGCATCGGTGTCCACCACAATGGATCCTGCAAAGCATTGTATAACACTTCTCTTGGCACTCAATCTCAAACCCATAAGCAATTCAAAATTTGACTAAGTCTAGAAGCGAAGCTATAGGTGCATGCAAACTTATTAGGGTTTTGGACCTTAATCTATTGAGCGAAAAATTCCTAAGCTAGGGCTCATTCACACAAAATAAATGAAACAAAAATAGGAAAACAAAATACAAATAAAGCGATAACAACTTGAAAAAGCCAGTGAGGTCCCTAAGGGAACAATCTCTCAGGCAATGGACCTCGCGAAGTCTTTATACCTCTGGAGTCCAAATTATTACATGTTCAAGCATCACTCTTTCACATAAATTTACACATTTTTTTGAGAAAAATGCAGAAATAAATAAAATGAAATGTAGGCAAAAGTTGTCTTAAAAATGCCTCCAAGTCCATATTGGTTCCTCTCTCCTGCAGGCTCAGACAGAAGGTCGACTCTACGTTGATTGGGTGCATAGGTCCTCCTAAGAGGTCCTTCATCGGGTCGCGGTCCCTCGCAACAAATTCGAACATGAAGGAGTGTTAGACAGTTCACAATTAATATCAAATATTTATAAAAAAATAGATGATAAAAATAAATAAATATATGCAAAAGTAAATAAATGAATAAACAAGAGAGAATGGACAAAAATAAATGAGTCCCATACTATGCGACGTTGGTCCCAGACAACAGTGCCATTTGATAAATAGGGTTTTGCCAAGGTCTAGTCAATTCTAAAGGCAGACCAACAATCGTCGAAGCGACCTCGGACGAAAACCATAATCAATCAACAATTAACCCACAATACATATAAAGCAATGAAAAGCAAAAATGTGGAGTTAAAATTTATTATAACTCTACAACAAGTGTGTATAGGTGTAAGCATTTGTAGAGGTCGAACTGAGGGAGCAAACGGTAGAAAGGGGGCAAATGAATGAACACAAAAATTTGTCTTTTATCTATTGTCCATTTTTATTGTTTTTGTGTGTTTTTGGATTTTATCTTTTATATTTTATTTTTGTTTATAATTTTGTAGATTTTTAAATTTAATAATTTTAAATTTTCTTTTTGCATTTTCAGATTTTATATTTCTTTTTCTTTCAAATATAAATATAAGATACACAAGGGTATATATATATACATATAGAGTAATACATTTATAAATACTAATAAAGATGGATAAAATACAAAATAAAAATTGTTTTTGTGTTTAATAATTTTTTATAATGTTTTTGTAATTTTTGTTAATTTTTATGTATTTTTAAAATAAACAATATCCCAAATAAGGGATTAAATAAATACCTGAAATTAATTGAAGTATTAAAAATAGTAAATAGGTTCCAAAATTGCTAAATCAATTTTAATATATAAATATCAACATAAAGAAAATTATAAAGCAGAAAAACATATTTTTGGATATTTTAATTATTTTTTAGTTTTTTATAAATGATTTTGGATTTTTTTATTTTTTAAGCATTTTCTTTTTCCATTTTTAGTGATTTCTGGTCTGTAATTAAACATGATAAAATTTACTATATATAATTTTTTGGAATATTTAGACACATTTTTGCATTTTTTTAGTATCTTCTAAGCTAAACAGTAGAAAAATAGGCTCCTTTTGATTTTTAATAAAAAGATAAATGCACAAAAATGTGAAATCAATATGAAGCATGTAAGTACATGACAAGTGACATTTATCCATATTTTTGTGTATTTTTAAGAGCATATTAGATATTTTTAATAAACAGACAAAAAATATAAAATTATATGTCATAGATGGGGCATTTTTGCAAATCAAATAAATATTAGGGGACTCAGTGCAAATATGCCAAAAATATACAACATCATTGCAATTTTATTGAACTATTTAATAAATATAAAAATCTCCAGGGCTTATGTACAAAATACCCAATCACGTGGGCTATGACTTAGGCTTTTAATGCTAAATCTATGGTCTAACCACTAAAATACTTGCATAATTAAAATGTGGATAATATAAGCTACCTAAAAAGAAGAAAAGGTGCAACTCTAATCTGGCCTTCGGCCAAGGAGCAGTAGTCGCCGACGACGGCGACCGTGGGTTCACCTCCTCCTCCGCGAGCGCCCAGCACCTCAAGGGACCTCCATCTGTCACCCGGATGCACGCTTGGTCGAGATGTAGGAGCTCAGGGGCTTGGGGATGACCAAAAAATCAATGGAGGCGGATGTCCTTATTTATCTACATAACGGGGCACCCTTTTGACCGGCCGATTGAAAGAATATGGGCATATATACAAGGGATCCAGATGCTCAGCGTGAATCAGGTGAGGTTAATGATGAAATTTCATGAAGAAATCATAGGAGATTAATCGATATATTACACAAGAAAAAGGCAAGAAAATGTGGGATTGGACAGTTCTAATGAAAGTTAGAGGCGGGGGGACAAGGGTCAACGGTCCCTGGCCTCTGATTGCCCCAGATCAACCACTAAAAGACAAAACATGTTGATTTATTAAAAAATAATTAATAAAAATAGTAATCAATTTTATTTATTTTTATTATAAAAAATAAAAAATATTATTATTTAATGTAGTATTTTGATATGAATTTTATTTATTTTTTGATGTTATTTATTAGTAGTTAATTTTTAAGGGTATAATTATATGTATATTTACCTATATTTGGACTCTTTTATTTTTATTTTGTATATTTTATTTTATTATTTTATTCTTTATTTTATATATTTATAACTTCATTTTTGTACATAAATATATTTTTATTTCATTTTTATGATATTATTTGTATGCTTAAATAAATAGGTATATATAATTTATAGGTATACTTATATTTATTTTATCTATGTTTTATATACATTATTTTATTTTAATGTATTTTTTAAGTTTTATTTTGGTTTTATATTTTTAGTAGAATATAAAAGATATTTATAGTAGTATAAAAATATAATAGAATAAAAATGAAAGAATGAAATTCGCTTTTTATGTATAAATAATATTATAGGTATTTTACCTATGTTTTTACATAGGCTAATTTTATTTTGTGTTTTCTTTTTGGTTTTACTTTTATTTAAACATGGATATAAGTTATAAATAATAATTACAAAATTATAAAAATATAAAATTGTAAAAATAATAAAGTAATAAAGAATGAATATATTGAATATTTTAATCGGGTATAATGTACAATGAGGTTCTAAATCCTAACTTTCACACCCTAACTCCAAAAAATATGAAACTACTTCCATTAAGTAGCTCACAAAATGTTATATAAAATTAGAGGTGATGTTGATACATTTTGAGTTTTTATTTTGTAGATATGGGTATGTGAAGTTGGGGTTTTGAAATTTTATTTTTTGTATAACATATACACTGTGTATTGTTTTTGTACAAACTCAATTTTGTATATTTACTTTGAATTATCTACAACTTTCATGTACAATGATTCTAGATTTGATGAATAAATAATAAAGAATAAAATGGGGGTCAAAATAAATTATTGAATGAATAAAATAAATGGGTTTTTATTGTATTTTTGGCCCTTATTTCCCCCTCCTTTATTCCTTGTTGACCAACTCAATTATTAACTTGGTCTCGGGGTTTAGGGTCATAAAATATCTTTGATATTTTATTCTTTTCCGTTTCTTTTCATTATTCTATAATTTTGTCATTAATAATCATATTAGTTGCACAATAAATACAATAAATGATGAATACTATCTTTGTACAAATTGATGTTATTTACATGCATTAGCTAGGGGTTTTATGGCCAAAATGATAGAATAAAGGTGATGAAATGGATATTCACCACTTTGTCACTTCTTGGTCACTATGAGGACATAGTTCATTCTAAGTAAAGGGGGTGTCGTATATATATTCTACATATACTTTAGAAACCATAACTCGTACTTTATTGTATTTTCATTAATATGGCTCTAAAAGTATGGGTATATATTTTGGGTTTTTAAAAGTCGATAGAAAACTGTAGATATGACTTATAAAAAAGAGTTTTCTTAAAAATTGTATATAAAAAGTGTTGTAAAATACTTGGATAAAATTATTTTAAAAGTTGTAAAAAAATTCTTTTATAAATCTTGTATAAAATATGTATAATCTAATATATAATGTGAATAAAGTTCTTTGTAAAATGTACATAATTCTTGTAAATTCGTGTAGTTGATTGAATCCACTAACTCCTTCAAAAATTACTAAAAAAGTAAAAGTTTTAAAGTTCAATAAAATTTTGCAAAATCCTTAATAAATTACATAAAAAAATTCATAGAAAAGTTCAATTCGTTAAAAAATTGTTGCATTCATTAGCATTTTTTAGAACAAATTTGATTCTTGAACCGAATGGATCTAAGTCTAAAACATGGAGCTTGGTTCAGGCTTTAATCCACTTAATTCTAAAGGTACCTTATTAGAAACTAGAATTAAGACTCTTCAGGTTTTTTCGACTTAATTATTTCGGTTCCATGAGACCGTGTTCGGAATTCAACTTAAACTTGCCTAAGTTGGACACCTAGTGTCATCCGTTTAACTCTTCTCCATTTGAAACAGTTTTTACACTCATGCACTCTACATTTACCTCAACTTGCATGGGGTTGTGAAGGGCATTCCATTTTGGTGATGCATTTTTATCCTTGTCTAGTGGCATAGATGTCTAAAGACGGGAGTGTGGGGAAAAAAAAGCTTCAGATGAGGGAAGGATCTGCTGGTACAATTTTTTCCAAGACCCCAAAAAATGGATAGAAATAAAAGATTCTATAACCGTTAGGGCACAAAAGATCAATGCAATGCAACAATCACTTTTACCAAAAAGAAGCCAAATACCAAATACATATATGACCACAATGGTTCAAGCTTCAGAGAGCTTGCATATATTAGTGGAGAATTGGCTAAACTGGTCAAGCTTCATAGGAGATGTGACTACATTAGTAACACTCCAGTTCTCTTCCCATTATTTTATTTCTCTCTATCCGATTGTGGACACAACACGACCTGACATTAGAAGGAAATACCCCCTCCTCGAGAATCGAGTAGCTAGATGATGGCCCAATGGGAGTGTATTACTAAGATGGGCGGTTTCTTCGCTTCTTCAAGTAGGAAGAGCTAACGCCTTTCACACGCAGTACAAATTGACTTTAAAGCTAAATAGTTTGCATGATGTATGGGTGAATCTGAGCTGGCTATTGAGGTGAACCTGGATAGAGAATTGTGAAACTTGAGGGTTGTTGAAACTTAAATCCTAATTCTAGTGAGGTCCCGACAAACTATTAATCCGAAGGCCTATTCAAGTTCTTGATTTTTGGTGAAGTGAAATTCGGTTTAAAGAAATAAGCTTGGTCTATGTTCTTTTATTTTCGTTTTCCTTTTTCTTTTTCTTTTTCTTTTTGCTTGCACTTACTTATAAAGTATTTGCCAAGCGACTAGCAAAGGTAAAGTATAGGGGAATGATTAATACATGATTCATCACCTTTATTCTTTCATTTTGGGAAAATACTTAGTAAAATACATGCAAATATTCACTAATTCTCACTAATTAACATTCTAATCACATTTGTTAATATTATAAATTTAACACTTATTTTATCCAAAATAAAAAAATAAAGAGAAAAGAAGAAAAAGAAAAGAAAAGAAGTATGTAGAAGTGTAATATGTACAAACTGATCCTAACCCCGAGACCAGGTCAATAGTGACTTGGCCGACAAAATAAATAAGTAGGGGGAGATAAAGATCTTAACTTATAAAAATATAGAAAACCAAGATCATAAATGTGCATAAAACACATTTTTCACCATGTACATATGTTCACCTATTTTATTTATCATTCAAATCATCTCAAATCAATATATTTTCTTCATGAAAGTTGTCCATAATAATATATAGTAATTTACGAAAACATCATACAAATTATTACTGTATAAATACATAATTATGATGAACCTAAAAATCCGTAAAAGCTGACTATTAATAGAAAACTCCAAATTTGCCAAACTCACTTTTAGGCTTTGTTTTATAACTAATACTATTTATTAAAAATATCAGAAAGATCTTAGAATAAAATGAGTCAGTTTTGGTGTTTGGACCCCTTTATATATGTACTATATATAGATATTCTTTATTTTCTAATTAATTATTCCTAATACCGTTTGACTTAATTCTTTCTCTAATGTGTTATAAATATCAACAAAAAATATATAAATATTATTTATTAATAAATGCTAATAAATCCTATGACCACGATGCCATAACCCTAAACTTCCGGACCTCATAACACGACCATATGGACTCCAAATTGGGCGTGCTCACTTTCGAAGTTCATTTTATAAAATTATCTATCAAAACAAATGAAACTGATTTCACTAAAATCAGAGTTAATATGCAAAAACTAGGTTTTGGGACCCTATTGGTATAAATTATACAATGTATCTTAATGCTATTTTATTTAATATATATCATTTCTTATATTTTTATACTTTACTAATAGTTTATTATTAAATTAAAATAAATAAAAATTTATTTTATTATTTATTATTTAGCTATTAATTATATAATTATTAATTAATTATTTAATTCATTTACTTATTTAAATATTTATTTAATTAAGTATATATTTATTTATATATTTGATTATTAAATTATTTTATTTTTTATCAATTAAATTTATTCTAACTGATTAATTAATTTATATTTTTTATTTTCTCTTCTTTCTCTCTTTCCTCTCTTCTTCTCCCTCGCTCCCTTTCTTCCACATGCCTGTTGCCCCCTTCTTCTACCACCCTCTTCCTCTGTCGCTTCCCGTCACCACCTCCTCTACCTATCTCTGCCGAACGGCCCGACCGTTAGGCCGTTCGCTGGTGCGCCCATCCCCTTCCTTGCTCTCCACACATCCTTTCCTATTTAAGGAACCCTAACCCCCATAGAGCTCCTTCATCCGCCATTATCGCCCACTTTCGGTCGAGTTCCGAGCGAGAGTGAGTTCCAAAGCAAGGGAGACAACATCCCTCTCCTTCGCATTCGTCGAACGAGATGTAGTGAAGGTCGTAGGCGTGATCCATCGCTAGAGTCGAGCTTCGCTCTTCCGCGTCAACCCTTCGCATAGCCGTGCGTGGAGGCAATGATCATCGGAGCTTCATCGAGCTCCTACGTCTGTAGGTGACCTCCTCCATTTTCATCGAAGATCAAGGTTAGATCCCTTAGATCTCCTCTCTTATAACTTCAATTCTTTTGTTCTCTTCTCAATCTCTCCCTACTCTCAATTTTCTCTACAAATCAGTATCAGTTGTGCCACTGATATCCCTTCCGATCATCATCTCCACCTTCGAATCCTTCTCATTTATGTTCTATCTACCAGAAGCCCTCACCTTTGGTCACATACAGTGACAAGATTTTGGAGCTTGATCCATCGCCCACAGAAGCTTCTCCGTCCATTTAAACCATGTTTGCATTTTGGGACCGAGCCACAAGCTCGAGTAAAATCGATGATTACTGGGAATAGGAACCTCGAGGAGAATCATGAACATCAAACTTGGAAGTCAACTGCCAACATCTGGAATCATTGGAGTGCATCGACCATCGGATATCGAAGGACGAGCAGCAGGTGGAATTGAGAACCTTCACTATCTGCATCGCATCAAAATCGAGCCTCTGAACTTATTTGGAGGACATGCAGACGAAGATCCATAGCAGCACCATCACCTGATTACGAGCATCATCGAAGCATCATCGAAGTATATCACAACAACCTCGTCAATCGTGAGGTCCACACAGAGACTACATCGAACACTTGCGAAAAAACTCCTAAACACCTCGAACCTCCATCACACTGGAATATATAGATTAGATCCCATCAAAGTAACCATCACAACATCTCACATGAAATTCTATCGCGATCCACTGGAGACATCGCCTGGAGATCTCACCACAATAGATCAGGTCTTTCATGGCATTTGTAGAAGTCATACTGGAAAAAACGACGACTCTCTACATTACGAGAACTCGCCACCACTGATCTTGAAAGGGGGACGAACAAGTTCTCCTCCAGATTGAATCAGAGATGCCATATCTGAATTCGATCGGATAGTTCAGACAGCTAACCGCCCCACCGCTTACACGCCTCACGTGTGAGGCACGTGAGTTCGACGATATTTTGGGCATTTTATAGTGTGCACCCGTCACATTTACGAAATTGTGAACAAGTCCTATGCAGCTTTAGCACGTGCCATGTATGTGCACTATCTGGGCAATTTACGCATAAGCCCCTAGACGTTATCTGAATTGTGAACATATCCTGATCGAGAGAAGCCACATGATCTAACACGTGATCCCTAGACTTTTTGCGTGATTATCCCTGTATTTCTTGCATTTTACACATGTGCACGATACTTTCCTGTTATTACATTCGTAACCCTATAAACTGTATATAAATACTATACATATTGTATACTTATTAAATAAAATACATAATATAAAAATATAAAAAATGCATAAAAATACCTAGTATTCTACTATATACATTATTAAATCAGTTCAAAAATTTAAAAATGTTATGTTTTAAATAAATTTTCTAAAAATATTAAAAAATATAACAAACTCATAAAATATACAAAAAACAAAAACAATTCTAAAAATCCTAAAAAAATTATATACAATATCTTTTATATATTTTATAAATTAAACCAAAATAAAATAAAAAATGGATATTAAAAATCTTAAAAAAATACAAAATACGTAAAAAAACTTTAAAATACGTAACTAATTCTAGAAAACTCGTAAAAATACGTATAATACCTCGTTTGAAAGATAATTTCATCTAGCTTTTGATAAAAATAAAATACAAACATTTTATTACTATATACTATTTTAAAATTCAAAATACCTCATAGTTTTCAATAAAAACCTTATTTTCAATTTAAAAATCAATTAAAAAATTACAAAACAATTTTTTTAAATTACATAAAAATTATAAAACAAAAATATAAAAAATACAAAATAATGAAATAGAAAATATAATATCAAATACTTATATTTTTCTACTTACAGGTACGTAAATTCAGAAAACAATATAAAATTCATAAAATCAACTAAAAATCCAGAAAAACTTCTAAAAATAAATAAAAATTAGGAAACCCATTTACCTTACATTCTCTATTATTTTACATTAGTTTTCAATAGTTTGCCTCCCTGAGTTTGACAATCTCGTACTAACAATATACATATTTATTTTAGAAGTATAAATAAAATTAAAAAATAAATTTTCTGTAAATGTCAATCGGTAAACATAGGGATAGTTGTCTATCTTCTTAGACAACCCGATCAGTTTGATTTTTCAGATGGCGTCATTGCCGAAGAGGCAGTGCTAGGGTAGATATTAGAGCCTTAGGCTCCAGGGTTTCTTTTTCTCTCTTTTTCGTCATTTTATTTTCTGTTGTATTTATTTTTCATATGGCTTTTTGTTTCTGAGTTGTGTTGCAGGACTTGAGCAGCGCGAGACAGAACTGAGAAATCAAGTTTCTGTTTACATTTTTTCTTTGTAAAAGAATTAAAGGGCAATTGCCCATTTTTACATTTTGTAGAATGGGCCCCTTAAGGGCATCCTGACTTGTACTTTGCCTTCCTTTCTCTCGGGGTCTATTTCACCAGGTGTTGTGCACCTGGCGAAACAGGGCACTCCCCACGGTTTTCCTCGTGCTTTTTCTTTGTTTTTCACAGATTTTCATGGCTAGGTGCTTGCATTAGGTTTTTATTTTTTTCTGTGCATATGCAGGTCTCATTAGGTCTAGGGACGCATAACCTAGTTTTTCTTTACTTAGGAAAAAAGGAAAAATACAAAAATATGTTAGATGTTGTTTTAAAAAAGATCAAAAAAGTGATAACCAAAAATTAAAATTGGGGCTGCTAATTCTATTCGACCATAAAATAAACGTAAAGGACACCACTTGTTTTGGGAGAGCAATCCCCGCGTTGGCTTGTAGGTACTCTCTAGATTGTGAGTAAGAGACTACCCTAATGATAGAGCCAGAGCCTGAATTTTCTTCGAGACTACTGATTCTAAAAACGATTAGCTTCTTCTCAGTGATGACTCATGGTTAGCTAGAAATGGTCCGGGTTTCCTTAGTAGAGTGGGTGGTTTAGAGGACACTACACAAGGCTCAATCCTCAAGTAACGAGTAGTCGTTTTACAGTCCGTACTTATTCCCATACTGGATGAAAGTAGGTGCAACTAATCGTACGGACTTGGGACAGTCTTTTGGAAATTCAGGCACCCAATAGCTTGCTATATCTGTTGATAAAAATTGCATTGTCAACTACCTCTAAAACAGAAAAGATTAATGACCAACGTATCTTTGTCATCATCAAGTTGAGTTGGTGAAATTGGGGTTTTCTTTGTCTTTGATAACACGGTGCGAGTCCAATCTTTGAGTTTCTAGCAGTCACTTGTCATCCACATCTTGTCATCTAGAGTCAGCTTTTCACTTTTTTGAATCATGATGATGGGTAGATGACCTCTTAGACTCTTACGATACCGCTTCCATGCACACGTACTTGTTCATCTAGGTTGGTTTGAGACATCTTGTGTTTTGAAC
This sequence comes from Ottelia alismoides, assembly GCA_037367405.1. Lineage (NCBI taxonomy): Eukaryota > Viridiplantae > Streptophyta > Magnoliopsida > Alismatales > Hydrocharitaceae > Ottelia > Ottelia alismoides. Next base: position 379,976 of record JAZKJV010004702.1, read on the forward strand.
CTGAGTTGAGTCCTCCATCCTTCTCCGAGTGTGACTCTGACCTCGGAGAATCTTCTCCCTTTGTTTCTCGTATTTCTTCTATGTCTCCTTCTGTCCCTCTCTCTTCATTTCCATTGAGTTAGCCTTCGGTTACACCTGTGGAAGCTGAGCAGAGAGTTGAGACCCGTGAGCGAAGTGCAGATCATATGAGAGATTCGGGTCCATGAGTTTCTAAGACTAGAGTACGGACTGAGCAGCCTGCGTATTATTTGGGAGCCGAGTCAGTTTCTACATCGAGGTTGCCGACTTTTCTCATTAATTCAGACATCGTGTCATTGCTGCTGAAGTTTCATGGAAAGCTGCACAAGGAGTCGTATGAGCATCTTTTTGAGTTTGAAGAGATTTGTTGTACTTGATTCTATTCAGACATGACACCTGAGGATGCCATGATGAAGACCTTTCCCTTGTCACTCAAAGACGGAGCCACAAGATGGTTCTGACATTTGGGAGAGGAGAAGGCTAGTTTGGGTATGCTTCAATTTTCCTTTCTTAGGATATTTTACCTCTTTAGTAGAGCCATTTTCATGTCATCGATTATCATAGATTTTTCAAATGATCCCCATTGAGCCATTACTAGACATGTGGCTCAGATTTCAGATTCTTTTGAGGAGATTCCCGGATCATAGGATCTCCAAAGTTGAGTTAGTTCAAATCTTCTACATGGGGATGACCGCAGAGAAACATGCATTGGTAGATGCCTTATGTGGCGATTCACGCCGCAGTCTTAACAAGGATTCACTTTGGACTCTTTTTGGAGAGATTTCTGATGTCAAGATGACGAGAGAGATGCCAGATTACTTAGATGTGATACACCTCATGATGATTTAAGGATCACACATCAGGCAGTTGATGAAGATATTGAGGCAGCATAGAGGAAGGAAATTGAGATAGTTGTAGAGAGTTCTTGTCCTCAGAGACCGACACTTCTTCCGTTGAATTTTCAGCAGTTTTCAGCTTGAGTATGAGTCGGTTCCATGCTTCTCAGTTCAGGAGCCTTGGACACCTATTCCTCATGTATTCCAAAATACCGAGCGAGAGCCCATGCTGTTTCAGCCGACTTACCATCCAATTCAGTTTCCATATCACGACTAGTGCTATGAGCAGCCACTTCAGGAGCATTTCACCTCAGATTCACTTGATCACATTGTGCGTCTTCAGTAGCCTGAGATGGATGTGGGACATCACTTTGAGAGTCCAGATATAGATAATTCCACATTTGATCAGAATCAAAATTCACGAAATAGATGCTACATAGAATTCATATATCTCACTCTTTCATAGGCATTGATCCACATTCCTCTTCTTCAGAATGTCTAAGAAACACACCATACTGAAGAAAGAAGAGGCGTAATCATTGCTCTGAGAAACAAGTGTTGACCATTGCCACCTATTACGCCATCCATCATACATCCCCCAAAAAGAAAAAGAATTACATGGGAGCGCCATTTTTCAGTTGCCAGATTTCAGATCATGAGTTCGAGCACACCTTGTTGGACAACGGATATTCAGTGAATATTTTACCCTTCCATTGTCTCTAGACACTTCATTTAGGGCCTCTCAAGCGAGACAAATTGATTCTTCAATTTCCAGATAGATCGATTAAGAGGCCAAAGGGTATACATTATGATATTGTCGTCATGAAACAAGGCACAAAATTCACTATGGATTTTATTGTCTTAGTTTCTGACTCCTCAGTACAATCACATGATGTAGCCATTATTCTTGATAGTTCTTTTTTGCGTGCAGCCAAGGTTGTTATTGATTATGGGACATACAATGTTACTTTTCCTTCCAGCAGCACAATACCGAGATACGAGCTAATAGAGACTCTACCATCAAATGAGTTTGCTACCTGGCCATAAGATACAGAGGCTTGTGGGATTACAACTGAGATTAGACACGGTTCTATTCCTTCATATCTACTGAGACTTGAGATTTCCTCTATAGAGAGGAAAACTTGGAGAGCATAACCTTTGGTGATCCACGTACACATGTTTGGAGATGTGTTGATAAGATTCGTAGTATCTACATCATTGAGACGATACCACTGGTGGCACTTACTTCGAAGGCCGAACCCGTTTCAGTTGTAGACATTTTGGTCGGGCCTTCTAGTAGAGAGATTATTGAGCCCTCTTTTAACGTAGGCTCTAGTCCTCCTATCTATAAGGATAGTCTTCCTTTTTCGGCTAAGCAATCACCCTCCCAACACAGAAAGAAGATGTAGCTAGAGATTCATATAAGGGTTATATTGATGATGATATTGGTCAAATTGCAGCAGAGTTTGACCTCTTCTCGCATCTACTTCCGATACGACATCGATGTCTCTTCATGCAATTTTAGAGGTCAGTTCTGTCCATCTTTTCAGCCATCTGCGCCACTCCTTACCGGATGACACAGATAAGGGATCCTCCGATTCATATATGGATATCTCTGAGGATGACCCTGATGTCGACCTTTCTCTTATACATTCTATTGTTCCTCGGTCGCGTAAGAAGGCCACTCTTCGACTTTCGTGAGCATGTACAATTCATGTTGATTTCTTCGTTCTTTTTCACCTTGTACATGCGTGTTTTCGATTTTATTCATTCATTCTTTCATTGTCTTACACCCCTAGATCTCGCTTAGGATTTTAGATATACTTAGGATGTACTTTATCCTAAGTATAAGGTGGGTGTGGACATTGTGTTATTCATATTGTTTAGTTCTATTACACATGTTGTTGCTTAAACTTAGGGTGTGCTTTACCCTAAGTATAGGGGGTGTAATGTCACTCGTTTATGTCTTTTGATTGTTTTCGATTTTTCATCGTCTGTTCTCTCGCTTGTCCGTCAACTATTGATATTCTTCTCTATACCTAAGGATATTTTACCCTAAGTATAGGGGTGACAAGCCAACTCGTTGATTGTGTACCATTTTCTTGACCTTGATAATATGTGTTTTTGAGTCTGCTATCCTTAGGATTATTTGATCCTATGTATATAGGGGATGAATGACTTCCAATCTTTTATTCGTTATTCTTTGAGTCATTGTAGTATAGCATTCTATTCACCAATCTATATTTAGCTCGAGTTATGTCTTCCGTTGTCACTTCTTTGGTCACTATCCGGACATAGATCACACTAAATATAGGGGGTGTTATATATATATTCTATATATATACTTTAGAAGCCACAACTCGTACTTTATTATATTTTTAATAATATGGCTCTAAAAGTATGGTATATATTTTGGATTTTTAAAAGCCCATAGAAAACTGTAGATATGGCTTACAAAAAAGAGTTTTCTTTAAAATTGTATATAAAAATTGTTATAAAATATGTGGATAAAATTCTTAATTATATAAAAGTTGTAAATAAAATTCTTTTGTAAATCTTGTATAAAATATGTATAATCTTGTATATATAAAATGTGCATTAAATTCTTTGTAAAATGTACATATTTTTTGTAAATTCGTGTAATTAATTTAATCCACTAACTCCTTCAAAAATTACTAAAAAGTTATACATTTTAAAATTCAATAAAAATTTGCAAAATTATTAGAAAAAATTACATAAAAAGCTTAATCCGAAAAATTCACTTCATAAAAATGTTGCATTCATTAGCATTTTTCAGAACAAGTTTGATTCTTGAACCAAATGGATCTAAGTCTGAAAGACGGAGCTTAGTTTAGGCCTTAATCCACTTAATTATAAAGGGAAATTAATAGGAACTTGAATTTGGACTCTTCGTATCTTTTTGACTTAATTTGTCGAGTTCCATGAGACCGTGTTCAGAATTCAACTTAAACTTGCCAAAGTAGGACACCCGGTGTCATCTGTTTAAATCTTCTCCATTTGAAACAATTTTGAACTCATGCACTCTACACTTAGCTCAACTTGCATAGGGTTGCGAAGGGCATTCCATTTTGGTGGTGCATTTTCATCATATTCTAGTGGTGCAGATGTCTAAAGATGGGAGTATGGGGTTGAAATAAAGCTTCGGATGAGGGAAGGATCTACTGGTAAAATTTTATCCAAGACCTCCAAAAATGGACGGAAATAGAAGATTCCATAACCGTCGGAGCATAAAAGATCAATGCAGTAAAAAAATCACTTTCTACCAAAAAGAAGCCAAATACCAAATACATATATGACCACAATGGTCCAAGCATCAGAGAACATGCATATCTTAGTGGAGACTTGACTAAACTGGTCAAGCTTCACAGGAGATATGACTACACTGGTCACACTCAGACTTCCCATTCTTCTCTTTCTCTCTATTCGATTGTGGATACAACACAACCTGACCATAAAAAGAAACACCCCCATCCTCGAGGATCGAGTAGCTAGATGAGGGCCCAATGGGAGTGTATAACTAGGATGGGTGGTTTCTTCCCTTCATCAAATAGGAAGAGATAACACCTTTCACACACAATACAAATTGACTTCAAAGCTGAATACTTTGTGTAATGGATGGGTGGATCTGAGCTGGCTGTTAAGGTGAACCTAGATAGGGATTTGTGGAACTTGAAGTCTGTTGAAACTTAAATACTAATTCTAATGAGCTCCCGACAAACTATTAATACAAAGGCCTATTCCAAGTTCTTGATTTTGGGTAAAGTGAAATTTGGTTTAAAGAAACAAGCTTGGTCTATGTTCTTTTATTTTACTTTTTCTTTTTCTTTTTGCTTTAACTTACTTATCGATCAAGTGTTTGCCAAGTGGCTAGCAAAGGTAAAGTATAGGGGAATGACGAATCCATGATTCATCGCCTTTATTCTTTCAATTTGGCTAAAATTCTTAGTAAAATACACACAAATATTCACTAATTCTCACTAATTAACATTCTAATCACATTTGTTAATATTATATATTTAACACTTATTTTATCTAAAATAAAATAATAAAGAGAAAAAAGAAAAAGAAAATAAAATAAGGATGTAGATATGTAATATGTATAGACTGATCCTTACCCAGAGATCAGGTCAATATTGATGTGGTCGACAAAATAAATAAGTAGGTGGAGATAAGGATCCTAACTTATAAAAATGTTGAAAACCAAGATCACAATTGTACATAAAACACATTTTTCACCTTGTACATATGTTCACCTATTTTATTTATCATTCAGATCATCTCAAATCAAAATATTTTCTTCATGAAAGTTGTCCAAATAAATATATATTAATTTATAAAAATATTAGAAATATTGTTAAATATAAAAGTAAATAATTATGATGAATTAAAAAAGCCATAAAAGCCGACTTTCAAGGTTCATATCTATTTATAGAAAACTTCAAATTGACCAAACTCACTTTTAAAATTCGGTTTATAACTAATACTATTTATTAAAAATATCAGAAAAATATTAGAATAAAACGCGTGAGTTTTGGTGTTTGGACCCCTTCATACATGTACTATATATATATATCTTCTTTATATTTTAATTAATAATTCCTAATCCTATTTGACTTGACTCTTTTTCTAATGTGTTTATAAAAATAAACAAAAAACAAAAAAATATTATTTATTAATAAATGCCAATGAATCCTATGACCAAGAAGCTGTAACCCTAAACTTCTGGACTTCATAACTCAGCCATATGGACTCAGAATTGGGCGTACTCACTTTTAAAGTTCATAGAATTATCTATCAAATGAAAATGATTTCACTAAAACTCGAAGTTAATATGCAAAAACTTGGTTTTAGGACCCTATTGGTATAAATTGTACAATGTATCTTAATGTTATTTTATTTAATATATGCCATTTCTTATTTTTTAAACTATACTAATATTTTATTACTATTAAAATAAATAAAATTTATTAAATTATTTATTATCTAGTTTATTATTTATATATTATTTAAGTATTTATTTAATTATTTAATTAATTAAGTATTTATTTAGTAATTTATTTATTATCAATAAAATTTATTATAACTAATTAATTATTTTATTTTTAATTTTGAATTTTTCTATTTCTCTCCTCTCTTCTTCTCCCCTGCTCCCTTTCTTCCTCACGCCCGTCACCCCCTTCTTCTTCCTCCCTCTTCCTCCGTCGCTTCCCGTCACCACCTCCTCCTCCTATCTCCGCCTAACGACCTGGCCATTAGGCCGTTCGTCGATGCTCCCACCCCCTTCCTTTCTCTTTGTGTTTAATTTATGTTTGCATTTTGATACCAAGCCACAAGCTCGAGTCAAATCGACGATTGCATGGAATAGGAACCTCGAGGAGAATCAAGATCATCCGTCTTGGAAGTCAACTGCCTGCATCTAGAATCATTGGAGTGCATCGACCATCAGATTCGAAGGACGAGCAGCGGGTGGAATTGAGAACCTTCATTATCTGCATCGCGTCAAAATCGAGCCTCTGAACTTATTTGGAGGACGTGCAGATGAAGATCCATAGCAGCACCATCGCCTAATCACAAGCATCATCGAAGCATCATCAGCGTATATTACAACAACCTCGTCAATCGAGAGGTCTGCACATAGACAACACCGAACACCTGCGAGCAAAATCCTAAACACCTCAAACCTCCATCACACCTTAATCTACAGATTAGGTCCGAACAAAGTAACCATCGCAGCATCTCATGCGAAATTTGATTGCGATTCACTAAAGACATCGCTTGGAGCTCTCCCCAACGGAGATCATGTCGAGAACTCGCCGCCACCGATCTTGAAATGGGGAAGAATAAGTCCTCCTCTAGATTGAACTAGAGATGTCAGATATGAATTCAATCGGACAATTCAATAGCCAACTGCTCCACCGCTTACACGCCTCACGTGCGAGGCACGTAAGGTCGATGTATTTTGGGCATTTTTAGTGTGCCCCCGACACGTTTGCAAAATTGCAAACATGTCCTCTGTAGATTAACACGTGTCACGTATGTGTGGTATCGGTGAAATTTGCGCATAAGCTCCCGAACATTATCTGAATTACGAACAGGTCCTGATCGAGAGAAGCCACATGATCTAACACATGATCCCTGGACTTTTTGCATGCCAGTCCCTGTATTTCCTACATTTTACACACATGCCCAATACTTTCCTCTTATTATACACTATCTGTATAAACTCTATATAAATACTAAACATACTATATACTTATTAAATAAAATATAGAATATAAAAATATAATAAAAATACATAAAATACTTAGTATTCTACAATATACAATATTGAATTAGTTTTGAAAAATAAAAATATTTTCTAGTTTAAAAAAATTTTCTATAAATAGTAAAAAATATAACAAACTCATAAAATATACAAAAAATATAAAAACAATTCTAAAAATCCTAAAAAAATTATATACAATATCTTTTACTATATTTTACAAATTAAACTAAAAAACAAAATAAAAATATAAAAAATCATAAAAAATGCAAAATACATAAAAACTTTAAAAATACATAACTATTCTAGAAAAATCATAAAAATATATACAGTACATCGTTTGAATGGTATGTTCATCTACTTTTTGATAAAAAAATAAAAATATTTCTTATTGTTTACTATTTTAAAATTCAAAATACCTCATAGTTTTCAGCAGGAACCTTATTTTAACTTTAAAAACCAATTAAAATAGTATAAAGCCATTTTCTAAAATTAGATAAAAATCAAATAGAAAATATAAAATCAAATACCTATATTTTTTACTTATAGGTATGTAAAATCAGATAAACAATATAAAATTCATAAAATCAACTAAAAATCCAGAGAAATCCCTAAAAATAAATAAAAACTAAGAAATCCATTTACCTTATAGTCTCTATTATTTCACCTTAGTTTCCTACAGTTGCCTCCCTATGTTAGACACTCTCATACTAACACTATACTCATTTAGTTTAGGGGTATAAATAAAATAAAAAAAATAAATTTTCTGTAAATTTCAACCGATCAAAATAACGACAATTTGTATCTTTTTATACGACCCAATCAATTTGATTTTTCATCATCCTCTATAAGTCGTTGTCACTGTTGTTCGACGCTCCACGCACCATTAACTCGAACGTGTCGTCACCTCTACCCACACTCCGTTGTCATTCTACGCAAGCCTCAATTGTCATGTGATGCCATTCTCAACATACCATGTGGGTTAGATTTTAAAAATTTGCTTGAGCAAATAAGGTGAGATACTAATGCGGGAGATAATTGAGGTGGTTAGATACTATATTTAAATAATGTATAAAGAAATAGGTTTTTGCTTAATTAAAAAATAATATTAAATACCTTTAATAGCCACCAACACAATCAATTATGGAGGACTGGGATTGCTGACCTTTCTTTGGGATGGAAGAATTGATGATTGAGCTCATATCGTGGTACCAAGGTCCGGTCTTGTAGGGCCTGTGATGTTCGACAAATAAGATCCAACCATCATTGTATCAGTCACTCTCTCGGCCCGTTGTACCCAATCCAGACGAGTCAAAAGTTAACCCACAGATAAATAAGGAATAAATGTAACATGAGGTAAAATCTATTATACTCTACAAAAATGTGTATAGTGACAAATAGTGTAGAGGTCGAACTCATGGAGCAAATGTGTGTAGACTAATTATGAATTATTTCTATTAATAATAATTATGTGTGTATTTTCTGTTTTTTCTTGTTTTGTTGTGGGTAATAAATTATATTTGATTTTTTAATAGAATTTTATTAATTTATATTTATTAAATTTTATTTTTATATTTTCTTTTTAATTTTGAAAATTTTAATTTCTTTTTTATTTTTAAAATATTATATATGTTTATAAATAATAAAAATAGTATTATAGATAATATAGGGAATATATAATGTATATAGTATATATAGGGCATTATATTTTTAAATATATCAAAATATAATCAAAATACATGGAATAAAATATTTTTATTATTTATATTTGTTTCTTTATTAGTAGTAATTTTTATAGATTTTTTGCTAATTTTTATATCAAAATATATAATTTTTATATATTAAAGTAATAAATATATCCAAATAGTGGAAAGACCAATTATCTACAATTATTTTAGGTTTAATAAATAAAAATTAATTTAAAATTAACCTGAAATTAATTTTAATATATAGTATATACTATAATAATTTCACAAATAGAGAGATATATTTTTGGATTTTTCAATAATTTGTTCTAATTTTTATAAGGTTTTTGGGGTTTTCTAATTTTTAGATTTTATATTTTCTATTTTTTAGTGATTTTTGGATATGTGGTAGATAATATATTATTATAGATAATATATTATTTGGGATTTTTTTGAGTTTTGTTTTCTAATTTTTAGGGGTTTTAATATTTAGATAGGAAATAAAACATCTTTTTAGAATTTTAATAAATTAGATAATACCTAAAATGCCAAAATAAAATTAAGCATGCGCAAGCAACATGTTAGGCATTTGACATGATTTTTTATATACTTGAAAACAATAAAAATATTTAAAAATCATAAAATTTAAGAAATAAAATGTTGTAGAGAATAAGGATCTGATTGCAATTAATTAAAACTTAGCATTCATCTAATAACAAGTCCAAGACATTTATGGGCTTGCACGCAATTTATACAACAACTCTTGCGATGCAACAAGTGGGGTGGAGGGACCTATGTGAAATAAGAAAAGAGTTTCGAGGTGCCAATGCAGAATATTCTCTAAACAGTACGCTACGTATTAAAATGAAATACAAAAAGCGCTAAGGGCTTCACGTAATTTACATAGAAGGCGTGTGCTATCCAATGGCTCTGATCATCTCACTTATGCACATAAACGATAGAGGAGGACACATTGCTTTGCCTGCAATGGACACCCAAGATTAGACCTGTATCGTAGTTTTGATCCGACGGTTGTAGAGCAAGGAGGAAGAACAAAGGAAGAATGTGGTCTTCCCTGAATTTGGATAACTTGATGCACACATCTTTGGTGTGCTCCAACTCTTCTGACTGGCTCAAAAGCTTCTCGGGGGCCTTCTGCGTCTGTAGGAGCATCGCAAATGGGTCCATGTCTCAACGACAGAGACCTGGACTCTTCTTCTTCTTCTTCAAGGACATGAAACTCTAGCTCATCCTTCGATCCCTCTCCCAGGTGGTCCTCAAGTATTCTCTCATGTACAAAAGGGTTAACAGAGAGAGGGTATATCTCCTCATCCCTTCCTGAAGCTGCAAAGCAAAGGGAATGGAGGAGGCAGAGGTGCTCCGATGTTGGGAGAAGATGGAGAGCCTATCTATTTGATTTTTTTGCAAAGTTGGAGGTGAGGGATGTGTTGTTATTATGGAGTAGATGATGAGGAACAAGATGGCGGCGGTCTGAGGTTGGAAAAAGGACGAAACAAGTGAGATACTGGATGGAGCTGTAGGTCTCTAGGGTACTGAAATCTTGGAAATTACGCTAAAGCATGAAGAAAATACATAAAATAAAGAGCGGAAATAAAAACATGGACTAAAACTAACCTATAAATGCTATAACACAGCTCGAATCTGGTTGCTTGACCTGGGAGTAGATGAAACCACTTGGAGTGAAGCTCCGATGAAGGCTAGATCGACCTATCCTTCTCATTATCCTCACCGATGAGTTTGGGAGTTTCCTGTTGTCACTAGGGACTCAATCCGAGTGAATCCTTTTGGGTTACAATGGAAAGAGGGGATCAGAAATCAAAAGGAAGGTTTAAGGTCTTTATTTAAAGACAAGCCACCAATGACTTTGGTTTGAAGGTGGTGTGAAGGAGCGGATGAGTTGGTGGAGGCTAAGGATCTAGCGTGGGAGAGGGTGATAGCGTTTGTAGATCAGTGGGCTTCTCGAGAGGAATGGAGGTGTGGAGGAAGGTGATAAAAATGGAGAAAGTGGGTGGCTCATGACTTGACAGAGTCAGATCCTCGGAGGGTACAGTTGACCATGCATTCAACAAATTCTTGCATCCTATGGGTCCACGTCAGACCTATTGTAACAAAATAGAAAATAAATATTTATTAATTCAATAATAAACAACAAATGATTTTATTAATTAAAATTTAAAACATGAAAAATGTTTCTTATTTTTCAAACTATTTATGGTGTTTTTTATTATTTTTTTTATAATCTTATTTTTTAGGAGTTAAATTTTATAAGTATAAATATAGGTATATTTACCTATATTTTGAGTATTTTATTTTTACTTTATATTTTCAGTACTTATTATCATATGTATGTAATTTATATATATATATATAGTTAAATGCATATTTATGTATTTTTGTTTTATTTTTATGATTTTGTTTACATACTTAAATAAATAAATGTATATACATTATAGATATAGTATACCAATATATCTTATTGTATAATTTATTTTAATGTATTTTTATTTGTTTTATTTGTATTTATATTTTTTAATATATTTTAAATAATATGTACAATTATTTAAAAATATAATAAAATTAAAATTTTAAAAATAAAATATATGAATAAAATATACATGTACCTAGTACAATGGAACCCCAAAAAACCAGCTTTTGTATCTTAACCCATTTTTAGTGAAACCACTTTCATTAGATAGATAATTTCATTTTGAGTACATATGAGATGAGTTTGGCAAATTTTGTGTTCATATGGAGAATATATTGATATGTGAAATTTATTTTTCGGCTTTTTCATCTGTGTGTCCCATTTGCATAGTGCATTTTTATGTGAAAATATTTTTATAATTTTCTACATATTTTTATATACAAATTTCATGTAGATATTTTTATTATTTGAGTTGCAGAAAATGAAGAATAAAATAGATAAACAATGTCTATTTGAAAGATAAAATTTAGGGTTTCGTGTAATGTATTTGACCTTTATCTCCCCCTGCTTTATTCCTTATCGATCTAGTCAATATTGACTTGGTCTTGAGGTTTAGGATCATTCAATATATTTGAAACTTCGTTTATTTTCCCTTCTTTTCTTCATTCTTTTATTTTGTATTTAAATACATATAATTATAAAATTATTAAAGACTAATTAAGGATGAATAATGAATGCTAATCTGTACATGTTATTGTTATTTACGTGTTTTTTGATAGGGATTTAAATAAAAAATGGAAGAATAAAGGTATATGAATGGCTAATCATCAAGCATCATGTTCTTTAGAAAGATATCCTATATGTATGTATGTATATGTGGGTAGAATATGTATGCCCCCGACGGGGAGCTAGGTTGACTTCCTAAACAAATTTTTTCGTATTTTTATGGACTTTTTTTAGATGCCTAGGGGAATTTTGATAACTCAATGACAATATTTTATCATTCAAAATTTTGCGCCTTTGGTTCGTTTTGTGGTGTTAACCACCATTGATGCACAATTTTCTTTACAAATGCATTCCTTAGTAAGGAGAAGATAGGATCATTTTCTTGCTTATTTGATTTATTCCTCGAAGTAATGGGCAATCATCCAATATCCAAAATCACCAAAGAAGACCCTGCTATTGGTGCAACCATTAAAATTTGTTTCCCTCATATCATCACAAATTTTGCATGTGGCATATATGGCTACGCTTCAAGGGAAGCTCGATAATATCAATGATATTGACCAAGTCCTCATGTCCCTTACCAAAGTTGTTTGGAAAATTGTTATTATCAAAGATTTCGTGGAAGGATGGTATAGGTCCATTATTCAATATGGTATTACATCTAATGTCTAGTTGAACGAGAAATAAAACACTAGACAGAAGAGGACCGACTTATATCTGAAGGACTATTTTTGGGCTGGAATGTGAAGCATCCAGAGGAATGAAAGCATGAATGCATTCTTACAAAGTCACATAACTAAATAGAATTTATTATTTGAATTTGTCTATAGATTCCAAAATGTCGTTCAACATTGTAGGGAAAGAGAGAATGATATAGACAATGTCACAAGACATATATATTCCAAAGACCAGTTTCAAATGGAATATGGAAGAGAAAGTGCTTGGTGTTTATAAAAATAACATTTTCTATTTGTTTTAGAAAGAATTTAACGAAGTTAAGGATTTGAATGTTCGTAGTGAAAACAATACATTGGATTTTTTCCAATATGTTGTTCATTATATTAGCAGTGTTAATCAAGAAATCGATGTTTCATTTTCAAGACACACCATCTATCTATCATGTGAATGCATAAACATGCAATTTGTTGGTTATCCATTTAGGCACATTCCTGTAGGACTTAAAATTCAGAATGTCGAAGTCTTAATTTCTAAATATATTATGAAGAGGTGGACTAGGGACATTAAGAAATCAGGAAATTATCCATTTATGGGCAGAATTCTCAGCAAGAACATGCAAGCTCAACAAAATATGTTCTCATATCATTGCAATTTCGATTGATGAAGACGACAACATTTTTTCTTATGCAACGGACAAACTTAGCATTTTTTACTTTTATATTGAAAAGATGATCACGAATAAAAAGATTGCAAACACTGGAAGCAACTATTCACTCATTAGATTGGATATCTATCCCCATCAGTCTGTTAGGGAACAAGACATTGCAAGAATGAAGGGAAGTGGACGAGGAGGAAGACTCAAAAAGCATTAGAAATTGACAGAAATCAGAAATTGAGATAAGAAAAAATAGGGGAAGACAATGTGAATCATGTCTTGAGTTCAATGTTGGACACGACTCCAGGAATTGTCCACTTAATAAATCCATTTCAGATGGGTAATTCTCTTTCTTATCACTTAATCAATTTAATCGATTTTTAGTCTAATCATGTGTATCATTTTCAATTAAGTATCGTATGATATCGATACGACATAATTATCGCTAGATGATCTTATGAACATATTTTTATCTAAAATAGTATTATTTGTATCATATATACAATTTTTCATTTGTATATATTTCTGTAACTAATTCATGTCATATTGCAGTCATTTTATGTGCAACTCTATCTTCAAAGAGAATTATAGTCTTGGTTAGTTTTATATGTATTTATTTACCTTTCTTTAGTATTTTATATTATTGAATGTAATTACCATGTATTGCATATTTTTCCTAATTGGACAGTCCATTTTTACCACCTTCAGATGAATCTGCATCTTATTTCCCTAGATAGGTGCCTTTTTTAACACAATCTTCACATATGTGCTCCTATTCTTTTTCTTCTTAGTTATCAATTTAATATAATACCTTTTTGTGTTGTAGGAATATTTTTCATGTGAAGGTTTCTATAGGAATTGGATTGGGCTTCACCTTTTCTGCATTTCTGTCTTGTTCTTTTTTTAGCACTATTAAATCTTTTACATCAAACATATTCTTATTTTTGGGATAGTGTGTTCCAATTTTTGTTTTGGGATAGTCAGTTCCTATTTATTTTTCAATAAATCAATTTGTATGAACTTTATTTTGTCATGAAGGCAGATCTTTTCTGTATTTTAGTTATGTAAAGTCAAGGGTGTCAGTTTAAGTATGTAAAGCCAGGTTTGTTATGTAATTTATTTGAATCACCTTTTTACAATAATTGTTGATAGTTTACAATAATTATCCCTATTTCTCATTTTCATTATCCTCTTGTGCCTCATTTCAAAGCCTTTATGTGACCAAACCCAACATCTTTCTCATTGAATTATTAAAACAACAAGGCATTCTTACTAAAAGTCTAACCTCCCATTAAAAGTTGATATATATTCCTATTCCAATGCCCACATATTCCCTTTTAAAATATTCGTTGATATGAACAATTTTCCTACCAATATTTTATAATCATTTTGTCTATATCATACTTTTCTTTATGGTTTTGGACATGACTTCACATGTCTTGTACTTGAATTTTTTATGCAATAAGGTCACATTCATTAATATACCAACTTCTGATAAAAATCAAGGCTTTCATTTCCCATAAAATAATAGCTATCCCAAGTCCATTTACTGAAATATATTCGTTATAATCATTCTACATTACTTGCTTAGAAACTGCAATACTTATATATATTTTACAATTATTGTCCATATTTCACATTTTTTATCCCATTGTGCATAATTTCAAAGTCTTCATGTCGACAAATCCATCATACTTACTCATTGAATTAATAAAACCATAATTTATTCAAAATAAATTACTAATCTCCAATAAGAGCAGTAGATATACATTTGCATTAAAACAATAATTATGCTATTTTTTGAAATATTGGTTTATATGTTATAGTACTTGCAAAAAGTTTTACAATCACATTGTCAATCTCTTATTTATTTACGGATGCACCTGACATGCTTAGTTCTTATATTATTTAAACAACAAGATCATATTCATAAAAATACTACGTATTTTCCTACATTAATGCGTTTACGATTGAATTTAGAGGTTTTACGTGACATGCTTACTCCTCCAAATAAATTACTGTCTCGCTTTCTCATACAAAATTTAATAAATCAAAGTCTGCAACTTGTTTCCAAAACAAACGAGCAAATATTATCAAACTTGATTCCAAAACAAACACTTCAATAAGCATACACATAGGTCGTTTACCAAAAATTAAATGCAAGTCATTATTATAAAAAAACTTATAATTCTTTAACATTTCTTGACATTAATTTTTTACTATATGGAGTTCTCCATCCGTCCGCATGTCAACAATGCAATTGTGATCTCTGCTTTAAATCTATTGATGTCATCATGTCTAAAATCCAATGCTCTTCACTTGTATATGTACTCCATTATCTTCATTACAAAACTCCATAGTCCAAACTTTCTTATCCATGTGAGCCCGAGATGAACCATTTCTACGATAAATGTTATTGTAATGTTTGATATATCAATAAAAGTAATGATTTATTTCACTCCATGTGTAAGATTAAATAAATGAATGGACTATAAGGTCCCTCGGTACAATTAGGGATATGTACCGTGACCATGTTAATGATCATACAAATGTTGATTCAATAGTTGAATCATAAAGGCTTGCTTGGATGAATATCTAAGGAGTTTGATTGAGGACTCATCAAGCACCAACAGATGATTGTTAAGAGTTGATATCCAACCTAAGAAGGAGACGACAATCTTTCTCTATAGGCTGATATCTGACTGACCTCTAGATACAGGTCCTCTAAAATGGAATAGATATTCAGAGGTTTCAGATAAGTTAGGACAAAAGAGTTGACATAACCAGATCGAGATAACCAAGTCCTATTTCGTATGTTGTCATGATATAGGCATGCATCCACTGACCGAAGACATATGTATTGCTATATGTCTGATTATGTACATTTGACAGACTGAAAGGTTGATGGCCTAATCAAGGTCTATACACCAGCGAGCTAGTGTGCATACAAGGGCATATGAGTAATGCAATCTCTCTAAGGGATCATAATTGTTCACTAGTAAATCGAAGACATGATCTCACTCATGAGGTATTGAGACAATTCAAATTCCATGCATTGTCGTCTTTCTTTGGAAGCATGACATGAATTTATGGGTATGATATATGCTCTCGGAAAGTATTTGATCGATACCAACTCCCAATGACCAAATTAGAAACTTAATGATAAAACCTTGAAGATGACAACACAAAATTTATCTAAATCTTTGGGTTTATTCTAGGTCATCCAGTATGCAGGATGCATGGGTATTGTGAATACTCGAGGGTGATGTAATCATAAATGAGTGTATAGCCATGATGCTTCCATTCCAAGGGAGCGATGAAATAGTTCTGGATGTTAGTGACTCCTCTTAGTAGAGAAATCTGATCTTAGTCCAAGTGTTAGACATTGATCTGAATGTGATTTAGATACAATGAGAAGATTAATTTCTACGAGAGATCTCTGAGATCTGGATTTGAGATGTGATCTCAATATCCAAATCACTATATGTTGAACATACAATCGCCCTGTCCTTATCTCCAAGTATTCGCAAAGAAAACACATTATTCTTAAGAGTTCAAGAATACTTCCATTAATAAATGTGTATCCAAGCACTAAGAAACAGATAATTAAGTGAGATTTAATTATCATGGATACTATAAATTTGATTCACATTATTTAAATGCATGGGAATGATGATCTAATATAATTAAATATGATTTAATTATTATGGACATTAATATGTGAATAGTACTACCCATATTAATCACACACACACACACACACACACACATATATATATATATTATAAATGTGATTTATAATATATAAGAGAGAGCTATTTGTAAATATCATTTACAATTAAATGTTGATGTGAATTGGATTCACATTGGATAATTAATAGAAAATATAACTTACATTTTACTTTGGGTAGTGAATATGGTTCACAAATTTCCAATCGCATGATTGAAATCATCGCAAAATAATTTGGAATTATTTTTGTGAAATAATTTACAACAAAAGTTGTTGAAAATAATTAAAGGATAATGTGAGAAACACAATCTCATATTTTTGGAAAAGAGGCTCCCCATCCATATAGGGAGGGTGTACGATCACCCTTAAGTCCAGATTCAAGGTGGCTGTCCCTCCTTCATATTAGGATGGAGCTTGCCTCCTTTCCTAATCCTTTAATGCATAATTATTTAATTAAATTAATTTATATTGATAATTATTCAACATATTAAATTAAATATATTGTTGTATTTTTTTACAACAAAATCATGGCCATTGAAAGAAATACAAATCAATCTCATCCGTTGGTTTTTTATTTCAAAATATTATAAAAGAAGAGGCAACCCTATATCTTCCTTTACAAGAATATAATTACATCTCTCTCTCTCTCTCATATCATCATAGAGCCCTCTCTCTCTAAGTGTCCATCCACTTTGTGACCTAGAAAGGATCGTTGTCGCCGCTATGCCGTCATGCCATTGCTTCGACCGCTCGTGGATCCTCATCTTCTCGGTATTTCTACTATGTGAAGAAGACCTTGGATTTTGTGTGATGAAATCAGGCATCTGTCACTTGGATCAATATCTTGGATTGCAAGAAGGACGTGTCATTAACATGCTCGCAAGCATCTCCTCTGTCGGGTCGGACTTGAGACAGGTGGTCTCTTGGTTTAAAGGCTTCGATCTCAACCACACTTCGAGAGGTGTACCTTTATCTTCTATTTGGTTAGATGAAATGATGCGAGAAATGTTCTCGGATCATGTGGTTTTATCGTTTTTAAAATTTTAAATTCTACTGCCCCAAGCAACTAGTGCGACTAGTCGCTCCTGATCGTATACAATGTGATATTCATGCTTTCATGATGTGCTTAAGGTTCTTTCCATAACCTTAAAGTGGTATCAGATCCTTGGTCAGGTTTTGGATCTTCCTTGTTCAGGTCTTGGATGAGATCCAAAACCCTATGTAAACAATGTTTATGTTTCAGATGCGCGAGACTCATTGTTTTTGCATTTGATGCGAGATTCGAATTGGTTTTACGTTAAAATAAAAATATACTGTTTGTAAACTATTTGAGCGTGTTTTTGTTTATTAAAATGTATTAAAATTTATAAATATGTTCCAAAAATATTAAAATATTATTGGTATAAAAAATGCATAATTATTATTCGAATAGTTCCCACCACAAAATTGTTTTTGCATGTATTCATGGATATGTTATAAAATTATTTTTGCTTATTGTTTTCCCATAATGAAATATGAAATAGACACTTGGATTAAGTAGAGAATCAAAACATCAAACCTCTTGAATTTATTTCATGCAATTTTGACTTCGTCTACCCTTGATATTCCATATTTAGTGGAGATGGGTTGGAAGATGATTAGATCATCAAATCTCTTTACTTAATGTATTTTTTATTCAATGGAAATCATGTAAATTACTTGATTAATTATGATACCTAAAAATTATGAAAGTAATTTTTTAAATATCATTGAACATTGAATGAGTGTTTCATGCCCTACATTATCCTACAATAGTTGTTGGACAATCTTTACATGCACAACATGGTTGCTTGATATGCATAGAAATTTTAGGATCTAAAAATTATTTTTAGATGTCTAATATTTCTGAGTTGTTATTATATAGTATAATGTTGATCATCAAAGTTGATCGATAGAGACACAAGTAAATTGGCATTATTTTTTATTGTTCTCAATCAGAATGGTAAAGGTGTCTACTCCGGGTATATTAGCTTGGTTTACTAATTAGTGCCTTACAAGTCAAGGAAATGCTCCCTCCAAGCATAACACAAGTGTAATGACTGAATGCTTTTTTGAGGAAAGAATAATATGAGTACGTCAAGTTATACTCTAATTATTAAAATACAAAATTAATGCATACTTGTGAGGGTGTATACTATAGTAATATCAAGCAAACCCTAATTGTTTTATTGGTTGAATGAATTGGATTGATAATAGATTTAATATGATGAAATTAATTAGATCCAATTAAACTCTCTATTATGAATAGAGTTGTATTTTCCTTGGAAGAATTAATTGTGTGAAAATGATTCATAATAATTAACTAAAATTTGAACATGATATGGAGGATAAACATAAGTGACATCCATGGTCTCACGTCAAGGCGAAGGAATCCATCACCATGGATTGTATGTAGGAGATGCATGTCCGAAGTGATAGCTCCTGCATACAAGTGCATATGGATCCGGCTCCTTTCTTCTCGAAAGAGTAAGGACGTATGTGTAGTGACCCCAATATAGGGTCCTCATATTACTGGGTTGATATTAGATTGTGCATAGTGAGTATTATTCATGTTGATAGTTGGTTCAGTTAACAATAGGTCAACATCATCTTAGGGATGGTGGGCTCGGATGTTAAGATCGAATAGGGAAATGCAAGTTGGACTTGAAAGGAAAAATGAGTTCTCGCTTCTTTTTATATGAGTTACTGGTTCTCGTATTATTTGGATTTAACAAAGGTAAAAAGGAGATCCAAGTTTTTGCTAAAGATATGGCAGTAAGTATATCTCTTGATTTGAAAGTGATTAAGGGAATGAACATCCAGAGTTGAAAATGAAAGACTAATTGGTTGAAAATTCTTAATTAAAGAATTTAATTTTGAATATATAATATTTATATGTTCTTATATAGTTCTTAATTTTAGATAATGAAGTCCATGAATCCACTCAGTAGGCTCCTGGAGGTCAATAAATTGAAAGGACCAAATTACTCGGATTGGATTCGTAATTTGGATCTTGTTCTATCTGCGGATCGCATCTCTTGTGTTATCTAAGAACAATCACACAAACCCTAAGATATCAGAAGAAATCAAGTACAATGAAAACTATGATGAAGATCATTCATTGGAGAGATGTTATATTCTGAGAGCCCTCTCCAATGTGCTTCAGAAGTAGCATGTGGAGATGGATAGTTGTCAATATATAATACCTAATGTCAAAGAGATATTCAACAATGTCAACCACACACACAGTTATAATGTTATGAAAGAACTTATTCACTGAAAAATGGAAGAAGGGAGTTCCATTCATGAACATGTAATCAAAATGTTTGGTAACTTGTCAGAACTGGAAATTCTCGTGGCTGAGACGGTTGCAAACATGCAGTCTGACTTCATTCTGTTGTCTCTCTCCAAGTATTTCAATAACTATGTGGTAGCGTATCACATGAACAAGTTAAACTTAACTAACACTGGCTTCATTAAAGTCTGCAGAAGATGTAATGAAGAAAGAGAATCCCTCTGGCAGTGCAATGGTTGTACATGTCAAAGGGAGGTACGACCGGAAGCAAGGCTCTAGGAAGTGCCCGATCCAGAATAGAAAGAAGAGGAGTCAAGGTGTTGGCTCATCTTCTAATGCTTCCGCACTTGTGGCATCAAAGAAGACAGATGTCTATCATTATTACAAGAAGCTAGGGCACTGGAAGTATAACTGCCCAGATTACCTGAAATATGAAAATAAATGTAAAGCCCCAACTGCTATAAATTCTACTCTCATCATTGAAACCAATTTTCTCGTAGGACGAGAAGGTAGTTGGATCATTGATTTTGGTGCTTCTGTTCATGTATGCAATTTGTTACATATATTTCAAGAAACTAGAAATCTTGATGAAGAGGAGATAGTCCTCGATATGAGATCTGATGCAACTGTTGCAACAATCACCATCGGGACCTATAGAGTATCGTTATCTAGTGGGAGAGTCCTTATGCTTAAAGAATGTCTTTATGTTTCAGACATTAGAAGGAACGTTATAACTGTATCTAAGTTAGTTAGAAATGGATATTCATTTCTATTATGTAATAAACTTGTCATAAATTGTTATGATAAATATATTGTAGATGGTGTTCTAACTTATGGTGGACTCTATAAGTTGTGCATTGATGAAAATACCATGAATGTTACTACCACTTATAAAACCCCTAAAAGAACCAGAGAGGATGGAAATCATTCTAACATGAATTGGCATGCTTGGTCGTTTATCTATTAATAGAATCAAATGGATTGATAAAGGATGGACCCTTAGATTTTCTATAGATCCAAAATTTACCTACATGTGAACATCGTATTCGGGGCAAAATAACAAGGATGCCTTTTCATAACAAGCTACTCGATGCGAGGGTATTATTGATCTAATACATACCGATGTATATTGTCCATTCCGTATCGCAACCTCAAATGGATATTGATATTATATGACGTTTATTGATGACCCGTTCGCGATATGGGTTTATCTTCCTACTACGTCATAAATTTGAAACCTTTGAAAGGTTCAAAGAGTTCATGCTTTGGTTGAGAACCAAACTGATAGGAAGATTATACGGATTTCATCTGGTCGAGGTGGCGAGTGTTTCTCAAATGAATTTAAGGAATATATCAAAAAGAAAGGAATTGTATCAAATCTCACTCCTCTTGGAACTCTCCAACTTAATGGTGTTGCTGAAAGATGCAACTGAACCATCGTGGACATGATCTATTCAATGATGAGTAAAACACATTTGCCTCTTAGTTTTTGGAGATATTTAGTAGAGAATGTAATATATATATCTTAAATAATATTCCTATCAAGTTTGTACCTAAGACTCCTCATGAGCTTTGGTATGGTACCAAACCTAGTGTGAGATACTTAAGGGTTTGGGGTTGCTTGGTCCATGCGAAGAACGTGGATGCAAGTAAGCTAGAATATCACACTTGAGAGTGCTACATCATTGAGTATGTAAAGGACGGTATTGGATACCAACTTTATGATCCTAAGTATCAGAAGGTCTTCATCTCTAGAGAAGTCAAATTTGTGGAGGATGACTTCTTTAAGAGTCAAGACAAAAATGAAGTGAAGGAACTCATTGAATCCCTTGAGGATACTGAGCTTCCTGAACCAGAAACTAAATAAGTAAATGAAGATGTAAAACCCATACCTCTTCGAAGGAGTTAGAGGGTGGTTACACCACATGAAAGGTATGGATTCCATGTGGTAGGTGAAACTGACAATGATCCAGCTTCATTTGATGAAGCACTTGTGGATCATGATATGGATAGATGGATTCTAGCAATGAAGTTTGAAATAGACTCCATGCATATTTATGGTGTATGGACCCTAGAGGATCCACATGGAGGGGTAAATCCCATTGGGTGTAAATGGATCTTCAAGAGAAATAGAGGACCTGATGGGAAGGCACGGATGATGAATCCCTGATTCTCACTTTTTAGTCTTTTATTTTAGCTATTTATCTTAGCCAAACAACATGTAAATACCTGTAAATACAATAACATAGCGAATTGCATGCATGTGTCAATATTGCAAAATTAGCATGTATTTGAGTAGGAATAAATAAATAAAGGAAAATAAAAAAAGAAGGATGTATTTAGAATATATACAGAGTGACCCAAACCCAAGAGAAGGTCAAGCCTTGACCTGATCGCCAAATAAAATAAGTAGAGAGAGATAGGGCCTACATTGTATTGTGCATATTACCTATGTATATAAATAATTACTTTTGTCAAAATAACACTAAATCATTATTTTTACCTCCTTGTATATATTTCTAATAATAATATAAAAACAAAATAAAAATAAAAAAATAAATAAATATAAAAAATTCCTCTTTCATTGTACAAATTCACATATATATGTCACATCCACCATTTATTTCATACTTGTAAATAATTTGTAAAAATAAAATAAAATTATTTTTACCCCTAAAATTATGCTATAAATAAATACAATATAAAATTGGGGTATTTATGTAAAAATGACAAAATAGAAATACTTGTACAAAATACATAGGTATAACATACCTGTATATAACATTATATATTGGATATACACTAATTTATTTTTCAAAAAAATAATAAAAAATCATAGAAAAATTCCTTGAAAAAAATAAACATTTTTCATTTTATTTATTTTTCAATTACATTCATTTATTATTTTTAATTTTATTATCTTTCTTTTTCCCTTTTATTTTATCTTGTAGTGCATTTTGTCTTTATTCTAGGTGGCCCCTCATTGGGCCACCTCGGATTGTTGACTTTGGTCAACTGGTCCCCTGGGTGGCCTTCCTCGTCGGATCGGGTTTTGCCCGAACTTCACCATTTTCTCCAGACCCAAACCGATACCCTTTACACCCAAATTTTTGCTCCGAGTATAGAGGTTGGATCCCTAATCTTCTCCCAGCACTTTTCTCTTCGATCCGAGCCTCGATTCGCCTGCCATGGCTCCTCCATGTCGGACTGCCAAGCTTATATATACTACGCCACCCCCTCCTTTTCCAGGACCTTTTGGCTGTGCCACCACCTACTGTGCACCCAACCACCCTTCCCAGAGTGACAGCGAGCGAGAGGGAGGGCGTGGGAGGATTTTGGAGTGTTCTTGCCTTAGGTTCGTGATTAATGGGTTTCATAGCAGTTTTAGAAGGTTAAAATTAAGTGATTTGAGTCGTTGCAACCGCAATTCAACCAATTAAAGCACTAACTTCAAATGATAATTTTTTACTTGTACGGTGGTAAGCACAAGGTCAATCCACAGAGACACGGGTAGATTTAAAAATTGATTCAGAACATGAAAGATGCACAAATTCAACACTATGTGAACATGCTCAACATTTAATAATGTGCACAAGATGATGTTTCTTTTATATTCGTACAGAAAAGTTATTCTTAATAAGTTATCAAACCATTCTCATTCCAAAGATCAATTCAAATGATTAGGCTACACACAAATAGGAATAACAACCAATTGACCATAAGATTTATATGAAAGGGGAATCACTAAGTATAGTAATTCAAAGTCAATCGATCTATATTTTATCAAGCCCATTCAGAATTAGTATACAAAGGGAGCATGCCCAACAAAACATGATTTTTTAAACTTGAGCATTAAATAAACACAACATTCTGGCCATTCGGCCTTTTGGAAATCAAACAAAAAGGTTCAAAGCAACATAACAAGTTTTCACAACAAAAACAACATACATGAAACAAGTACTAAAATTAAGAAACAAATGAAAACGGAGATGGGTTGGATGTCGTCACCGAATTAAGGGTAGCCAATGCAATGTGGACTGTCACTCCACATGCGAAGAAGGCGCAAACATTTTGCTGAGATTGGTGGCGTGTGCGAGAGAAGGATGTCACGCAGCTGTCACCCACACGTGCTTGTGCTGGAAAACGCTCGATGGCTGGAATGGATGTGAAATGGCGAGGATGTCGCGGTCTAGAGAGAACGCAGCTTCTCAAATCCGTTGCACGCAAGAGGCCCTCGAGGCTTGGCTGGCTCTTCCCGTCACTTTATCTTCGTCTACCAGGAGCTATGCTCTACTGTTGTACCTATGAAGGGAGGAGGAAAAAGAAATTAGGGAACCGACCTTTTCAAAGGAGAATAAGATGATGTATTTATAGATAAAACACGAAGGGATAGGATATGTCAAGGATGCCGCAATTGTTGCAAATGAGGAGAGCATTTGGCACTTGTCATACGTGAGGATAGTGGCTGGGGATCCGAGCAGCAGTTGCTGGTCGTAGGCGTGAGTTGAGGAGAATGCAACCGCATCACGATTACTGCGATGTGTGAAGATGGATGCACCCATATCACGAGAATGAAGGGACTTTGGATGTAGCAGTTGCTGCTCGCTGACGAGGGAAGGAGTGGGGGTGGTTGCCGATTGCTTTTGCGTGAGGGGAGGCCGATGTAGCATGGGCAGTTGCCGGCAGATGGAGAAGAGTGCAGACAACTTGCATATGCAGAAGGTATCGACAGTGCTACAAAATTTGGAGAAGGGTTGTGTGTTATCTGTTGAATGTGAGAAAGAAACCACAACCGTCAGATGAAATCCAACGGCTAAGACAATAAGTGGTTGATGTGTGGGTAATGAAGGAACGAAGGGGAGAACAAATGTGAGACAATCTCTTGGATGAACTCAACGTAAATGTAATGAGAAAGGGGTTCCATTGGATAATTAATGGTTTAATGCACGTGAATGCTTTCATGGGAACCAAAATTGGGCCAATCACGTGTTGAGAAAGAACTAAAGGAGAAGTTGGGATATGCAATTTATTTTATTTTATTTTTACATAAAAAATTATCACTTATTTTAGAATAAGTTAAAAAAGAAATATAGCATTCTAATCATTATGTACAACAAGAAAAATCATAACTAGGAACTTAGCACAGTTCTCAAGATAATTCAATGTATTGTTAGCAGTAATAGAGGTACATTTGACTTAAAATATTATGATGAGATCATGTTTCATCATACCCCCATGCTTAATCATTGCTAGTCCCTAGAAAGACAATCCAAGGAAGAATGCTACGTGGGAGCTGTGACCAAGTTTTGTGCAAACAATAAGAGACAAGCTTGATTTGACCTATGGATTCATAATGTGTTCGAGACTCGTATGTGCTCAAAATTTCAGATGCAATAGTCTCCAAGTTCCACGAACCTTTAAGCAGGTTTGACTCCTTAGTTAATTCAGCTCATTCGATCATAATCATGTCCTCTTATAACATATGAGTCAGACTTGAACTTGTGAGTGTGAATAGGTAGCTCTTCCCACTTAGAACGATAAAAACTTATGCAAACATGCCCAGCACCCTTAGGTTCCCTTTCTGGCTACTCCTTCCTCGCGGAGCGGGGTATTTCCTTCTAAGTTCTGGTCAATTGGCCAAAGAAGAATATAAGAAGAAGTAGCTATTTGGAGTGTGACTAGTGTAGACACATCTCTCAATTTGAGCTTGACCAGTGTAGCCAAGTCTCACAGAAAAGAAATGTTGGCTTCTCCTAGCTATTTTTCTTTTTTTAGCACGGCTTCATACGGATATAAAATCTTTTTCCCGTTTTTTTTTTGAATTTTTGTATGTGGACAAGATATGAGCATTGTGCTCTATTTGGTAGAGGAGAAGAAGATTTTGTCAACTGACCGTTCCTCATCTGAAGCTTTATTCCAACCCACACTCTCCGGTCTTTAGACGTCCATGCCAACAGATGGGGGTCCATATAGATGCCATTCATAATCGCAATAGCTTTCGCATATCCTATTTGAGTCGAGCTACGTGAATGTGAATTAAGTTCAAGTTGATCAATCATCAAAGAGTATTACGATTCTTCTCAAAAAATGAGCAACTTAGACATGGCGAGTCAAAATCTGCGTAAAAATTGCAGACTTGGAGAATTAAGTCAAGAAGACTTGAAGGATCTAAATTCTCAAACCTATTGAGTCTCTCTGGATATTAGGTAGATTAAAGTCAAGATCAAACTCAATCTCCTTAAGCTTTGCCTCAAATCTTGGTCCAAACTCTTACAAGGAAGAGATATGCACAAAGAAATTTTTGATGATTTTTTTAATATATACATCTCTTTTTTTAATATATACACATTTTCGATTTTGAAGTTTATATATATATATATTGACAACTTTTCCAATTTTTAGAGTTATTTTTTAAAAAGCAAAGTGATACATATATATACAAGAAAGAGATTATAAAAGGCTTAGGATATATACAAAGATAAAAGACCCCTCCCCCATGCTTAAACAAAACCATGTCCTCATGGTAGAAAACATGAACTCCTAAAACATGAAGGTACAAGATGGGAATTTTTTTTTTCTTTTGTTGTTCGTTGTTTTTTTTTACTTTTACTTTTTTTAAGGAGAAATGGAAAGAGGAATACCCCCATGCTTATCTGATACTAATTCATAAGAGAATGTAGTTAGCATGGAAGTAAAGAAAAATAAAAAAGAGAGTATAAAATACATACAAGAAAGATAGAGATGGCGTGCCTCCCATAAGCACTCGTTTCATGCCTCAGCTTGGCGTTCAGGTTCAGAGATCCTGAAGAACTAAGGATTCGGCAGCAGGAAGGGGGCCGTCGAGTTCAATGACATGCTTGAGTCTCTGCCCATTGACCCGAAAAGAAGATTTAGTGGAGGGATCAAAGATATCAACAGATCCGTTATCATAGATATTCAAAATGGTGTAAGGAATTTTCCACTTGGAACAGAGTTTTCCAAGCAAGAGTTTGAGCTTGGAATCAAATAACCAAACCTTTTGGTTGACACTAAAAGATTTGCGTGAGATGTGAGTATCGTGCTAGTGCTTAATTTTGGCTTTATAAATCAAATCATTTGAGTATGACATTGCTCGCAACTCTTCGAGCTCATTCAAATCCAAAAGCCTTTTCTTACCAGCTTCATCATAATCCAAGTTACATTTTCGAATAGCCCATTCAGACTTATGGTGAATCTCTACTGGGAGATGGCATGGTTTCCCATACACTATACAAAATGGGCTCATACCAAGAGGAGTATGAAAAGCTGTACGATATGCCCAGAGAGCGGTAGGAAGATGTTGAGACCAATCTTTCCAATCATACCGGACTATCTTCATCAAAATGGTCTTTATTTCTCTATTGGAAAGCTCAGCCATGCCATTCGACTGGGGATGGTATGTTGTAGAGACTCTATATTCAACTCCATTATTATACAGGAGCCGTCGCACCGAAGCATTCAGAAAGTGGGTACCACCGTCACTAATGACTACTTTTGGTAAACCAAAGCGCGAGAATATGTCATTGAGGAACTTAGTGACAATTGCGCTGTCAGCAGCGCGGGTGGGAATTGCCTCTACCCAGCGAGAGACGTAGTCTACTGGCCATAAGATGTACTGAAATCCCTGAGATACCGTGAATGGGCCCATAAAATCTATTCCCCAAGCATCAGAAACCTCGACCACATGCACCGGAGTGAGGGGAATCATATCTCGTCTAGACATTCCTCTAGTGGTCTGACAAACAGGGTTGCCTTCGCAAAATTGTGGGCATCACGGAATAGGGTCTACCAAAAGAAACCAGACTGTAAGATCTTGGGTGCAGTTCGCTTTCAAAAGTGATGTTCTTCACACACAAAGGTGTGGCAGTGGGTAAGGACACTCAGTATCTCAGACTCTGGGATACACCGTGTCCAAATGCAATCAACCCCTTCCATAAAAAGGATGGGGTCCTCCCAGTGGTACCAACAAGAATCAGATCGAAATTTTTCTTTCTTGGTCTTGGTCCAGTGATCTGGAAGTCGAGAAGTGACAAGGAAATTTACCATATCAACATACCAAGGTAACTGACTGATGGTGAGAATGGACTCATCGGGAAATTGAGCAGTGATAGGAGTAGGGGTGGCATCAATGAAAGACTCATATGATGGGAGAGAAGGAAGCCGAGAGATGATCCACCACCACGTTTTTTACTCCTGGCTAATCTTTTATTTCAATATCAAATTCCTGCAGGAGCATGATCCATCTCACAGGTCTCGGCTTAGAGTCTTTCTTTGTTAGCAAGTACTTGAGGGCTGAATGATCAGAAAAATGATAGCATGAGCTCCTAACAAGTACGATCGAAACTTCTCGAAAGAGAAGACTACAACCAGCAGTTCCTTCTCAGTAATAGTATAATTATGTTGGGCCTCATTCAACGTCTTGCTGGCGTAGTGAATGGCAAATGTCTTCCCATCCTTCCTTTGTCCATGAACCGCCCCGACTGCATATTCAGATGCATCACACATGATCTCAAAATCTAAAGTCCAATCGGGGGGTTGTAAAATTGGGGCCTCAGTGATGGTATGCTTCAAAATCTCAAAGGACCGAAGTGCTTCTTTAGACATCTCAAACTCACAGTCCTTTTCCAACAGCTGAGTCAAGGGACGGGCAATTTTTGCAAAATCTAATATAAATTGTCGATAAAAGCCAACGTGCCCTAAGAAGAATCTGATTCCCTTGACGTTCATAGGCGTAGGTAAGTGTGTAATGGTATCTACCTTGGATGGGTCAACCTCCATGCCTCTTTCGGACACAATGTGTCCCAGCACTATCTCTTGCTTGACCATAAAATGTGATTTCTCCCAAGATAACACCAGATTAACATCAATGCATTTCTTTAAACCCTCTCCAAAAACTCTAGGGTCTCATCAAATGAGTCACCGAAGATGGAAAAATCATCCCATAAAATACCCCACCATGTCCGAAAAAATAGCCAGCATACATCTCTGGAATGTAGTTGGTGTGTTGCATAAACCAAAAGGCATTCACCGGAAGGCAAATGTCCCGAATGGACAGGTGAAGGTCATCTTCTCTTGGTCGTCAGGAGCAACCACGATCTGATTATAACCCGAATATCCATCAAGAAAACAAAAGTATTTCTTTCCTGCCAATCTCTCGACAATCTGGTCGATGAAAGGAAGAGGAAAGTGATCTTTTCGGGTTGCTTTATTCAGCTTCCTGTAATCTACGCATACCCGCCAAGATGTGGCAACACAGGTAGAGATATCCTCCCCTTGGTCATTCTGGACCATAGTGAGGACAACCTTCATGGGAACCACATGAAGGGGGCTAACCCACTTACTATCTGAGATGGGGAACATGATCCCTGCACTCATCCATTTGCAGATTTCTGCTTTAACAACTTCTCGTAAATTTGGATTCAAACATTTCTGAGGCTCCCGAGAAGTTTTGGAATTGTCTTCCAAGAAGATCTGGTGTGTACAATAAGAAGGGCTAATTCCTCTTAGATCAGAGATAGTCCATCTAATAGCCCTCGAATTTCTCTTAAGAACCTCAACGAGTCTAGATTCCTGTATATCGTCTAAATGGGCATTGATTATCATAGGAAGCATCTAATCTGAGCCAAGAAAGACATACTTTAGGTCCTTTGGAAGAGGTTTAAGTTCCACTTGGGGAGTAGTGCTGGGCTTATTAAACAGATCTGAGAAATCCAATTTTTCAGAAATGGGGTGATTAGAATACACAACCTCTATGAGAGATACAGGGGAAACAAGGGAAGAGGCATTAGGGATCAGTCACTGCAATTCTCGAATCTCATCGGCCATGATCTCTATGCAATGCTTCACTAGGTCCATATCAAGTTTCTGATTAATCAATAGTGAGGCTAGTGAAGGGTCAACATGGACTGACAGAGCCAATGGTTGGTGACCTGAGTGTTAAGATAACTGATTTTGTCTATAATACTCCATAAAAGTAAACATATCATCTACCTTCCTTACTATGTGGGAAAGGTAACTATCAGAAAGAAATTGAGGTAATGAAGACCCCCCAGAAGGGCTTGTTATCTCGAAGGATGGACTCATCACGGGCATGACCATAGATGAAAGAGTACACAACTCTGCATCTAACTCATCCCAAGCCATATCTAATTTGTAGAAAATCTCATCATGAGAGAGGGAGTCGAGTCCAAATACTCAGACCAGTATTGTATGTTTTCTGCATGTCCAATTGTGTCAGCTAGAGAAATGGTGGCATCGAGTGGGTCAGATGCCACATGAGCAAGAACAATCTCGGTGTCCAAATATGAACACTCCTCTATCCATCCACATTCATCATCTTCAGTCTCATGACTAGTGGGGACAACAAGATCAAAAGGAACTATCTCACCATTGACCTTGAATTCAACTTTTCCCAACTCAAAGTCGAAGTGGGCTTTGGCCGTATAGAGAAAGGGACGACCCAAAATTATGGGTGTCTGGGCCAAGGTTTTAGTGGGGTCCATCTCCATAACTACAAAATCAACAGGGAACTGCTTCCCTTGGACCGTCACTATAACATCCTCCAAAAGTCCTTGTGGTCTCCTAATAGATCGATCTTCCATCTATAAAATCATTGAGACCGACTTTAGCTTTCCAAAATCAAATTGCCGCAAAATGGCAGCAGGGAGGAGGTTTATTGAGGCACCATTATCAAGGAGCCTACGCTCGAAGGTCATATTACCAATGGTACATCATACCAAAGGTGCCCCAGGGTCCTTCATCTTATGAGGGAGGAGTGAGGAGATAACATTGGATGTAGCTCGGGGAAGCACATGTCGTTCCTCTTCATGCTCATTATTTTTCTTCTTTTTAGATCACCTCCGACACGTGCATTTTTCTTTCAAAAATTTTGAGTAGGCTGGAACCTGCTCAAGCGCCTTCAGAAGAGGGATCTCAATCACAAATTGGAGAACAGTTTCTCCAATTCTGGGTCGGTGGTGGATGATTTGGGAGCTTTCCGTAAGCGAAGGGCCTCCGGAAAGGGGACGGAGATGACAGTGGGTGAAGGGGATTGTGGAGAAGTTGAGACCACTTGAGGGGGGGGGGGGTGGAAGTGGTCGTGCCAGATAAGGGGTGCAAATTATTCTCTTTATCAGATTTCTCTCCATCACTTATCTCGAAATTACAAGGTTGAGTTGTGGGTGTAGACATGTATGGAGATGAGGCAACCACTTTTTTCCCTCGCCTGGTCAAGACTGTATGGGCAGACTCGTTACTGAAATTACCAGGGTCTTGAATGTCACAAGACCTTTTTGTGGATGATGTAAGGTCCCTTGGGAAGTGCTCGCTATAGAATTGGGATTCTGAAGGGCTTGTGGTGATAACGTAGGCAAATAAGATCGGATATCTGCAAATTACCTATCATTCTCTTGATTATTCTTCTTCATATTATTCTTCAACTCTTGCATCATTTTCGTGAGAGAACCAATGACATTCAAAAGTGGTTGGTTGCTCATAGGAGAAGTTGGTTGTGTACTAGATGAGGCTGGAGCCTGTGGCAAATACAACGGTCGTGCTTGTGGTGGTGGTTGCGGTGGTGCAGTGACGTACCGACCTTGTTGATTGACCTGGATAGGTTGTTTCTGGTTTGAAATTCTCCATGCAAAATTTGGGTGATTACACCATCCTGGATTGTAAGTGGGGGGCACTGTGCTTCCTGAAGTCCCCGATCCCATGGCAACCGCATTGACATTAGGAGTAGTTTCTGTAACCCAAAATACATTCTCTGGTTCTTGAACTTGGTCCAAATGTGTAGGAATGGCAAACACCCTACTGACATTCTGTGTAACTTCTTTGGTCATATTCCTACTCATGTCATCAACCTTCTTGGTAAGGATTACTAAATTATCCAACTTTTGAGCAATGAGTTGGAAGTCAATCGTCGTACTTTCCAATCGGGTTTGGGTATCTTCAATTTGCTCAGCAGGTTTCTTATGGCAGCAATATTGATTAAGGGATGCCTTATTCAATGAAGTCTCTGCCATCTCCTCATACAGTTTCCACACAAATGTTTCTGATTTGAGGAGGAAACCACCTCCGCAAGTGCTATCCACAGCCACCTTAAAATTCTCATGCATGCCCTCATACAAAAATCTGGACTAATTTCCATCTATCCATATCATTATTTGGGCATTTACGCAATAGCTCATGAAACCTATCCCAAGCCTTATGAAATGACTCATTTGGGCACATTAAAAAGGAGGAGATTGCGTAGCGGAGTGTATTTGCTTTTCCAATCGGGAAGTACTTCTTAAGGAAGGCTGAATTCAATGCAACCCATGTGGTGATTGGTTTCCCATAGCTTCAGAGCCAATTTCTCACATTGTCCTTCAAGGAGAATGGGAATGCCTTAAGATACACAAGGTCTGGATTATTATTTTCAATATGCATGGTGTCACACACCGCAAGAAAATCCTGAATGTGTTGATAAGGATCCTCAGCACTCTCCCCATGAAACTTGGGAAGCAGAGAAACTATAGACGACTTTATATTGATCTGGCGTGCCACCGCAGGCAACTGAATCCATGGAATTAAGATTTGTTGGGCAGGATTGTGTCTTTCTCCCATAGGTTGAGGGTTTTCCTCTTCATCCTCAACAATTCCCATTTGAGCTTCAATTCGAATTTGATGATCATTGATTCTTTCAAGTTGGGTCGTGATGATCGCCAAAGGGTCTGGATTTTCGCCTTGTTCAGCCATGATGGAAGATGAAGAAGATAAGGGAATAGAAGAGAATGATATGAGTGATGTCAGAGAAGAGGGAGGTGAAGAAGGTAGTGATGTGGCAAGTGGAGGAATGTCAAGAGAAGAAAGGGAATGAGAAGAGTTGGGTCTTCTTCTCGAGATGAAAGGATTTGAATTTAAAGGAACAACAAGAGAAGGATTAAGAGATCGTCTCCCTTGCATGCACCTCCTATTCTATGCAATCAAACACAAGGCAAGGTCACTTTGATACGCACACTGGTGAAGCCCTTTGTGGCTTTATCTTTTCAATTTTATTCTTATAAACACAAAGTTGAACATCCAACGTTTATACTCGTCCTTCCTTCAGGTCATCCAATGTACCTTGAAAGAGTCACAAGGCACACCGATGGGGATTTTGGCTCTAGTGACCTTGAGGTGCGTCGTGTAACAAACAACCAAGTGTGCAATCCCACAAGTGCAAATACAAGTAATTAATTCAGACAATGGTGAGGTTAATCAATTTTAACCTTATGTGACCACTTGATTAAGAAAATTGTTTTTAAAATCTACGTCCAATTGCTTTGAGTGATATTCAATCAAATCGAGTGAGGTGAATTTCCTTTTAAAGAAATGTTCTCAAGGGGGAGAAGACCACGGAGAATGATGCATGCAAGAAGGTTAGAATCGCGTACCTTTCACCAGCAATCTACGTGCAAGAATGAAACGCGAAAATATAAACCTATTCTAAATACTCCTATCAGACAACTTCTAAAGAACTCATTTTTTGTGATTTTAAATTTTTCAAATTTTTAATTTTTGAAAACCGAGCACAGACAAATTACACTAAGGAAACCAATGCAAGTCTAATGCAATGCAGAAATCTAATAAAATTATTACAATAATGAGAGTCCAGTCTCTAGGCCACCACTCGGCCTGAAATGAATATAAAACAAAAAATGCTAAACTAAGGAGGATGAATCTCTCAAATGGGAATTAAACGAGCTCCTCGTCTACGTATTCGCCTCCTCCTTCGTCTCACCAGCTCAAGATTTTAGTTGAGAGAAGAATTTCCCGAGCACCCCACGTAACAGAATGTGTGCGGTCACCTACGAAAAGAGCAAGCCAGTCAACCGGAACAAGATGCTAACATATGATAACAACAAATGTGCATAGAAAAAGTGAATCAATCAAAAATTCAAGCCGTATCCCCGGCAACGACGCCAAATGATTAATGGGGTTCTTAGCAGTTTTAGAAGGTGAAAATTAAGTGATTTGAGTCCCAACCACAATTCAACCAATTAAAGCATTAACATCAAATGATAATTTTTTACTTATACGGTGGTAAGCACAAGGTCGATCCACAGAGACACAGGTAGATTTAAGAATTGATTCACAACATGAAAGATGCACAAATTCAACACTATGTGAACATGCTCAACATTTAAAAAGGTGCACAAGAAAATGTTTCTTTTATATTCGTACAGAAAAGTTACTCTCAACAAGTTATCAAACCATTCTCATTCTGAAGATCAATTCAAATGATTAGGCTACACACAAATAGGAATAACAACCAATTGACCATAAGATTTATATTAAAGGGGAATCACTAAGTGTAGTAATTCAAAGTCAATCGATCTATATTTTATCAAGCCCATTCAGAATTAGTACACAAAAAGAGCATAGCCAACAAAACATAATTTTTTTAAACTTGAGCATTAAATAAACACAACATTCTGGCCATTCGGCCTTTTGGAAATCAAACAAAAAGCTTCAAAGCAACATAACATGTTTTCACAACAAAAACAACATACATGAAACAAGTACTAAAATTAAGCAACAAATGAAAACAAAGATGGGTTGGATGTCGTCATTGAATCAAGGGTAGCCACTGCAATGTGGACTGTCACTCCACATGCGAAGAAGGCGCAAACATTTTGCTGAGATCGGTGGCGTGTGTGAGCGAAGGATGTCGCGCGGCTGTCACCCACGCGTGCTTGTGCTGGAAAATGCTCGATGGCTGGAATGGATGCGAAATGGCGAGGATGTCGCGGTCTAGAGAGAACTCGGCTTCTTAAATCTGTTACGCGAGAGAGCCCCTCGAGGCTCGGCTGGCTCTACCCGTCACTTTATCTTCCTCTACCAGGAGCTATGCTCTACTGCTGTACCTGTGACGGGAGGAGGAAAAAGAAATCAGGCAACCGATTTTTGCAAAGGAGAATAAGATGATGTAATTATAGATGAAACATGAAGGGAATTGATATGTCAAGGATGCGACAATTGTTGCAAATGAGGAGAGCATTTGGCACTGGTCATACGTGAGGATAGTGGCTGGGGAACCGAGTAGCAGTTGCTGGTCATAGGCGTGAGTTGAGGAGAATTTAACCTCATCACGATTGCTGCGGTGTGAAGATGGATGCACCCATATCACGAGAAAGAAGGGACTGTGGATGTAGCAGTTGCAGCTTGCTGACGAGGAAAGGAGTGGGGGTGGTTGCCGATTGCTTTTGCGTGAGGGGAGACCGATGTGGAATGGGCGGTTGCCGGCAGATGGAGAAGAGTGCAGACAACTTGCATATGTAGAAGGTATCGACAGTTCTACAAAATTTGGAGAAGGGTTCTGTGTTATCTGTTGAATGTGAGAAAGAAACCAAAACCGTCAGATGAAATCCAACGGCTAAGACAATAAGTGGTTGATGTGTGGATAATGAAAGAACGAAGGGGAGAACAAATGTGAGACAATCTCTTAGATGAACTTAACGTAAATGGAATGTAAAAGGGGTGCCATTGGATAATTAATGGTTTAATGCACGTGAATGCTTTCATGCGAACCAAAATTGGGTCAATCACGTGTTGAGAAAGAACTAAAGGAGAAGTTTGGATATGCAATTTATTTTATTTTATTTTTACATAAAAAATTATCACTTATTATAGAATAAGTCAAAAAGAAATATAACCTTCTAATCATTATGTACAACAAGAAAAATCATAACTAGGAACTTAGCACAGTTCTCAAGATAATTCAATGTATTGTTAACAGTAATAGAGGTACATTTGACTTAAAATATTATGATGAGATCAAGTTTCATCAGTCCGACGACGTGTGAACCTCAGCTCTACTGCAATGAGTAAAGCCTCTGGCTGCATCGGCCATCAAGGCTATGACAACCATAGACCGTTGTATGTAACCCCCAGACGTATTCCTCTATCTCCAAGGACCCG
This sequence comes from Ottelia alismoides, assembly GCA_037367405.1. Lineage (NCBI taxonomy): Eukaryota > Viridiplantae > Streptophyta > Magnoliopsida > Alismatales > Hydrocharitaceae > Ottelia > Ottelia alismoides. The sequence goes on from JAZKJV010004702.1 coordinate 416,306, forward strand.
CGAGATGGCCAGCAGTGAGGAGAGCACCGATGGACAACCCCAGGGTCCGACATATGTTCTAGATCAGGGCACCATCAACAACACACTTCTAGCCTCCCTTGAGATGGTGTAGAGATAGATCAGAGATCAAGGAGCATTTATGGCAGAGGTGCGTAGAGAATTTGCACAGATGCGAGCCAACAGAGGAGGGCCGCACCGAGCAGGCAGTGGAGATATCCTAGCACCTGGAGGAGCAGCTGATGGACATCAGGAGGATCGGCCAAAGCCAGTTAGACAGCCGTGACCGATGCGGTAGTTGCAAAACCTTGGTGCAACCCTCACCCATCGTTGGATCCTGCTCCGTGAGTTTCTGGGCGACTTCGAGATCGGTCCACAGACGATTCAACTCTTGCCCAAGTTCCATGGGCTAGCCACCGAGGAGCCGCATCTGTACTTACAGGAGTTTGAGATGACTTGCAACATGGTTCACGACAGATTTGTGGACGAGGACATGATAAAGATGATATCATTTCCATTCTCCCTCGTCGATAGAGCAGCATACTGGCTGAAACATTTAGGGAGATACGTTACCATTTGGGAGTAGCTCCGGACTGAGCACTTGAACAAGTACTATCCACTCGGCTGGACCAACACAACTTGAGCTCTGATCAACAACTTCACCATGATCCCCCATGAGAATTTCCGTGAAGTGTGGGATTGATTTCGTGAGCTCATCGGCCGGTATCCACATCATGAGATTTCCAAGCCCAACTTAGTACATAGCTTCTTTTATACGCTGACACCAGAGATGCAGGGGCTTGTCAATGCCTCGTGTGGAGGGTCTTACTTCGCCAAGGACGTGGACCCGATCTGGGCCATCTATGAGGAGATGGTTGAAACTACACAGTGATGTCCCAGACCCGAGCCTACACATAGGGGAAGACCCATCCACACGCCGTGTCCTATCAGAGGATAGCACAAGTTGATGCGGGTCCATCCACTTCGTCGTCAGCAATAGCACATGAAGAGTCATTAGTATCTGACATGTGTATCATCAACGAGAAGTTGGACCGCATAGAGATTATAGAGAAGAAGCAGTGCTGGAGCATGATACAGATCGACCAGTTGGCACAGACCCTCAGTGACCTGAAGACCCTGATCTTGTACCTACAAGAGGCACATACGGCTTCTCAACCTCATCTCAGGTCACCGGCTGGCCCTAGCAGCACCAACTCTTCCCAGCCACCTGCCCAGTACTGCCAGGTCCACCAGATCCTGGCAGAGCCGGTTCAGTAGTTTCCACAGTATTCCCAGCCACCGCCATCTCAGGACATTCAGATGGTGGAGTATTAATAGGATCAACCACTAGAAGTTGTTCTCCCTTACCCTTACGAGTAGAAGCTATTGATGGAAGTAAACGGGATTCGGTATGACTAGCAACCTAAGATCCGTCGTGATCACCCCGGATTCAAGTGGTCTACCGGAGGCACCTCATTCCAGTAGTAGCCTCTAGTTCACGGTGGACAATTCATCCAGCAGCAACAGCGGCCCCAGTACTCCACCAGCCGCAACCGCATTACCAGTTGGGTCCTGCTCCCTACCAATAGGGACAAAAGTGGAAGAAGCAACCTCAACAACTATTCACTCATCCTCCCCCTTACCAGTTCCAACAACAACCTCATTTCCTGCGGGGCAACCCATCCAGTTCTCATGGCCTAGCGTATGAGAACCCGACCCTTGATGATTTATCTTGCCTACTCTCAGATCAGCATGCATCTTTTATGCGGGAGATGGATGAGTTCCGCTAGGAGATGAGGGAGATCATAAAGGGAAAGGCCGCCATACCCGCTCAGATCGAGCCCAACCTGAATAACCTCAAGAAGAAATCTAAGAAGGTCTAGTTCACATAGAACACTACTCCTAGTGACTCATTGGGTGATATTTTTTCATACACATTTGGTGTCGATTTTGTGTCACTTAGAAGCGGTAGGATGCCAGCCGGCAGCACCTCGTCTAAGTGATTACACCATGATGAGCCAAGAGCGCCAGATGAGGAGGATAGCAGTGTTGATGCCGCTAATGATGATGTTGATGACGGTGGTGCTGAATCCACCAAGGATGATGATCCAGTCGATGGTATCGAGGTCGTCATTTCTCCAGACGCAGTTGGTGGTATTGACACCACCATTCTAGTTGATGCTAAGCCAGAGCGCGGTGCTGATGCCGCAAAGACGGATGCCATGGGTAGTACTGATGCCACTTTTTCTATTCCTGCTGTGTTTCCACCTATTTTTGTATCTCAGGACTATTCAAAAAAGACCAAAAAATTATTAAAGGAAAGGTTTCTTCATCTTTGAGTCCATATGTGATGCATAATGAACCTTGTATGGATTCCATTCCTTCACAACAACAGGAACCTATTCCTGGCCCTCTATCTGAGGAGGGCCCAACCATCCCCTTCCCTCAAGTACTCTGCTTGGCGAAGCGGAATAAAAAAGAAAATCCAAAAAAGAATCAACAGTTAGAGTTCAACCAGCAGATGATAGACATATTCCATATTCAGTAGACTCTATAGGAGGCACTTGAGAACATCCCTTTCTTCCATAAGAATTTGAGAGAGAAGACTACCATCCAAAGGAAGAGAAGGAACCACCAAGTAGAGATCCATATGCTCACCCGTGCCACCTGCTTCGCCATCCAGAACCACCTGCCAACCCAGAGGCCAGATGCAGGAGCTCCCTATGTCCGATGCCACATTCATGCGCAGAGATTCGATCATACTTTATTAGATAGTGACTCTTCCATCTACCTACTTCCGACATCCTTAATCAGCCAATTCGAGTTTGGCCCTCTTCGACAAAGCAGGACAATCATTCAGTTTGCTGATCGATTTGTCAAGAGGCCGAAGGGGTTGTCGAAGGATGTGGTCGTCACAATTAAGGGCCTGAAATTCCCCGTGGACTTCGTTGTGTTGGACATGGAGATCCCTGAGCATGTGACAGATACCCCCATCATTCTAGGACGCCCATTCTTGGCCACAACCAAGGCGGTGTCCGACCTTGACAGCGGGAAGGTGTACTTTCGCATCGAGGGCAAAAGTATACAGATAGTGTTGATCGACAAGATCAGAGCACAAGATTCAACTTGCTCAGAGCACTCCAGCGATACAGAGCAGACGACAGAGGCAGAGCAAGACGTCGACCAGGAGTGCGACTTTGTGATCACTGATGATGAAGCCGCTTGGACTGACCCCATTTCATGAGCCCTTCTATCACCATTAGACACTGCAGATTTAAAATTCTAGTAGAGGAGAGTCCGTAGAGCACACTCTTGGCCGAGGACACTTTTGGGGCTGACGACCGCTTTCAGGATAGCAAAGCAGATTTCATTTTTTGTGCTTCTGATTTAGATCCTTCGTATTCAAACATAGATTGGGATTATTTCAATGATTATTTTCCTTGTCTGATTCCCAGAGCAAGCATCTAGGGTGGAGACCGAGCCAACGCTGAGTACAAACACACCAGTAGGGCCATCTTCACTAGAGTTTCATGATCAGTGAGAGCTCTTACATTCAGATCTGGTTGCATTCACTCAAGCATTCCAGAAGCCAGATTTGATAGCTCCTAGTTTTCCAGAGCTGAAGCCTTTGTCGCAGTTGCTGAAGTATAGATTCTTTGCAGGTGAGCATGAGATGTACCCAGTCATTATCTCAGAGGATTTGACTAGAGAGCAAGAATCTCGTTTGATGGAGGTTCTTGAAAGGAACTGCAAGCAATAGGATGGAGTGTAGCTGATCTCCAGGGTATAAGTTCAGACATGTGCTCTCACCATATCTATCTCGAAGAGGACGCGAAGCCATCGCGTGAGTTCCAGTGACGCCTGAACCCGAATCTTTAAGAGGTGGTCATGAAAGAGATATGCAAATGGTGGAGCGTTGATTTTATCTACCCCGTCTCTGAATCCAAGGGGGTTAGTCCATTGCATGTGGTGCTCAAGAAGACGGGCATCACTGCAGTTGTGAGTGAGTCTGGAGAGGAGATCGCTACCTGGGTACCCACTTCTTGGAGGGTCTATGTGGACTACAGACAATTGAATCAGGTCACCAAGAAGGATCATTTCCTACTGCCTTTTATTAATGTGATTATAGAGAGGCTAGCTAGGAAAAGTCACTATTGTTTCCTTGACGGGTACTCTGGCTACAATCAGGTGGACATAGTGCCTGAAGACCAGGACAAGACGACATTCACCTGTCCGTTTGGGACTATGATTTCAAACATATGCCCTTTGGTCTATGTAACACTCCTACGACATTTCAAAGGTGCATGTTGTCCATCTTCTCGGACATGGTGGGTGACTGCTTAGAGGTCTTCATGGACGATTTCTCGGTCTACGGTGACAGGTTTGATTCTTTTTTTGATTGCTTAGACCGAGTGCTTCAACGTTGCTTTGAGGTGCATCTTGTTTTATCTTGGGAGAAGAGTCACTTCATGGTGACTCAGGGGATGATGTTGGGTCATATCATCTCCAACAAGGGGCATGGAGGTTGATCCGGCCAAGGTGGATATCATTAGGAAACTCAATCCACCGTCCAACTTGCAGCAGTTGCTGTCTTTTCTGGGGCATGTCAGTTTCTACCGACGTTTTATTCATGACTTCAGTAGGATAGCTTGACTGCTTACTGATTTGCTGATGAAAGACACTGATTTCATTGTAGATTATAAGTATCTTGTGTCTTTTGAGACTCTCAAGAATCTAGTTATTGAGGCTCCTATCCTTCAGCCGTATGATTGGACTCTCCTAGTCGAGATCATGACAGATGCCTCTGATTTTGCTGTAGGGGTTGTGCTAGGATAGAGGAGGGATGGATTACTATTTGCCATTCACTACGCAAGCCATACATTAGATGTCACCCAATGGAACTACACAGTCATGGAGAAAGAGATGCTAGCCGTAGTATTCTCCTTGGACAAGTTCAGATCGTATATTCTTAGATCTAAAGTGACTATTTTTATTGATCATAACGCCATCAAGTACCTCATGGCAAAGAAGGATGCCAAAGCAAGATTGACTAGATGGATCGTTCTACTCCAGGAGCTTGATATTGAGATTATAGATAAACCCGGAGTTAAGAATGTGGTGGTGGATCATGTCTCCCAATTGGAGAATCTTGAGGAATCTGAGCAGATTTAGTCTATTACACAGACATTCCCAGATGAGGTGATCCTTGCTATTGCCTCGCTCCCATGGTACGCCGACATTGTGAACTATCTTGTCTCCAAGAAATTCCCATATGGTTGGTCCAGGCAGCGACTTGAGACCTTCCTTGTGAAGGCCAAGTCGTATCATTGGGAGGATCCCATCCTTTATCATGAAGGAGGGGATAGCGCCTGGCATTGGTGCATTCCTCAGGAGGAGCACCATAGTGTCCTCACATACTGCAATAAACTTTAGGTAGGAAGACATCATCCTATGAGGAGAACAACACAGAAAGTGCTTCAATCCGACCTATAGTGGCCTACCCTCTTCAAGGTTTCCGATGTATTCGTGAAGATGTGTACAGATTATCAAAGGATGGGCACTTGTTGACAACGTGATATGATGTTGATGCAGCCCATTCACTTTTGTGAGGTTTTTGATGCAGGGGGTATTGATTTCATGGGTCCATTTATATTTTTTGGCTGCCGATTATGTGAGTCGTTGGGTTGAGGCCATCCCTGCCCGAACCGCAGATGCTAAGATTGTCTGCTGATTTTTGAGGAAGAATATCATTTCACGGTTCGGGGTACCTAGAGTTTTGTTATATGTCGCGGGTCTCTTTTTATCAACGACAAGGTAAAGGCCTTTGCTAACGAGTTCAGCATAGACCATCGAGTTACCACTTCATATCACCCTCAGACCAATGGTCTTGTTGAAGTATCGAACATGGAGATCAAGAATATACTACAGAAGGTAGTCCACCCAGACCGAAAGGATTGGTCATAGCTTTTGGACTCGATCTTGTGGGCATATCATACTTCCTTCATAACACCTTTGGGTACGTCTCCCTTTCATCTCGTTTATGGCAAGCCATGCCATTTACATGTGGAGATTAAGCATAAGTCACTTTGAGATGTCACTGAGATATTATTGTATCCAGAGAGTATAGGAGATCAAAGGAAGGCAGAATCAGAAGCCCTGGAGGAGCTTAGAGATACAAACTTTTCGAGCAGCCTACAATATAAGGAGCATGTGAAGATATGGTATGATTCTCATATCAGTCATAAATAGTTTGAGCCAAATAAGAGAGTATGGTTGTTTGATGCTGGATTTAGATTATTTCCAGGGAAATTGCAGAGTAAGTGGAAGGGGCCATACTTGGTCCGAAAGGTGCATGACAATGGTAGTATCAACATATCTAAGATGTCATCAGAGTCCACCTTTCGCGTTAACAGTCAATGCCTCGAGCCATATATAGATCACGATCCACTGATCGTTGAAGTCGCCCCTATTCATTTAACATGGGATGAGGTCTTTGACTCATATCATTCACATCTCATGCCTGATTATAACTGTCTTCCGCTCTTGTATAGATCCAGTTGTCCATATCACACATTCTTTGTCTAACACCCCATTTGCATCTTATGATTATGCTATACTTAGGGTGCACTTTACCCTAAATATAGGGGGTGTCAGATTTTGATTATTCTTTTGATTCTATTTACCTCTGTTTTGCTGCCTATACTTAGGGACATTTCACCCTAAGTATATGGGAGGTAGACCCTGCACATTCTAACCCCCGGTTTTCCCTTGTATATAGTCTTCTATACTTAGGATTACTTGATCCTAAGTATAGGGGGAATCACCAACTTCCATTGATTTTATTCTTTTATTCATCATTGTAGTATAGTCTTTCTTTTCACTTCCCAATACTAAGCATGAGTTATGTCTTCTTCATCGTTCCTTGATCATCTGAGGGCATCGTTCAAGCTATGTATGGGGGGGTGTCATACATAATTTGTATATATACTTTAGCCATAACTCGTAGTTGGTGTGGGTGTATTAATAAATAAAATGGCTAAAAACCACAAAGCTGAGAATCACAAAATTTTTTAAAATTTTTTCCTTGTACATAAAATTCTTTCTTTCATATACATGTTTGTAAATAGCTATTTGAAAATTATTTTTGTACAAATGTTTGTAAAAATGTTTTGCTTGTGAAAAGCTTGTAAATAATTTTTTGTACATATAAACTTTTTGAAAAAAGTTTGCAAAATAAAAGTTTGCAAAAACCAGTATGCAAATGTTTGTAAGTAGTTTGTAAAACTTCTACATTCACGCATACATGTATTCAAACTTTTTCAAAAATTTTGCATGTTTTCAAAAATTTTGAAAAACTGCATAAAAAGAGTTTTGTACATAGTTTTGTATATTCTTCTGAATCATAGTTGACATTTAAACTAGTCTGGAATTAAATTGGAAAATGGAGCTTGGTTAAGAACTTAATCCACCTAATTCTCAAAGTAACCTTATAGGATTTGGTGTTGAGACTTTTCAGGTCCATTAGTGACTTAATTCTTTGAGTCCACTAGGCTATGTTCACATGTCATATTGATGAGCCTAAGTAGAACACTTAACAACGCATGCATGACTCTCACAGACACTGGCTTTACTTGGACCAGCACCTTACACATAGCTCTTCACGGATGAGGTGGTGAGGAGGCAGTTTTCCTTGGCTTGGAGTGGCATACGAGGGTATTACTTCTAGGCAGAACCTCTCATCTTCCTTTAGGGAGGGATGTGCACCTCAACTTGGTCTGGCAGTGTTGAGGTCTAAAGACAGGAGTTGTGGGTTGCAATGATACTTCAAAAGAGGGACAGTCTACTGGCTCAGGAAAAAAAGTCCTTATGTATATGCTGCACCATGTAGATATGTTGTAAATATGCACACAAAAAAATGTGCAAAATCAAGAAAACTCCAAAAAAGTGGACAGGCCTGATTGAAAATAAAATGTCTGTCAGAGTGTATATAGTTAAATAAAGCAAAGCTTATGTGTTACATCTTCTCATCTCATGAAGCTTGCAGTGGGAGACTTAGCTACATTGGTTGGGATCCCAGGGATACGTGGCTACACTGGCCACACTCCATTCTCTTCTTTCCCCCTCTTCTTGAGCTGGTTAAACTTGAACTTATAATGGAATACCCTACTCCTCGAGGAAAGAGCTGCTAGACTAAGGAATTAGAGTTACCTTGTTGAGGGAGGTTGTTTCTTTATCATTTCTTTGGTGGGGAGCTACATATCACTTAGACTGTATAAGGAAAGATACATGGTCATTAGAGTTTGCGTATGTAGACTTGTCTTGATCTGGATTATCGAGGAGTCTTGGCCTTAGAATGGTGGAACTTAGAGACTGTTGAGTCTTAAACCTAGATTCCAATAAGGTTCCGACAAATTAATAATCCAAAGGTCTGCCAAAGCTCCATACTTCAATTTCATGAAGATAAGTTTATAATCAACCTTGATTCTCCTTCGATCACTGATCCAATTGGAGTACCTCCATGGGATAGACCTCAACAGAAAACAGTTGAGTAACGACAACAAGTGATTCAGTTCAGTAGTTCTTCATAGAAAATTCAAGACTGTATAGATATGGTAATATGGAGAGACAAAATGGTTTGAAGCACGGGTAGAATCGTAAGCGCTCCTTGTTTCAAAGAGAGGAAGACGGGTTATTCGCATGGAATTTGATGGTCAGACGCAAATTGAAAGCTAAGCAATGTATAAGGATCCCCCGGGGAAAAATAGAGATGTCTCCTACGTGACCTGTAAGTGGAAGTATCGATGTCATTTCATAGAGTCATTTGGTCTGAATGCAACATGAATCACATAAGCCAGATGACAGAACGAGGAAACCTAGGATGTAGAAGATCATAACATGAGCGATTCGGCAGATTTGGATTCAAATATTTCAAATCATATGGTACCTTATCATACGATTCATATAAGATCTATCTGTCTAGATATCATCATATACATATAGAAAGCTGTATGCTTTGGAAGAAGCTAGTACAGTTTGGGAAGGGGTTTTGATTGAGAAAAAAGAAGAATCAACTTCAACCGAGATGCCCTTAGGCAGTTCTTTTCTTCCATTTTTCACTTCTTTTTCAAATAAGTGTTTGCTAAGGGACTAGCAAAGGTAAAGTATAGGGGGGTGATGAATCACTGATTCTCACTATTTAGTCTTTTATTTTAGCTATTTATCTTAGCAGGACAACATGTAAATACCTGTAAGTACAATAACATAGCAAATTGCATGCACATGTTAATATTGCATAATAAGCACGTATTTGTGTAAAAATAAAAGAATAAAGGAAAATAAAAAAGGAGGAGGCATTTAGAATAAATACAAACCAAATAAAATAGGTAGAGAGATATAGGGCCTACTTTGTATTGTGCACATTACATATGTATATAAATAATTATTTTTGACAACATAACACCATATCATTATTTTTACCTCCTTGTATATATTCCTAATAATAATATAAAAATAAAATAAAATAATAAATAAAAATTCCTCTCTCATTGTACAAATACACATGCATATATGTCACATCCACCAATTATTTCATACTTGTAAATAATTTATAAAAATAAAATAAAAATTATTTTTTTACCCCTAAAAATATGATATAAATAAAATATATATAATTTGGGTATTTGTGTAAAAATAACAAAATAAAAATATTTGTAAATAATACATAGGTATTGTATACCTGTATATAACACTATATATTGTATATACACTAATTTTATTCATAAAAATAATTAAAATCATATAAAATTTCCTTGAAAAATAATAAACATTTTTCATTTTATTTTTTTCATTTAAATTCATTTATTATTTTTAATTTAATTATCTTTCTTTTTCCCTTCTATTTTATCTTGTAGTGTATTTTGTCTTAATTCTTGGTGGCCCCTGATTGGGCCACTCGGATTGTTGACTCTGGTCAACTGGTCCCCCAGGTGGCCTTCCTCGTCGGAGCGGCTTCACCCGAACTTCACCATTTTCTCCAGACCTGATTCAGTACCCTTTTCACCCAAATTTTTGCTCTGAGTATAGAGGTCGGATCCCTAATCTTCACCCTGCACTCTTCTCTTCGATCCAAACCTCGATTCGCGAGCCACACCTCCACCATGTCGGACCCTCAAGCTTATATATAATGCACCACCCCCTCCTTTTTCAGGACCTTTTGGCTGCACCACCACCTCCTCTGCACCCAACCACCCTTCCCAGAGTGACAACAAACGAGAGGGAGGGTGTCGGAGGCTTTTGGAGCATTCTTTCCTTAGGTCCGACGAGGTGCGAACCTCAGCTCTACCGCAAGGAGTAAAGACTCTGGCTGCACCAGCCATCGAGGCTACGACCACCGTAGACCATCGTCTGCATCCCCCAGGCGTATTCCTCCATCTCCAGATACTCCATTTCCCACTAATCTTCCTTGAATCCATTGTTTCTTCACTGCACGGTGTGTCGCCGATCATCCCCAGTTCTTCGCCCTTCCGCCGCTAGCCGATCTTTTTCTGCATCGCTCCTACTCTATACCGCTTCTTTGATCGCTCCGTAACCCCCACGAAGTTCCAGCCATCGGGTTGGATAGGTCAAATCTTCCACTCGCTGGAGACCTCCTCATTCACTCACCCTGCCTTTATTCTTGCTACATGTGCATTCTAACCCTCGTTGGAGCTTCATCTCCAAGCACACCCCTTTCCTCCTGCAGGGTTTGTATGCTAATAGGCCTCATCTAGAGGTCAAGGATACCATAGGAGAGCTCCAGGTGCCCTATTCATCCCTAGGCCCCTTGCGTGGTCCTGGGCCCTTCTGGGCCTCCCATACGCTGCGGAACACCAACGCCATCATCTTCCATCTTCGAGTAGCTCATGAGGACATCTGAGACGTACACAATGGATGGTGGAAACTCACCGGAAGCGAGTTCTTCCCCGATCTTCCAGATGACCCCTCCACCCTCCGATCGAGGGCTCTCCCAATTCTAATATCTACCATCCGACTACGTGATCCCCTCAATCCATCAGATCCATCTGAAGATCCACTATCAGCCATACATTGCTGAAGGGGTATCCCTCGATCCTGACCGCGCATCCTTAAGTGGATTGCTCCCGACCGTTGGATAGCCATTAATAAAAGGGTAATTTGCATTTAGGCCCTTCTTTATTTTGCATTTACTTTATAGTCCTGTAAATATTTAGTGTAGTTGTTTTAATTTGGATAATTTGCAATTTGGACCTCCAATTTTCTTGTATTTGCATTTTAGTCCCTCTTTAAGTGTAGCACGTGGACTTACGCGTGACCTTTTATGTTAATTGCAGTATTGGACTTTAACTTTAGTTTTGTTATGGAATGAATGTTTATTAATAGTATTTGCATTTATACCCCTGATTGCCCGACTCACGTGTTGTGTGCGTGCTCACTTGGGATTTTTGTAATTCAGGCCCATTATTTTCATCAATGTTACTTCTTGGCCTGAAAATTTCTCATAATTAAAATTAGGTCCATGAGAACTGTGTGTCTTATTTTTTATCAAATAAATACTTAATTAGTTCAAAAATTCCATAAAAATTACTGTTAGCTCCAACTAACATGTAGTATTTATGGTATATATTATGAATTAATTTAGTATTATTTGATATTTTCTAAAATTAAAAATCCATGAAAATTATTCTGTCTATTTTATAAAATACATAAAAATTATAAAAAATGTGTTAAAATTTCCAAAAAACAGTGGTTGCTTGTTTTTGTGTTCTTTATTTCTAATACCATTTTTATTGTAAAAATAATTATAAAAACCCTTAAAATCTCAAAATCCTTAAAAACTTATAAAAATCATTAAAAATTCTAAAAACTCAAAAAATAGGATTTCAATTTTCTGCTATTAGATATTTTTATTTAGTTTTCTATAAAAATCACAACCACGACATTAGGGCACTTTTATTAATTTAATTTTGCCTTTTAGTCCAGGTGGTATGATATTTTTCCTTTTTACATTTGTTTAATTTTTATAAAATCATATAAAAATTAGAAAAATTCCAGAAAGTCACCAAAAACATCTAAATATTTGAAATATATAAAAAAATTATTCCTGATTTTTGAGTATTTTTTAGCCTTACTAAAATTTATAAAAGCTTGCCTGTGTGCTTGATTTTCTTATTGTCTTGCTTTTTTTCCTTAATTTTAAAATATAAAAATTTCAAAATTAAAAATAAATAAAAATATGCTTTTATTTTTTTAAAAGCTAACTACTTCGAAGGTTTACTCATGCTCCTTGAGTTCGACCTTGGTCTCTATACCATGTTAAAATAAAATAGCAGAGACCACTAACATTGATTGTGTGCTTTGATTGTCTGATTTGAGTGGTCTCTATTTTTCTTGATTGACCGAATTGATTGGCCAGGAACAACGACACTTGATTATTTTTCCATCTTAGCCGATCTCGATCTTCATCTCCATCAACGGCTCATAGCCAAGGACTACACATAGTGAGAAGGCATCAACTACGATCAGACATTATTTCTTATGGCTTTGCATAAGTCCATCAAGGCACTACTAGCTGTAACTGCAAATCTTAACTACAACGTCTGACAGATGTACGTTAAGATGAATTTCCGCAATGGATACCTCGAGGAGTATATCTATATGGAGTATCCCAATGTCTTCATAACCGAGGAAGGTAAAATATGCAAGATGAAGAAATTCATCTATGGTCACTAACAAGCTTCTCGGAGCTGGAATATCAAATTCGATGAAACCATAAAGAGTTATGATTTTGCTCAGATTCCTAATAAACCATGTATGTATAAGAAGCTTAGTAGGAGTGCCATTGTGTTCGTCGTGCTTTATGTAGATGGCATCCTTATTATTGGGAGTGATACATAGATGATGATCAGTGTTAAGATTTGGTTGTACCATACCTTCGAGATGAAAGATCTTGGAGAAGCCTCTTACATCTTGGGTATGAAGCTACTCAGAAATTGAGAAAAGAGGGTTTTGGGATTGTCACAACATGGGTACATTAGGAAGATCTTGGAACGTTTCCATATGGAGAATTCCAAAAAAGGCTTTCATCCCTTAAGACATGGTATCCACCTATCTAAAGGGATGGCTCCTCATAGTGTTGAGGATAAGCTATGGTTGAACGCCCCTATGCATCAATTGTGGGAAGCCTAATGTACGCCATTATGTGCACAAGGCTAGACATCTGCCATGCAGTGGGAGTGGTATGCCATTACCAATCCTGCTATGGAGAGTACCACTGGAATGTAGTGAAGAACATCTTCAAGTATCAAAGGCGGATGCAAGATTACATCATGGTCTACGCATATGGTTATCATCGAGTCTTAGAATACAATGATTTAGACTTCCAATCGGATATTGATGATCAAAAGTCGACATCAGGGTCTATGAACCTATTGAATGATGATGTTGTGAGATGGAGAAGCAAGAAGCATGACACTACACTGATTCAACAACAGAATACACTACCACATCAAATGCTGCAAAGGAGGCGGTGTGGTTGCACAAGTTCAACATGAAGCTTAGCGTAGTTTCCTATGATACTCCAATATCGCTACTCTGCGATAACACGAGAACAGCTTAGGCGAAGGAACCCAGATGGCATCAAAAGAGCAAGCACATGGAAATGAAATACCACATCATTTAGGAAATACAAAAGCATGGTGACATCATCATCACCAAGGAGGCCTCTGCTGACAATGTTGATCCCCTTACCAAACCTTTGACATAATAGGTTTTCGATCAATATGTTATGAGTATGTGTTTATGGATTGTATCTAAATGGTTCTGAGTGCCAGTGGGAGATTGTTAGCTATATAAGATCGGGATGAACCATTTCTATGATAAATGTTATTGTAATGTTTTATATATCAATAAAAGTTAATGATTTATTTAACTCCTTGTCTGATATTAAATGAATGAATGCACTAAGTATACGTAGGGTTATGTACCATGGCCATCTTAATGACCATACAGTTGTTGATTCAATAGTTGAATCATAGGGGTTGGTGCTTGGATGAATATCTAAGGAGTTAGATTGAGGACTCATCAAGCACCAACAAATGATTGTTAAGAGTTGATCCCCATCCCGAGAAGGAGATTGCAATCCTTCTCTATAGGTTGATCTGATCGACCTCTTGGTGCAAGTCCTCTGCATAGGAATAGAGATTTGGAGGTGTCAGATAAGTTAGGTCAAAAGAGTTGACTTAACGAGATCGAGATAACCAAGTCCTATGTCATTTGCTGTCACGATATTGGCATGCATCCACACTGGAGACAGATGAATTGCTATGTATCTGAGTATGTACATTTGGCAGATTGAAAGGTTGATGGCATAATCAAGGTCAATAGACCGACGAGCTGGTGTGCTTACATGGGAAAATGAGTAATACAATCTCTCAAAAGGATCATACATGTCCACTTGTGAATTAGAAGACATGATCTCACTCATGAGTATTGGGACGAATCGAATTTAATGTATGGTCGTCTTACTTTGGAAGCTGGACATGAATTTGTAGCCATATATGCTTTTGTAAAGTATGTGATCGATACCAACTCCCAATTGCTGAATGAGAAACTTAATGATAAAATGCAGAAGATGACTATACAAAATTGATCTAAAATTTTGGATTTATTCTAGGTCTTCCAGTATGCAGGATATGCAGATATTAGGAATACTCAAGGATGATGTGATCATAATTGGTTGTATAACCATGATGCTTCAATTATGATGGAGCGATAAAATAGGTCTGGATTTAAGTGACTCCTCTCAGTAGAGAAATATGATCTTTGTTCACGTGTTGGACATTGATATGAATGTGATTTAGATACAATGAGAAGATTAATTTCTATGAGAGGTTTTCGAGATCTGGATTTGAGATGTGATCTCAATATCCAAGTCATTATATGTGTTACATACAATCACCCTATCCTTATCTCCATGTATCTGCGTAGAAAGCGTATCATTCTTGAAAGAGTTCAAGAATAATTCCATTAATAAATGTGTATCCAAGCATGGAGAAATGCATAATTAAATGAGATTTAATTATCATGAATAACGTTAAATTTGATTCACATTATTTAGATGCATGAGAATGATGATCCAATATAATTAAATATTATTTAGTTGTTATGGATATGAATAATGTGGATAGCACTATCCATATTAGTCATATATATTATAATTATGGTTTATAAAATATAAGAGAGAGATATTTGTAAATAACATTTACAATTTAAATGTTGATGTGAATTGGATTCACATTGGATAATTAATTGAAATATAATTTACATTTTATTTAAGGTTGTGAATATGATTCCCAAATTTCCAATCGTGTCATTGAAATTGTCACAAAATAATTTGGAATTATTTTTGTGAAATAATTTAAAACAAAAATTGTTGTAAGTAGTTAAAGGATAATGTGAGATACATGATGAATCCCTAATTATCACTCTTTATTCTTTTATTTTAGCTATTTATCTTGGCAAATCAACACGTAAATAGGTGTAAATACAATAAGATAGCTGTCAGCATGCATGTGTTAATATTGCATAATTAGCATGTCTTTGTGAAAATATAAAAGAATAAAGGAAAATAAAAAGGAATGAGGTATATAGAATAAATACAGAGTGACCCGAACCCCAAGAGAAGGTCAAACCTTGACCGGATTACCCAATAAATTCAGTAGAGAGATATAGGGCCTATTCTGTGTTGTACATATTACCCATATATGTAAATAATTATTTTTCACCTAAATAAAATTAATTTATTATTTTTTATCTCCTTGTATATATTCTACAAATAAAACAAAAATAAAATAAAAATCAGAAAAACTAAATAAAAATAAAATCCTCTCTCACTTGTACAAAGACACATTTATATAGAACACAATCACCATTTATTTTATACCTGTAAATAATCCATAAAAATAAAAAATTGTAGTCCTAAAATTATGTCAAAAATAAATAAAATATAAAATTGGGGGTATTTGTGTAAAAATAATAAAATAAAAATATTTGTACATAATACATTGGTATATTATACCTGTATATAGTACTATATAGTGTATATACACTAATTTATTTTTCATAAAAATAATTAAAAATCATAGAAAAAATCCTTGAAAAATAATAAACATTTATTATTTTATTCATTTTTTCATTTAAATTCATTTATTAATTTTGTAATTATCTTTCTTTTTCTCTTCTATTTTGTCTTGTAGCATAGCTTGTCCTTATTTTTACACCTCTTCTGACTGGGCCACGTCAGAGATGTTGACCCAGGTCAACGTCGCCTCCCTAGGCTGACCCGACACGATTCGCTTTGCCGGACCTCCTTCTCCCCTTTTTCCAACCTGATTCCAGCCTCCTCTTGCCCCGATTTCTCGCATGTCGCTTCTCCTAAGATCTGTGATCCTCGCGAATCCCCAGGAAGGCATGGATCTTCCTAGGGTTGCACACTATCGCTCGATCTTTTTAAGCACCTAGAGTAGTCTATATAAGCTCACCATTGCTTCCCAGCACCATAGCTCGTTCCTCGCCCCTTCTTTCACTCATAGACATCCCTAGCCGAGTGATAACAGTTGGGAGACGCCTCTGGAGCGAAGTTTGGTGGCCGGAATCAGTAGCTCAGCTACATGGTCGGGGAGCTCCGCCGTGTTTAGCCTCCCCTCCTTTCGCAGCGAGGTCGAGGGCACTACTCCGACGACCCTCTTCGCCTGAATTGCAGGAACATGTTCCAACATTCAGGTAACGCATATTTTGACTTCGTTTTCTATGTTCCATCGAATCTTTCCGCTCGACACCGTGGTAGTTCATTTGCTCTGACCACCCAGGTCGGGGCCCCATCTTATCCATACAATCGTTCTGATCGAACCCTCACCTCATCCCCCATCTCAAACCGTAGTCTGATCACCCTTGGACTCGACCCTTAGGTTGATGTTAAGGTCAATATCTCCCTCTGTCGGCCTCGCCGACGATCGAATCCCATCCACCTTGCTTCTTTCACTTCCAGCTTTAATAACCCGGATAGGAGCTTCGCACTGCGTCCTTCTATCCCTTGCGGGTACCCTAGCGCGATAGGAGCTTATGTTGGCAGTCCATCTACCTGGCGGAGCAGCTTCATGCAGAGGTCAATCATCCAGCACATATGATCATTGGTTCCTCCATCGTAACCTCCTACTAGACGCGGACCACTTTCACGATGATGCAGGCCTCTTCTGATCCTTCATCAAAGTAGTGGATCTCGATCCCTCCTCTGTCGAAGCTCGTTCCCGACGAGTTCTTCCAGCTATCTTCTCCATCGTAGATGAGGAGACCAGGTTTCCAGATTAGATCTTGATCGTACGCCATGCTTCATCCTTAATGATCGATTAGAGCAGCCGTCAGATCTGCACCACACGTCCTATCCCTTTTCATAGCCAACAGATCTGCACTATAGCAGAGAATCGCCGCCGCACATCTCTGACATTCCCTCCACCGTCATATCTTTTCATAGGAGACGATCAGGACCGTCAGAGCCATCACACGTGCCTCATGTGCTTCAGGCTATATTTCATATTTTATCCTATGCTTTTATGCTTTCTTAATTATTCCAGATATAAAGTGGTAGTACAATTATTTTGCAGTCTGGACCTTATAATCTCAGTATTTGCATTTTAGTCCATCCGAACCTGAGACACGTGCATGTTCCCGTGATTTTGTTGGTTATTTGCATATTTTTTTCCTAAACTTTATGAATGTTATGTTTTGGATGGAACTTTTCTAACAATTGCAAATATACCCCTGTACGTGATTTTTTGAGCATGTGCGTGAATATCCTGGACATTTTGCAAAATTGACCCTAAGCTTTTTATACATGTTATCTATTGGTATGTAAACTTTAGTATAATTTCATTTAGGTGCCTGCTTGCCATGTTACTTGTTTTTAATTAAAAAACCTAATTAACTCCAAAAATTCCATAAAAATTACCATTAGCTCCTGCTAATACGTAATATTTATGGGGATATTTATGAATTAATTTAGTTTTATTTTCTATTTCTAAAAATCAAAAAGACATAAAATCACTCTGTCTATTTTATAAAATACCTAAAAATTATACAAATTGGCTCAAAAATTCCAAAAAAAATATGTTTGCTTATTTATGTGTATGTCGATTCCAGTACCATTTTTGATGCAAAAACCCTTATAAAACCCTAAAAACCTCAAAACCCTTAAAAACTTATAAAAATCATTAAAAATTCTAAAAAAAGTAAAAAAAGGATTTCAGTTTCGGTGGTTGGATAATTTTATTTATTTTCTCATTAAAATCACAGCTACGACATTAGGGCACTTTTAGTATTTTAAATTTTCCTTTTAATCCAGGCTGTACATTGTTTCCCATTCTTGCCTTTGTTTGATTTTTTTATAAAATAAAATACAAATTATAAAAATCCCATAAAATTACCAAAAACATCTGAATATTTGAAAAACATAAAAATAGTTTTGTTCCTGATTTTTGAGTATTTTGACCTCAATGAAAATTGTAAAGGCTTGATTGTGTGTTTGTTTGCTTTATTTTCTTGTTTGCTTTTTCCTTAATTTAAAAATATAAAATTTTACAATACTAAAAATTACAAAAATATGCATATTTTGATCTGACTACCGACTACTTCGTACATTTCCGTGCTCCTTAAGTTCAACCCTGGTCTCTATACCGGGTTAAATAAATAGCGGAAACCACTGGCACTGATTTTATGCTTTGATTGTTTGATTTGAGTGGGTTCGATTTTTCTTATTGAGTCTGATTCGTTAATTGGGGTCGCAACGACATTGATTTACTTTGACATTTAACCCTAGTTGGTCGGTCGCTCATCAAAATGGCGTCGTTGTTGGGGAGCACGACTTAGTAGTCTTTTCAGATTTTTCTCCCTATTTTATCTATATTTGTTATAACTACTCTCTAACCTGTTTTCTGTTCCTCTTTTTGTGCGAGGAACTGTCTGGGGACACTTTGGGGGAGACACGTGCCCAAGGAGGAGCATAAGCAGAGAAGGAGGCAGCTGTAGCTTTTAGGGATTAGATGTAGTGGCTAGTTTTTCTTTCCAGCATTTATTATTATTGTTGTAATAATACAGGACACTCAGACTTTTCTGGACACTTGGCTTATCGGGGTCTGTTTCACCGAGCACCGTTGTGCTCGGGGGACCTTACCGCGGTTTTCGTCGGTTTTAATTTTTATCGTATTTTGTTTCTATTTGCTTCCCGATGATTTTGGTCCCTAGACTTGAGATTTTCTCTTGATTGCAATGTAAATAATTAAGGCATAATCCCTAATAGACTGCTTGTACCTATAGTTTGTAATTGGACCTTATTAAAAATTCATAATAAAAAGTTAATTTGTTTCATTGAGAGGTCACGTGCCACTAGAGGCCGTATACAATGCGTGCAGGATTCGTTGTGGCAGACACCGATTGGCATCCGAGAATGGACATCAACCTCTCTCTCTAGTTAGTTAACTATTGTGCTTCGTGATCACTAGAAATTGCTCGTCTAAGGACGTTTTCTTCTTGCATCATTTAGAATAGTTTAAATTCTACCTTTTAATTTATGCGTAGATCACCCTACATGTAGAGTGCTGGCGACAAGTACACATCTCTTACTTTGCATGCATCATAGTGTTTGAATCGTGCATCGGCTTTTTCAACTTCTCACCCTTTTTTTGGACTTCAAATAATTAGGAGATCAAAAAATTCGTTAGGCGTTGTTTATTATTAAGAAATATCATAAAAAGTGAAAATCATAAATTTGGGACAGTTAATTCAAACTTGATCTTAAAAGTCACATCACTTAAAAAACTGTTTTGGGAGAGTCATCCCCTCCTTGTTTGGTTTTCTTTAGCGAGAGAGTGACCCACACCTTAGGATAGAGCCACACCTGAACTCTCATTAGACTACTGGTCACGGGGTTAGTCGGTCTCCAATGAGGATCTCTTCGGTCTCCAGTAAAGCGGGCCACGATATCCTTAACAGATCGAGTTGATTGGGTAGCCGGTAAATGACCTGTAACTCGTACTGGCTGGGAAAGATCTAGCTTTGGGATCCGGCCAATCTCTTGGGAGCATCGGGTACCTACCAGCTCATTTAATCGCTTTGCAAGACTGAATTATCACCTAAATAAAATCGATAAGATAATCGACTGATCCTTTACTATCATCAGCTCGTGTTGAGTAGGTGAATTGGAGGTTTGACAGCTAATCTTGTTTGCATCCAGATCTCATCTGCATTATTCCAGATCACGATGATGGGCTGGAGTTCATTAGACCACTCTTGACTGCACCACTCTCGAGCACTCCGACCCACTCATCTAGGGAGGTTCCGTGGAGCCTAGACCCGCTCTCCGAACATGAGTTCGCTTCCGCCATGTTCCCCCTCGACCACCCTTCTTCTAGTCCTGAGGAACCCGAGAAGAGAATAGCAGCATAGCTATTTGTTAATATGACGGCACCTGAGTTCAGGTATTTTGCCTTTGCAGAGACTTGCAAGATGGCCAACAGTGACAGATGCATCGATGAGTAGGCCCAATGTTCGACGTATGTTCTAGATCAGGGCACCATCATCAACACACTTTTAGCCTCCTGAGACGATGTAGTGCCAGATTCAAGATCAGGGAGCCTTCATGGCAGATGTGCATCGGGAACTAGCACGGATGCGAGCTGACAGTGAGGAGCAGCCAAGAGCAGGCAGTGGAGACATTCCAACACCTGGAGGAGGAGATGGAGACAACCAGAAGAGCCGTAGGAGCTAGTCAGACCTGCCAGGCCTATGAGGGATTTGCACAACCCTGGTGCAACCCTTACACACTGTTGGATCTAGCTTCTAGCAATTATGGGTGACTTCAAGCTCGGCCCCTAGACCATTCAGCTTTTGCCCAAATTCCATGGGCTTGCCGTCGAGGAGCTACATCTTCACCTATAGGAATTTGAAATGGTCTGCAACACCATCCACGACAGATTCATGGACAAGGATACCATAAAGATGATATCATTCCCATTCTCCCTTATTGATAGAGCAACCTACTGGCTGAAGAACTAAGGGAGATACGTGGCTACTTGGGAGCAACTCTAGACTGAGTACTTGAACAAGTACTATCCACTTGACCGGACCAATGCAGCTTGAGCTCTGATCAATAACTTCACCATGATCCCCAACGAGCAGTTCCATGAGGCATGGGATCGATTTCATGAGCTCATCGATCAGTGTCCACACCATGACATATCTAAGGCTAATCTTGCACAGAGTTTCTTTTGGGGACTGACACCAAAGCTGCAGGGGCTTGTTAACACTTCTTGTGGGGCTCCTATGTTGCCAAGGATGAGGACCAGGTTTGGGACATCTATGAGGAGATGGTCGATAACTGTACAGTGATGTCACAGACCATGGCTTATACACAGGGGAAGCCCCTTCCACAGGTCGTGTCCTATCAGAGGTTAGCATGGGTTGATGTGGGTCCATCCACTTCTTCATCAGCAGCAACACATGTAGAGTCTTCAGCATCTGATATGGGCATAATCGGTGAGAATCTAGACTGCATAGAGATCATTGAAAAGAAGCAGTGTCTGGGCATGACTCAGATTGATCAGTTAGCACAGACTCTAAGTGACCTGAAGATCGAGATAATGTGTCTTAAGGAGGAATAGACAGCTCCTCAACCCTGTCCCAGGTCACAGGCTGACCCTAGCAGCAGCATCTCAACCCAATACTCCGTCTAGTACTACCAGGTTCATCACATCCAAGAGGAGCCGGTTCAGCCGTTGCAACAGCAGTACTCTCAGCCACCGCCATCTTAGGATACTCAAATGGTGGTGTATCAGCAGGATCAGCCACTCGAAGTTCTCCCCGCTTAGCCTTACAAGTAAGAGCTATTGATAGAAGTCAATGGGATTTGGTATGACTTGCAACCCGGGATCCGTAGCGATCACCCCAGATTCAGGTGGTCTACCGGAGGCACCTCATCCCAGCAACAGCCTCCAGCTTAGGGTAGTTCGAGCAGCCAGCCTTAGCAGTAGCTGCCTTAGTACTCCCAACAACCACCATACCACTACCTGTCGGGTCCTCGTCCCTACCAGCAGGGACAACAGTGGAGGCAGCAACAACAGTATTATCATTCTCCCCCTCACCAGTTTCAGCAGCAACCTCATTTTCAGCGAGGCAACCCATCAGATCCTCCTGGTCCAGCCTATGAGAACCCAACCCTTGATGATCCAGTCCGCCTACTCTCATACCAACAGGCATCCTTTAGGTGGGAGATGGACGAGTTTCTCCAGGAGATGAGGGAGATAATAAAAGGCAAGGCCGACATACCCGCTCAGATGGAGCCCAACCCGAACAACCTCCAGAGGAAGTCTGAGAAGGTATTGTTCATAGAGACTGCCTCTCCTAGTGAGTCATTGGGTGACATTTCTTCATACATATTTGATGCTGACTTTGTTACACTTAGGAGTTGTAGGATGCCGGCCGGTGGTGCCTCGTATGAGCGACGACCCCATGATGATCCAGTAGTCCCAGATGAGTAGGACATCGGTGCTGATGCCACTGATGATGATGTTGATGATGGTGATGCTAAAGCCACCAAGGATGATGATGATCATCCAATTGATAGTACTGAGGCTATCGTCTCCCCAGATGCAACATGTGGTACTGATGCCACCATACCAGATGATGTTGAGCCAAAGCGCGGTGTTGATGCTGCAAAGTTAGATGCCGTGGGTGGTGTTGATGCCACCATTTCTTCTCTAGTTGTGTTTTCTCCAGTTTCTGTATCTCAGGACCATATGAAAAAGAACAGAAAAATTAATAAAGGAAAGGTTTCTTCATCTTCGATTCCATATGTGATGCATGATGATACTTGTATCGATTCCATTCCCTCTTACCAGCATGAACCTCTTCCTAGCCCTCTATCTGAGGAGGGCCCAGCCATCCCCTTCCCTCAAACACTCCGCTTGGTTAAGCGGAACAGAAAAGAAAATAAAAAAAAGAACCAGCAGTTAGAGTTCAACTAGCAGATGATAGACAAATTCCACATTCAATTGACTCTACATGAGGCACTTGAGCACATCCCTCTCTTCCAAAAGAACCTGAGAGAGAAGTCCTCCATAGGAAGAAGAGGAACCATCGGGCAGAAATCCATGTACGCACCCATACCACCTACTTCACCATCGAGAACCGTCTGCCAGCCAAGAAGCCAGATGCAGGAGATCCCTATGTCAGATGCCACATTCATGATCAGAGATTTGATCAGACTCTATTAGATAGAGGATCTTCCATCAACCTTCTTCCGGCAGCCTTATTCGGCCAATTCGAGTTTAGCCCTCTCAGACAGAGTAAGACAATCCTCCAGTTTGTTGATCGGTCTATCAAGAGGATGAAGGGGTTGTTTAAGGATGTAATCATCACAATTCATGGCATAAACTTCCCCGTGGACATCGTTGTGTTGGACATGGAGATCCCTGAGGCTGTGATCGATACCCCCATCATTCTATGACGTCCATTCTTGGCCACAACTAAGGCGGTGTCCGACCATGATAGCGGGAAGGTGTACTTTCGCGTAGAAGGCGAGAGTATACAAATAGAGATGATAGACGAGACTAGAGCGCGAGATTCAGCTTGCTTAGAGCAATTCAGCGATACAGAGCAGGCGATAGAGGCATAGTGAGACGTCCACCAGGAGTGCGACTTTGTGACCACTGATGATGAAGTTGTTTGGACTGACCCTATTTTATGAGCCCTTCTCTTACTTTCAGACACTACAGATTTACTGTTTCCAGCATAGGAGAGTTTGGAGAGCACACTCTTGACCGAGGACACTTTTGAGGCTGATGTCCGCATTCAGGATAGCGAAGAAGACTTTGTTTCTTGTTCTCCTGATTCAGATCCCTCAGATTCAGACATAGATTGGCACAATTTCTATGATTATTTGCCTTGTCTGATTCTTACAGAGCTAGCATCTAGGGTGGAGACTGAGCCTGCCCCGAGTACAGACACACCAGCAAGGCCATCTTCACCAGATATTCAGGATCTGCGAGAGTTCTCACATTCAGATCTAGTTGCATTCACTCAGACATTCTAGAAGCCAGATTTGCCAGCTCCTAGTTGCCCAGAGTTGAAGCTCTTGCTACAATCACTGAAGTATAGATTCCTTGTCGGTGAGCATGAGATGTACCCAGTCATTATCTCAGTAGATTTGTCTAGAGAGAAAGAATCTCACTTGATGGAGGTTCTTGAAAGGAACCGCTAGGAGATAAGATGGAATGTAGATGATCTCCAAGGGATAAGTCTGGCCCTATGCTCCCACCATATCTATCTCGAAGAGGACGCCAAGCCATCGCGTGAGTTCCAGTGATTACTGAACCCGAATATTCGAGAGGTGGTAATGAAAGAAATATTGAAATGGTAGAGCGTTGATTTTATCTACCCAATCTTCGACTCCAAGTGGGTTAGTCCATTGCATGTGGTGCACAAGAAGATAGGCATCACCACATTTGTGAGTGAGTCTAGAGAGGTGATCGCTACCCGGGTACCCACTTCTTGGAGGGTTTGTGTGGACTACAGATGACTGAATTATGCCACCAAGAAGGATCATTTCCCATTGCCTTTTATTGATTAGATTATAGAAAGGCTAGCTAAGAAGAGTCATTACTGCTTCCTTGATGGGTACTCCGGATATAATCAGGTGGCCATAGCGCCTGAAGACAAGGATAAGATGGCATTTACCTATCTGTTTGGGACATATGCTTTCAAACGGATACCCTTTGTTCCATTTAATGCACCAACGACATTCCAAAGGTGCATGTTGTCCATCTTCTCGGACATGGTGGGTGAATGCTTGGAGGTCTTCATAGATGATTTATCGGTCTATGGCGACGAGTTTGATGCTTGTCTTGATAGCCTAGACCGAGTGCTTCAGCGCCGCATTGAGGTGCATCTTGTTTTATCTTGGGAGAAGAGTCACTTCATGGTGACTCGGGGGATGGTGCTTGGTCATATCATCTCCAACAGGGGCATGGAGGTTCATCCGGCCAAGGTGGATATCATCAGGAAACTCAATCCATCGTCAAACCCGTGACAGTTGTGGTCTTTTCTGGGCATGTCGGGTTCTACCGACATTTTATTCACGACTTCAGCAGGATTGCCCGACCGCTCACTGATCTGTTGACGAAGGACACCGAGTTCATTGTAGATGATAAGTATATTTCGTCGTTCGAGACTCTCAAGAACCTAGTTGTTGACGCTCTCGTCCATCAACTGCCTGATTGGTCTCTCCCATTCGAGATCATGATGGATGCCTCTGATTTGTCGTGGGGGTTGTGCTAGGACAGAGGAGGGACGGATTACCTTTTGCCATTCACTACGCTAGCCCTACATTAGATACCCCCTAGCTGATTTATACAGTCATGGAAAAAGAGATGCTAGCCATAGTATTTGGCTTGCACAAGTTCAGATCTTATATTCTTGGATCCAAAGTGACTATCTATACATATCACACCGTCATCAGGTACCTCATGGCAAAGAATGATGCCAATGCAAGATTGACTAGATGGATCCTTCTACTCCTGGAGTTTTACATTGAGATTAAGGATAATCCTGGAGTCAAGAAGGTAGTGGCGGATCATCTCTCCTGTTTGGAAATCTTGAGGAATCCGAGCAGATTGATCCTATTACAGAGACTTTCCCAGATGAGGCGATCCTTGCTATCGCCTCGCTCCCATGGTATGCCGACATTGTGAACTATCTTGTTCCCAAGAAAGTTCCACAAGGTTGGCCCAGGAGCTACTTGAGACCTTCCTCATGAAGGCCAAGTTGTACCATTGGGAGAATCCCATCATTTATCCTGAAGGAGGTGATAGCGTCTGGCGTCAGTGCATTCCTCAGGAAATGCACCATAGCATTCTCACATACTGCCACAAACTTGAGGTAGGAGGACATCATTCTGGGAGGAGAATAGCACATAAATTGCTCCAATCCGGCCAATGGTGGCCTACACTCTTCAAGGATTCTGATGAATTCGTGAAGAGGTGTACTTACTGTCAGAGGATGGGCACTTGTGGACAACGTGACATTATGTCGATACAGCTCATTCTCTTCTGTGAGGTTTTTGACGCATGAGGCATCGATTTCATGGGTCCATTCCCTAAGAGTCAAGGATTCGAGTACATTCTGTTGGTTGTAGACTCTGTGAGTCCTTGGATTGAGGCCATTCCCGCCCGAATCACAGATGCTAATACCGTTTACATATTTTTGAGGAAGAATATCATTTCACGGTTCGGGGTTCCTAGAGTTTTGATATCTGATGAGGGGTTTCATTTTATCAACGATAAGGTAAAGGCCCTTGCTAATGAGTTCAGCATAGACCATCGAGTAGCCACTCCATATCATCCTCAGACCAATGGTCTTGCTGAAGTATCGAATAGGGAGATCAAGACGATACTACAGAAGGTAGTCCACCCATACCGAAAGGATTGGTCACAACTTTTGGACTCGATCTTGTGGGCATATCGAGCTTCCTTCAAGACACCTTTTTGTACGTCTTCCTTTCGTCTCGTTTATGGCAAGCCATGCCATTTACCTGTTGAGATTAAGCAAAAGTCACTCTGCGTTGTCACTGAGATATTATTGGATCCAGAGAGTATAGGTGATCAAAGGAAGGAAGAACTAGCAGCCCTGGAGGAGCTTAGAGATACAGCCTTTTCGAGCAGCCTACATTATAAGGAGCGAGTGAAGATATGGCATGATTCACATATCAGCCATAAATAGTTTGAGCCATATCAGAGAGTATGGTTGTTCGATGCCAGGCTTAGATTATTTCCAGGGAAATTGCAAAGTAAGTGGAAGGCACCATACCTGACCTGGTCCGAAAGGTGCATGACAACGGTAGTATCGACATATCTGAGATGTCATATGAGTCCACCTTTCGTGTTAACAGTCAGCACCTCAAACCATATTTAGATCATGATCCGTTGATCGTTGACGTTGCCCCAATTCATTTTGCATGAGATGTGGTCTTTGACTCACATCGTGTGTATCTCATGCCTGATCATCCTTGTTCTTCACCCTTGTATATATCCAAATGTCCATATCGTGCATTCTTTTGTCTAACACCCCATTTGCATCTTATGATTATGCTATACTTAGGGTGTACTTTACCTTAAGTATAGGGAGGTGTCAGATCTTTGATCACCTTTTGATTTCTTTTTACCTCTATTTTGCTACCTATACTTAGGGATATTTTACCCTAACTATAGGGGAGGTAGATCCTGTACATTCTAACCCTCGGTCTTCCCCTTGTGTACAGACTCTATACTTAGGATTACGTGATCCAAAGTATAGGGGGGAGCACCGACTTTTATTGGTTTTATTTTTTCATTCGTCGTTGTAGTATAACCTTTCTTTTCACTTCCCAATACTAAGCACGAGTTATGTCTTCTTCATCGCTCTTTGATCACTCTAAGGACATCGTTCGAGCTAAGAATAGGGGGTGCCGTATATATTACGTATATTCTTTATCCATTACTCGTACTTTGTGTGAGTGTGTAAACTAAATAAATTGGCTAAAATCCATAACCTAAAAATCACAAAAAAATTCAAAATTTTTCCTGTACATAAAATTCTTTCT
Organism: Ottelia alismoides; assembly: GCA_037367405.1. NCBI lineage: Eukaryota > Viridiplantae > Streptophyta > Magnoliopsida > Alismatales > Hydrocharitaceae > Ottelia > Ottelia alismoides. The sequence continues at coordinate 444,000 of JAZKJV010004702.1, forward strand.
TGCACATACATAGTTATTTATAAAAATTATTTTTGTACAAATTTTTGTAAAAGTGCTTTGCTTGTGAAATATTTTTAAATATTTCTGTATCAAAATTATGTATATAGTACAAAATTTTTGAAAAAAAATGTTTAAAAAATAAAAGTTTGCAAAAACCCTTGTGTAAATGTTTGTATATAGTTTGCAAAAATTTTGCATTCATTCATGCATTCAAACATTTTCAAAAATTTTGCGCAAAAAGATTTTTGTATATATTTGTATATCCTTCTAAATCATAGCTGACATTTAAAATAGTCTGGAATTAAATTGGAAAATGGAGCTTGGTTAAGACCTTAATCCACTTAATTCTAAAAGGAACATTATAGGATTTAAGGTCAAGACTTTTCAGGTCCATTAGGGACTTAATTCTTTGAGTCCACTAGGCTATGTTCACATGTCATCTTGATGAGCCTAAGTAGAATACTTAACAATGCACACATGACTCTCGTAGATAATGGCTTTACTTGCACCAGCACGTTACACATAGCTCTCCACGGATGAGGTGGTGAGGAGGTAGTTTCCTTTGGCTTAGGGTAGCATACGAGGGTAGTACTTCTAGGCGAAACCTCTCATCTTCCTTTAGGGAGGGAAGTGTGCCTCAACTTGGTCTGGCAGTGTTGAAGTCTAAATACGGGAGTTGTGGGTTGCAATAATGTTTCAAAAGAGGGATAATCTACTGGCTTGAGAAGAAAAAGTCCTTATGTATATATGTTGCACCATGTAGATATGTTATACATATACACGTAAAAAATGAGCAAAATAAAGAAAAACTCCAAAAAAGTGGCGGGCCTGATTGCAAATAAAATGCCCGTCGAAGTGTATATAGTCAAATAAGGCATAGCTTATGTTACACCATCTCATCTCATGGAGTTTGCAGAGGGAGACTTAGCTACACTGGTTGGGCTCCCAGGGATACGTGGATACACTTGCCACATTCCATTCTCTTCTTTCCTGCTCTTCTTCAGCCAGTTGAACTTGAACTTAGACGGGAATACCCCGCTCCTCGAGGAAAGAGCTCCTATACTAGGGAATTAGAGTTATCTTGTTGAGGGAGGTTGTTGCCTAGTCATTTCTGAGGTTGGGAGCTACATATCACTTATACCATACAAGGAAAGATACATGGTCATTAGAGTTTGTGTATGTAGACTTGTTCTGATATGGATTACTGAGGAGTCTTGACCATAGAATGGTGGAACTTAGAGGTTGTTTAGTCTTCAACCTAGATCTCAATAAGGTTCCGACAAACTAATAATCTAAAGGTCTGATTGAGCTCCATACTTCAATTTGATGAAGACAAGTTTAATAATCAACCTTGATTCTTCTTCTTTTCCTTTTCTTTCCTTTTTCACTTCTTTTTCGAATAAGTGTTTGATAAGGGACTAGCAAAGCTAAATTATAGGGGGTGATGAATCCTTGATTCTCACTCTCTATTCTTTTATTTTAGTTATTTATCTTGGAAAATCAACATGTATATAGGTGTAAATACAATAACATAGCAATCAACAAGCATGTGTTAATATTGCATAATTAGCATGTATTCATGCTTAAATAAAAGAATAAAGGAAAATAAAAATGAAGGAGGTATTTAGAATAAATACAGAGACCTGAACCCCAATAGAAGGTCAAGCCTTGACCTGATCGCCCAATAAAATAAGCAGAGAGAGATAGGGCCTACTCTGTGTTGTACATATTACACATATACGTAAATAATTATTTTTCACCTAAATAAAATTAAATTATTATTTTACCTCCTTATTTATATATCTAGAAATAAAACAAAATAAAATAAAAATCAGAAAAACAAATAAAAATAAAAATAAAATCCTCTCTTACTTATACAAAGTCACATGTATATATAACACAATCACCATTTATTTTATACATGTAAATAATCCATAAAAATAAAACAAAAAATATTTTGCACTCCTAAAATTACGTTGAAAATAAATAAAATATAAAATTGGGGGTATTTATGTAAAAATAATAAAATAAAATATTTTTAGATAATACATAGGTATATTATACCTATGTATAATAATATATATTGTATACACACTAATTTATTTTTTCATAGAAAAATTAAAAATCATAGAATAATTCCTTGAAAAATATTTAACATTTTTTACTTTATTTATTTTTCTTTTAAATTCATTTATTATTTTTGTAATTATCTTTATTTTTCTCTTCTATTTTGTCTTGTAGCATAGCTTGTCCTTATTCTACACCCCTTCTGATTGGGCCACATCAGGGACGCTGACCCAAGTCAACGTCGCCTCCTTGGGTTGACTTGATTCGCTTCGCCGGACGTCCTTCTCCCCTTTTCCAGCTCGATTCCAGCCGCCTCTGTCCCCGATTTCTTGCTCGCTGCTTCTCCTAGGATCCATGATCCTCACGAATCCCTAGGAAGGCACAGATCTTCCTAGGGTTGCGCGTTATCTCTCGATCTTTGGAGGCACCTGGAGTTAGCTATATAAGCTTGCCTTCACTTCCCAGCACCGTAGCTCGTTCCTCGCCTCTTCCTTCACCCTTAGACATCCCTAGCCGAGTGACAACAGCTAGGAGACACCTCTGGAACGGAGTTTGGTGGCCTAAATCAGTAGCTCAGCTACGTGGTCAGAGAACTCCATCGCATTTAGCCTCCCTGCCTTTCGCAGCGAGGTCAAGGCCACAACCGCGATGACCCTCTTCACTTGAAGTTCAGGAACGTGTTCCAACCTTCTGGTAATGCTTATTTCGACTTCATTTTCCCTATTCCATCGAATCTTTCCGTTCAACACCGCCATAGTTCATCTTCTCCGACCACCCGGGTCGGAGCCCCATAATATCCCCACAACCGTTCAGATTGAACCCTCACCTCATCCACCATCTTGCACCGCAGTCTGATCACCCTTGGACTCGACCCTCAGGTCAAGATTAAGGCTAAGATTTCCCTATCTCCCTCATCGAAGATCAAATCCCATCCACCATCACTTCTTTCACTTCCAGCTTCAATAACCTGGATCAAAGCTTTGCCCCGAGTCCTTCTATCCCTTGCAGGCACCCTAGCGTGACAGGAGGTTCTGTTGGATGTCCATCTACCCGGTGGTGCAGCTCCAGGAAGAGGTCCCTCATCCAGCACGTCTAACCGTTGGTTCCTCCATCGGAACCTCCCGCTAGGCATGGACCACTTTCACGATGATGTAGGACTCCTCCGATCCTTCATCGAAGTAGTGGATCTTGACCCCTCCTCCGTCGAAGCTCATCCCTGATGAGTTCTTCCAGCTATCTTCTTCGCCATCGATGTGGAGACCAGCTTTCCTGATTTGATCTTGATCGTACGCCATGCTTCATACTTAACGGTCGATTAGAGCAGCCATCATATTTGTGTCGCACGTCCTATCCCTTTTCAGAGCCAATAGATCTGCATTGTTGCAGAGAATCGCCGCTGCACGTCTCTGACATTCCATCCACCGTCATATCTTTTTGCAGGAGACAATCAGGACCGTCAGAGCCATCACGCGTGCCTCATATGCTTTAGGGTATATTGCATATTTTATCCCACACTTTTATGCTTTCTTAGTTAGTCCAGAGAATAAAGTTGCATTACAATTATTTTATAGTTTGGACCTTTTATTTCCAGTTTTTTCATTTTAGTACGTCCGAACCTGAGACACGTGCATGTTCACGTGATTTTGTGGGTTATTTAAATGTTTTTTCTTGAACTTTATGAATGTTATGTTTTGGATGGAACTTTTCTGATAATTGCAAATATTCCCATGTGTGTGAGTTTTTGAGCATGTGTATGAATATCCTGGATATTTTGCAAAATTGACCCTGAGCTTTTTATACATGGTATCTATTGGTTTGGAAACATTAGTATAATTGCGTTTAGGTCCCTGCTTGTTGTGTGACTTATTTTTAATCAAATAAAAACCTAATTAACTTCAAAAATTCCATAAAAATTACTATTAGCTCCTGCTAACACGTAATATTTAGAGGATTGTTGTGAATTAATTTAGTTTTATTTGATATTTTCTAAAAATAAAAAATACATAAAATCACTTTGTCTTTTTTATAAAATACCTAAAATATATAAAAATTGGCTCAAAATTTCCAAAAAAAATAGTGTTTGTTTGTTTATCTGTGTGTTTATTCTGGTACCATTTTTGTTGCAAAAACCCTTAAAACTTATAAAAATCATTAAAAAATATAAAAAAGTGAAAAAAAATATGATTTCAGTTTTTATGGCTTGATAATTTAATTTACTTTCTCATAAAAATCACAACCAGGACATTAGGGCACTTTTAGTATTTTAAATTTGCCTTTTAGTCCAAGCTGTACACTATTTCCCCTTCTTACATTTGTTTGATTTTTATAAAATCATAAAAAATTATAAAAATCCCATAAAATTACCATAAACATCTGAATATTTGAAAAACCTAAAAATATTTTTGTTCCTGATTTTTGAGTACTTTTGACCTCAATAAAAATTGTGAAGGCTTGCTTGTGTGTTAGTTTGCCTTATTCTCTTATTTGCTTTTCCATTAAATTAAAAATATAAAAAATTTCAAAATTAAAAATTACAAAAATATGTATGTTCTGATCTACTTAGTACATTTCCGTGCTCCTTGAGTTCGGCCATGGTCGCTATACCAAGTTAAATAAATAGCAGATTGATTTTATGCTTTCATTGCTTGATTCGAGTGGTTACGATTTTTCTTATTGAGTATGATTCGTTGATTGGGGTCGCAACGTCCTTGATTTACTTTGACACGTAACCCTATTTGGCTAGTCGCTCATCAATAATCAATCTCAAATTATCGAAAAAGAGGCTCCCTGTCCATATATGTAGGGTGGACAACCACCCTTGAGTCCTTATTCAAAGTGGTCGTCCCCCTTCATATTAAGAAGGAGCTTGCCACCTTTCCTAATCTTTTAAAGCATATTTATTTGATTGAATTGATTTATATTGATAATTGTTCAATATATTATATTAAATTAAATTAACTATTGTATTTTTTACAACAAAATCATGGCCACAAAAGAAACACAAATCAATCTCAACAATTGGATTTGTGTTGTCCATGGATTGAGATCCAAGGGCTCCGAAAATATTATAAAAGAAGAAAAAAACCAAGCTCTTATTTGACAACAATAGAATTGCATATCTCTCTCATATCATCACACATGTCCCCCCCCTCTCTCTAAGTGGCCTTCCACTTTGTGATCTAGAGAGAATCACTGTCGTTGCTACGTTGTTGTGCCACCACTTCGACCGCTCGTGGATCTTCATCTTCCTCGATGCTTCAGGTATGTGAAGAAGACCTCAGATTTCATGTGACAAAATCAAGAGATCCATCACTTGAATTCAATATATTATATTAAATTAAATTAACTATTGTATTTTTTACAACAAAATCATGGCCATTAAAAGAAACACAAATCAATCTCAACAATTGGATTTGTGTTGTCCATGGATTGAGATCCAAGGGCTCCGAAAATATTATAAAAGAAGAAAAAAACCAAGCTCTTATTTGACAACAATAGAATTGCATATCTCTCTCATATCATCACACATGTCCCCCCTCTCTCTCTAAGTGGCCTTCCACTTTGTGATCTAGAGAGAATCACTGTCGTTGCTACGTTGTTGTGCCACCACTTCGACCGCTCGTGGATCTTCATCTTCCTCGATGCTTCAGGTATGTGAAGAAGACCTCAGATTTCATGTGACAAAATCAAGAGATCCATCACTTGGATCTACATCTTGGATTGTGAGAAGGACACATCTCATCAACGCGCTCGCAAGTGTCTCCTCCGTCAAGTCGGACTTGAAATAGGTGGTCTCTTAGTATAGAGGCTTTGATCGCAACCACACTTCAAGAGGTATTTCTTTATCTTCTTTGTGGTTAGATGAAATGACTCGAGAAATGTTATAGGATCATGTGGTTTCATCATTTAAAAAATTTTAAATTCCATTTCCCCGAGCAACTAGTTCGACTAGTTGCTCCCGGTCGCATACAATGTGATCTTCACGCTTCTATATATGATCCTTTTTCTTCTTCTTTAGTTTTGTCTTAGTTGTATCATTATTTACTGATGTATGTTCTTCAATTCCCAAATTGAATGTTGGTATCCCACTTTCATCTTGAAACTTTTATTTGTTCCTGATAAGCATAAATCTGACTTGGGTTAAGGTGATTAATTAAAGTGTCATTGTGACCCAAGCCAAATATGTGACAATTGAGAAAATTATTTAACCACTAACCAAATCAAACAAATCACACAAGGGGTATAGCTATTTTATAAACATGGTATAGCGACTAGGGTCGAACTCAAGGAGCACTATAATAAGCTCGGTAGGCGACTCAAGGAATAGAATGATTTTTATTTAATTTTTAATGGTTTTTAATTTTGCTAATTTTTTATTTTAAAAATAAAGGGAATAAGACAAAGGAGAAAATGCAAACACACAACTCTTTTTGTATTTTTAAATATATTAAAAATACTCAAATTTTAAAATAAAAATATTTTATGTTTTTATAGATTTTACAATATTTTTGTGGGTTTTTGGGAAATTTTTAAATGTTTTTGGAATTTTCTAAAAACTAAAAAATTAGGGAAACAAGCAAATAATGAACACCTAGGAGTATTTTGCAAAATTAAAAAATCAAAATGGCTTAAAACTTCTGGATCTTAAATTTTCAAGAAAATATAAGGAAATATAAAAAAATAATGACTGAAATTGCATTTTTTGGATTTTTGTATGATTTTATATATTTTTAGAATATTTTTGGTATTTTGCAATTTTTTAGGGTTTTACAAAATATTTTCAAGCCAAATTTTACAGTAGCTAATATAAGATAAAATCCACCTATATTACTTTTTAGAATTTTTAAAACATTTTTCGAATTATTAAGATTTTTATAAGGTAAACATGGATTTTTTAGTTTGTTTTTGAATTTTTAATAAGATAAAACCAAAGAAATTCAGCACATAAAAATTATAACCTAAAGTAGATGTTAACGAGAGCTAATATTAATTTTTAAGCTAAATTTACTATTTATTACAATTAATAAAAGAGCATTAAATTAAATAGTGAATAGAGGACCTTTCTGCAATTAATCTCACTTCTTGGGCTAAATGATAATAGGCAATAAAAGTCCAAGGACCCTATCACAATTTATCCAACAAAAACACACGCTACACATGACAGACAACTCAAAGGGGCATATATGCAGTTACTAAAAACTTCAACTAATTCATTAACATATAAAAGCATAGGTTCTGATATGCAAAATACCCACAAAAGCACGCGCGCATACACGTGACTTAGACTCAGCTGGACTAAAATACAAACAGAAAAATCATAGGGTCCAAACTACAAAATGTTTTTAACTACATATTAAAGTTATTAAACTAAAACGAAATAAAAGAAATTACAGTGATAAAAGGCAAATATATCCCTCGAGGACACGTGGCACATGTAGGACGTCTATGCAACGGGCGGTCCTTATGACGCATGCGGAAAGATCTGGAAGTCGGAGAAGTAGCGCAAGCATATGGTCCTGATTGACAGTTGGATAGAAGAACTGACGGTTATGGTTAAGGCATGAATGTGTGCTGCAAATCTAGTTTAGACCTGATCTGAGGGTCAGCTTTTGGGCATAATCATATGGCCCTAATCAAATCTGGAAGCAAAAACTCATTATCTGATGGATGTGAAAGGCACATGAAGAACTACGAAGAAGGAGCTACTGGGTGGGCTTCGATCGAGTGATTCTAGTACTACAAAGGGTACATCAACTCGTTGAAAATCTCAGCACCAAGCTAAATGTTCTTTGCGTCAAAAGGGATCGTCTCATGGGGTGGCGAGTCGTTGGATGTGTGCAGTGAAGCTCTGCCACCTGGAGATGCTCATCCACCAAAGTTGAGGCTCGAATTGAGCCTCCTGTGTGTCCATGACCTACAAGGGGTAACTTGGCTCGAAGATGACACTTTGGCGAGGGGTTATTACTGCTAAAAATTAAAGAAGCATAGTGGGTGAAGGTTGACATCCGACGAATGTGAGGGATGATCTTTGAGGCTTGATGTTGCTCCAATAAGCGAGGTTCAAGGTGATCAGGATGTGTGTGGAGGATGGGGGCGAACTCTAGTCTTGATCGAAACTGTTGGTGTGGAGGATAAGGCTCCAAACTCGATGGTGGAGCCAGGCGAGTGGATGATCGGTGATGGAATGAAAATCGATGTCAAAGAGAAATGAAAGGAGGGAGTGATATCTGAGTCTTCCGGAATGATCAACGACATCATAAGAAGGTGGAGGCGAGGTCCTGGCCTCAATCCTGTTGTGTAAGGCAAGAAAGGCTAATCGTGAAACTCCAGCCATGAGATGAGCTTCGTGCAACTAGGCACCAAATCGAGCTCCCAAAGGCTGCCCAAAGACCCTGTCACTGTCCTATAGCTGCTGTGGAATAAAAGAGATGCGAGGGACGAGCTACCGAGTGACGGAGGGAGAAGAGATCTTTAATAGGCATTCCCAAGGTATAGAAGGATCGATGAATAACGTGAAACCCTAGGTTGATCCGGGCCTATCTAGGCATCCTAAGGATCACGAATCTATAGGAAATCAAGGGGTCCGCAATCTAAGGCAAGAATCGGTCGGAGTCGGGTGAGAAAATACCAAGAAATTGACTTCGACGAAGGGGAGTGGGGTCTGACCCAACTTGGGGGAAAGGTTGACCTGGGTTAACGGACCCGGGATGACCAAACAGAAAAATCGATTTGCAAAAATCAAAGAAAAATAAATAAAAAAAGTAAATGAATTTAAAATAAAAATGAATAAAATGAAAAATGTTTGCTATTTTAAACTATTTTTCTAATATTTATAATTATTTATAATAATAAATATATTATGGTATGTATTGTATATGGTATTTTTTGTACATGTATAATATACCTGCATCATATACATTTATTTTTATTTGAGGAAAGGGATCCTACTCCATGGAGTAGGTAACTTACCTACTCGACTTTCATTTTTTACCATTTTAGTATTTTTTTCAAAAAATTCTTCCATGGATTTTCATAACTATATCCCTCTAATATGTCATTCAAATTTCGTCAGAAACAGAGACTCCTATGCCCTCCATCCAGAATAGGTAAATTACAACAAATCTAAGACCGTTAAAATTACATGTTCTAGATGGAGGGCATTGGAATCTCTATTTCTAACAAAAATGACCTATTAGAGGGGTATAGTTATTAAATTCCGTGGAAACATTTTTCAAAAAAATATAAAAAAGTGGAAAAAAAGAAAGTGGAGTAGGTAATTTACCTACTCTATGGAGTAGGATCCCTTTCCTCTTTTTATTTTATTATTTTTACAGAATACATTTTATTTATTTAAAAAATAATTTAAATTTTTATTTTATTTTTACAAATTAATTATAGGCATTAAATAAATAGGTATTATATATAATATATACATGCATGGTACTTTGTACATTGAGAAGATGATTTTATTTTTAATTAATTTTGTGTTTTATGAATTTTATTTTAATTTTATTTTCTTATTAGGAGTATGTACAAGTGTCAAAAATGCAAAATATATACCAATTGCTTACAAAAGAAATAAATGAATGGATATATATAAGTATAAGTGTTGTACATTTATACACCTTCTACTTTTTTATTATTTTTATTTATATTTTTATTTACAAATTTTATTAAGGAAATTGAATTTATTTATTTTGAGGTTATTTTATTTAGATATAAAATATGTGATATATACACACACAAGAAGAATAGTGATGAATATGTGCAAGATAAGGACCCTATCTCTCCCTACTTTGTTCCATGTCGATCAGACCTATATTTAGTCGCCTCTCGGGGTTCAGGTCAGTCTGCATTTTTACATCCCTATTTTATTCTTTTTCTTTTCTTCTTTATTCTTTTATTTTGGTTAAAAATAATGTTAGTTGCACAATATTAACACATTCATGCATGATGCTAATTTGTTATATATGATACATATTTACAAATATTTTGTATAGGGAATTTTGCTAAATTAAAATAATAAAGGATGTGAATCATGTATTCATCATTCCCCTATATTTTACATTTGCTAGTCCCCTAGCAAACACTTATTTGAAAAAGAAGTGAAAAAGAAATAATGAAATAAGGAAAAGGAAAATCAAGAAGTTTAGAACAATATTGATTATTAAACACATCTTCATAAAATTGGAGTATGGATCTCGGTCAGACTTAGTTTGGTGGAACCTTATTGGGAAATGGACTTAAAACTTAACAGACTCTATGTTCCACAAGACTCCTATTCAGATCGCCTCAATAGTCAGGTCAGAATAAGTCTACATACGTAAAATCTTACGACTATGAATCTTTACTTGTACTGTGTAAGTGATAGATAGCTCTCCACCTCATAAATGACAAAGAAACAACCTCTCTTAACAAGGTAACTCTAGTCCACTAATCTAGAAACTCTTTCCTTGAGGAGCGGGGTATTACCTTCTAAATTTAAGTGCAACCAACTCAAGAAGAGGGGAAAAGATGAGTGTGGACCATGGCCAGTGTAGCCACGTGTCCTTTGGAGCACGACCGGTGCAGCCAAGTTTCCAACTGCAAGATTCACTGAGATGAGACAACGCATTACATAATCTTTGCTTATTCAACTATATACACTTCGGCATGCATTTTATTTTCAATCAGGCATGTCCCATTTTTTAGAGTTTTTGCACGTTTTTTTTATGACAAACATACATCATATCTACAAGGTGCAGCATGTACATAAGGAGTTTTTCTTCTTCACCTGGTAGACTATCCCACTTTTGAAGCATTCTTGCAACCCACAACATCCTGTCATTAGACCTCAATGCCACTAGACCAGGTTGAGATGCACTTCCCTCCCTAGAGGAAGACAGATGTTCCCACTAGTTGTTACACACACATGTGCTACCCAAACCTAAAGGATTCTGCCCCCTCACCACCTCATCCATGAAGAGATACGTATAGAGTGCTTGCCCAAGTTAAGGCCACTGTCTAAAAGAAACATGCGTGTGTTGTTAAGTGTTCTACATAGACTAATCAAGATAACATGTGAACATAGTCTTATAGACTCAAAGAATTAAGTCACTAGGATCTGGAAAGTCTCAACTCCGGTACCTATAAGGTTCCATACTAGTTTAAATGTCAATATTATTCAAAAAAATGCATACGTGCATGCTAAGAATATTTACAAAACATTCGAAAAGAAAAGAAAAGACAAAAATCTTTTTGAAAAGTTTTTCAAAGAGTTTTTGCAATGGTATTTTTAATAAGAAAGAAAAAAAGGAAGTTTTACAAAATATTTACAAGAATATGTACATAGTTACAAGGGTTTTAATCACAAGTTTTATATACATATTTTATAAGTGGATTTTATCTACAAGAATTTTATAAAGGGATTTTATGCTCAAGAGTTGACATACAAAGTTTACAAATAAATATAAGTTTTATTTACAAAGAATTTACAACATATATACATCTACTTTGTATACCCAGAATTTATTACCCCTATGACAAAAAAGTTTACAATTATTTTTCAAAATTTCTCCAAAATTTTTTCAAAACCTTTTTCAAAGTTTTACAAACTATTTTGTAAATCACTTTACAAATAACTTTTCAAAAAGGTTTTTGCAAATATTTTGCTTTCACACATTTTATAAACATTTATACCATATCCATAATTTTGATACATAAAATAATTTACAAATATTTTTCAAACAAAACATTTTTACAAAAAATTTACAAAAAATTGTACAAAAATAATTTTTACAAATGTTTTCACTAATATGTTTACAAGCAATTTTGCAAAACTTTTACAAAAAATTTTACACACATTTTTGCAAATATTTTTATGCCAATTTTATAAAAACTAGCCATATTATCTAACACACACAAAGTATGAGTTATAGCTAATGTTTATATACAATTGGCATCCCCTATACTTAGCTCGAACGATGCCCTTAGAGTGATCAGTGAGCAACAAAGGAAGACATAACTCATGCCAAGTATAGAGAAGTGAAAAGAATCCTATACTACAATGACTCATAAGAGTGAAAGAATCAAATGAATAGAAGTCGATATCCCCCCAATACTTAGGATCAAGTAATACTAAGTAGAGAATACTGTACAAAAGGGGAAGACCGAGGAATAGAATGTACAAAATCAATGACTCGATTTGTCCCCAGTATACTTAAGGTAAAAGATCCCTAAGTACAGAAAAGAATATCAACAATTGAGGGACAAGCGAGAGAAGAAGCAAACGAAGGAAAAACAGATATTACCTCCCCTACACTTAGGGTAAGATGTCCCTGAGTATAGGCGACAAAATAGAGGTAATATGGTAAATAGATATAACAACATGAGTCTAATACCCCCTTATACTTAGGATAAAGTGCATCCTAAGTATAGCAAAATCATAAGAGAGATATGTGGGTTAAACAAAATAGATAAATGAATGAATGTTATAGTTAATATGGATATACAAAGAGGCGGAAAGAAGTGTAACTCAGGTATGAGATGCATACGATGAGAGTCAAGGAACACATCTCATACAAAATGAATAGGGGAGACATCAATGGTCAGCAGATCAAGATCAAGAAAGGGCTTCAGATGCTGACGTTGACTAAAAAGGTGGGCTCAGAAGACAACTCGGATATATCAATACTAGCATTGTCATGCACCTTTCTAGCCAAGTTTGGTCCCTTCCATTTGATATCTAATTTCCCTGGAAATAATCGAAGTCTAGCATCAAATAGCCATACTTTCTGGTTCGTCTCAAATTGCTTATGGATGATGTGAGAATCATGCCTTATCTTCGCTCGGTCCTTATATTGTACGCTACTTGAGAAGGTTGTATCTCTAAGCACCTCCAGGGCTACCAAATATGCTCTCCTCTGATCTCCTATACTCTCAGGATCCAAAAGTATCTCAATGATTGCCCAAAGTGACTTGTGCTTAATCTCAATAGGTAAGTGGCATGGCTTGCCATAAATGAGTCAGAATAGAGATGTACCCAAAGGTATATTGATGGATTCCCTATAGGCCCACAAGACCGAGTCCAAAAGCTATGACCAATCCTTTCGATCTGGGCGGAAAACCTTCTGTAATATAGTCTTGATCTCCATGTGAGGTTGTCCGCCCATTCACTTCTGTGAGGTTTTTGAAACCTCAGTGAGACCATTCATCTCTGGATGATCTGGAGTGGCAACCCTGTGGTCTATGTTGAACTCGTTAGTAAGGGATCTTACCTTACTGTTGACAAAATGAGTACTGCCATCAGAAATCAAAACTCCAGGATCCCCAAATCGTGATATGATATTCTTCCTCAAGAATATACAAAAAGTCCTCGCATCAGCGACTCGGGCAGGGATAGACTGAACCCAATGACTCACATAATCCATATCCAACAAAATGTACTCGAATATATGACTCTCAGGGAATGGGCCCATAAAATCGATGCCCCATGCGTCAAAAAACTTACATAGGTGAATACGTTGCACCTGCATCATGTCTCAATGACTACAACTGGCCATCCTCTGACAGTCAGTACATCGCTTCACGAATTCATTTGAACCCTTGAAGAGTGTTGGCCTCAAAAGACTGGATTGGAGAACCTTTTGTGTTGTCTCTCTCCCATAGTAATGTCCTTCTGCTTAAATCTTGTGGAAATAGGTGAGGATGCTATGGTGCTCCTCTTGATGAATACACCGATGCCCGACACTACCCCCCTCTTCGTAGTAAAGAGTGGGATCCTCCAATTGGTATGACTTGGCCTTCGCTAAGAAAGTCTCAAGTCATTGCCTGGTCCAATCTTGTGGTACTTTATTGGCAATAAGAAAGTTCCATGTAGGCATACCACGGGGGAGAGGTGATAGGCAGAATTGCCTTGTCTTGGAATGTCTCAGTGATAGGAATGGTAGTCTTAGAATCCTCAAGATGCTCTAATCGGGAGAGGTGGTCCGCCACCACATTCTTGACTCCAGGTTTATCCTTAATCTCAATTTCAAACTCTTGGAGTAGAAGGATCCATCTAGTCAAGCGTGTCTTGGCATCCTTCTTAGCCATTAAGTACCTGATGGCGGTGTGATATGTATAAATTGTCATTCTAGATCTGAGAATATAAGATAAAAACTTATCCAAAGCAAAGACTATGACGAGCATCATCTTCCTCTGTAATAGTATAATTCTGTTGAGAAACATCCAAAGTACGTCCAGCGTAGTGTATTGAAAATGGCAATCCATACCTCCTCTGTCCTCGCACAACCCCTATGGCAAAATCATAAGCGTCCGTCATGATCTCGAATGGGAGAGACCGGTCGGGTGGCTGAAGGACATGAGCCTGCACAACCAAATCCATGAGAGTATCAAATGACGATAGTCACTTATCATCTGCAATGAACTCAGTGTCTATCATGAGAAGATTAGTAAGCAATCGGGAAATACGACTGATGTCCTGAATGAACTACCAATAGAAACCAACATGCCCCAGAAAAGACCGCAACTACTTCAAATTGGATGGTGGATTGAGTTTTCTGATGACATCCACCTTTGCCGGATCAATCTCCATGCCCCTTTTGGAGACGATATGACCAAGGACCGTCCCTCATGATAAAATGACTTTTCTCTCAAGATGGAACAAGGTTGACCTCGATGCACTACTAAAGAACTTGGTCTAGGCAAGAAAGACAAGCATCAAACCCATCGTTGTAGATCGAAAAATCATCTATGAAGACATCTAAACAGTCACCCACCATGTCTGAAAAGATGGAAAGCATACACCTTTGGAATGTAGCCAGGGCATTACATAATCCAAAGGGCATCCATCTAAAAGCATACGTTCCAAACGGACAGGTGAATGTCATCTTATCCTGGTCTTTGGTCGCAATGGCCACATGATTATACCCTGAGTACCCGTCAAGAAAGAAATAATGACTTTCCCAGCTAATCTCTCAATAATATGATCATTAAATGGTAGCGGGAAGTGATCGTTCGTAGTGTCTTGATTCAATCGTATGTAGTCCACACAGACCCTCCAACAAGTGGGTACACAGGTAGCAATATCCTCTCCAGACTCACTCATAACAGTTCTGATACCCGTCTTCTTGGGTACCACATGTAATGGACTAACCCACTTGGAGTCGAGATGGGGTAGATAAAATCGATGCTCCATCACTTGGATATTTCCTTCATGACCATGTCTCAAAGCTTTGGGTTTAGCCTACGCTGGAACTCATGTGAAATCATCATCCTCGAGATAGATGTCGTGGGAGCATAGAGCCGGACTTATCCCCTGGATATCTACTATAGACCATACAATTGCCTTGTGGTTCCTCTCAAGAACTTCCATCAAACGAGATCCAGGGTCATCAGTCAAATATACTGAGATAATGACTGGGAACGTATCTGGCTCGCTCGTAAGGAACATATACTTCATGTTGTGTGGTAAGTTCTTTAATTCCGGGCATGTGGGAGCTTGCAAATCTAGCCTCTAAAATATCTGAGTGAAGGCTACTAGATCTGAATGGGAGAACTCTCACTGCTCAACTGAACTCGACCAAGATGGCCCTAATGTTGTCTCTATCAACTACAATGGATCTATCTTTGTCCTGACTACAGGCTCTATAGACATTAAACATGGCAAATACTCATAAACAATCTGCCAATTAAAATCTGTGTTTGAGTCTGAGTGATATGCATCGTACTGGCACGAAATGAAATTTGCTTCACTAACCAGATAGGAATCATCAGCCTCTAAAGTATCCCGTGCTACAAGTGTGCTCTCTGAACTCTCCTTAGATGGCATCTGTGAATGTGCAAACTCTGCACGTGTGACAAGAGCTCGTGAAATCGGGTCCGATCATCTGTAATCACAAAATCACAATCATGGTGGATGTCTGGCATTGAGTCTATCATCTGCTCTGAACTCTACTCTGACAAAGTTGAATCTCTATCTCTCAACTCCTCGATCCTCTCTATTTGTATACTCTCAACCTCGATGCGAAAGTATACCTTCCTACTATCATGATCGGATACTACCTTGGTTGTGGCCATGAAAGGTCGTCCTAAAGTGATGGGGGTATTGGTCACACTCTTAGGGATCTCCATGTCCAATATATTGAAGTCAATGGGGTTTTCAGGCTTTGAATGGTGATAACAACATCCTTCAGTAACACCTTTGTCCTCATGACATATATATCTGCAAACTGAAGTACTGTCCTGCTCTATCATAGAGGGTCAAACTCGAAGCGGACAAGTAAGGCTGCAAGAAGGAGGTTAATTGAAGATTCGCTATCTAATAGAGTACGATCGAACTGCTGCTCACAAATGTGGCATCTGACATATGGAGCCCATGCATCTGGTCTCTTGCCTGGCAATTGATTCTAAATCACGAAGCACGTGGCATGGGTGAGCACATGGATTTATGCACTATGGTTGTGCCTCTCCTTCATGTGGATTGCGGTCTTATCTCTAAGGTTCTTTTGGAAGAGAGGGATGTGCTCTAATGCCTCCTGAAGAGTCAGCTGGATATGAAATCTATCTATCATCTGCTCATTGAACTCTAGTTGTTGTCTCTTTTTGGAATTTTCTATTTTTTGGCCCTTCCCTAAGAAGAGTGCTTGAGGGCAGGAAATAGAGGGACCCTCCTCAAGAACTAGAAGGTCAGGAGTAGGAAAAGATCTCTGAGCATGCAAATGACTAGAATCCATATAACCATCATCAATCACAACAGATGCACCCAGAGAGGATGCATAAACATTTCCTTTATTTATATTTTTGTTTTTCAAAATTTTTCCATTTTTTATGTTTTTCCATGAGAATCATCATCATGTACAGAAGTATGAGTCAAAACAATTAGAGTATCTGTACATAGATTCTTAGTGGCATCAGTACCACCGACAACATCTGAGGTGGCAGCATTACCGCGCTCTAGACTATCAACTGGGAAGTCAGTGGCATCATTACCACCATTTGTAGCATCTGGAAAAGGGATGGCATCAGCACCGTCAGCGAGATCATCCTCGAAATGGGTGGCATCAGCACCACCATCAATATCAACGGCATGAGCACTGCATTCTCACTCATCTAGCGCTATGAAATATGCATCTGGATGTCGCCTGGAAGAGTCGCTGTTGTCTGGCTTCCTACCGCTCCTAAGTGTCACAAAATTAGTATCGAATAAATAATGTATGCCATATAATATCTTACTAGGAGTGTCAGATTCTGTAGATTGTACCTACTCAGATTTCCTCTTCAGATTGTTTGGGTTGGGATTAATCTATCCATGTATGAAGGTCGTGCCTTTGATGATCTCCCACATTTCCTGCCAGAACTCATCCATCCCTTGTTTGAAAGTAGCATGTTGCTCTGTAAGAAAACAAGTGATATCATCTAGTGTTGGGTTCTCATACGAGGGTGCATGAGAACCGAATGGGTTGCCTCACTGAAAATGAGGCTGATTGTTTTGGTGTTGTTGTGGGTAAGAATAAGGGGGAGGCTAGTGAAAATAAGAATGAGGCTACTGCTACCTCCACTGCTGACCCTAGTACTGAGGTCAAGGAACGGTGTGCTAGGAGTATTGGGGCTACTACTGCTAGGTACCCTGCTTTGCTTTGCTAGAGGTTGCTGCTGGGACTGAGTATGTCCAGTGGACCATTTGAAACCTAGTTGATCGCATCAAATATCGGCTGCGTCTGGTACTGGCCATACCAAATCTCGTTGACTTCCATCAACGGCTCCGTCTACTAATGTGAAGGTGGGGGAAGGGACACCAATGGTTGATCACTCTGATATACCACCATTTGTGTGTCTGGTGTAGGTGGTGGTGTCATTTGGTACTGGGGGGTCAGTTGAATGTGCTCCACCTTAATATGATGAACTTGTCGGCAAGAGGCATACTTCTATGACAATCGTCTCCCTAATCAGCATGTGATCTAGGACGTGGCATATAAGTCGTATGTTCCTCTTAGAGGCACATGATCTGTGTCTTGAGATCACTCAAAGTCTGGGCCAGCTCGTCAATCATGTTGAGCTTGTCTAGGCCCTAGCACTTCTTCTCCTCGATAATCTCCATGCGATCCAACTTCTGGCTAATAATGCCCATGTCCACCACTGTTGACTCTGCTAATGTTGCGGCTATAGAAGATGAAGATGGACCTGCCTCAATGCGTGCAACTCTATGGTGAGACAATGCCTGTGGGGGAGGCTTCCCATGAGTGTAGACATGGGTCTGGGTCATCACAGTGTAGTTTTCAACCACTTCCTCATAGATGGCCTAGACCTGGTCCTCATCCTTGGAAAAAATAGGACCCTCCGCAAAGAGTCATTGACTAGCCCCTACAACTCAGGTGTCAGTCCACAAAACAAAGTACGTTCTAAGTTGGGCTTGCTGATACCATGATTTGGGCACCTATCGATAAGCTCTCTAAATCGATCCCAAGCCTCATGGAACTGCTTATTAGGGATCATGGTGAAATTGCTGATCATGGCTCTAGCTATATTTGTTCAACTGAGTGGATAATATTTGTTGAGGTACTCGGTACTCAACTGCTCCCAAGTGATGACAACCCTCCCTAAATACTTCAACCAGTAGGTTGCTCTATCAACCAAGGAAAATTGGAAGGCCATCGACTTGATCGTGTCCTCATCTATAAATCTGTCGTGGATTGTGCTATAGATCATCTCAAATTCCTGGAGATGTAGATGAGGCTCCTCGATGGTGTGCCCATGAAACTTGGGCAACAATTGACTCATTGGGGGTCGTACCTCGAAATTGCCAAGAATGGTTGGCAGCTGAATCCACCTGTGGGTGAGGGTTGCACCGGAGTTGTATAAGGCTCTCATGGTGCGCATGGGTCACTGTGGATTACGGGCCTCCTCCTAGCATTTATCATCTACTTGGTCCTCGTGTCCCAGAATCTCTCACCGGCTGGTCTATCGTCTCTCGCGTCGGCTCTCCCATCTCTCATCTGAGTCATCTCCCTCGTTACCTCTGCCATGAGCATCCCTTGGTCTCTAATTTGTCTTTGCATGGTCTCAAGGGATGCTAGGAGGGTGTTACTGATAGTTTCCTGATCTAAGACAAAGTAAGATGACTGTGGTAACTCATCAATTCTCTCATCGTTGGCCATCTCATCGGTCTATGCAAAGGTGGAAGTACTAAGCTCTGGTGTTATCAAGTGAACATATAGCTGTGATGCTACTCTTTGTGTACCTCATGTGATGTAGAAGGGTGATCAAGAGGGGGCAGTCCCTCTATAATCTGATAAATTAGTTATCAACTAGACCTCAAATCCAATTCAGGGGCTAGAGTCGACGTTCTTTATTGGAAGCAAACTTGAGTTCAGAGAGTGGGTTTGAGATCTCTGAAGCTGCCCTAGGTGAATGGACATGTGTGCTGAGAAGCGGTGCTACCAAAGGTAACCTAAGTGATCTCTTGCCCATCATTGTGATGTGAGGATTTATGAAGATTAGATCTAGACTGAAAACAATAATAAGAAATCAAGCCCCCGATTCACCAACTCAACACGATGATGACCGTGAAAGCTCAATCGTTAATCTTTAGGTGATAATTCAATCTAAGAAAAGAATTAGAGAGTTGTTATGTACTCGTATTTCCTGAAAGACTGGCTTGAATTCTTATTACTAGTTGCACCTACTTTCAGCCAATGTAGGTGTAAGTATGAACCGTTTCCAGCTACCAGTTACTTGAGGAAAGAGCCTTATGTAGTGTCCTCTAAACCGCTCACTATGCTAAGGAAACACAAACTATTTACCAGCTATCTGCATTCCCTCACTGAGAAGTAGCTATTCATATTTATAGAACCAGTAGTCTAAAAGAGAATCCAGGCGTGGCTTTATCTTAGTGTTCATCTCTTACTTACTCTGCAAATAAATTCAAACAAATAGGGGTTACGCTCCCCAAAATAATAAAATGTGATTTTTTTGTTCGTTTTACGATCAAGTTTTTTAGCAGTCTCGATTTTATTGGGTTATCACTATTTTATCATTTTTCAATAAAGACACTCTAAAGAATTTTATGATTTCGATTAATTCCTAAGTCCAAGAAAATAGGAGGACGAAGACAGAAAAGCTGATGCACAATGAAATCAATGATGCATGCACGAGATAGAAAGCATACCTTGTTCCAGCAGTCTACATGTAATATGATCCACGCATAAATTCAAAGACAAAAAATAAACTATCTATATGATGCATGATACAAATCACTCAAAACAATAACTTATATAATGAGAGGAATGGGGTGTTAACTACTCAGAAATGAGACCAAGGTCCGGTCTTCTATGCCACTCAATGCTAGCCACAACGGGTCCTACAAGCCTGTATGTGACCTCTCTTAGCATGTGGTCTCAAATCAAAATATTTAACAATTTATTTATTTCACTACGTCCAATCGATTCTATAGGAATAAATAATCTTTTAGGTGCTTGGACCTACTCACTACCTGGTTCAACCAAATAAAAGCCAAAAATTTAGGCTCACCGATTTACGGAAATCATGATCTACTAAGGTGGAATAAATATATCAATTATCATCGTCCTCAATCAATCAACCGATCAACTAGAAAATCAAACCACTAAGAAATGAAATAATGAATGTAAGCGGTTTCGCTACTTCTATTTACCTGGTATAGCGACCAGGGTCGAACACAAGGAGCACAATTAAAAGCTAACTAGTGTGATTTTAGGAGCAAAAATGCTTTTTTGTGGCTTTTAATTTTTTAAATTTTTAATTTTCAAATAAGAGATAAACAAGCACAAGTGATATACACAAACACAACACTCTTTTAATTTTTTTAATAAGTTAAAAATACTCGGAAAATTGCAATAAAATTATTTTTGGTTTTATATATTTCGTACTATTTTGGTAATTTTTATATGATTTTTTGAGTGTTTTGTAATTTTCTAAAAATAAAAAAGTGACAAAAATGATAAATAGTGCACAACATGGATTAATTTGCAACTTAAAAATATCATAATAGCCCAAAACTCCTAGTTGAGATTTTTATGCTAAAGTAGATTTAATTATCTATAAACAAAGACTGAAAATACTATTCTTGGATTTTTCTACAATTTATATAAATTTTTATAAGTTTTAATATGTTTTACAATTTTATGGTTTTTATAAGGTGTTTTTAAGCAAAATTAATATTGGAGTTAAAAGACACTAAAGTACAGCTACCCTAATTTTTATGGAATTTTTCATAGCTTTTTCGAATTTTTATATTTTCAAAAGACAAACAAGACACTTTTTAGCATTTTTGAATTTTTAATAATATAAAATACATGCAAATCAACACCCAAAAAATTATTACAAACAATACATGCTAGCAGGAGATATAGTTAATTTTTATATGATTTTTAGAGTTGATTTAATATTTATTGGATCAAATAAAAGACAAATAGTCAAAAACAATGGACAGGAACCTATTCGCAAAGAAACTAAATTATGAGGCCTAATTAAAACATACAGTAAAACTCCAAGGACCAATTATGAAACTAATCCAGAAAGGGCATGTACAATACGCGACTCACAGCACACAGGGGTTTAGGTGCAAATATAAAAAAATAACATTTATTTCATTATAATACACAAATTCATGGCAAATACTGCAAATAACCCAAATAATCACATGGGCACACACATGACTCAAACTCGATTATACTAAAGTGCAAATAAAGAAACTACAGGGGTCCAATTACAAATGTTCTTAACTATACATTGTATTCATTAGACAAAAGCGAAATAAAAGACATGCAGGGGTAAAAAGTAAATATACGCAGGGTGCACATAATTGGTGCGTGAGGAGACTGACAGGTTTGATGTGCTTCTGCAAAAAGATTTGACGGTGCTAGTACAGGATCTAGCATACAACTATGATTAGCCGTTAGGATGTGGATCTGACAGCTCTCATCGCAGATGAGCTTGTGTGTGAAATCCACGTCAAAAGCTGATCTAACACTCTGGAAAAGGGCATGATCATACGGCTTAGATTCAATCTAGAGAAGTTTCTTCTGATCTAATAGTTTTGAAGCTGGCTGGAAGAACATGTAGCAGGGGAGTTAGATCGAGGATGGGCATCAAGCAGGTGGTCAGATCTGTGCTCCAAGGGGTCCAGCACCTTTAGAAGAATGCTTCGCATCTAATAAACATCTCCGATGAGAAGGTTCACGAATGGATTGTCGGAGCCGTGGTGTTCCTCATGGAGTTGCTCTGCCTGAGCAGCTGGGCCACCAACTAGGTCTCTTTGCGTAAACCAACACCTGCAAAGGGTAGCAGGACTCGGGGGCTTTGCTCCGGTCCAGTTATTGCTTGGAAAATAGATAGAAACGAAATGGGAATGGAGTTCAACCTCCGACGGATGTGGAGAGAGGAGATATGACCTTAATCTCACTATGATGAGTGAGTCTAAGGGGGTCAGGTTGCGTAGGGAGATGGGGGATAAGTCGGCGGATCGACCTGTGCGGTAGGATGTGAGTGAAGGGTGGTTCGACCAACAGGTCGGAGCTGGTGAATGGTGGTAGAGTAGATGAACTAGATTGGCGTGAAATGTGTAAATGATAGAAAAGAAAGTGGTACCTCGGAGTTGCTAACATGCTCAAGAACTTCAGGCGAGGAGAATGATGGGGTTATGGCCTCGACTAGGCTGCGACAGGCGAAGGAGGCTTCTCGTGGCTACGCTTTGGCTATATGATGAGCTCTGCTCAACGAACCACCAAACAAGGTTCCAAAGGACACTCCAGACTCCTGTCACTCTGTTCAAGGTGGCTAGGGGTCAAGAAGGTGGTGAGGAATGAGCTACTGAGCTCGGGAGGTGGAAGAGATAATTTATATGAGTAGGCTAGGGTCTAAAATGATCGAAAGATTCAGCGAAACCCTATCACAATCCAGCTACGCCTAGTGATCCGTGAGGATCATGGATCATAGGAGCATCGGGTGCACGAGTCAATGCAAATGGATGTCTGACCTGATCAGGAAAAGAGGGAGAAGAGGCTCCAACAAAGCAGGGTGTTGGACAGGGCTAGTTGGTAGAGACGGTTGACTATGGTCAATAACTGACGTGGACGAATAAAAAATCAGGATTTACAAAATAAAAGAATATTAAATATAAAATTGTAAATGATTTTAAATAAAATGCGAATAAAATGAAAAATGTCTATTATTTTGTAAACTATTTTTCTATGATTTTTTAATTATTTTTATGAAAAATATAGGGTATATACAATATAATGTATTATATACAGGTATAATATACCTATGTATCATATATATGTATTTTTATTTCATTATTTTTTTATAAAATATGTTTTATTTTATATTTTATTTATATACAAAGTAATTTAAGGAATATAAAAAGATTTTTATTTGATTTTTATGGTTTGAATAAAGGTATTAAATAAATAGGCAATGTATACAATATACACATATGTGGTTTTTATACAATGAATTGTGGATGTTACTAATAGAATAAATGCAGGCTGGCTAAAGTGGAGAGGAGCCTCCGCTGTTCTCTGTGATAAGAAAATTCCTTTAAAAATTAAAGGAAAGTTTTACAAAGCAGCTGTGAGACCTGCTATGCTTTATGGTTCTGAATGTTGGCCTATGAACCATAGACATGTGCAGAGAATGGTTGTAGCAGAAATGAAAATGCTAAGATGGATGTGTGGACATACACGTAAAGATCGAATTCAGAATGATGCAATCAGGAAAAAAGTTGGTGTAGCTTCGATCGAGGATAAGATGCGAGAAAATCACTTAAGATGGTTTGGTCATTTGCAAAGAAGGTCAACTGATGCACCGGTTAGGAGATGCGAGTGTTGGGATGTTGAGCCGGCTAAGAGAGGGCGAGGATGGCCCAAGAAGTGTTGGAAAGAGACTATACGAAGGGATCTTAGTTTTTTGGATATAAATCCGAGAATGACCCATGATAGATCTGAATGGAGGCGAAGAATCCATGTAGCTGACCCTACTTAATTGTGGGAAAAGGCTTTATTGTTTTTGTTGTTGTATTTTATTCTTAGGACTATATACAAGTGTACAAAATAAATATAAATATTTATTTTCATATTTATTAGGTACAATATGCCATATCTCCCCCTACTTATATTTCTTATCGATCAGGCCAAGGTTTAACCTTCTCTCGAGGTTTGGGTCACTCTGTATTTATTCTAAATACATCCTTCTTTTTATTTTCTCTTTATTCTTATATTTTTTGGAAAATATGTGTTAATTATACAATATTAACAAAGACCTATGTAATGTTAATTTATTATATTTACATATATTTATAGGTGTTTTTGCTAAAAGATAAAGCTAAAATAGAATATTAAAGAAAGAGAATCATATATTAATCAACCCCCTATACTTTACCTTCGCTAGTCCCAAAGCAAATACTTATTTGAAAAAGATGTGAAAATAAGAAGAAAAGAAAAAGAACCAAAGTTGATTATTAAACTTATCTTCATTAAGTTGGAGTATGGAGCTCAGTCGTACCTTTGGATTATTAATGTGGCGAAACCTTATTGGGAAATAGGTTTAAAACTCAACAGCCTCCAAGTTCTACAGTTCCATGGTCAGGTCTCCTTAACAACCAGGTCAGAACAAGTCTACATACACAAATTCTAATGATTATGAATCTTTACTTGACTGTGTAAGTGATGTATAGCACCCCACCTCATAAGTGGTAAGGAAGCAACCTTCCTCAACAAGGTAACTCTAATCCCCCAGTCTAGCAACTCTTTCCTCAAATGCGAATGTTCCCTTCTAAGTTCAAGTACAACCAGCTCAAGAAGAGGGGAAAGAAGAGAATGCACTATGACCAGTGTAGCCACATATCCTTTGGAGCTTGACCAGTGTAGCCAAGTCTCCAGTTGCAAGCTTCCATGAGATGAGACGATGGAATACATAAGCTTTTCTTATTCACTATATAAAGTCCAGCATGCATTTTATTTTCAATCAAGCATGTTCCCTTTTTTGGAGTTTTTCACAATTTTTGCACTTTTTTTTATGTGCATATATACAAGATATCTACACGGCGAAGCATATACATAAGGAGTTTTTCTTCTTGAGCTAGTGGACTATCCCTCTTTTGAAGCATTATTGCAACCCACAGACTCCTATCATTAGACCTCAATGCTACAAGACCAGGTTGAGGTGCATATCCCTCCCTAGAGGAGAACGAGAGGTTCAGACTAGTTGTACTGCCCTCGTACGCTACCCCAAGCCAAAGGATTCTGCCTCCTCACCACCTCATTCGTGTTGATCTATGTGTAAGGTGCATGTCGAAGTCAAGCCATTGTCTCTGATAGTCATGCATGTGTTGTTAAGTGTTCTACATAGGCTCATCAAGATGACATGTGAACATAGCCTAGTGGACTTGAAGAATTAAGTCACTATGGACCTGAAAAAGTCTTAACCCAAAATCATACAAGGTTCCTCTGAAGTTAAGTGGATTAAGGTCACAACCAAGCTCCATCCTTCAATTTAATTCCAGACTAGTTTAAATGTCAACCATGATCATGAAGAATGCATAAGCAAGTATATACAAAACTCTTTTGTGGAAAATTTTCAAAATATGCAAATTTTTATGGAAATTTCGATTTTTAAGATTTTTAGGTGTTTTGAAGAAAATAAGGAAAGATTTATACAAAGACATTTATATATTGACACAAGGGTTTATATTACAGGTCTTATGTACAAAATGGATGTAGGGGTAGCTTCAGGTTTTAAAATGTATACATATGAATAACTAGTTTTCGTACCCCTTATTTATTTCTTTAAGTGGCAAAATAATTTTGCAAAATAGTTTTCAAAATATTTTTCAACCCTAGTTTTACAAACTATTTTTGCAAACTTTTTATTTTCTCATAATTTCAAAAAAAATTACTATATTACATAATTTTATACAAAAAATAATTTACAAATGTTTTGTAAGCAAAACATTTTTACAAACATTTTTACAAAATTTGTAGAAAAAAAATTTTAGCAAAGAGTTTTTTTTTGAAAAAAAGTTTTCAGTAGTCATGTTATTAACACATAAAGTACGAGTTATGGCTAGAGTATATATACAATATATACGACACCCCCTATACTTAGCTCTAACGATGTCCTCAAAGTGACCAGAGAGCGATAAAAGAAGACATAACTCGTGCTGAGTATAAAGAAGTGAAAAGAATGATATACTACAATGACGAATGAAGGAATAAAATGAATAGAAATCGGTGATCCCCCTATACTTAGGATCAGGTAATACTAAGGGAAAACCCGAGCAGTAAAATGTACTGACATTACCTCCCCTATACTTAGGGTGAAATATCCCTAAGTATAGGAAACAAAACAGAGGTAATAGAATCAAATGGATAATCACAGATTTGACACCCCCGCTATAGTTAGAATAAAATGCATCCAAAGTATAGAAAAAAATTATAAGATGAAGGTGGGGTGTTGGACAACAAGAATGAATGGTATGGACACTATGGATCTATACAACTGTGTGGAAGAAGTAAAAATCAGGTACGAGATGCAGGTGATGAGAGTCAAAGATCACATCTCATACAAAATGAATCGGGGCAATGTCAACGATCTGCGAAACATGATCAAGATATGGCTTCAAGCGTTGACCATTGACTCGAAAGGTGGAATTAGAAGATAATTCAAATATATCAATGCTACCATTGTTGTGCACCTTTCTAACTAAGTATGGTCCCTTCCATTTACTTTGTAATTTCCCTGGAAATAATCTCAACCTAGCATCAAATAGCCATACTTTCTGGTCGGCTCAAACTATTAATGGCTGATGTGAGAATCATGCCATATTTTTACTCCATCCTTATATTGTAGGCAACTTGAGAAGTTGTGTCTCTAAACTCCTCCAGGGCTGCTAATTCTACTCTCCTTTGATTTCCTACACTTTGGGATACAATATAGTTCAGTAACTGCCCAAAGTGACTTATTCTTGATCTCCACTGGTAAGTGACATGGATAGCCATAAACGAGTTGAAAGGGAGATGTGCCCAAAGGTGTCTTGAAGGAAGTCCGATAGACCCACAAGACCGAGTCAAAAAGTTGTGACTGATGAATCTACGGTTCTCGTTTTTTATTCTTTTATTTTAGCTTTATCTTTTAGCAAAACCATCTATAAATACATGTAAATATAATAACTTAACATTGTGCATGTCATTATTAATATCTCATAATTAACACCTATTTTTCAAAAATATAAGAATAAAGAGAAAAGAAAAGGAATGATGTATTTAGAATAAATACAGAGTGATCCAAACCCCAAGAGAAGGTCAAGACATGACCTGATCGTAAAAGAAGAAGTAGAGAGAGATAAGGGTACACTATGTATTGTACATACCACCTATACTTGTACAAATAATTACTTATATTTATTTTGACAAAATGTAAATATCTTATTATTATTTTTAAATATTTGTGTACAACCCTAATAATAATATAATAATAAAATAAAAATAAGAAAGACAAAATAAAATAAAATTAAAATCCAACAACACATTGTAAAAAAGACACTTGTATGATACTCTACCTATTTTTTTAATACCCTTATATAAATTATAAAAATAATATAAAAATTATTTTATACTATTCAGATAATTGTATAAATAAATAAAATAAAAAATAAAAAATATTTTTGTTCAAATAATAAAATAAAAATATTTGTACATAATATATAGGCATAATATACCTGTACATAACACATTATACTATATATACCCTATTTATTTTTCATAAAAAGAATTAAAAATCACATAAAAATAGTTTAAAAGATATAAAATATTTTTTTATTTTAGACACTTTTTATTTTAAAATCATTTACTATTTTTAGTTTAATATTCTTATATTTTTGCAAAAGTTGAATTCTGATTGGTCTACTTCTGATTGTTGACTTCTGTCAACCGTCTCCTCTAACAGAGTTGGGTATGCATTTGCCTCGTCAGAGCTTTTTCTCCCATTTTTAGCACATGAATCCGATGCCCTTCACCTTGATTTTAGACCCCGATTCCTCTCCTAGGATCTGTGATCCTCGCGGATCCCTAGGGAGGGTCGGATCTACCATGGGTTTCCCCCCATCGATCGATCTTTCTAGACCCTTGAGCATTCCTATAAATATGCTCTTCCATCTCCCCATCATGGTAGCTCGTGCCTCGCCTATTTATTCCCCCTTAGCCGCCTCCAGCTGAGTGACAGCATCCCGGAGGAGCTCTCGAAGCGATGTTTGGTGGCTTAACTGTCGCAACTCATCAACGTGGCCGAAGTTCTGTTGCATCTAGCCTCACTAGTCCACTGCAGCCTGGTTGAGGCCAAAACCTCTATCCTGCTTCGCCTGGAGTTGCTTATCCCTTCAGGAGCATTATGTATCACCCTTATCACTTCTACTTTCCATTTTGATTCGACTTTCCATTTCCATTGCTGCCACAGTTCACCTACTCCGGCCAGTTGGTCGGAGCCCCATATCAACCATCAACTCGCACAGATCGATCCTCCTATTCACCCTCCATATTCCAGCACATACTACCCCCTGCAATCCTGCTCATCGGAGCAAGATTAGGTCAAGTTTCCTCCCTCCACCTTCATCGAAAACCACAGCTCCACCCCACCATCTCTTGTCTTTGTTTCACAATGTAATGACATGACCGGGGAGACCCCTCCGAGTCCCTATGGCCTTTGCAGGACTAGACGCACCCCAAGAGACCAGATCAGTTCCTTTCCCGCTTAGTAGGAGCAGTCCTAGGTGGTGGAAGACCGCTACGCCAATCCGAGAATCTTCCTCCGCATTAGTGTCATCCACCAGACGTAGAGGAACTTCACGAAGGTGTGGAACCTCTCTGCGAGCTGATCAGGTCCCCATATTTCTAGATCTTCTTGGTCGATGTTTGTCAGGCTATAGTTCTTCCAGCACCCTTCGGAGCCGTCCGATGCCCTCTCACGTCCAATTCTGATCAAGGCCATCCATTCATGCCCACATGATGACGGTTTGATCAAACTTACGAGAGGTGGTCTCTGTAGACTGTACATGCTCAGACTTTCTCTTCAGGTTATTCGGGTTGGGTTCGATCTGAAAGGGTATGGTATCTTTGCCCTTCATCATCTCCCTCATTTACTATCAGAACTCATCCATCTCTCGCCAGAAGTTAGCCTGCTAGTCTATCAACATGCGGGCGAGATCATCAAGGGATGGGTTCTCATACTGGTGTGGATGAGAACCAGATGGGTTGCCTTGTTGGAAAGGAGACTAGCTCTACTACTGGTAGTGAGGAGGAGGCTGGGAGTACTGCTGATGAGGCTGTTGTTGCCTCCACTATTGTCCCTGATACTAGGGATGAGGGTCGTGCTGATGTTGGCGAGAGTACTGGTGCTGTTGTGGTTGGCTACCATGCCCTGCCTATGTAGAAGGTTACTTCTGGGATGAAGTACCTCCAGTGGACAATTGGAAGCCGGGGTGGTCATGGCGTATCCCGTACTGTGGTTGGTACTGGGTGTACCAAATCCTGTTGACTTTAATCAACAGCTACTGCTGCTCGTGGAGTGGTACAGGAAGGGTTGCCAATGGATGATCCGGATGATATACCACCATATGAGTGTCCGAAGAGGGTGGTGGTAGCTGGTACCACTGGAGCTGTTGGACGGGTTACGCCTAAATGTGGTGAACCTAGTGTTATGAGGTGGAAGATTGTGAAGTACTGCTCCATGGATAAGTCTATGACCCGGAATGGGGTTGAGAAGCCATCTGTGCCTCTTGGAGGCACATGATCTGTGTCTTCAGGTCACTCAATGTTTGGGCCAACTCATAAATCTTATTGAGCTTATCCAGTCCCTAGCACTACTTCTTCTTAATGATTTCTATCCAGTCCAACTTTTGGCTAATGATACCTGTATCGGCAGTCGACGACTCTACTAGTGCTGTTGTCGATGAAGATGTAGACGTACCGGCCATAATGCATGCAATCCTCCTCGAAGAAACCTCTTGTGGGAGAGGTTTCCATTGAGTGTAGACACAGGTCTAGGACATCACGGTGTAGTTTTCAACCATCTCCTCATAGATGTCGCAGACCTGATCTTCGTCCTTGGTGACGTAGGCTGCGGTAGGCGAAGGAGGCTTCTCGCGGCTACGCTTCGGCCACACGATAAGATCCGCTCAACGGACCACCAACCAGGTCTCCAAAGGATTCTCCATACTCTTGTCACTCTACTGGAGGTGGCTAGGGGGAAAGAAGGTGGCAAGGAACGAGCTACTGAGCTCAGGAGGCGAAAGAGAGAATTTATAGGAGAAGGCTAGGGTCCAGAAAGATCAGAAGATTCAACGAATCCCTAGCATGATTTAGTTGCGCCTAGGGATCCGTGAGGATCATGGATCATAGGAGCATATTCGCGTGCACGAATCGATGAAAATGGATGTCTGACCTGATCGGGAAAAGGGGGAGAAGAGGCTCCGACGAAGTAGGGTGTTGGGTCGGGCCAGCTGGGAGAGACAGTTGACCATGGTCAACAACTGATGTGGACCAATCAGAAATCAGGATTTACAAAATAAAAGAATATTAAATATAAAATAGTAAATGATTTTAAAATAAAATGAAAAATGTTTAATATTTCGTAAAATATTTTTTTTGTGATTTTTAATTATTTTTATGAAAAATATATATA
Organism: Ottelia alismoides; assembly: GCA_037367405.1. NCBI lineage: Eukaryota > Viridiplantae > Streptophyta > Magnoliopsida > Alismatales > Hydrocharitaceae > Ottelia > Ottelia alismoides. Next base: position 474,756 of record JAZKJV010004702.1, read on the forward strand.
GGGTATATACATTATAATGTATTATATACATGTATAATATACTTACGTATTATATAAATGTATAATAATTTCATTATTAAAAAAGTATGTTTTATTTTATATTTTATTTATGTACAAAATAAGTTAAGTAATATAAAAAGATTTTTATTTGATTTTTAAGATTTGAATAAAGGTATTTAATAAATAGGTAATATATACACCATACACATATGTGGCTTTTGTACAATGAATTATAGATTTTAATTTCTTTGGTGTTTTCTGATTTTTATTATTTTATTTTATTTTTAGGAATATATACAAGTGTGTAAAATAAATATAAATATTTATGTGCATAGGTATTATGTACAATATGTCCTATCTCCACCTACTTATATTTCTCGACGATCAGGTCAAGGTTTGACCTTCTCTCGGGGTTTGGGTTACTCTGTATTTATTCTAAATACATCCTTCATTTTCTTTTCTCTTTATTCTTTTTTTGGCAAATATGTTTTAATTATACAATATTAACAAAGACCAATGTAATATTAATTTATTGTATTTACATAAATTTATAAGTTTTTTACTAAAAGATAAAGCTAAAATAAAAGTGTAAAGAATAAGAATCATAGAATCATCACTCACACATAAAAAACAAAATAAAACAAAAGTGAAGAAAATCGTAAAGAAAATCGCAAAGAAAATCGGTGAGGTCCCCCTAGTGCACCTTCACTCGGCAAAACATACCCCAAAAATCTAAGTGTTCGATGTCTCTTGAAATTATTATAAGTCTATGCAAAAATAATAACACTAAAATGAAGATAAAATCTAAAATTGTCTCCTCCTCCTCCTCCTACTCCTCATATGCTCTCTCCTACCGATCGGTGTAGAACGGCCAGCCTCAGCCTCTCTCAGGTGCGTCAGCTCTCTTAAGATCGCCTCCCTCGCTCTGCGGGCCCTTGTAACAAATACGAAACATAAATATATCAGAGGTAGTTATAGAAAACAAATAAAATACAAGAGAAAAGAGGGTAACACAATTAAAGCAAACAAAGAAACAAACATAAAACAATCCTAACTACCTAGCCATGCTCCTCGGCAATGTCGCCATGCTGATGAGCACAAATCCGACTCGGGTTAAGCTGATTAATTAAAGTGTCGTTGTGACCTAAGCCATAACCACTAATGAAATCAAGCAAATCACACAAGTGGTATAGCTATTTTATTAACCTGATATAGTAACCAGGGTCAAACTCAAGGAGCACTACAATAAGCTAGGTAGATGACTCAAGGAATCAAAGGATTTTTATTTAATTTTTTAGTATTTTTTAATTTTGCAAAATTATTATTTTTAAAAAAAAGTTGGATAAAGACAAATCAGAAAATGTAAACATACAACCCTTTTTGTAGTTTTCAAATATAGAAAAATACTCAGAAAATTAAAATAAAAATATTTTATGCTTTATAGTTTTTATACTATTTTTGTGGGTTTTTGGGAAATTTTTTATGATTTTGGAATTTTCAAAAAAACAAAAAATAGGGAAACAAGCCAACAGTGAACACCCAAGAGTATTTTGCAAAAGTAAAATATCAAAATGGCTCAAAATTTCTGGATGTTAATTTTTTAAGAAAATACAAAAAATGTATACAAACAAGGACTAAAAATGCAAATTTTGGATTTTTGGGTGATTTTATGTAATTTTTATAAGATATTTGATTTTTTTGCAAATTTTGAAGGTTTTACAAAATATTTTCAAGCCATATTTATTCAGTAGCTAATATAGGACAAAATTTACCTATAGTATTTTTTGTAATTTTTAAAATATTTTTCGAATTTTTATGTTTTTTCTAAGGCAAATAGTGATTTTTTAGTTGGTTTTGAATTCTTATTAATAGAAAACCAATGAAATTTGATACACAAAAATTACAACCTATATTAGATACTAGAATAATATTAACTTTTGGGGAATTTTTTGGTTAAATTTAATATTTATTGCAAGTAATAAAAGAGCATGAAATTAAACAGTGACCGGAAGACCTTTCAGTAATTAATCTCACTTCTAGGACTAAATGATAACATTCAATGAAAGTCCAAGGGCCCTAGTGTAATTTATCCAACAAAAACACGTGCTACATGTGACAGACAACTCTAGGGGCATATATGCAATTACTAAAAACTTCAACTAATTCATTAACTTATAAAAGCACATGTTCAGAATTGCAAAATACCCACAAAAGCACGTGCGAGCACATGTAACTCAAACTTGGTTGAACTAAAATGCAAATAAAAAAGCATAGGTTCCAAACTGCAAAATGTTTTTAACTACTTATTACATTAATTAAACTAAAACAAAATAAAAGAAACTGCAGGGATAAAAGGGAAATATACCCCTCGAGGACACATGGCACATGCAGGACAGCTCTACAACATATGGTCTTGATGACGCCTAAGAAAAGATCTAACGGTCGGAGAAGTGGCATAGGCGTACGGTCCTGATTGGTCGTTAGGTAGCAGATCAGATGGCTCTGGTTAAAGCATGAATGTACTCTGCAAATCTGGACCAGACCTGATATGAGGGTTAGCTTTTGGGTGTTATCGTATGACCCTGATCAAATCTGGAAGCAGCAACTCCTCATCCAACGGATGTGAAAGGCATAGGAAGAACTGGGAAGAAGGAGCTGCTGGGAGGGCTTCGATCGAGTGATTCTGGCGATCCAAAGGGTAGATCGGCTCGCTGAAAATCTCAGCACCAAGCTGAAAGTGCTCCACATCGAAAGGGATCCTCTGATGGGGTGGTGACTAGTTGGATGTGTGCGGTGAATCTCCACCACCCAGAGATGCTAAGCCACCGAAGTTGAGGCTCGAATAGAGCCTCCCATGCATGCATAACCTGCAAGAGGTATGGTGAGCGACAAACCAATTAGGTTTAAGTATCAAAGTAAAACAAAGGTCATTGCGACCTCAACCAATCGGCTGGCTCAATCGAGAAAATAAAATCACTCAAGAAAGATCAAACAAACAATCAAAGCATGTAAGCAATTCACAATATTATTTACCTAGTATAGACACTAGGGTCGAGCACAAGGAGCACGAAAAGAATACAAAGTAGTCAAATTTCCCAAAATAAAACAATTTTTAGTGGTTTTTATTTTTTTTATATTTTTTAATAAAACTCACAAGCACAAAAATAAAAGAAAGCAAACACAACATACTTTTTGGATTTTTCTAAATAGCCAAAATAGTCAGAAAAATAAAGTAAAAATAATTTTGGATTTTCTGATTTTAAAGTGTTTTTGCTTATTTTCCTGGAGTTTTCACATGTTTTTTGTAATTTTATAAAAATCAAATAAGGTTCAAAACTCAAAACAGTGCACAACCACGACTAAATTGCAAAATAGAAATATTTAATATCTCCAAAGTCCTGATTAGCAATTTTATGATAAAATAGAAGTAAAAAAGCTACAAACAGAAACTGAAAATAGAATTTTTTTACTTTTCTTTGATTTTATATAATTTTTATAAGTTTTTAATTGTTTTGTAATTTTGAGGGTTTTTATAACGAATTTGCAAACAAAAGTAAAACTGGTGGTGAAGCAAGCACAGAGGCATACAGAAATTTTAATGGATATTTTAAAGCTTTTTTTATTTTTATAATTTTTATACGGCAAACATGGACATTTTTAAGGGTTTTTGAATTTTTTAAAAATAGAAAATACAAATAAATCAACCCAACAAAATTACAGTAAATATTACACATTAACAAGAGCCAATGGTAATTTTTGTGTAATTTTTAAGGTTAATTTAATATTTATTAAGTCCAATACAAAGCAAGTAATTAATCACAGTTTACAAGGACATATTCGCAATTACTTTAAGTTTCTAGACCAAAAGATAACATAGAATGAAAGTCTAGGGTTGATACTACAAAAATTCCAATCACTTAAACGTACAACATGTGGTTTAGGCTCACAGGGGCATGGATGCAATTTCCAAAGTTTAACATTCATTAATTAAAAGCGTTAGAGTTCATGACAGAACACTCAAATAACCCAAACCTCAAGCGAGCATGCACATGCTTCACGTTCAGAGGGACTAAAATGCAAATAACATAAATTGTGAGATCCAAACAGTAAATGTACTCAACTATGACTTTTATTTAATAAACTAAATCGAAAAATAGAAACATGCAGGTCTAAAAATGATATATACCCTTGGTGGGGACATGTGTCGTGCATGGAGGAGGGCGTTGGCATACGATTCTGATCGACCCCTGCTGCAGATCTGATGGCTCAGGGTTTGTCTCGAACGTGTGCTTCAGATATGTCGGATGCATCAGATCTAATAGTCCCAAAGCTGCCATTGTCTGGCAGCTCAGATCGAACATGGAAGGAGCGGGCTAATCTAATGGCAGAGAACATGTCTCTAATAGAAATATCCCGACGAACTTCAACCGAGCATCAGAGGGGATCTGATACTACGATAAAGGATCAGGAAGGTCCGGCTGCTTCGTGGAACTACTCCGTGTCAGATGGAATGGTCGGATGGAGGTGGCGACGGCTAGATGTGCGTGACAGTGGAGGGGCTCCTGGAGAAGCTCCCCCTGAGCACCTGAGGTTCCTAAGTGGCCTTCTTGCACGCGTATGAGCCTGCAAAGGATAGGAGGGACTCGGGGCTATGCTCCAGTCCTGATTATTGTAGCTAGAGACGAAAGAAGCGACATGGGATGTGTTTTTGGGTCTCCAGCGAACACGGGGGAGAGACCTGACCAAATCTCGACCCGATGGTCGAGCCTCAGGTTGAACAGGTCACGTGGGAAGATGCAGGGTAAGTCGAGGGTCTAATTGGAACGGATAGGAGTGGGTGGCGAGGCTCCAACCAACTGGTCAGAGCAGGCGAGGGATAAAATGCGTACCTGAAGGTTCAGATAAGTTCCTAAGCTTCAGGCAAAGGTGGTCATCGAGGTCTTGGCCTCAACAAAGCTGCGGCTAGCTGGGAGGCTGCTCGCGGTGGTTCTCCGGCCACGAGGTGAGCTCCGAGTCTCCGAGCACCTCCGGTGAATCCTAAAGCACTCCTACAATGGTTGTCACTACGAGGAAGGTGGCTCAGGGTCTGTGGTGGTGTGAGGGACGAGCTACCACGTGTAGGAGGAGGAAGAGGCATTTTATAGGCATGGCCAAGGGTCTGAAAAGATCTACGAAGAGCTCGAAACCCTAGGCAGATCTGGTTGCACCTCGGGATCAATTCACTCTTCAATCAGGCACATAAATGTGATCAAATGGAGCACGGAGTCGAGCATCAAAAGCTGGGAAAACACTGTGGTAAGGCACGTGCGATCTGACCCCGCTGGGAAGGGGACATTGATCGGGGTCAATAGTTCCAGCTGGACCAATCAGAATCACAGATTTACAAAAATCAAAGAAAATAAGATTTTTAATAAGTGTATAAAAATGTTTATTATTTTATAATAAAAATAATGAATTTAAATTAAAAAGTGAATAAAATAAAAAATGTTTATTATTTATAAACTATTTTTCTATGATTTTAATTATTTTTAAGAGAAATAAAATAATGTATATACAATATATAGCATTATATACAGGTATGATATGCCTATGTATTATGTACAAGTATTTTTATATTATTATTTTTACAAAAATAATTTTATTTTGTATTTTATTTATTTACAAGATAATTTTTTAGTATAAAATAATTTTTATTTTGTTTTTGCAAATTATTTAAGGGTAGAAATAATTAGTGAATGCATCATGTACATGTGTATTTAGTACAAAGGTTGAATGATTTTATTTTTATTTTTATTTTATTTTTCTGATTTTTATTATATTTTTATAATATTATTAGATTTATATATAAGGGAATAAAAGAATACAGTAATTTGGTTTTATCAAAAATAAGTAGATACATGATATGTACAAGTATAGGTGATATGTACAGTACAAGTAGACCCTATCTCTATCTACCTATTTTCTTTTGCGATCAGGTCAAGTTTTGACCTTCTCTTGGAGTTTGGGTCGCTCTGTATTTATTCTAAATACATCATTCTTTTTCCTTTTCATTCATTCTTTTATTTTTGAAAAATACATGCTAAATATGCAATATTAACAACGACATGCAACATGCTAAGTTGTTATATTTACAGGTATTTAGAAGAGGTTTTGCCAAAAAGAAGAGCTCAAATAAAAGAATAAAGAGTGAGAATCATGGATTCATTACCCCCTATATTTTACCTTTGCTAGTACCTTAGTAAACACTTATTTGAAAAAGAAGTGAAAATCAAAAGAAAAAAAAAGAATCAAGGCTGATTATTAAACGTATCTTCATTAAATTGGAGTATGGATTTCATTCGGACTTTGGATTATTTGGTTGGCGGAACCTTTTTGGGAAATAGGTTTAAGACTCAACAACCTCTAAGTTCCACAATTCTATGGTCATGACTCCTTAATACACAAGGTCAGAACAAGTCTACAAATAGAAGCTCTAATGACTATGAATCTTTCCTTGTACTGTGTAAGTGATATGTAGCTCCCCACCTCAAAATGACAAAGAAATAGCCTCTCTCGACAAGGTAGCTCTAATTCCCTAGTCTAGCATCTCTTTCTTCGAGGAGCGGGGTATTCCCTTCTAAGTTCAAGTTCAACCAGCTCAAGAAGAGGGGAAAGAACAAAATGGACCGTGACCAGTGTAGCCATGAATCCCTTGGAGCAAAGCCAATGTAGCTATGTCTCCAGGTGCAAGCTTCCATGAGATGAGAAGGTGGGATACATAAGCTTTGCTTATTCACTATATACACTTCGGCAAGCATTTTATTTTCAATTAGGCTTGTCTCCTTTTTTGGAGTTTTTCACACTTTTGCATATTTTTAATGGGCATATATACAACATATTTACATGGTGCAGCATGTACATAAAGAGTTTTTCTTCTTCAGCCAGTAGACTATCCCTCTTTTGAAGCATTATTACAATCCACAGACTCATGTCTTTAGACCTCAATGCTACTAGACCGGGTTGAGGTGCACTTCCCTCCCTAGAGGAAGAAGAGAGGTTCTGCCTAGAAATACTACCCTCGTATGCTACCCCAAGACAAATAATTCTGACTCCTTACCACCTCATCCGTGTTGACCTACGTGTAAGGTGCTTGTCCAAGTCAAGCCATTGTCTCTGAGAGTCATGTGTGCGTTGTTAAGTGTTCTACTTAGGCTCATCAAGATGACATGTGAACATAGCCTAGCGGACTCAAAGAATTAAGTAACTAATGGACCTGAAAAGTCTTAATCCTAAATCCTATAAGGTTCATCTGAAGTAAAGCGGATTAAGGTTTTAACCAAGCTCCATTTTTCAATTTAATTCCAGACTAGTTTAAATGTCAACTGTGATTCATAAGAATATACAAGAAAATATGTACAAAAACTCTTTTTGTGCAATTTTTTAAAATATGCAAAATTTTAAGAGAATTTTTTAATGCAAGGAAGAAGGGAGCGTTTTGCAAAATATTTACAAACATTTACAAACAAAATTTTGCAAACTTTTATTTTCCAAACATTTTTTGTACTATATATATATAATATGATACAAAAATATTTACAAAGACTTTACAATCAAAATATTTTTACAAACATTTGTACAAAAATAGTTTTTACACAAGCTTTTTACAAACATTTATGTACAAAATTTTTAAAATTTTTTGTGTTTTTTTGTTTTGTGAATTTTAGCCAGTTTATTTTATTAACACACTCATACAATGATGAATAAAAGAATGTAATGAATAGAGGTCATGATCCCCCTATACTTAGGATCAAATAATCCTAAGTATATAAGTTAGTACACAAGGGGAAAATAGAGGGTTAGGATGTACAAGGTTTACCTCCCCTATACTTAGGGTAAAATATCCCTAAGTATAACATAATCATAAGATGAAGATGGGATATAAGACAAAAAGAATGAATGATATGGACAACTGGATCTGTACATCTGCGGAAGAGAAGTGATAATTAGGCATGATATGTAGATAATATGAGTCAAAGACCACATCTCATGCAAAATGAGTAGGGGCAACATCAACGATCAGCGGATCATGATCAAGATATGGCTTCAGGCATTGACTGTTAACTCAAAAGGTGGATTTAGATCATAACTCAGATATATCAATGCTTCCATTGTCGTGCACCTTTCGGACCAAGTAAAGTCCCTTCCATTTGCTTTCTCGTTTCCCTGGAAATAATCTCAACCTATTATCAAATAGCCATACTCACTGATTCGGCTCAAATTGTTTATGGTTGATATGAGAATCATGTCATAGCTTCACTTTCTCCTTATACTGTAGGCTACTCAAAAAGGTTGTATCTCTCAATTCCTTCAAGGATGTCAACTATACTTTCCTATGATCTCCTATACTATTTGGATCCAATAATAACTCAGTGACCGCCTGATGTGACTTGTGCTTGATCTCCATAGGTAAATGGCATGGCTTTCCATAAACGAGACGAAAGGGAGATGTACCCAAAGGTGTCTTGGAGGAGGTCCAATAGGCCCATAGGAGGTACGATAGGCCCACAAAACCGAGTCCAAAAGCTGTGACCAATCCTTTTAGTATGGACGAACAACCTTCTGTAATATAGTCTTGATCTCCATGTTCGATACTTCAGCAAGACCATTGTTTTGAGGGTGATATGGAGTGGCAACTCGATGGTCAATGCTGAACTCATTAGCAATGACCCTTACCTCGTCGTTTATAAAGTGAGACCCCCCCGTCAGATATCAACACTCTAGGAACTCCGAACCATGAAATGATATTTTCCCTCAAAAATATACATATGATTTTAGCATCTACGATTTGAGCGGGGATGGCCTCAACCCAATGACTCATATAATCCACAGCAAGCAGAATGTACTCAAATCCCCGACTCTTAGGGAATGGGCAAATGAAATCAATGCCCCACGCGTCAAAAACCTCACTGAAGTCAATGGGCTGCATCGGCATCATATCACGATGTCCTCAGGTGCCCATCCTCTAATAGTTAGTACACCTCTTCACGAATTCATCAGAATCTTAAAGAGGGTAGGCCACCATAGACCGGTTGGAACACTTTCTATATTGTCCTCCTCCTAGAATGACGTCCTCCTGCCTCAAGCTTGTGGCAGTATGTGAGGATACTGTAGTGCTCCTCTTGAGGAATGCACCGATGCCAGACACTATCCCCTCCTTTATGATAAAGGTGGGATCCTCCCAATGGTTCGACTTGACTTTTGCAAGGAAAGTCTCGAGTCGCTGTATGGGCCAATCATTTGGAACTTTCTTGGCGACAGGATAGTTCGCAATGTCAGCGTACCATGGAAGTGAGGTGATAGCAAGGATCATCTCATATGGGAAGGTCTCTATAATAGGTGCAATATGACCGGAATCCTCAAGGTTCTCTAAATAAGAGAGGTGATCTGCCACCACATTCTTGACTCCAGGCTTATCGTTAATCTCTATGTCAAACTCCTGTAGTAGAAGGATCCATCTGGTCAATCTAGCTTTGGCATCCTTCTTTACCATGAGGTATTGGATGGTAGTGTGATCTGTAAATATCGTCATTTGGTATCCAAGAATATAAGATCTGAACTTGTCCAAAGCAAGGACTATGGCTAGCATCTACTTCTCAGTCACAGTGTAATTCTGTTGAGAAACATCCAAAGTCCAGCTAGCATAGTGTATAGTATAAGGTAATCCATCGCTCCTCTGTCCTAGCACAACCCTTATGGTAAAATCAGAAGCATCCATCATGACTCGAATGGGATAGACCAATCATGTGGCTAAAGGACATGAGCCTCAACAACTAATCCCTTTAGTGAATGACACTAGACATTTATAATCTACAATGAACTTGGTCTCTTTCGTCAGCATATCAGCAAGCGGTCAGGAAATAAGATTGAAATCCTGAATGAATCATAGGTAGAAATCGACATGCCCCAAAATAGGGCGCAACGGTCGCAAATTGGATGGAGGATTGAGTTTCTTGATGATATCTACCTTGGTCAAATCGACCTCCATGCCCTTATAGGAGATGATATGGCCAAGCACCATCCCCCGAGTCACCACGAAGTGACTCTTCTCCCAAGATAATACTAGATGGACCTCAATGCAACACTGAAGTACACGGTCTAGGCAATCAAGACAAGCATCAAACCCACTGTTGTAGACTGAATCATCCATGGGGCAGATAAAATCAGCGCTTCACCACTTCGATATTTCCTTCATGACTACATCTCGAAGATTAAGGTTCAGTCATCGCTTGATCTCACATGATGGCCTGGCATCCTCTTCAAGATAGATATGGTGGGAGCACAGGGCCAGACCTATCCCTTGGAGATCAGCTACGCTCCATCCAATCTCTTTGCGGTTTCTTTCAAGAACCTCCATCAAACGAGATTCATGATATCTAGTCAAACTGCTAAGATGATGACGGGGAACATTTCTGGCTCACCCGTAAGGAATTTGTACTTCGTCGACTGTAGCAAGGTCTTCAATTTTGGACAGCTGGGAGCTGGCAAATCTATCTTCTAAAATGTCTGAGTGAAGGCTACCGGATCTACATGGGAGAACTCTTGATGCATGTGAAAATCTGACGAAGGTGGCCCTGCTGGTGTCTCTGGAAGCTGTACTGGCCCACTCTCCGCCCCAGCTGTTGGCTCTTTGGGAGTCAGACAAGCCAAATAATCATCAAAGTCATCCCAATCAATGCCTAAATCTAAGGGATATGAATCAGAAGAACATGAAATAAACACTGATTCACTATCCTGACCATGATCATCAGCCTCAAATGTGTCCGGTGTCAAGAGTGTGCTCTCTTAACTCTTATCTGCTAAAATCTATAAATCTGTAGTGTTTGAAGGTGCGATAAGAGCTCGTGATATGGGATCGGACCAAACTGCTTCATCATCTATGATCACAAAGTCGCATTCCTGGTGGACGTCTCGCTCTGCATCTCTCATCCGCTCTGAATCACTCGATCGCTCGAAGTAGGTTGAATCTCTCGCTCTGGTCTTCTCGATAGTCTCTTTTTGTGCACTTTCACCCTCGACACGAAAGTATACATTCCTGCTATCTTGGTCGAATACCACCTTGGCTATGGCCAAGAATGGTCATCCTAGTATGATGGAGGTATCAGTCACTGACTTAGGGATCTCCATGTCTAATATAAAAAAGTCCACGGGGAATTTCCGACCCTGAATTGTGATGATCACGTCCTTCAATAACCCCTTCTGCCTCTTAATAGATCTATCAACAAACTGAAGGACTATCCTGCTCTGTCTAAGAGGGCCAAACTCAAATTGATCGAGTAAGGCCACCGGAAGAAGTTTAATAGAAGATCCGTTGTCTAATAGGGTACGATCGAACCGCTGCTCATGGATATGGCATCTGACATATGCAGCTCTTGCATCAGGTCTCTTGGATGGCAATCGGTTCTGAATGGCGAAGCAAGTGGCACGAGTAAGCACATGGATCTTTGCATTATGGTTCCTTCTCTTCCTACGGATGGTAGTCTTTTCTCTCAAGTTCTTCTAGAAGAGGGGGATGTGCTCTAGTGCCTCCTGTAGAGTTAGTTGGATCTGAAATCGATCAATATATGTTGGCTGAACTCTAGTTGGTGTTTCTTTTTGGGATTTTCTAGTTTATTCTCCTTCGCTAAGTGGAGTGCTTGGCGGAAGGGGATGGCTAGACCCTCTCCATAAAGATGAGGGTCTGAAATAGGCTCCTGTGCATGTAAAGGAATAGAATCCATACCAAGATCACCATGCAAAATAGAAGGACTCATAAGGGATACATAATCCTTTCCTTTATTCATATTTTTGTTCTTTTCTATTTTCTATTTTTTTTTTTTATAAAACTATCCTGAGATACAGAAGGAGGTAACACTACTGAAGGAAAATTTGTGGCATCAACACCACCCACAACATCTTGAATTACGACATCAGCACCGTACTCTGGCCAAGCATCAAGAATGCTGGTGGCATCAGTACCACCGTCTGCATTTGGAATCGTATCGGCCTTAATACTGTCGGCTGGATCAACATCCTTAGTGGCTTCAGCACTACCGTCATCATCATAATGAGCGGCATCAACACCACTTCCCTCCTCGTCTGGCACTCCAGAATCTCTAAGTGGTCGTCACTTAGATGAGGCACCTTGGGCTAGCATCCTACCGCTCCTAAGTGTCACAAAATCAGCATCAAATATATAGGAAGAAATATCACCCAAAGTATCACTAGGAGTGGTAGTCTTTGTAAACTATACTTGCTCAGATTTCCCCTTCAGATTATTCAGTTTAGGTTCAATCTGAGTAGGTATGACGGCCTTGCCCTTGATAATCTCCCTCATGTCTAGCCAGAACTCATCCATCTCTCATCGGAAGGAGGCCTGCTGATTAGGTAGTAAGCGGACGAGGTCGTCAAGGGATGGGTTCTCATAGACAGGTCCATGAGAATCGAATGGGTTGCCTCTCTAGAAATGAGACTGAGACTACTACTAGTAGTGAGGGGGAGGCTGGGAATACTGATGAGGTTGTTGCGGCTGCCTCCACTGTTGTCCATGGTATGAGGGATGAGGACCTTGCTGGTGTTGCTACTAGTACTGCTAGGAGTGATGGGGCTGCTATTGGTTGCCCTGCCCTGCCTGAGCCGGAGGCTGCTGTTAGGACGAGGTGCCATTGGTAGACCAATAGAAATCCGAGTGATCACGACAGATCTTGGGTTACTGTCGGTACCTGTCGTATGAAATCATATTGACTTCCATCAACAGCTCCTGTTGCTCGAAGTGTGGCAGGGGAAGAACTGCTAGGGGCTGATCCGACCGGTAGACCACCATCTGAGGGTCCAAAGATGGTGGCTGCTGGTAGTGTTGTAGCTGCTGGACTGACTATGCATGAATGTGTACCGATCGGCCTGTGGCAGATGGTTGGGAGGAACTGCTGCTGTTGGGGATCACCCCGTGACCTGAGATGGGGTTGTGGTGCTGTTTGTGCCTCCTAGAGACACATGATCTGAGTCTTTAGGTCACTCAGTGTCTGTGCCAACTGATCAATCTGGATCAGGCCCTGGCATTGCTTCTTCTCAATGATATTGATGTGGTATAGCTTCTCACTGATGATGCCCATGTTAGCAGTTGAGGACTCGGTCTATGCTACTGCTGATGAAGTAAAAGGACCGACATCGACCTATGCAATCCCCTGATATGACACAACCTATGCGAGGGGCTTCCCCTAAGTGTAGACCCTAGTATGGGACATCACCGTGTAGTTTCCTGCCATCTCCTTGTAGATGGCCTAGACTTGGTCCTCATTCTTGGTAAAATAGGATCCTCCACACGAGGCATTTACTAGCCCCTGCAGCTCTGGTGCCAGCCCATAAAAGAAGATCTGCACAAGGTTGGGCTTGGATATCTCGTGATGTGTACATCAGTCGATGAGCTCTCTAAATCGATCGCAAGCCTCATGAAACTGATTGTTTGGGATCATCGTGAAGTTGTTGATCATAGCTCACGTTGTGTTGGCCCGATAGAGTGGATAGTACTTATTCAAGTACTCGGTCCGGAGTTGCTCCCAGGTAGTGACATACCTCCCCAAATGCTTCAACCAGTAGGCTGCTCTATCAACTAAGGAAAATTGGAATGCAATCATTTTGATCATATCCTCGTCCATGAATCTGTCATGGACTGTGCTGCAGATCATCTCAATTTCGTGCAGATGGATATGTGGTTCCTCGGTGGCTAGCCCATGGAACTTGGGCAATAGCTAGATGGTCTAGGGGCAAAGCTCGAACTCACCCAGGATCTCCGGAAGCTGAATCCAATGATGGGTGACGTTTGCACCATGGTTGTGCAACTGTCTCATCATCCGTGTCAGTCTGGTCAGCTCCTACTGATCATCTGGGCGTCCATCTCCTCCTCCAGCTGCTGGTATCTCTCCATCGGCTGGTCTCTGTGGCTCTGCTCTTCCGGCTCGTATCTGCATCAGCTCTTGTCGCACCTCTTCCATAAATGCTCCTTGGTCTCTGATATGTCTCTACATGGTCTCAAGGAGTCTAATAGTGTGTTGTTGAGGGCAGCCTGGTCAAGTACATATGTTGATCCCTGCGACTGCTCATCGGTGTATCCTTCATTGCTCTCCATCTCTTGTATCTCTGCAAAGGCAAAAGACCCCAACTCAGGTGTCGTCAAGTGAACATATAACCTTGCTAGCCTCTGCTCTGGCACCATAGGATTGGTAGAGGTGTCAAGGGGGAATAGGGTGGTAGCAAACTCAGGTTCAGAGAGCGGGTCTGAGCTCTCTGAAATTGCCCTAGATGAATGGAGAGGAGTGCTCAAAAGTGGTGTTGTAAAAGGCAGCCTAAGGGATCTCCTTCCCATCATCGTAATGTGGGGATTTGTGAAGATTGGATCTGGAATGCAAACAAGATGTGAAGTCAAACCCCTTTTTCACCTACTCAATTCTCAAGCTGATGATCGTGAAAGATCGATCGTTAATCTTGTCCAATTTTATTAAGGTGACAAATCAATCTATCAGAGTGATTAAATGAGTTGTTGGGAACCCAATGCTCCCAAGAGATTGGCCCGAATGTTACAACTAGTTTTTCCCAGCCAGTATGGGTGTGGACCATTAATGGCTACCCGATCTGCCCAATCTGCTAAGGAAGTCCTTGACTGATTATCGTCTATACGGTGAAATCCTCACTAGATAACAACAAGCTACAAGACCAGTAGTCTGAAAGGAGTTCGGGTATGGCTCTAGCCTAGTGTGTGGGTCACTCTCTCGCTACAGATAAATCAATCGATAAGGGGGCGACTCTCCCTAAAATAAGAATTGTTAAGTGGCGTTGGTTTTAGGGTCAAGTTTGCATTAGCAGTCCCAAATTTATTGTGTTTTCACTTTTTAGGTATTTTTCTGAAATAAGACAATGCCTAACAAAATTTTCGATTTCCTTGGTTATTTTGAGTCCAATAAAACATTTGGAGGAAGTCAAAAAAGCAGATGTGCGATCAAACACGATGATGCATGCTGAGATATGAATGCGTACCTGACTCTGACACTCTACATGCAGGGAGATCCGCGCATAAAATTAAATAGAGGAAATAAACTACCTATATGATGCACGATGAAATCAGCCTTAGACGAGCAACTTCTATTAATTGTGAAGCACAAATATCTAACTATCAAGAAGAGAGACCGGAGTCCGATTTTCAATGTCGATCGGTGCCCACCACAATGGATCCTGCCGACGCTATATACAGCCTCTCTCGGCACGTGGTCTCTAATCCCAATAAGTCAACTTTTTAATTTTATTTTAGGTAGGTCCAGTTATGATCTATGGGAACAGATATGCAATTAGGTGTGGGGACTTAGCTAATTACGTCATAATCAATAAAAATTCCTAAGTCTTAGGCTAAATCCTTAAAAATCAAAAACAAATAAAAACGATAAAACAAAACCACAAGAAATCGTGGTGAGGTCCCCCGAGTACACCGGTAGTCAACGAAACAGACCTCGAAGTCTAAGTATCCAAGCAAATGTCCAAGTCCTACAATTATTACAACAATAAAAATTGTTGAGAAGAGGAATGGATGAGATGTATATTCCATAGAGCTAGGGTCTCCTATATAGAGAAAAACCCTAGAGAGTACAAGGGTTACAGAACCCGAAGGGTCAACGGGTTATGAAACTCGAAGGATCACAGAGGGTTACGGAACCTGAATGGTCACGGGAGGTTACGGAACCCGAAAGGTTACAAACATAAATGTAAATCTAGTAACTCTAACACTCCCCCTCAAGCTGGAGCTGAGAAAGCTATAGCTTGTAACAAAAAGAAAAAGTATACACCACATCTTCACACGATGCATCATAAGAACATATGTCCGATGCTGGTAGAAGACCTTGCTCGAGGATGAGTCTATGGCTTTCAGGTCACCGGAACGTATCTCTGCCATGCCTGTAGAGTTGTTGCGATATCAGGTCATCGGAACATATTTCTATCGTGCCTGCAGGTCATCGGAACATATCTCTGTCGTGCTTGGAGAAAATCGATGTAGAAGAAGTCCAACGTGGATTAGTAGTCGAGTCATAAAAGAAGAAGTATATGCCCTCACAAAGAAGTCGATGCTCGATGAAGACTGATGATCTAAGTAGTAATCTGGAGTGTCGATATATCAATCATGGTAGGGCAGTAGGTAACCTGAAGAATCATCTTTGACTCCCCCTTTCTCCCATACTTGATAGAATAAAGATTATGGAACATCAAGTTGGGAGAAACAAAAAGTTGGGAGAAATAAGTTGTGGTGAAGCAGGGGCTATTGGAGGGGGGCTCTAGGTGGTGCTGTTGACGTAGGAGGTGCAGTTGGAGTTGTTGGAGCCTCGGGCAGCTCTTTAGGTGTCGTTGGAGGTAGCAGCAAGTGTTGTTGGGGACTTTGATTGCCTTGCGTAAGACCATCGAATCTAAGGTCCATCCCTCTCTCTATGTTGAAGGAGAGAGGGCTGGTGGTGGAGGTGGATTTAAGGTATTAGGCTCTGGTCTAGAACCGTCGCTCGGATACCATGTTGAGAAGAGGAATGGATGAGATGTATATTCCATAGAGCTAGGGTCTCCTATATAGAGAGAAAACCCTAGAGAGTACAAGGGTTACAGAACCCGAAGGGTCACGGGGGTTACGGAACTAGAAGGGTCACAGAGGGTTACGTAACCCAAATGGTCACGGGAGGTTATGAAACTTGAAGTGTTACAAACATAAATGTAAATCTAATAAATCTAATAAAAATGTTTTATAAAAATAAACTATCGATCTAGTATAACTAACTCCTCCTTCTCTTCTTCTCCTCCTCAGGTACGGGTTCCTCCACCAGAAAGCTGAAGCGTCCCTCAGGAGGCTCCTCGCACAAAAAGCAAAATAGAAAAGATGTCAGAAATGGTTATAACAAATAGAGAAGAAAAATAAGCAAAATAAAAACTGACTACTAAGTTGTGCTCCCAGGCAAAGGTGCCATTCCAATGAGCGGCCGACCAACTAGGGTTAAGTATCAAAGTATAACAAAGTTCGTTGCGATCCTACTCAATCGGTCATCTCAATCGAGAAAATAAAACCACTCGAGAAAGAACAAACAAGCAATCAAAGCATGTAAGCGGTTCGCTATTTTATTTACTTGGTATAGCCACCAGGGTCGAACACAAGGAGCACGAAAAGAATACGAAGTAGTCAAATTTCTCAATATAAAACAATTTTTAGCGGTATTTTATTTTCATATTTTTTATTTTTAATAAAACACACAAGCAAAAAATAAAAGAAAGCAAACACAACAATCTTTTTGGATATTTCTAAATAGCTAAAAATAGTCAAAAAATTAATACAAAAATATTTTTCGATTTTCTTTTTTTAAAGCATTTTTATTATTTTCTGGGGTTTTCAAATGTTTTTATAATTTTATAAAAATCAAATAAGTTTTAAAACTCAAAATAATGCACAATCAGGACTAAGTTACAAATTGAAAATATTTAATACGTCCCAAAGTCTTGATTAGCAATTTTATGATAAAAAGAAGTTACAAGCTACAAATAAAAACTGAAAATGGAATTTTTGGATTTTTCTTTGATTTTATATAAAATTTAGAAGTTTTTAGTTGTTTTGTAATTTGTAGGGTTTTTATAATGAATTTGAAAATAAAATTAAAACTGGAGGTGAAGCAAATAAAAAGGCACGCATAGAAATTTTATAATTTTATAAAGCACACATAGAAATTTTTAGGGTTTTTATAATGAATTTGCAAATAAAATTTTTAAAGCTTTTTTTGAATTTTTATAATTTTATAAGGCAAACAAGGACATTTTTAAGGGTTTTTGAATTTTTAAAAATAGAAAATGCAAATAAATCAACCTAACAAAACTATAATAATCATACACACTAACATGAGCACTAGTAATTTTTATGTAATTTTAAGGTTAATTTAATATTTATTAATTCCAATACAAAGCAAGTAATTAATTACAGTATAGGGACCTATTCACAATTACTTTAAGTTTCTGGACCAAAAGATAACACACAATGAAAGTTTGAGGTCGATACTACAAAAGTTCCTATCACTCACACGCACAGCATGTGGTTCAGGATCACAGGAGCATGGATGCGATTTACAAAACTTAACATTCATTAACTAAAAGCATCAGAGTTCAGGACAGAACACGCAAATAACCCAAAACTCACGTGAGCCTGCACGTGCTTCAGGTTCATAGGGACTAAAATGCAAATAACATAAACTGTGAGGTCCAAACTGTAAATAAACTCAACTACAACTTCATTTAATGGACTAAAGCTAAAAACAGAAACATGCTAGGCTAAAAAATATATACCCTTGGCAGGGACACGTGTCGCTGTTGGGCGAGAATTTTTCAGGAGTGATAATTATTAATGGATATGAAGTTGTCATTGTGATCCCCAAAATTCCCTCACAAACAAACAAAAAAAACTTTCTTATCAAGAAACAAAATTAATTATAAGAGAATAATGAAGCGATAGAAATTTTTGCTACTTATTTACTTGTATAGCAACAGGATCGAACTCAGGGAAGCTACAATTCTCGAGGTTATTCAATTAATCGAAAATCAATTAAAAGAAAAAGGGAATCTCAAATTAAAACTATCTTAGTTTATTTTTGAATTTTTTATCTTTTATTTTTTTGAAATTTTTTATTTTTTATTTTTTTTAATTTCTTGATTTTCAAATTTTCTAATGATTTTAATTTTTGCAATTTTTTATGTTAAAAAATAAGGAACAATATGCACAATGGAGGAAATACGTACAGCACACTCATTTTGTATTTTTCAATTATAGTCAGAAATGTCCATAAAATTATAGAGAAAATGTTTTTGTCATTTAAAGTCTTTGAAATATTTTTGGGAATTTTTGTACAATTTTTAATTGTTTTTGTATTTTTCTAAAAATCAAATAGTGGTAAAAATGACAAACAATGCACAACCTTGAGTAATTTGCAACTTAAGAATATTTTAAGTGCCAAAACTCTTGGAAATTATATTTATGCTAAACGATAGACAAATATCTACAAACAAAAAGTGAAATCACAATTTTTGGATTTTTGTAGAATTTTCGGTGATTTTTCTTAGATTTTTGATATTTTTCAAAATTGTTGGGTTTTGAAAATAATTAATGCACGAAAACTGCAATAGAAAGTAAAAAAACGATGAAAGGAAATTAATTTAATTTTTTTGGAATTTTTAGAGCAATATTTAATTTTTTT
Source organism: Ottelia alismoides (assembly GCA_037367405.1). NCBI lineage: Eukaryota > Viridiplantae > Streptophyta > Magnoliopsida > Alismatales > Hydrocharitaceae > Ottelia > Ottelia alismoides. The sequence continues at coordinate 494,021 of JAZKJV010004702.1, forward strand.
ATGAATTTTTGAATTTTAAGAAGTGAAAATGACATTGTTTTTTTATTTTTTAATGATATCAACAAAAAATAAAATGCAATGAAAATTTTATGCTAGAAAGATACACACATCAGGAGCATAGCATGATTTTTGCATAATTTATTGAGTAATAAAAAGATTTATTTAAACAAGATAAAGCATGTAAGTCAAGTCAGATAAACATGGACAAAATTGTAAATACTTAATGTTTTAGCATAAGAAAATAACAAGAAATAAATACGGGGGGGAGGGATTTAGCAATTTACCTAGGAATTAACATGTGCCTTGATGTTTATGGGGATCTTCTGTTATTATGAAAACCTCTTCGGGGTGGAATGCAATTTGCCTAAAATTTTTTTATGAAATTTATTTCCCCCCACCTAGGGTTCTTGTTCATTCTTGTTCTTCAAAGATGAGCCAAGTGCACGTTGGGAACCCGCCACCCCTTGCCTTCTTCTCCAAGCGAAGGTGGTAGGCAGTGCTTGTTGTGGCTCATCCGCGCGGTGGCGTCGACGATCTGTTCTAGATGCGATGTGTTCCTGCGGTGTCTCTGGATTTGCACAGGCTCGTGCGGTGGGTGACTCGTTGCTGTAGAGATCTGAGGCCAACGGACGGTCCGACTGTTGGTGGAGGATATAGAGATGGAGCGCGGTGTTCTGGAGGAGTGATTGGCAGTTGGCGGCTCCCGTGGGCAACGTAGGCTGGCAACTAGCCGCAGCCACCTACGGCGGTGCGGTGGAATGCTGGCGAGGAGTTGCTCGAAGCAGTGGCGAGGGCGAGCACGAGGGGCAACGGTAGTGGTTGCCGTGATTTTTTTTATTTTTTATTGTAAAGAAAGAAATAGTAAAAGATATTTTTTTATAATTTTTTAAACAGAAAATGCAGAAATATTTTTTATTTTTTATAATAAGCAAATGTATTTTTAACTATTTTTTTATTCTATTAAATAAAATATAGCAAATAAATGATATATGACTCGAGCACGACGGCTCGGTCCAAAAATCAAACGGAGATGTGAGTGGATGTGGATCCTTGCGATGTGGAAGATGGATCCGAGTCTCCTGCCACCGTACATGGTCGGAGTTGGAAGATCGCGTGAGATAGAACGTGAAGCGATAAAGTCGAGATGTGAAGGAGAAAAAATCAAATTGGGTAAATAAAATAGTGACAGATTCTAAGATCTAAAAAAATGACAACAAAATAAAAATGTGAACATAAACTACGATTATCCTAGTCTAAAAATAAGAAAACAAAGATGGATCTCACCTTAGGAGCGGAAAAGACTGTGATTGCCTCGACAAAGGCCGACTCGCTATCACCGGAGGGCTGGGAGGCTAGGTACCTTTATGCGACAAGATAGCTCTCGAAGAATGGGCTCCTCACACCAATGATTGATCAAATTGAAAATGAGGGAGAGAGAGAGCCATATTAATGGATAAAGGACGGAGTTTGAATTTTTTTGAAATTTTGAATGAAGATAAGAGATAAGAGAAAAAAATTGAAATGAGATAAAGTTAAAATTATTTACAAAAATTATATTTTTTTGTATTTTCAACACTTAATTAAATTGAATGAAAAAAGTTAATTTTTTTGTAGTGGTTATTTAAGAATAGCAACTATATATATACTATATACATATGGTACACTATATACATAGTTAAATAAGGAAATTAGTTTTTTTTTTAATTTTTATTTATTTATTTTTATTTTTATTTTAAACAATTAGTAAAAATATTTACAAATATTACAAATACAATATGTACAAATACAGAGTAAAATTGCACAAACCACCTAGAAAACCAACTTTTCAACTGTAACTCCAAAAATTATGAAATCACAGCCATTTCAAAGATAAATTTAAAATACGATGGAAGTGAGTTTGGTTCACTGTGAGTTCATATGGAGCCGAGTTGGTCTTTCAATTGTGGCTTAGTGGTTTTTTTCCAAGTGTGGTTGCTTTTATTCTGTACATGATTTGATTGTGTAATTATTTTTACTATTTAGGATACATTTTTATTTACAACTTTTGTTTTGAACATATTTTGTTTGAGGTCAATTTATATACAAAATAAAATAGTGTAATTATATAAATATATACATCACACATTTTTTGGATTTTTTGATTAAAGATCCTATCTCCCCCTACTTTATTCCTAGTCAATCAGGTCAAGTCTTGACCTTCTCTCGGGGTCGGGTCAGCCTATATATATTACATATATACAGTCTTTTCTCTTTTATTTAGTTTTTTCTTTTCTTTTCTTTATTTTTCCTTCTTTATTTATTTATTTATTTTAGGTTAAAACGGTAATAAGTGTGTAATATTTACATACAGATGCAAGTTAGTAAGAATATGGAGTTAGTATTATATACAGGTGTTATACGAGGGATTTTAAGCTAAAATAAATGAATAAATGTTTGAAATGCAAATTCATCATCCCCCTATGCTTTACCTTTGCTAGTCCCTTAGCAAATACTTATTTGAAAGAATAAGTCAATAAAAGAAAAAGAAAAAAAAGAAAGGAAAAATAAAGAAAATAGGATAATATTGAGTATTAATCTTATCTTCATAAAATTGTAGTATGGAGCTCTGTTAGACCTTTGGATTATTAGTGTGGTGGAAGCTTAATGGGAAAGGGATTTAAAACCTAACAGCCTCTAAGTTCCACAAGACTCCTATTCAGGTCTCATCAACAGTCAGGTCAGAACAAGTCTACATACATAAATTCTTATGATTATGAATCTTTACTTGTATGGTGTAAGTGAAATATAGCTTTCCATCTCAAAAGTAGCAAAGAAACAACCTCCTTCAACAAGGTAACTCTAGTCCCCCGATCTAGCAACTCTTTGCTCGGGGGGCGGGGATATTCCCTTCTAAGTTCAAGTACAACCCGCTCAAGAAGAGGAGATGGAGAAAAGAATGGACGGTAACTAGTGTAGCTACCTTTCCTTGGATGCATGACCAGTGTAGCCAAGTAATCTAGCTGCAAGATTTCAAAAATTTGACTTTTAAGCTCTTATTAATTTCTTTTTTTATCCTTGTATATACACTCCGGCAGGCATTTACTTTTCAATCAGGCCTATCAACTTTTGGAGATTCTGCATTTTTCTTTCATCTCTTTTTTTAAAAAAATTATATACAAGGTGCAGCATGTACATAAGGAGATTTTCCTCTTGAGCTAGTAGACTATCCCTCTTTTGAAGGATTATTGCAACCCCACAACATCCTGTCTTTAGACCTCAATGCCACCAGATTAGGTTGAGATGCACAACCCTCCCTAGAGGAAGACGAGAGGTGCCGCCTAAATGTACTACCCTCGTATGCTACTCCCAGCCAAAAGATTCCGCCTCCTCACTACCTCCTCCATGAAGAGCTACGTGTAGAGTACTTGTTCAAGAAAAGCCACAGTCTGAAAGAATCATGCGAGTGTTGTTAAATGTTCTACTTAGACTAATCAAGATGCATTGTGAACATAGTCTTATGGACTCAAAGAATTAAGTCACTAGGACCTGAAAAGTTAAGTGGATTAAGGCCCAACTAAGATCCATTCTTCCACTTTATTCCAGACTTAGTTTAAATGTCAATGCTATCCTGAAAAATGCACATGCAAATGCAAGAAATATGTACAATGTAAAAATAAAGCATTTTTTTGAAACAATTTTCTAAATTTGAACTTTTTATGGGTTTTGGAAAAGAAAGGAAAAATGATGCACATGTGAGAAGAGTTTTTTTAATGCAACTTTTTATAGATTTTTGGTTTTGTAGTTTTTTTTCAAAAAAGGGTAGTAAAATATATATAAGTATATGCAAGATTTTTTGGGTTTTTAGGGGTTTTTGTTTTGTTGTGTTTTTTTTGTTTTGCTTTTTGTTTTATCTTTTGTTTTTTTCCTTTTCAATTATTTGTTTTATTTTGTTTTTTTTCTTTTTTTATTTTTTTAAAGGTGATCAAAGTATATATACACATACGTGGATTTTAAGAATTAATATGCATATCCCCAAAGATAAACATATTTAAAAGTACAAGTTATGTCTAAAGTATATATACAATATATACAACACCCCATATACTTAGCTAGAACTATGTCGTCATAGTAATCAAAGAGCGACAAAGGAAGACATAACTCGCGCTAAGTATAGAAAAGTGAAAAGACTCCTATGCTACAATCACTCAAAGAGAAGATGAAAGGAATAGAAGTCGGTGATCCCCTCTATACTTAGGATCAAGTAATCCTAAGTATAGAAGACTGTACAAAAGGGGAAAACCGATGCAGAGAATGTATGAACTCAAAAATAAAAAAAGATGATATGAACAGCATCTCCCCCCTATACTTAGGGTAAAGTATCCCTAAGTATATACAACAACAAGAGTTATGAATAGGATGAATATGAACAACACAAATCATTCCACCCCCCCCCCCAATACTTAGGATAAAGAACATCCTAAGTATAGCATATATACATACACGAAAAAGGGGTGAATGATAAAACAGAAGAAGAAAGAATGAAACAAAAGGATATACAAGAGGAGGGGATTTACAAAGGTCAAGAAGATCGAGAGCGAACCTTCTTGCGAGACCGCTGAGGAATGGATCTAAAAAGGTGTAGGCCGATATTGGGGTCATCGTTAGACATAAACTGATCAAGATCGACCAAGAATGTATCCTCAGCAGTCTCAGAGTGTGCAGACAGAATCAATTAGTTGAAGTAGTGTGGTCATGTCCTGCCTGGAAAGTCTCATAAATATCAAAGTAAACAGGCTCGAAATCATTATCCGAAAAAGTAAGATCAATTCCAACCTAGCAAGCCTCTACTAGATCATCATCTTTATCAAAAGGCCCAAATTCCTTTATAGAAGTAATCAAATCAAATTTGGCCATATAGGTCTCATCTAAATCAGGCTGAATAGGAACTGGCTCATCAGTGAAAGTAATCAAATCATATTCGTCATGTCTAGTCTCAGAGTCTGCCATCTGCTCTAGGGTGTCGAATGTGCAAATCCCGCGGATGTCATCAATGCATCACAACATACCAGAAGGGGAAACTTTAAGGTCTATGCTTTCTGGGTCTTCCTCCGTGAGGAGGAATCCTTGGGTCTCAGTATCATCCAACATATAACAAAAATCTCTAATATTATAATCGAGGTCAAATTCCTTGGGGTTGGCTAACACAGGCGGGCTCTCATGGGATACAAGTCTCTGGTCATTAATGGGTGTAGTTTTCAACACATCGCTCCCTGCATCAGAACGGAAGCAAATCTCTCTTGATCCATAATCAATAATGGCTCTCGCAGAGGCGAGGAAAGGTCGTCCCTGGATGATTGGAGGGTGCGCCACAGGGGTGGAGGTCTCCATGGGCAATACGATAAAATCAGAAGTGAATTTCATGCCCTGAATAAGAACGACAGTGTTTTCAAGAATACCCTTTGGCCTCTTGATAGATCCATCAGCAAATTAAACTATCATCCTAGTTTTCTTGAGAGGCCCAATATGAAAAGATTGTACCATAGAGAAGGGTATTATATTGATTGATGAACCGTCGTCGAGGAGAGTGTTATCACAAGAATAGTCAAATATGAAGCAACTCACAAGAGGTGTGGCAGTGTTCCCTTTATTAAAATGTTGGACGGTGGGAGATGGCATAGGCAGTGGCCATGGTCAAGATGTGATGCTCAGATCTACTCCTCCGCTTTCTCTTTTTGTGTTGAGGAGCATATAAATGGGTCATGGCCTGGTGAAGTGGGGTTTAATGATCTTATAAATGGTGGCCATCTCTTCAGGTTCAGTCAACATTTTTTTTTGAATTTTTGGACCTCCTCCATACAAGGGAGGAGATCGGAATCAGCATGTACACGAGGATTGCCAAGAGCAGTCTGTATAGTGAAATCCTTAGGGTCAAGGGTGGGACATGTGGTGAATGACTGTTTGGAAAACTGGGTTGGCATGGGTGCCCTCTCCTCACAAATTGAATCAACAATGTCTCTCTTGAAATCTTTTTGGATTTTTAACTTTTTATCATTTTTTTTGTATTTTAGGTGATTGTAAGCTCTCCTTATTATCCTCAAGTAAATCCATATCCTCAAATAGTGGAGCAGTGTTATGGCTCTTATTTATATCAAATAGATTGATAATCCTCGAATTCATATGCCCCATCATCTGATTCCGGCTCTCAAGTGTGGAATCATGAAAGGTGACTCCGAAATCCAAGTGTCAGGTGAGTGGAATGAGGGTATGTGAGAATCAAAGTCCGTCTCCTGAAATAATGGATTAGGCAGATATGCATAAAAATCGGGAGTTAAGTCTTCCTGGAAAAAGGAAGGTGGATCGGCTGGAGGGTACGAGGGATCCGCGAAGATCGGATTAAAATAACTTCAGTCATCGATCTCCGAAACAAAAGACGGGGATCGGGAGAACACAATAGTCAAGTCAAGCCATGCAAGAAAAAAGGTGTAAATGCGCAAAAGGATCTAGTATGCACACAAGCAATCAAACACGATATAAACCCCAGTTAACCAACTCAATGCAATGTCAAGACCGTGAAGGTTCGATCAATTATCTTGTCTATTTTTAGAGTTTGGTGAGAAATCAATCTATCAGAGCAGTTTAAGCGAGCTGTTAGGAACCCAATGCTCCCAAGAGACTGTCCTAATCTCAAAACTAGTTTTTCCCAGCTAGTATAGGTGCGGACCGTTTACCGGCTACTCGATCTGCCCACTCTACTAAGGAAATTTCAGAATGATTACCAGCTACCCGATGAAGTCCTCACTGGAGAACAACTAATAACAAGACAGTAGTCTGAAGAGAGTTCGGGCGTGGTTCTATCCTAGTGTACGGGTCGCTCTCTCGCTGCAGATAAATCAAACAAGGCAGGTGTTACTCTCCCCGAAACAATGATTTTTCCTTATGCTTATTTTAGGGTCGAGTTTTCTTTAGCAGTCCCAAATTTTAGGCAATTATCACATGGTTTGAATATTTTCAGTGAATTGCCTACCGAGTGTCCAATTTCCTTTTTAACTTATATGAGTGAAAACAAGGAAGGAGATCAGAAATGCCAATGCGCAATTAAACACAATGATGCATGCAGGGGTTAGAGATGCGTACCTTGTCGTCAGCACTCTACATGCAGGGTGATCCACATAGCATTGAAATAGATAAAAATATACTAACCTATATGCAAATGCGAGTGAACGGTCCTAACAATAGCTTCTATTAACATCCAATTATGCTATATTCTATAGGTACAAAAATTCTTGTTTCGGGTGTTTGGATCTAATTAATTACCTGGCTCAAGCAAATTAATTAAAGTAATCAATAGGTAGCTCACGAAATCCGTGTGAAATAAAGAAAATAAGGCAATGAAAACAAAATTGGTGAGTTCCCCCAAGTGCACCGGCACTTGGCAAAATAGACCCCATAACAAATGAATGTTCGTTTACAAGGTTTCAAATGCTAGAAAAAATAAATAAAAAAGTCTAATTTTTTCCTGGTCACCTTCAATTCTTCCTCTCCTATTCTCGCACTATCCTGCGGCTCGGTGAAGAGTCAAGCCTCCTCTGCTTCGCTTGGGTGCTTCTACTCTCCTATGATCGCCTCCTTCGCCGCACGGGCCTTGCAAGAAAAAAAAGAGAGAATGTATAAGAAACATAATTATCAAATCTTAGCAAGAAAAATGAAATAATTGCAGTGAATATGAACAATGGAGTTAATGTGGAAAAATATAAACAGATACGTACAACCAAGAATGGCATGTCAAAAGAGAAACCTAACTACCGTCACCTTGCCTTCCCGACAACGACGCCATTTTGTTGTGCGAGGATTTTTATTTTTTGAATTATTGATATGAAAATCAATGCACAGTGGTTATTGCAACCCAAAATTCCCGGCACAAACAAATAAATTTTTTTCTCTCAAGCTACAAAAATAATTAGAAGAGACTAATGAAGCGAGAGAAATTTGTTTTTCTTATCTATATATATAGCAATAGGATCGACATCAGGGAGGCTATAATTCCTGAGGGTTATTCAATTAATTGAAAATCAATTAAAACAAAAAGGGAATCTCAAATGCAAACTATCTTGGTTTTTTGTGAGTCTTTTTATTTTTAATTTTTATTAAAAATTTTTATTTTTTTAATTTTTTTAATGATTTTTATTTTTGCATTTTTTTTCAAAAATAAGGAACAATATGCACAAGGGACAAAATACACACACTACACTCTTTTTGTATTTTTCAATTTTAGTCAAAAATGTCCAGAAAATTATAAAGAAAGTGTTTTTGGGTTTTAAAGGCATTGAAATGTTTTTGGGAATTTTTTTAGAATTTTTAGATGTTTTTGTATTTTTCAAAAAATTTAACAATGGTAAAAATGACAAATAGTGCACATCTTGGAGTAATTTACAACATAAAAATATTTTAATGCCCAAAGCTAATGGAAATTATTTTTATGCTAAACTATAGACACATATCTACAAACAAGAAGTGAAATCACTATTTTTGGATTTTTGTAGAATTTGTTGTGATTTTTCTAAGATTTTTGATATTTTTCAAATTTTTAGGGTTTGGAAATAATTAATGCACAAAAATTGCATATAAAGTAAAAGACAATGAAAGGAAATTAATTTATTTTTTTGGAATTTTTAGAGCAATATTCAAATTTATATATATATATATATTTGAATTTGAGAAAGAGAAATTGACACTATTTTTCATTTTTTAAAGATATCAACGGAAATAAAATGCAATGAAAATTTTATTCTAGAAAGATACACACATCAGAAGCATAGCATCAGTTTTGCATAATTTATTGAACAAGAAAAAGATTTATTTCAACAAATAAAGCGCGCAAGTCAAGTCTGGATAACCAGGGACTTAATTGTAAATACTTAATGTTTTAGCAACAGATTATAACAAGAAGTATATATGGGGGAATTTCGCAATTTACCCAGGAATTAACGTGTAGTGCACGTGACTTAATGTAGATGGGGATCCTTTGTAATTATGAAAACCTCCGGGAAGCATAATGTAATTTGCCCAAAATTTTTTAATTAAATTTCTTTCCCCTCACATAGGGCTCCTGTTCATTCTTGTTTTTCAAAGATGAGCCAAGGGGGCATTGGGACGTCGCTGCCCCTTGCCTTCTTCTCCAAGCAAGGGCAGCCGACGGTGTTGGTTATGGCTCCTCTGCGCTGTGGTGTTGACAATCGGTTCTAGATGCGGTGTGTTCCTGCAGTGGCTTTGGATGCGCGTAGCCTTGTGCGGTGGGCGACTCGTTGCTGGAGAGATCTGAGGCCAATGGGCAGTTCGGTTGCTGGTGGAGGATCTGGCGATGGAGTGCGGTGTTCTAGAGGAGTGGTCAGCGGTTGGCGGCTCCCGCAGATGGCGCGGGCTGGCAATTGGCCGCAACCTCCCACGACGATGCGGTGGAACGCTGGCGAGGATCCGCTCCATGCAGCGGCGAGTGTGAGCGCGAAGGGCAACGGTGGTGTGCGTCGTGATTTTTTTTATTTTTTATTGTAAAGACAGAAATAGTGAAAGAGAATTTATATATATATATATATTTAAAATGGAAAATGCAGAGATTTTTTTTTATTTTTTATAAGAAGCAAATGTATTTTTTAACTATTTTTTATTCCAGCAAATGCAATATAGCAACAAAAAATGATATCCGACTCGAGCACGACGGCTCGGTCCAAAAATCATGTTAGTGGATGTGGATCCTTGCGATGTGAAAGATGGATCCGAGTCTCCGACCACCGTATGCGACCGGAGTTGGAAGATCGTGTGAGGTAGAACATGAAGCGATAAGATCGAGATGTGAAGGTGAAAAAAAATCGGATCAGGCGAATCAAATTGTGATGGATTCTAAGATCTAAAAAAAATGACAACAAAATAGAAATGCGTAGATTGAACTATGATTAACCTAGGTCAAAAATAAGAAAAAGAAAGATGGATCTCACCTTAGGAGCGAAAAAGACCGTGACCGCCTTGATGAAGGCCGACTCGCTGTCACCGGATGGCTCGGAGGCTAGGCACCCTTATGCAATAAGATAGCTTTCGGAGAATGGGCACGTCTCACCAAAGATTGATCAAGTTGAAAATGAGGAAGAGAGATCCATACTAAGAGATAAAGGATGGAGTTTGATTTTTTTTTTGAAATTCTGAATGAAAATAAGAGATAAGAGAAAACATTTGAAATGAGATAAAGTAAAAATTATTTACAAAAATTAATTTTTTTGTATTTTTGCCCCTTAATTAAATTAAATAAATAAAGTTTTTTTTTAATTTTTTGTGGTGGCTATTTAAGAATAGCAACTATATATATACTATATATATCATACATTATATACATAGTTAAATAAGGAAATTAGTTTTTTTTCTTAAATTTTTATTTATTTTTTTATTTTAAATAATTAGTAATAATATTTTAAAATATTTACAAATACAATATGTATAAATACATGTTAAAATTTCACAAACCACCCTAGAAAACTGACTTTTCAACCGTAACTCTACAAATATGAAATCACAGCCATTTTAAAGATAATTTAATTTAGAATATGATGGAAGTGAGTTTTGTTCAATTTGAGTTCATATGGAGCCAGAATTGGTCTTTCAATTATCGCTTAGTGGCATTTTTCCATGTGTGATTGCTTTTATTTTGTACATGATTCGATTGTACAATTATTTTTATTATTTAGGACACATTTTTATTTACAACTTTTGTTTTGAACATTATTTTGTTTGAGTTAATTTATGTACAAATAAAAAAGTGTAAGTATACAAATATACACAACACACATTTTTTAGTTTTTTTGATTAAGGACCCTATCTCCCCATACTTTATCCTTGGTCGATCAGATCAAGTCGACCTTCTCTCGGGGTTCGAGTCAGCCCGTATCTATTACATATATACAATCTTTTTTCTTTTCTTTTTTTCATTTCTTTTCTTTATTTTTCCTTTATTTATTTGTTTATTTTAGGTTAAAATGGTAATAAGTGTATAATATTTACAACAGATGCAAGTTATTAAGAATATGGAGTTACTATTATATACACGTGTTTTAGAAGAGATTTTAAGATAAAATAAATGAATAAAGATGATGAAATGCAGATTCATCAGTCGTGCACGGAGGAGGGTGCTGGCGTACGGTTCTGATCGACCCCTGTTGTAGATATAACAGCTCAGGATTTGTCTCGAACGTGTGTGTAAGATGCGTCAGATGCATCAGATATAACGGTCCCAAAGTTGCCATTGTCTGGTGGCTCAGATCGAATATGGTAGGAACAAGCCAATCCAACGGTGGAGAATGGTTCTGTAAGAACAAGACCCGACAAACTTCAATCGAGCATCGGAGGGGATCCGCCACTCTGATAAAGGATTGGGGTGGTCTGACTACTTCATGGAAATACTCTGCGTCAGATGGAATGGTCGTATGGAGGTGGCGATGTCTGGATGCGCGTGACGGTGGTGGGGCTCCTGGAGAAACTCCACCTAAGCAGTTGAGGGTTCTAAGTGGACTTCTTATGTGTTTATGAGCCTGCAAAGGATAGAGGAGACTTAGGTCTATGCTCTAGTCCTGGTTATTGAAGCTAGAGATGGAAAAAACGACGGGGGATGGGGTTTTGGGTCACCAGCGAACACGGGGGAGGAGACCTGACATAATCTCGACCCGATGGTCGAGCCTCAAGGTGAACAGGTCGTGTGGGAAGATGCGGGGTGAGTCAGGGGTCTAATCGAAATGGATAGGAGTGGGTGGTGAGGCTCTGACCAGCTGGTCGGAGCAAAGGTGATGGTGGTGGTGTGAGATGGAAAGATCGAATTGGAACAGGAAAGGAGAGGAATAAAATATGTACCTGAAGGATCATATGAGTTCCTAATCTTCAGGCAAAGGTGGTCGTCGAGGTCTTGGCCTCAACCGAGCTACGGCTAGTTGGGAGGCTGCTCGCGGTGGTTCTCCAGCCACGAGGTGAGCTACGAGTCTCCGAGCACCTCCGATGAATCCTAAAGAACTCCTCCAATGGTTGTCACTATGAGGAAGGTGGATCAAGTTTGTGGTGGCACGAGGGACGAGCTACCGCACGTAGGAGGAGGAAGAGGAATTTTATAGGCATGGCCAAGGGTATGGAAAGATAGACGAAGAGCTCGAATCCCTAGGCAGATCTGGTTGCTCCTAGGGATCGACGAGGATCAAGGGAGTTCGGGCTTCAATCGGGCGCAGGAATGGGATCAAATGGAGCTCGGACCGGGCATCAAAAAATGGAGAAAACACTCCTGCGAGGCATGTGCGACCCAACCAAGTTAGGAAGGGGACGTTGACCAGGGTCAATAGTCCCAGTTGGACCAATCAGAATCAAGGATTTTACAAAAATCAAAGAAAATAAGATTAGAAATAGTAAATGAATTTAAATTTAAAATGTATAAAATAAAACATGTTTATTATTTTATAAATTATTTTTCTTTGATTTTTAATTATTTTTATGAAAAATAAAATAATGTATATACAATATATAGTATTATATACGGGTATAATATACCTATGTATTATGTACTAGTACTTTTATATTACTATTTTTACAAAAAATAATTTTATTTTGTATTTTATTTACTTCATAATTTTAGGAGTATAAAATAATTTTTAATTTATTTTTGCAAATTATTTAAGGGTGTGAAATACTTAGTGAATGCATCATGTACATGTGTATTTTGTACAAAGGTTGAATGATTTTATTTTTTTATTTTGTTATTCTGATTTTTATTTTATTTTTAATAATATTACTAGAATTCTATACAAGGGAATAAGAGGATAAAATCATTTGGTTTTATAAAAAATAAATAGATACAAAATATGTATAAGTATAGGTGATATGTACAGTACATAGTTGACCCTATCTCTCTCTACTTATTTTCTTTTGTGGCCAGGTCAAGTTTTGACCTTCTCTTGAAGTTTGGGACACTCTGTATTTATTCTAAATAGATTATTTTTTTTCTTTTCCTTAATTGTTTTATTTTTGCAAAATACATGCTAAATATGCAATATTAACAATGTCATGCAATATGCTACACTATTATATTTATAGGTATTTACAAGAGGTTTTGCCAAGAAGAAGAGCTAAAATAAAATAATAAAGAGTGAGAATCATGGATTCATCGGGGTAACTTGGCTCAAAGATGACGCCTCAACAAGGGGTTATTACCGCAAAAAAATATAGAAGCATAGTGGTGTGAAGGTTGACGTCCGATGAAGGTGATGGATGAACATCAAAGCTTGATCTCGCTCCGATGAGCAAGTTTCAAGGTGATCAAGATGCGTGCGAAGGATGGGGAGAACTGGGGTCTTGATAGAAATGGTTGGTGTGGAGGATAAGGCTGATGATTGGAGATGGAATGAAAATCAATGTGGAAGAGAAATGAAAGGAAGGAGTGATACCTAAGGCTATCGAAATGATCAACGGCGTCAGGCAAAGGTAGAGGCGAAGTCCTATCCTCAAACATGCTCTGTAAGGCAAGAGAGGCTAATCGCAGAAGAACTCCGGGAACGAGATGAGCTTCGTGCAACCAGGCATCAAATCGAGCTCCCAAAGGCTGCCCAAAGACCTTGTCATTATCCTAGACCTGCTAGTGGAAGCAAAGAGGTGGGAGGGATGAGATACCAAGTGAAGGAGGCGTAAAAGAACTTTTATAAGCATTAATAGGGTCTAGAAGAATCTGTCAATAGTGCAAAACCCTAGGATGATCCGAACCTATCTAAGGATCTGTGAGGATAACGGATCTGTAGGAAATTGAGGGGTTCGCAATCCAAGGCAAGAATCGGTCGGAGCTGAGGGGAAAATACCAAGAAATCGACTCCGATGAAGGGAGTCAGGTCTGACCAGACGTGGGGGAAAGGTGGACCCTGGTCAACATACCCGGGCCGACCAATCAGAAAAATCGATTTCCAAAAACCAAGAATAATGAATAAAAATAGGAAATGAATTTAAAATAAAAAATGATTGTTATTTTTCAAGCTATTTTTTGTGATTTTAAATTATTTTTAATAATAAATATATTATGGCATGTACAGTATATGGTATTATGTACATGTATAATATAACTATATATTATATACATGTATTATTATTTTATTTTTTTACGCACATACATTTTATTTTATATTTTAATTTTTTTTACAAAATAATTTAAGGGATATAAAAGTATTTTATTTCATTTTTACAAATTAATTATAGGTATTAAATAAATATATGGTACATGTATGGTACTTTGTACAATGAGAAGATGATTTTATTTTTAATTTATTTTGTGTTTTATGAATTTTATTTTAATTTTATTTACTTATTGAGAGTATGTACAAGTGTCCAAAATGCAAAATATATACAATTTTTTTACAAAGAAATAAATAAATAGATAGATTTATATAAGTATAAGTGTTGTGTGTTTATACACCTTCTACTTATTTTTATTATTTTTATTTATACTTTTATTTACAAATTTTAATAAGGAAATTGAATTTATTTATTTTGAGGTTGCTTTATTTAGAGACAAAATAGGATATATATAGGAAGAATAGTGATGAATATGTACAAGATAAGGACCCTTTCTATCCCTACTTTATTCCTTGTCGATCAGGCCAATATTTGGCCTTCTCTCGGGGTTCAGGTTAGTCTGCGTTTATTGCATAAATACTCTATTATTTTATTCTTTTTCTTTTCCTCTTTATTCTTTTATTTTGGTCAAAAATAATGTTAATTACACAATATTTAAAAATGCATGCATTATGCTAATTTTTTTATTTGATACATATTTACAAATATTTTACATAGGGAATTTTTCTAAAATAAAAGAATAAAGGATGTGAATCATGGATTAATTAGTTCCCATCATCAATTTCCTTCACAGAATTTGCTTCTTAGATTTATAATATCAACTTCTCTGAATTCCTGCCTACGTCAGTATCATCGTCTTCGTTCCCATCAACTTTCCTATCTTCGTATTCACCCTTGTTTGTCTCATTTGCGTCTTTTTTCCTTCCAGTTTCATATTCCTATGACATAGTTTTGTTGTTCCCACCATTTGATTGTTCTTGTAATTCAATGGTATCATGGATACTCTTCTTCTCTACTTCGAGTTTTTAAAGCTTTTCGTGTAGTTTGATATTTTATTTCCTCAACCTCTCAATTTCATCTAACATTTCAAACATCTCCCCTCCATCCACCTGGCTTATGTAGATTCTTTCATTTCTTTTTTGACTTCTTTCAACTTGTCAATCTCTCCAGTAAACTTCTCACATATACATTTTTTATCTCTTTTTCGACCTACCATCTTTCACTCCACTTCATGTTTTAGCATTTAATATAATGAACTCTCCTCTTTTATATCTCCTCTTCCTAGTTGTTCTGTCTAAAGGAAATGGAATATACTTTAGAACTTAAATTATGAGTCTTCTCATAGTAAAGCCATCAAGCACAAATTTTTTAAAGAGAAACATATACTTGTATGGACCTATTTTAACTATCTCATTCTTCTGTAATTGTAATGTTTATGATCGTGGCTTGGCTGAATCAGCAGCAACGAAACCTCTGTCACTTTCCATCCTCACCTGGAGTTTCCTTACTATGAAAGAAGGCTAGTAGATGGAGGATCAAGACGCGAATAGCAAATCAGCATCGTTTGTGAAGTTCATATAGTGCAAGAGCACCATCCCGCAGCGAAATCTACCCTTCTCGCGACCCTTCTTCTTGTACCCACTCACGGGGGGACCTTCCTCCTCTTCATCTGTTGCCTCGAATGCGTCTTCAAGCTGAGACTGGGCAATAACGAGGGATTAATTAATATATTAATAATAATAAATATTAATTGAGATAATTGAGATCAATTAAAATTAGCCACCTTACCTCATCGCTTTGCTTTAAGAACTGCTTGTACATTCGTTTGAACGAACAAGCTTCCTCGTGGGCAGGAAGCACACCAGCTGCGTGCGTTGTTACCGATTCCGTTAGGAATTGAAAACTGAATTTTTGACCATAAAATGAAGAAATTCTTATATATATATCTTTTTCCTATTTATCAATCAGGAATTGTTTCCGCACCGCGCATCCCACTCTCCCTATTTTTCAAAATATAAATTTTTACATGTTCATTGTTCAACAAAACTAAGCATCTAGATAGTCCATTTATTGTCCAGTCTACTTCTTAGTCCTTGGCCTCAAATCCTACCTTACAACCAGATCCCTGCAGTAATATTCCATCATCGAATTAACAAAAACATAACTACAATAAGTCATAGATATCTCAAATTTTTACTTGTTAATTTCTTGAATTAATATAACACTTTCTTACAAGCATGCCACACACCCCGTGAGATATCTAAGTGTAATCTTTGCTGCTCCACCTTTTCTTTTTTGCACTCAACATTATCCATGTTGAAGAAAATCATCCTTGCAACTACATGACCAATTAAAGAATCATGTATCCTCCAATGATTTGACATAATGAAACAAATCTCGTGGGATGGAGTAAGAACAGTCGGGGAACAAAAATGTTGCAAACATCTGCACTATTAAACATTTGACATATATTGTCACATAGTTGTCATCGTCCTTTTTGTAGTAATCCTCCAGCTTGCTCAATAACTTCTTCATGTTGAATGTCATTGTTGGCTCGAACAGTTTACTTTAAATGAACCTCACCATTGCAAATGCCTACCCCTAACTGAAACCACAAATCCAGAACTTGGCAGGCCTAATATTGCCTCTACTTCTTCATCCCTAAAAAAACCAACTTGTTTCCGAATACGAAGTTTCTCCCTCCTTGGAACTGTTTAACCAGGCACTGAAGGTCTTTCTTTGTATATCGACTTGCCCAATATTCACAAGCTTACTGAAGGTTGTCTTCGATAATAATGCTTGATGTTTAGATGTTGGCTGGTGGTTGTCTACAAACTGCATGAAGTGCACGATGAATCTACGATTCTCACTCTTTATTCGTTTATTTTAACTCTTATTTTGGCAAAACCACATCTAAATACATGTAAATACAATAACTTAGCATTTTGCAGGTCATTGTTATCTCAGATTTAGCATTTATTTTGCAAAAATAAAAGAATAAAGGGAAAAAGGAGGTATTTAGAATAAATACAGAGTGCCCCAAACCCCAAGAGAAGGTCAAGTCTTGATCCGATAGCAAAGAAAATAAGTGGGGAGAGATAGGGTTCCACTATGTATTGTACATATCACCTATACTTGTACATTTTATTTATTTATTTTTGACAAAATAAAATTATTTTATATATACAATTGCACATAACCTTAGAAATAATATAAAAATAAAATAAAAATCAGAAAAATAAAATAAAATTCAAATTCAAATCATGAAATACTTGTACAAAACACATATGTATATAATACATTAATTGTTTATTTCACACCTTAATTTGTAAAAACCAAATAAAAATCATTTTGTAGTCCTTACATTATTACGTAAATAAATAAAATATAAAAAAAAGATTTTTTGTAAAAATAATAAAATACAAATACTTGTATATAATGCATAGATATATTATACATGTATATACTATTATAAACTATATAAATCTTATTTTTATTTTCATTAACATAATTAGAAATAACAGAAAAAAGTTTATAAAATATTACACATTTTTTATTTTATACACTTTTTATTCTAAATTCATTTATTATTTATTATTTTATTTTATTTTATTTTTTTGTATATTTTGAATTCTCATTGGTCCGCATCGGACCATCGATCTCGGTCAACGGTCTCTTCCAGATGGGTCAGGTCACGCCTTGTCTCACTGAAGCTCCTTCTTTGAATTCTTATGCTCGAACCCGCCCACCTCTTCACTCGATTCTTGTGCCCAATTGTAGCACTCACATCCATGATTCTTGTGGATCCCTAGGCGCAGTCGGATCTGCCTAGGCTTTCGCATTGCACGTCGATCTTTCTGGACCCTATAGCACCTTATAAAGCGTCTTCTCCTCCTCCCGTGCTTGACCGCTTGTCCATCGTGCCACTACAGACCCCCAGCTCCCTTCCTTAGAGTGATTGATATCGAAGGAGTAGCTTAGGATCATCCGAAGATGCATGGAGGCTTGTCGCTCGCTTCGTGGTTGGAGATCCGTTGCGAGTAGCCTCCCTACCAGTCGTAGCTCGGTTGACACCAAGAACCATCCGAGCATCTTTGCCTGAAGCTTCTGAGTCCATTAGTGGGCTAAGGTATACCCTTTACCCCTTGCAATTTCCATTCCGATTCAATCTTCTCTTTCATTACCGCCGCATGTTCCCTTGCTCCGACCAACTGGCTGGAGCTCCGCAAGACCCTTTCATCTGCTCAGATCGACTCATCAACTCGCTATGCACCTTCTTACGCAGCATACCACCTTGAGGCTCGACCATCGAGTCAAGATTAGGTCGGGTCTTCATCTGTCACCTTCACCGGAGACCCAAAGCACCATCCCCATCCGCTTCCCTTTATCTATCCATGCAATAACCTTCGCCAGAGCTTCATCTTCGAGCATAGCATCCTTTACAGGTACTATCACGTGCGAGGAGGACACTTTAAACCCCCAACTGCCCTGGCGTAGTAGCTCTAGGAGGAGCTTCACCTCCACGCCCATCTAACCATCGCCTCCTTCATTGGAGCCCGCCATCGGACGTGCATCACTGCCACGAGCTGCTCGGTCGAAATTCGCTAGAGCCGTGTTCCCATAGACCCC
The DNA here is from genome assembly GCA_037367405.1 of Ottelia alismoides. NCBI lineage: Eukaryota > Viridiplantae > Streptophyta > Magnoliopsida > Alismatales > Hydrocharitaceae > Ottelia > Ottelia alismoides. The sequence goes on from JAZKJV010004702.1 coordinate 512,762, forward strand.
CTCATCTCCATTGGATGATCTCCTCCTCTGTTAGATCTGATCCGGGCCACCCGACAAAAGGGGTGCCCAGACCGTTAGATCAGATCTAACTACATGTCCGCGACATCCCCTGGACCATCGGATTCGTCAATCATAGTCATCAGGATTGTACGTCAGGGATGGTCCCCACGTACGCCACATGGCCCATTAGGTATATTTCCCTTGTGCCCTTGTATATTTCTACTTTTAGATTTAGTCCGTTAAATAAAATGTATAGTTAAAAACATTTACATTTTGGACCTCTCATTTTTTATATTTGCATTTTAGTCCTTCCTAATCTGAAGCGCATGTGTCCTCACGTGTTATGTGGGTTATTTGAGCTTTTACGTTGTTAATGAATGAATGATAGGTTTATAGAATTTGCATTTATACCCCTATGCATTGAATATTGAGCATGTGCGTGAATTGGCTAGGCTTTTTGCATACTTGACACTATACCTTTATAACATGTTATCCCTTGGGTGTGTAAAATTAAATTAATTGTGTTTTGGTCCCTATGAGTTGTGTTTAATTGCATGTCTTTTATTGGACTTAATAAATAGTAAATCAATTCGAAAAATTGCTTAAAAATTACATCTAGCTCTTGTTAGAGTGTATTATTTATGGTAATTTTGGTGCATTGATTTACGTGCATTTTATATTTTTAAAAATTTAAATTCCCTTAAAAAGTGTCCTGTCTAAGTGAGAAAATTATAAAAATTCGAAAATTGTGTTAAAAATTCCAAAAACATTCTTGTGTGTGTCATTTATTGTGTTTTACTTTCAATGTTAATTTTGCTTGAAAATTCAATAGAAAATCCCCAAAAATAACAAAAACAACTAAAAACTTATAAAAATCATACAAAATCAAAGAAAAATCTAAAAATTGTGTTTTCAGTTCTCGCTTGTAGGTTTTCATTTATTTATCATAAAATTGTCATCCAGGTCTTTGGGGCACTTTAATATTTTAATTTGCAATTTGGTCTTGGTTGTGCACTGTTTTATCTTTTGAGCATTGCTTGATTTTTATAAAGCCACAAAAACATTTGAAAAACCTCCAAAAAATACCGAAAACACTTTAAAACCAAAAAACCCATAAATATTTTATTTTTATTTTTTGAGAATTTTTTGTTATTTTAAAAAAAACCAAAAAGAGTGTTGTCTATGTGTTTTACATTTTGGGCTTGTTCTTGTTTTATTAAAAATTAAAAGTTTGAAAAATTAAAAAACATTAAAAAATATTTATTTTTGAAATTTGACTACTTCGTTCTTTTTCATGCTCCTTGTGTTCGACCCTGGTAGTTATACGAGGTACATCAAAATAGCATACCGTTGACATTGATTTCCATAGTTTCATTAGTGGTTGATTTTTCTCGTTGAGTAGGCTGATAAATTGGGGTCGTAACGACCATTGTTTTATTTTGATACTTAACCCTAGTTAGTCGGTCACTCATCAGAATGGAACCATTGCCGGGGAGCACGGCTTAGTAGTCACATTTCACTTTTGCTTTATTTTTATCTATTTGTTATAATTGTTTTCTGACGCTCGTCTGTTTCACTTTTTGTGCGAGGAATTGCCCGAGGGATGCTTCAACTTTCTTCTAGAGGAGCCTGCATATGGGGAGGAGAAGAAAGAGATAGAGTAGTTATACCTCATAGATTAGTTTGATTTTTGTAGAAACTTCTATTATTGTAATAACTAAACAATTTGAGACTTTTTGGACTTAGATTATTCGGGTTCTGTTTCACCGAGTGTCGGTGAACTCGAGGGACCTCACAGCAGTTTTCCGCGGCTTTTTCGCTGATTTATCGCTTTTTATTTCTATTTGATTCCGAGGATTTGGCCCCTATACTTAAGACTTCTATCTGATTGTGTCGTAATTAGCTATGGTCCCCACACCTAATTGCTTTTATGTTCCTATAGATCGTAATTGGACTTAGCTAAAATAAATCTAAAAACATTAACTTATTGGGATTAGAGACCACATGTTGAGAGAGGTTGTACACAGAGCTGGGAGGACCCATTGTGGTGGGCACCAATCGACATCGAAGATCGAACTCCGGTCTCTCTTCCCGATAGTTAGCTAATTATTCTTCACGATTAATAGAAGTTGTTCATTGATGAATCCCTGATCATCACCTTATATTCTTTTATTTTAGTTAATTATCTTGGCAAAGCATCATGTAGATAGATGTAAATACAATGAGTTAGCATTATGCATGCATTTGTTAATATTGCATAATTAGCATGTATTTGTGCAAAAATAAAAGAATAAAGGAAAAGATAAAGGAAGGAGATAATTAGAATAAATAAAAGTGACCCGAACACCAAGAGAAGGTCAAGCATTGGCCTGATTGCTAAATAAAACAAGTAGAGGGAGATAGGGCCTTGTACATACTATTTATGTTAATAAAAAATTATTTTTGACAAATTAAAAATAAAATATTCATTCTACCTCCTTGTATATATTCCTGAAAATAAAACAAAAATCAGAAGAATAAAATAAAAATAAAATCCTCTCTCCCTTGTACAAAATACATGTATATATGCTTTCTTCTCTATTTATTATATACCTGTAAATAAATAATAAAAATAAAATAAAATAAAAATTATTTTATACTCCAAAAATTATGTTGTAAATAAATGAAATATAAAATTGGGGTCTTTATGTAAAAATAACAAAATAGAAATAGTTGTACATAATAAATATGTATACTATACATGTATATACTATTATATACGATATATACAATAATTTATTTTTTGTAAAAATAATTAAAAATCACCGAAAAAATCCTAGAAAAATAACAAACATTTCTTATTTTTAAAACATTTTAATATAAAATCAATTATTAATTTTTATTGACTTTTTAAGTATTATGTAAATCCCGATTTTTTGATTGGTTGGCGGGATTGTTGACCGTTGGTCTACGGCTCCTTCCCGGCTCAGACCCGGATCCTCTTCACCGGAGCTTCTTCTTGAAATTTCCCAGTCCGACTCTGTTCGCCTTTGGCCTCAAAATTTGGACCCGATAATCCTCGTACATCCGACATCCTCGCTGGTCCTTTGGTCGATCCAATTCTCTCTAGGATTTGGTGCTTCACTTCGATCTTTACAGACCCTCGACTTGCCTATAAATTATCTCTTCCTCCTCTATGGAGCTGTAGCTCATACCTCGCTCCCTCTTCCACCCTAGCCACCTCATGTTGAGTGACAGTTGCTCGGAGAACCCATCGGAGCTTGGTTTGGTGCAGTGAAGATGACGCTCACCCTTTGTGGTCAGAGATCCACTGCGAGCAGCCTCCCCCGCCTTCCGCATCAAGGTTGAGGCCATTACCCCGTCATCCACCTTTGCCTGAAGCTCAGGAGCACTCCCAGACCTTCAGGTATCCATCACATCCTCTCCATCTTCCTGTTCGATCTGATCTTTTCGTTCATCAATGCCGCACTCCCACTGTTCTGACCAACTGGTCGGAGCCTCGATATCCACATCCAATTGTTCAGATCGATCCGTTGTCCCATCCTCCATCTTGCACCGTAACCTGATCACCCTTAGCCTCGATCTTTAGGTCGAGACTAGGGTCGAGATCTCCTCTCCCACCTTCACCGGAGATCAAACTTCACCCACGTCGCTTTTGTGCCTTTTCACCTAAATAACCTTCGACTGGAGCTCCATTCCGAGCCAGGCCATTCTTTGCAGGTGTTAGCACTCGCTGGGACCCCTGTTTCATCCATCGGAGGGATCGCTGGAGTGGCTCTAGGACACCTTCACCGCCACGCGCATCCGACCATTGGCTCCTCAATCAGACATGTTCAGTCGATGTGGAGGACTTCCACGATCATTCCCGAGCCTCCCGATCGACCAATAGAGTTAAGGATCACCTCCTAGGTTCTGGTGAAACTTGCCTCAGCCTTGTTCGTCCAGACCATTTCAGCACCGTCGGATCGACCGTCCTCCTTTAGATTGAATCTATGCCGCTGACCGCTGCAGCTTTCCGTTAAATCGCAGCTCTGACGCATCTGCACCCTATGTCCTTAACAGTTTCTGAAGCGTTAGATCTGACACCTGCCACATCTGAGCCGTACGTCCACGTGCAGCCACCGTCCGCACGTGTCTGCAAGGGTATATTGCATTATTTACCTGCACTTTTTATGCTTTATTTTCTTGTTTGTTAATTAAAGTTGTAGTTTTAACTATTTGCATATTAGTCCCTAATGTTTCTAGTATTTGCACTTTAGTCCCTCCCAGTCTGAAAACATGTGCACGATCACGTGCCTTGTGGTGTTTTTGCATATTCCATCCTGGACTTTTTGATGGTTAATATTTGAAAGAAATGTTTGTTGGATTTGCATTTATACCCCTATGAATGACTTATTTGGCATGTACGTTATTTTGTGGGAGTTTTGCACTGATATCCCTGGACTTTATACTTGTGTTATGGTTTAGTCTAGAGACTTAGAATATTTGCAAATAGGTCCCTAAAACCTGTGTGCATTGTTTTAAATCAAATAATTATCAAATCTACTCCAAAATTTCCCCAAAAATTATCATTAGTTCCCACTAATGCGTAATATTTTTGGTAATTTTTGTTATGCAAATTGATTTTATTTGATATTTTCTAAAAACCAAAACCCATAAAAAGTGTCTATCTATTTTAGAAAATATAAAAATACCCCTACAAATTCTATAAAAATTAATGTGTATTTGTTTTGGTTTCTTTTAATTTCAGTACCATTTTTCTTCCAGTATCCTTCATAAAACCCCTAAAAATCACAAAAGACTAAAAATCTTATAAAAATCATTAAAAATTATACAAAAAATCAAAAAATGCGTTTTCAATTTCTGTAGTTAGATATTGTCATCTATTTTAACATAAAATTGAAACGAGGATGTTTGGGGTACTTTAAATATTTTAAAGTTTCCTACTAATCCAGGATATACACTATTTTGTTATCTTGTCTATATTTTATTTTTATAAAATTATATAAAAATCATAAAAACCTTAGAAAATTACCAAAAGCATCTGCATATTTTGAAAACATAAAAATATTTTTATTTCGAATTTCGGAGCATTTTTAATCATAATAAAAATTATTGATGTTTTTTTCCTTTTTTTATTTGATTTCTTAATCAGAAAAAAATTGCAAATTAAAAACCACAAAAATATGCCTTTTCTTTTCTGATTTCTTGACTACTTCGTAGGCTTAGCTCGTGCTTCTTGTGTTCGACACTGGTCGTTATACCAGGTTAAATAAATAGCAGAGACCGCTTCTATAGATTTTTGAGCTTGATTATTTTATTTGTAGTCTTATTTTTCTTGATTGATAGTGCCTTGGATTCGGGTCGCAACGACCTTAGATACAACTTAACCCGAGTGGCTCGGGGTCATCATCACTCATCTAGGGACGATTTCCTCATGCATCATATAGATAGTTTACTTTCAGTCTTTATTTTATGCAGGATCACCCTTCATGTAGAGTGCTGGAGTCAGGTACGCATTTCTATCTCTGCATGCATCATTGTGTATGATCGCGCATCGACTTTTCCCACTTCCTCCCCCTGTTTTTTTGGACTCAAAGTGATCAAGGAAATTAGAAAATTCGCTAGGCGTTGTTTTTATTTCAGAAAAATACATAAAAAGTGATAACTAAACAAAATTGGGACTGCAAGTTGACCCTAGATTACACTTCATCTAAAATTCAATGTTTTGGGGAGAGTCACCCCTCCTTTGTTTATTTATCTACAGCAAGAGAGTGATCCGCACGCTAGGATGGAGTCGTGCCTGAACTCCTTTCAAACGACTGGTCTTGTAGCTAGTTGTTCTCCAATGAGGATTTCAACGAGTAGCTGGTAGTCGATCCGAGACTTCCTTAGCAGATTGGGTAGATCGGGTAGCCGGTATATGGTCCGCACCCATTCTGGCTGGGAAAAACTGGTTGTGAGATTTGAGACAGTCTCCTGGGAGCATTGGGATCCCAAAAACTCGCTTAATCGCTCCGATAGATTGATTGATCACCTTAATAAAATTTGAAAAGATTAACGACCGATCTTTTACGGTCATCAGCTCGTGTTGAGTTGGTGAAATTGTGTTTGATTTCTCATAATGTTTGCATTCCATGTCCAATCATCATAAATCCACAGATCACGATGATGAGTAAGAGGTCCCTTAGGCTGTTGTTGACAGCACCGCTTTCGAGCACTCCTCTCCATTCATCTAGGGCAGCTTCAGAGAGGCTAGACCCACTCTCTGATCCCCAGTTCGCTACCACCATGTTCCCCATCGACCACCCTTCTTCCATTCCCTAGGTGACGGAGCAGAGGCCAACATAGCTATTCGTCCATTTTACATCATCTGAGTTGGGGTCTTTTACCTTTGTAGAGACCAGAGATATGTCCATCAGTGAGGGACATACCGATGAGCAGCAACAGGGATCAGCATACGTACTAGATTAAGCACCATCAACAACACATTGTTAGCTTCCTTAGAGACCATGTGGCGACAGATCAGGGACCAGGGAACATTTGTGGCTGACGTATGATGAGAACTCACGTAGATGCGAGCCGACAGAACAGAGATGCAGAGACTAACCAGTGGAGAAATACTAGCAGCTGGAGGAGGAGACAGACATCAGGAGGAGCTGCAAGATCCAGCCAGGCCACCACCATGATGAGGCAATTGCACAATCCCAGTGCAACTCTCACCCACAGATGGATTCAGCTGCCAGAGATCCTGAGCGACTTTGAGCTTTACCCCCAGACCATCCAACTTCTGCCCAAGTTCCATGGGCTAGCCACCGACGAGCTGCACCTCTATTTGCAAGAATTCGACATGATATGCAGCACCGTCCACAACAAATTCGTGGACGAGTACACTATCAAGATGATTGCCTTCCCGTTTTCCCTAGTTGATAGAGCAACCTACTGGCTCAAGCATTGTAGGGAGGTACGTCAACACATGGGAGTAGCTCGAGACCGAGTACTTGAATAAGTGTTATCCCAACGCAGCTAGAGCAATGATTAGAAACTTTACGATGATCCTGAACAAGCAGTTCCATGATGCTTGGGATCGATTTAGAGAGCTCATTGACTGGTGTCCACATCACGAGATATCCAAGCCCAACCTTATTTAGAGCTTTTTCTATGGGCTGACACCGGAGTTGTAGGGGCTAGTAAACGCCTCGTGCGGAGGGTCCTAATTTGCCAGCGATGAGGACTGGGTCTGGGCAATCTATGAGGAGATGGCAAAGAACTACACGGTGATGTCCCAGACTCGAGTCTACACTCATGGGAAGCCCCTCCCACTATCCATTTCCTATCAGAGGATTGCACGTGTCGATGACGGTCGTTCTACTTCTTCGTCAACAATAGCACTTGTCGAGTCCTCAGCTGCCGACATGGGCATCATCAGTAAGAAGTTGGACCGAATCGAGATTATAGAGAAGAAGCAGTGCTAGGTTGTGTGACCTGAAGACTCAGATCATGTTTCTCCAGGAGGCACAGATGGCTTCTCAGCCCCGTCCCAGGTCACGGGCCGATCCAAGGAGCAGCTCTACCCAGCCATCTGCCTCATACCTCCAGGTCCACCATATCCAGGCAGAGCCGGTTCAATAGCCCCAGCATTCCCGATAGCCACCACTATCTTCAGACAGTCAGATGGTGGTCTACCAGTCGGATCAGCCATTGGCAACTCTTCCCCCTCCATACCTTGAGTAGGAGTAGTTAGTGGATGTCAACGGGAATTTGTACTCTCAATACCAACCTCAGCTTGGGATTCTTTGTGACCATCTGATGAGCCGAAAAACCCGAGAGACTAAGGGAGAAAAATATCACTGGTCGTTGCGACCTCAATCCCTCAAATCGGACTCAACAAGAAAACTAAGACCACCAAAATAGAGTAATCAGTCAAAAAGCCAAATAGCGATCTCGCTATTTTATTTAACCTAGTATAGCGACCAGGGCCAAACACAAGGAGCACGGGTTGGCCAAAGGCCTACGAAGTAGTCTAAAAATTTAAAATAAAGGAAGAAAATATTCTTGGTGGATTTTATGGATTTTTTGAATTTTTTGTGATTTTAAATTATGAAGAAAATAGAGAAAAAACCAAAAAGAACACAATCAAACAATTATTAAATATAGAAAGCCAAACCAAAAAATTAAAATTAAATTATTTTTGGATTTTATGATTTTTCAGTTGTTTTTGGTAATTTGCTCAGATTTTTATCCTTTTTTGTTTATTTTCTAAAAATGAAATAAGGAAGAAAATAAAGACTTTTGTGCTGCCATATTTGATAGGTTATTTAAAAATATATAAATAACTATAAAAATCTGGAGACAATTTTATATCAAACTACAAATAAAAAGTAAGATACAGGAAAAGAAATTGCATTTTTTTAAAATTTTGTAGAATTTTTAATAAATTTTATGAGTTTTTTTAGAGTTTTTCAATTTTTAAGTGTTTTATAAGTCCAAATCAAACAAAAGATGAACTAAAGCAACAAGACAACAAAACAAGCTAAAACTATTTTTTTTAGAATTTTTAAAAAGTTTTTTATATTTTTAATTGATTTTTAAATGTTGACAGGAGCAAAAATGGAGGTTTTTGAATTTTAAAAATAGAAAATCAAAGCAAAAATGTACCAAAAATTATTGAAATTTTTACACATGGGCATGGGCCAAGTATCCAAATTTCAGCAAATTTGGAGTTGATTTGATATTTTATTCAACTAATAAAAGAGGCACAGCACACATGGACCTAAGTGAAAGAAAAACAAGTTCTGGGGGCTTAGATAAAACATGTGCGAAAACTGCAGGGGTGCAATGCAAATTTTACATTAAATTCATCACATGCTATAATCAATCACGTACAGGGGCATATATGCAATATCTGGAAACTAAACTTTCATTTCATAACATTCAGAAAAGCTATCCCAATACATGCAAAAAGCCCAAAATATCACGTGTCGAAGCACGTACACCACACATAAAGGGATTAAACTGCAAACACTCAAAAGTCTAAGGTCCACAGTGCAATTATTCCAAAATAAAAACAACTACAACTAATAATTACACGATTAAACTATAAACGTTAAACTAAGAAGGGCCTAAGTGATATTTACCCCTTTATTTAAGATCCAACTGCTTGCAGGGGGTCCTCTTCAAATCCGACGGTGGTGGACGGCTGTTCCCCTTCGACGATAAGCGTACTGGATGAGCTCCTCAGAAGATCGGGCGGCTGCTGGACCTCCAGAGATGAATGGTTGTGATAGACCTGGAGCGAGGGACTCAATCGAACGACTATGGAGGATCCTCGAAGAACTGAACGCCAGCAAAAGTAGTCCGGCCAATACGCGTGCTCGGGACCTCCTCCGGTGCTGCTGAGATGGGTGAATCGAAGATGAAGGTCGTCCACAGCGATTGGTATGCTCCGATGGGGCCAAGAGGACCTGGAGGGTCCCCGGTAACGAAGAGTAGTTGTAGCACCTGTGTTTCGTTATTAGGACCTCCATATGAGGTCCTTAGACCTTCGAACCTGTACAGAAAGAAAGAGGGGTCGAGGGCAAACTGGTGTTCGGAAGCGTCTGTGGTGGAGGTCCCAGTCCTCCTAGGATCCTGGCCTCAATGGAACAACGCCTCTAGAGGCTCGAGCTCGCCGGAGGCGGAGCGCGGCGACAGGTATCGCCGGATCTGAGGCTACCGGCCTTAGTCCTCGTTGCAATCGATCTCTCTCGCTTGATGTCACTCAAGGAGGAGGAAGGGAGGTCCGAGGAACCGAAGAGGATGGCCAAAGATACAGGAAATTACGGCTTCAGGTGAGGCTATATACATGCAGGGGTCCGAGAAGATGGGATTTGGGTACGCAAATCGAGACTCGGACCCCTAAGAAGAAGACCGAGCGTCGATCATGGATTGTTCGTCGATAGTCGGAGCCCGGGGTTTGGGCAAATGGGAGGCGGATCACGTCAGGAAAATGCGAAGAAATTGGGTCGAAACGAGGTCCGCGAAGGATGTGGTCTAGGGGGGGAGTTGATCGGGGGTCAACACTCCCTCATGGACGAATCAGAAAATTCCAAACCCTAAATTATTTGTAAATTCATTTTAAAATAGTAAATCATTTTATTTAAAAATATTTACAACATGAAAAATGTTTATTATTTTTCATATTATTTTTTAGTGATTTTTATTTATTTTTTTGAAAAATAAATTAATGTATATACATAATATATTATTACATACAGGTATAAATACCTAGGTATTTTACATTTTTATTTTTATTATTTTATTTTTGCATAATTATCCCAATTTTTTATTTTATTTATTTACAACATAAAATTTACAATATTAAATAATTTTTATTTGATTTTTATTATTTATTTACAAGGATTATAAATAGGTGAATGTACATATATACATGGTATATACAAGGGTAAGAGAGAGAATTTATTTTATTTTTATTTTTATTTTTATTTTTTCTAATTTTTCTTTTTCTTTTAGAAATATATACAGAGTATGAGAAATACATAAATATTTTTATTTTATGAAAAAAAAATATATACACTAAGAGGGAATATACGTACACTGATGAATGGCCCTATCTCTCTCTACTTATTTTATTTTGCGGTCAGGCCAATGGTTGGCCCTCCCTTGGGTTCAGGTCATTCAATATTTATTATAAATATTTCCCTCTTTTTCTTTATTTCTTTATTCTTTTATTTTTGCACAAAAACATGCTAATTATTTCTATTTACACAAAGCATGCAATTTGATAATTTATACTATTTACAACTACCTACATGGTGTTTTGCAAAGATTTTTAGCTAAAATAAAAGAATAAAGAGTGATGAATAAGGATTCATCACCCCCCTATACTTTACTTTTGCTAGTCCCTTAGCAAACACTTTTGAAAAATAAGGGAAAAAGAAAAGAAAAAGAAAAGGAGGGGAAAAATGAATCAATGCAGATTATTAAACTTGCCTTCATTTACTTGAAGTATGGAGCTCAATCAGATCTTTGGATTATTAGTTTGTTGGAACCTTATTTGGACCTAGGTTTTAAACTTAGCAGCCTCTAAGTTCCACTAATCTATAGTCAAGACTCCGCAACAATCCAGATCAGAACAAGTCTACATACACAAACCCTGAAGACCATGAATCTTTTCTTGTACTGTGTAAGTGAGGTATAGCTCTCCACCTCAGAAATAGCAAAGTGACAACCCTCCCCGACAAGGTAACTTTAAGACCCTAGTCTGGAAGCTCTTTCCTCGAGGAGCGGGGTATTCCCTTCTAAGTTCAAGTTCAACCGGCTCAAGAAGAGGGGGAAGAAGAGAATGGACCATGGACAGTGTAGCTATGTATCCCTGGGAGCTCAACCAGTGTAGCTAAGTCTCCCTGCTGCAAGCTTCATAAGATGGAACATGGATAACAAGCTTTGCTTTATTGCACTATATACACTCCGGTGGGATTGTCATTTTCTCTCAGACCCACCACTTTTTTGGAGTTCTTTTCTTTTAGCTTTTTTATGTGCATATTTAAAACATATCTACAAAGTGCAACATATATACATAAGGAGTTTTTCCTCTTGAACCAGTAGACTATCCCTCTTTTGAAGCATTATTGCAACCCACAACTCCTGTCGTTAGACCTCACGACTACCAGACCAAGTTGAGACGCACTTTCTTCACTAGAAGAAGAAGAGAGGTTCCGCCTAGAAGTACTACCCTCATATGCTACCCCAAGTCAAAGAAGACTACCTCCTCACCACCTCATCCGTAGAGAGCTCGGTGTAAAGTGCTGGTCCAAGTAAATCCATTATCTGTAAGAGTCATGCGTGTGTTGTTAAGTGCTCTACTTAGGCTCATCGAGATAATATATGATCATAGCCTAGTGGACTCAATGAACTAAGTCACCATGGACCTGAAAAGTCTCATCCCTAAGCCCTATAAGGTTCCTCTTAGAATTAGGTGGATTAAGATCTAAACCAAGCTCCATTTTTCAATTTAATTCCAGGCTGGTTTAAATGTCAACTATGATTCGGAAAAACTGTACCAATATTTACAAAGATGCAATTTTTATAAAATTTTACAAATATGCAAATTTTTTGAAAATTGTTATGAAAACATTGATGTATGCATGAATGCAAGTTTTGCAAAATATTTACACAAATTTACACAAGGCTTTTGCAAACTTTTTGTTTTTCAAAGTATTTAAAAAAATTTTGTACTATATACATAATTTTGATATCAAAATATTTACAAACTATTTACACAAAAGATTTTTACAAACATTTTTACAAAAATAATTTTGTACAACTAGCTATGTATGTGCAGAAAAGAATTTTATTTACAAGAAATTTTTTTATTTTTATGGATTTTTAGGTTTTTAGCCATTTTTATTTATTAACACAATCACACAAAGTACGAGTTATGGCTGAAGTATATATGAAATATATATGACACCCTCGTATACTTATCTCGAATGATGTCCTCAGAGTAAATCAAGAGTGATGAAGAAGATATAACTCGTGCTTAGTGTAGCGAAGTGAAAAGGAAGGCTATATACAAAGATGAACGAAAGAATAGAAATGAAAAGAGGATCTCGCGAGTTTCCCCCCTATACTTTGGATCAAGTAATCCTAAGTATAGCAGGTTGTACACGAAGGAAAATCCGAGTGGAGAATGTACAGGGTCTACCTCCCCTGTACTTAGGGTAAAATATCCCTAAGTATAGGCAACAAAACAGAAGTAGAAAGAGACGAAGAAAACAAGTATATACAAGATGGAAGGGCATCACTCCCCTTATACTTAAGGTGAAGAATCCTTAAGTATAGGCAACGACAGGAGTAATGAAACAGAACGGAAGGAACAACTCGGTGTTTCCACCGCCCTATACTTAGGATGAGGTATATCCTAAGTATAGCAAGATAATCCTAAGAGAGACCTGGGGTGAAAACAATACGAAAGAAAGAACGATGAAATCATGACAAAACACGTATATACAAAAGGGTACAATGTTGAGGTGCCTCTCAATAATCACTAGATTTTACGCCCCTAGCTGGGCGCAAAGGCTAGGACAACGCTGTGTCAAGGTTCAGGACGGCATCTATAAGGCGAATGTCATACTGTCGCCGCAGTCTCGATATGAGAACAACGAAGAAATCAACAATGTAAAGAATGACACCCAGTTAGGCAATCATGCGGGTGTCTCCTATCAGCCAAGGACATGGGAAGATGTGATCGGGATCCGATAGCACAAAAGAGATCATCGGCTCAGGATCAGACTAGAGTGGAAGTGTATAGCCAAAGAAATCAAATGTGGAGAAGGATGGATCAGTCATGGAATCCTCCATGTCAATCAGCGTCTCAAAAAGGTGTGGAAAGTCAAGATCAGGAGACTCTCTACGAACACTGATATCTGATGCATATAATGGAGAAAAATCAGACAGATCATCGAATATCTCAAGGATCTCCTCATCCTCGCGAGGTTCGTTGAGGTGAGACAACTCATAAGTAGAAGGATCAGAAGACTCGATTTTGTGATCCGCCAAATCGAATACACTCTCAGAACGTAAAACCAAGTATACATCGTGAGGGGCATTCTCTCGCAGATAACCCTTGGGGAGGAATGCAAGATCATCAGTGAGAAGAAGATCAGAATCTATAAGGGCATCTGTGCTGCTGTCAAGCACCCACTCTATGCACTAGAATGCATCATCATCTGAAGTCTGACTCTGGTCAATCTGGAAGCAGAAGAAGGTACTGGTCAACATCGCGGAAGCTGTCGATGTGGTTGCGGCTGATCCTCTTCTGCGGCGATGCTGGCTATCATCTGGTCCTCGGAAAATGTATCTGTCTCATCAAAATGGAGGACACCAGGCTCAAATATGGGACTATCTATGTCTGGCATCTCAAAGTGGTATCCCATATTGAGCTGTGGCTGCTGGGCTGAGTCCTGATATCTGTCTAAGTCGGAGAAGTATCTCTGCAAAGTAGAAGCCGAGTCATCCGAGACTGGACACTGAAAAGTCTGGACTGATGACTGTGATATTGGGGGCTCCTCCGTCTCCTGGAGTATCAGAAGATCTGATATCCAAGATTCATCAACTGAAAACTCTAGGGCTGACTCGAACTCTAGTTGGAAGACCAACGGGAACTCAAGTAGTCTCTGGGTCAGAACCTCCACTGTGGTAGCCATCTCCTCTATCATCTATACTGCGGTAGGATCCATGTCCTCGATCAGGTGTATAGAAGATATATCCTCATCATGTGTGGTACACCCTACTGGTACCGCAACATCCTCATGTGTTGTCCTGACTACGACATCTCGTGAAGATGGTCTCTATGAAAGTGATCTCGAGATGGAATCAAGTAACTAAATGTCGGAACTGCGGTGTAAACCGCCACACGAGGTCATGACCAGTGCTATCTGATCCGCCGTCATCCCCCTCATGGAGATCTCGATGAGGTCTGTCGGTGAAAGTCCGTGATCGGGAAATCTCCTCAAGAGGTCAAGAAATCTCAGCCATACATCATGCACTGGCTCCTGGGGGTCTACTGAAAAATTTGTGATAATAGACTGCATCAGATCTGCTCTACGCTGGGAATAATATCTCTGTAGATACTCAACCCATATCTCTCCCCACGTAGTGAATCTTCTTCCCGATCGTCTATGTCATTTCATGGCTCTGCCCTGAAGTGTAAAAGGGAAGGTCTTCAGCATTAGCTCCTCTGTAGTGATATCTAAATATGTCTGGCTCTCGTAGAACTCCTCGAACTCGGCCAAATGAATATACGGCTCCTCATGCACCTCTCCTGAGAATGTCGGTAGTCTCTGAATAAACTCCAAATCCAGAATGAATGGTCTGAATGTAGAAGCTGACTGAGCTCCCTGTCCTATCTGCTCATCCATCATCCTGTCGTCGGAAATTTCTGATACATGCATCTGCTCTCTGTGATCAGGTGTGAAGTGCACTCTCAATCCAGCAATGGCATCGTCCGAGTCTCGCATCTACTGTTCAATCCGATCTCCACGGACGTCTAGCGCAACATGCCCAGAAGAATGAAAGGGAGGGGAGGAGGGAACGGATGGTCGGTCGGAGTCCTGACCTCCCTCGAGGGTGGACTAGACTGATGGGAAGAAGATGGAGATGCTGCAAGAGTCGGCAAGAAGTGAGGGGGGTCCATCATCCAGGGGTAAAGAGGAAGAAGTAGAAGACTGAAGGGAGGGTGGGAGGGAGAAAGATAAATGACTAGAGAAGAAGATAGATGGGAAGGAGAAAGGGATCTGGAAACACACAAGATGAGAAAACAAACCACCGATTCACCTACTCAATACTGAGCTGAAGACCGTAAAGGTTCGGTCAATTATAATGTCAATTTTATTTCGGTGATTAAGTCAGTCTTTTAGAGCAATTAAGCGAGCTGATGGGAATCCAATACTCCCAACAGATTGTCTCCTATAAAAGGCTGGTAGTCTGATAGGAAATCGGATATGGCTCTATCCTAGTGTACGGGTCACTCTCTCACTCATCCAAACAAAGCAAGGAGGGGGTTACTCTCCCCAAGACAGATTTTTAAATGAGATGTCTTTTAGGGTCAAGTGTGTTTAACAGTCCCGATTTCATTATTTTTATTTTTTAAGTATTTTTCAAAAAAATCAACAATCATCTAACAAATTTTTCGATTTCCTTTTTATTCCTAAGTCCAGAAAACAGGGAGAGGAAGATGGAAAAGTCGATGCGCGGTGAAATCAATGATGCATGCACGAGATAGAAGGCGTACCTCGCTCCAGCAGTCTACATGTAATTATGATCCACGCATAAATTTAAACTAAGTTATATGGATGCAATGCGAGAACCGTCCTAAACAGAAGCTCCTATTATCGTGAAGCACGGGTTTATTTGTCTAAGTCCAAGCGTGTTCTATGGGAACATATATTCTATTAGGGCTTTTGACCTAATGCTACTTGGCTCAGTCAGATAAAAACCTAAGTCTCGGGGCTTAGGCACAGAAATCCACGAAAAACAAAAGAAAATAAAGCGAGAAAACCAAAACTGCGGTGGGGTCCCCCGAGCACACCGGTGCTCAGCGAAACAGACCTCGAAAAGTCAACCACAATTCTGAAAGTCTTGATTCCTGTATTATTACAATAATAATGCTGGAAATAAAGACTAACTACCCTACTCTAATTCTACAGCTAAAACTCCCAAGCACTCCTTCCTGACTCCTCTCGCGCTCTCCCGCGGCTGTGTGTAGAAGGGAGCCGCCTCCGATCTTTGCGGTTGCATCGGCTTTCCGAAGAGAGTTGCCTCGATCGTCGGGCCTTCGCAAGAAAAATAGATAGAGAATGCGTCAGACCACAGTTATTATAATAATAAAAAGAAAATGAAATAAAATGCAAAAATAAAAATAAAGATAAATAAAATCAAACAAAAACAACAACAAAAATAAAATAAAAGAAATCAAAAATAAAAGAAAATAAAAATGAAAATAAAAAGCCACAGAAAAGCCACGAAAGAAAGAAAATCTGCGGAAAAAGCTGCGAAACTAAAAATCGAACAAAAACAAAAAGAAAAAGACTACTAAGCTGTCCTCCCCGGCAACGACGCCATTCTGATGAGCCGAAAAACCTAAGAGACTAAGAGAGATAAATATCACTGTTCGTTGCGACCTCAATCCCTCGAATCGGACTCAACAAGAAAACTAAGACCACCAAAATAGAGTAATCAGTCAAAAAGCCAAATAGCGGTCTCGCTATTTTATTTAACCTGGTATAGCGACCAGGGTCGAACACAAGGAGCACAGGTTGGCCAAAGGCTTACGAAGTAGTCTAAAAATCAAAAATAAAGGAAGAAAATATTTTTGGTGGATTTTATGGATTTTTAATTTTTTTGTGATTTTAAATTATGGAAAAAATAGAGAAAAAGCCAAAAAGAACACAATTAATAAATTATTAAACACATAAAGACAAACCAGAAAATTAAAACAAAATTATTTTTGGATTTTATGATTTTTTATCTATTTTGGTAATTTTCTCAGATTTTTATCCTTTTTTGTTGATTTTCAAAAAATGAAATAAGGAAGAAAATAAATACAACTGTACAACCAGATTTGAAAGGTTATTTAAAAATATATAAATAACTATAAAAATCTGAAGATAATTTTATATTAAACTATAAATAAAAACAAAGCTATAAGAAAAGAAATTGCATTTTTTGAATTTTGTAGAAATTTTAATAATTTTTATGAGTTTTTTAGAGTTTTTCAATTTTTAGGTGTTTTATAAGTCCAAATCAAACAAAAATTGAACTATAGCAACAAGACAACAAAACAAGCTAAAACTATTTTTTAGAATATTTGGAAAGTTTTTAATATTTTTTAATTTATTTCTAAATGTAGACAGTAGTAAAAATGGAGGTTTTTAAATTTTTAAAAATAGAAAATCAAAGCAAAAATGTACAAAAAATAGTGAAATTTTTACAAAGTGGCAAGGGCCACGTGTCCAAATTTCAGCAAATTTGGTGTTGATTTGATATTTTATTCAACCAATAAAAGAGGCACAACCCATAGGGACCTAAGTGAAAGAAAAACAAGTTCTGGGGGCTTAGATAAAACATGTTCGAAAACTTTAGCGGGCACAATGAAAATTTTACATTAAATCCAGCACATGCTATAATCAATCACGCACAGGGGCTGATGAATCCTCATTCATCACTCTTTATTCTTTTATTTTTGCTAAAAACCTTTGCAAAACACCTTGTATATGTTTGTAAATATAATAATTTACCAAAATGCATGCATTGTGTAAATATCAATAACTAGCATGATTTTGTGCAAAAAAATAAAAGAATAAAGAAATAAAGAAAAATAAGGAGATATTTAGAATAAATATCGAGTGACCCGATCCCAAGGGAGGGCCAAGCATTGGCCTGACCGCAAAAGAACCCAAGTTAAGAGAGACAAGGCCATTCCCCCATAAATATGCTCCTTCATATACATATTTTATTTTATTAAAAATAAAACAAAAATAAAAATAGGATTTTATTAATTTGTATATATTCATAAAAATAAAATATAAATGGGAAAAATAAAAGAAAAATAAAAATAAATAATATCTCTCTCTTCAGTGTACATATACCATGTATATAAGAATAAAAGCCCTATTTATTTTACCCTTGTAAATAATTAATAAAAATCAAATAAAAAATATTTTATATTCCAAATTTTATGGTGTAAATAAATAAAATATAAAATTGGGATAATTTTACATAAATAAAATAATTAAAAATAAAAAAATACATAGGTGTTTATACTTGTATATAATATAATACATTGTAAATACATAATTTATTATTCAAAAAAATAAATAAAAAATATTAAAAAATACTTTGAAAATAAATAAATATTTGTTATTTTGAAAATATTTTGAAATAAAGACATTTACTATTTTTATTTAATTTCCAATTATATATGAGGTGGCGCACTCTGATTGGTCCACGGGGGATGTTGACCCCTGGTCAACTCCCCCTGGACCACACTTCTCGTGGACCCGGTCTTCGACCCGATTTCTTTGATTTTTCCCAGATCGGTTCGCCACCCATTCCCTCAAACCCCGGGCTCCGATTGACACTCCATGATCCATGATTCTCGCCCGACCTTCTCGCTAGGGCTCCGCACCTCTATCCACTAGCTACACTCCCATCTTATCGAACCTGCACCAATATATAACCGAAGCCCCGACTGCATTTTCACGATATCTTTGGCCTTCCCCCCACCTCCGATGATCTCCTCTCCTTCACCTGAGTGACAGTCGCGTGTGAGAGAGTCGCAGAGAGGAACGAGCAGCCGAGAACCACTGATCCAGCGGTCTTCGCCGCCGTGCTCCGCCACCAAGCGAGCCTGAGCCTCTGGACCCATCGAGGCGACGACCCGGAGGTCCCCGACCTCCAGCACAGACGATTTCATCCATCTACTAGGTTAGATTCCTTCTAGTTTCTTTTGCTTTTTGATTTTTCAGATTCTGGCAGCTGACGTTCACCACCTATTTCACGCCACTCCGATCATCCATTTGTGGCTCCGACCACCCTATCACCTCCGTCAGACTTCACTACACCTTCTCCACCCTTCAGGCACCTGATTCACCCTGAAACAGGTCCCCGGCTCTCCACCGTCGTCACCTCGCCGGAGAGATCTGCAACGCCTCACCCAGCCACCTATTCCGCCCATAACCGGGTCGAGGCACTTTGCCCTCGACCCAGCTATCTTCTTGTACTGGTTGAATCGAAGAAGGACCTCGTCTGGAGGTCCAACCACTCGGGCACAGGAGCTCTAGGAGCTCTACGTCGCCAAGCCGCCTTATGCATCCTTGGCCTCATCAGAGACCATCAGTAGATGCGGACGACCTCGAGCTTCATTTCCCCTCTCAAAGCAGCGTCGTAGGAGGGCCTAGGCACACGTATTAGCACGGTGAAAGTCGCCGGTGACTTGTTCTTTGAGGACCTTCCTCCGCTGTTAGATAGAGCCACCACGTCAGTTCTAATCGCCGGCGTTCATTCCTGAGGGGTTGTCAGCCGTTGGATCGAGCTCAGGATCCCATCTTGAGCGTCGATCACAGAAGGGGTACCCGCGCACCAGAGTCGTCCGATCTCACACGTGGACTCCCTTCAGCCGTGGATCTTAATAAAGGGGTAAATTTCAATTAAGCCCCTCCTCCTTTCGTATTTGCAGTTTAGTCTTGTAAATATTAGTTTTAGTTGTTTTTTTTGGAATACTTGCATCTTGGACCCTGTGTTTATTTTATTTGTAATTTAGTCCCTGAAAGTGTGGAATACGTGCTTCGCCACATGATTTTTGGAACATTTGCACTTTCTGTCATATAGTTTTGAGGTGTTACTGTTTACAATTTTATAAATAGGATTGACATTTTAGTCCCTGTGAATGTGAATCACGTGTGTGTCGCGTGCTTGTTTGAACTTTTTGCAACCATGGCCCTGTGGTTTTTACACGTGTTATCCATTGGCCCTGAAATTTATTTTCTTTGCACTTTGGTCCCTGTGTGCTGTAGCTTTTATATTGGTTGAATAAAATATCCAAATCTTGTGAAATTTGGACACATGGCTCCGACAAATGTGTAAAAATTTAAAAAAAATTGGGGATATTTTTAATATTGTTGGATATTTTTAAAAAATAAAAAACATCCATTTTTATCACTGGTTAAATTATAAAATCAATTAAAAATATAAAACTCTCTAAAAATTACAAAACGATTAAGTACTGTTTGTTTTGTTGTTCACTTGCTTCAAACCAATTTTCATCTTATTTGGATTTATAAAACCCAAAAAATTTAAAACCCTAAAAACCTTGTAAAAAATATTAAAAATTCTAAAACAAATCAAAAAATTACAATTTTGGTTTCTGTAGCTTAGTTTTTATTTCTATTTTTAATAAAAATTGCCTTCGGATTTTTACAGCTAATTAGATATTTTTAATTAGCCTTTCAAATCTGGCTGCACATTAGTTCACTGTTTTTATCTTTTACGATTTTTATAAAATCAACAAAAAATTATAAAATTCTAAACAAATTACCAAAAACACTTAAAAATAGAAAAAATGCAAAAATAAATTTAATTGAATTTTTTGAGTTGTTTTGAAGTGTTGAATAAATTATTGTTTGTGTGCTTTTTGCCTTCTTTTTATATTTTCTTCATAATTAAAAATACAAAAAAATTAAAAATTCATAAAATCCACAAAAAATACTTATTTTATTTTATTTTATTTTTAACTACTTTGTTGGCTGATTCGGCCAACCCGTACTCTTGAGTTCGACCCTGGTCGTTATACCATGTTAAATAAATAGCGAGACCGCTATTCGGATTTTTGTTTGTTTTATTTCTTTTGGTGGTCTTATCTTCTTGTTGAGTTTGATTTGAGGGATTGAGGTCACAACGACCCTTTTGATTTTGTCTCCCTTAGTCTCTCGGGAAATTTGGCTCATCAGAATGGCGCCGTTGCCGGGGAGCACGACTTAGTGGTCTTTTATTTCTATTTTTGTTTTTGTTCGGTTTTTATTTTCGTGGCTTTTTCCGCGGCTTTTCTTTCTTTTGCGGCTTTTCGCAGCTTTTTGGTTTCTTTTGTTTTTCTTTTATTTTTTATTTGGTTTGTTTTATTTTATTCATCTTTATTTTTATTTTTGCATATAGTTGCCATTTTATTTTATTTTATTTTGTCTTGCTTAGTTTTATAATAATATGATTCTGACACACTCTCGTTTGATTTCTTGCGAGGGCCTGAGGACCGAGGCGGCTTTTCTCGAAGAGCCGATGCAACATTGGGATTCGGAGGCGGCTCCCTTCTATACAGAGCCGCAGGAGAGCGCGAGGAGGCGAGCAGGAGTGCGGGAGCCGTAGTTTAGCTTAGATTAGCTTTACTTTCTCTGTAGACCATTTGATTATTGTAATAATATAGGGATAGGACTTTCAGACTTGTGACTTCTCGGGGTCTATTTCGCTGAGCACCGGTGTGCTCAGGGGACCCCACCGCTGTTTTGGTTTTTGTCGCTTTTATTTTCTTTTTGTTTTCACGTGGATTTCTGTGCTTGAGCCACTAGATTTAGGTTTTTATTTCATTGAGCCAGGTAGCATTTGGTCCAAAGCCCTAATAAGACTATCTGTTCCTATAGATCACGCTTGGACGTAGACAAATAAACCATTACTTCACGATAATAGGAGCTTTTGTTTAGGACGGTTCTCGCCTTTGCATCTATATATATTAGTTTTAATTTAGGCACGGATCATAATTGCATGTAGACTGCTGGAGCAAGGTATGCCTTCTATCTCGTGCATGCATCATTGATTTCCTCGTGCATTGACTTTTCTGTCTTCATCCCCCTGTTTTCTGAATTTAGGAATAAAAAGGAAATCGAAAAATTCGTTAGATGTTGTTTGCTTGAAAAATACCTAAAAAGAAAAACAATAAAATCGGGACTGCTAAACACACTTGACCCTAAAAAGACATCTCATTTAAAAATCTATCTTGGGGAGAGTAACCCCCTCCTTGTTTGGTTTGAATGAGAGAGAGAGTGACACGCACCCTAGGCTAGAGCCATATCTGATTTCTTGACAGACTACTGGCCTTTTATTCGGGATAGTCTGTTAGGAGTATTGGGTTCCTATCAACTCATGTAATCGCTCTGAAAGACTGACTTGATCACCTAAATAAAATTGACAAGATAATTGACTGATCCTTTACGGTCTTCAGCTCAGTCTTGAGTAGGTGAATCGGGGGTTTGCTTTCTCATCTTTTGTGTCTCCAGATCCCTTCCACCTTCCCATCTATCTTCTCCTCTGCCTATCCTCCAGTCATTTTCTCCCTCCTACTCTCCCTTCACTTTTCTCTTCCTCTTCTGTATCCTTGGATGATGGACCCCCCTCACTTCTTGCCGACTCTTGCGGCTTCTCCATCTTCTGACCATCATTCCAGTCCACCTTTGAGGGAGGTCGGATCTCCGACCAACCTCCCGTTCCCTCCCTCCCATCACTTTCAGTCTTTCGGCATGCTACGCTATACGTCCGTGGAGATCAGATTGAGTAGATGCGAGGCCCGTACGATGCCATTGCTGAGTTGAGAGTGCACTCCGTTCGCGATCATAGAGAGAAGATGCGAGTATCAGATGCCTCCTATACCAGCATGATGCATGAGCAGATAGGACAGGGAGCTCAGTCAGTTTCTACATTAGGACCATTCATTCTGGATTTGGAGTTTATTCAGCGACTGCCGACATTCTCAGGAGAGGTGCACAAGGAGCCCTATCTTCACCTGTCCGAGTTCGAGGAGTTTTGCAGGACATAGATCTATTTAGACATCACTATAGAGGCGCTGATGCTGAAGACCTTCCCATTCACACTTCATGATAGAGCCATGAGATGGCACAGACGATTGGGAAGGAGATTCGCTACGTGGGGAGAGCTACGCCGAGAGTTTCTACATAGATTTTATCCCCAGAGTAGAGCAGATAGGGTGCGGTCTTTGATCACAGAGTTTCCAGTAGACCCCCAGGAGCCAGTGCATGATGCATGGCTGAGGTTTCTTGACCTCTTAAGGAGATTTCCTTACCACAGACTTCCACCGACAGACCTTATTGAGATCTCCATGCGGGGGATGACCGCGGATCAGATAGCATTGGTGCTTACCTCATGTGGCGGTTCACACCGTAGTTCCGACATTGAGTTATTGGATGCCATCTCAAGATTACTTTCACAGAGACCATCTTCATGAGATGCCGTAGTCGGGACAACACATGAGGATGTTCAGTACCAATGGGGTGTGTCGCACTACAGGAGGAGATAGTTTCCACACACCAACCCGAGGATATGGATTCTATTGCAGCACAAATTATAGAGGAGATGACTGCCACAGTGGAGGTTCTGACCCAGAGACTAAGCGAGTTCCCGTCAGTCTTCCAGCTAGAGTTCGAGTTAGCCCTGGAGTTTCCAGTTGATGACTCTTGGATATCAGATCTTCTGATGTTCCTGGAGATGGAGGAGCCCTCACTACTACAACCATTGATCCATCCATTTCAGAGTCCATCCCTGGGTGGAATCGTACTCGGGTTCGGAGAGCGGGTCTCAGCTCTCGCGAACAGACCTAGATGATCGGGCTGGAGTGCTGAAAAGCGGTGCAGTCAGAGGCTGCTTAAGGGACCTCCTACCCATCATTTTGATCTGGTGAGTCAGGCGGATGGGATCTGGAAACAAACAAGATGAGCAAACTAACCCCGAGTTCACCTACTCAACACGAGCTGAAGACCGTAAGAGTTCGGTCAATTATCTTGTCATTTTTTATTAGGTGATCATGTCAGGATAGCAGAGCGGTTACGTTACCTATTGGGAATCCGACTCCCCCAGGAGACTCTCCTGATCCCGAACTAGATCTTTCCTAGCCAGTACAAGCTGCGGACCGTTTACCGACTACCCGATCGGCTCGCTCTGTTAAGGATATCGCGACCCGCTTTACCGGAGACCAGAGCGATCCTCACTGGAGAACGACTAGCCCAGAAGCAGTAGTCTGAAGAGGGTTCGGATATGGCTCTATCCTAGGGTGCGGGTCACTCTCTCGCACATACAAACTAGACAATGAGGGGGTTGCTCTCCCCAAGACAAATTTTTAGGTGAGGTGTCTTTTAGGGTCATGTTTGTTTAGTAGTCCCAATTTTATGGTTTTTGTTTTTAGGTATTTTTCAAAGCAAACAATGCCTAACGAAATTTTCGGTTTCATGGTTATTTTAAGTCCAAAAATGGGGGGAGAAGACGAAAAAGCTGATGCGTGAGAATCAATGATGCATGCAGAGTAAGAGATGCGTACCTTACTCGAGCAGTCTACATGCAAAGTGATCCGCGCATAAAATAAAGACAGAAAGTAAACTACCTATATGATGCATGGGAATCAGCCTTAAGCAGAGCAAATCTTGCACGAAAGAACCAGTGACTAAGTGGTCAACAGGAGGGGTCGGTGTCCGGTCTCGGATGCCGATCGGTGCCCACCACAACGGGTCCTACCAACGCTGTATATGACCTCTAACGGCGCGGGACCCCTCAAGTGACCAAATAGCCTTTTCTTATTAATTTTATTGTTCGTCCAATTACGGTCTAATAGGAACAGGCAAGTTATTAGGTGTGTGGACCCTAGTTATTACGGCGCAATCAGAGAAAATCCTAAGCTAAGGCCAACACCGTGAAAACCAAATAAGCAGTAAATAAACAATGGAAACCCGTGAAAAAGTCGCGAAAAATCTGATGGGGTCCCCCGAGCACAGCGGTGCTCGATGAAACAGACCCCGATTGTCTCCCAAGTCTCTGTCTCTGGTCCTTGTATTATTACAACAATATAAATGTGCTGGAAATAAAACTAAACTAATCTAGCTAATCCGCGGCTATTCCGCAGCTCGCGCACTCTTGCTCGGCTCCTCGCGCTCTCCTGCGGCTTCGTAAAGAAGGAAGCCGCCTCCGACTCCCGCGGTTTCTTTGACTTCCGAAGAAGCCGCCTTGATCCTCGAGCCCTCGCAAGAAAACAAACAAAGTGTCAAACCAGATTATTATATATATAAATGAAAGAAAAGCAAATATATGCAGAAACAAAATAAACACATGATGACCGAAATCTCACCAAGACTCGGGTGAATATAATAGAACTAGGGTCGTTGCGACCTGGATCTCGGAGATAGATCAGTTAATCAAGAAAAAGAGAATCAGACCACCAATCGGCAAGATAAAAAAATAAAAGCAAAAATAGTGGCCCTGGCTATGAGATTAGCCTGATGTAGCACCTAGGGTCGGACTCAGGGAGCACGAGTTGGCCTCGCGGCCTACGAAGTAGTCAAGAAGCAAAATAAAACAAAAACAAGTATTTTTGGTGGTTTTTAAATATTTTTATATTTTTTTGGATTTTTAATAATAAAGGAAAATGAAGAAAAAGCAAATACAAGCAACTTCAACCAATTATTTAAACACTCAAAAAGGGTCCAAAAATTCAAACAATTTTTTTATGTTTTTTTAGGTTTTTTCTATTTTTGGTGAATTTTTGAGTTTTTTTATAATTTTTAGGGAATTTTCTAAAAATCAAAGAAGAAAAAACTAGAAACACATTGTCCAGTCAGACTCCAAGGCCTCATGAAAAATATCAAATGGGCCTTTCACAGTCTGGAGGTATTTTTTATGAAAAATAGAAACAATAAAGAAAGTTCAGAAGAAAAATTTGTATTTTTTGGGTTTTCTATAATTTTTTAGAATTTTTATGAGTTTTTAAGTGTTTTTTTAATTTTTATGGTTTTTCTATATCTAAAAATAGGCAAAAATTCACAGAAAAGCAAACATAAAAAAACAAACAAAACTTTTTTTTGATTTTTTAAAATAGTTTTTATATTTTTTTATGATTTTCTAATCTGGACAGACATAAAAACAACTATATTTGAATTTTTAAAAATACTAAAACACCTCAAAAATGTCCCAAATTTTTGGTGAAAATTTTGCACATTGGCAAGAGCCACGTGTCCAATTCTCACGCGATTTGGACTTAATTTGATGTTTTATTTAAAAGGCACAAGGGCTCATAGTGCACAAGGACCTATCCGTAATAAAAAGTATCTTCAGAGGCTGAAAAGTAACAAATCCAAAAAGTTGGGTGTACCTCATGCAGAAACTCCAAGAACGCACGTGCGCTGCACTTGTACTGGGCACAGAGGGACCTAGATGTAAGAAAACTTAATTCCATGGGCTTATTAGCAACACGTGCTAAAAGCCTAGGGAATAAGTTGCAAAATACCCAACTAATTCAGCACATGTTAAAAAAATCATTCACAGGGGTATGGATGCAAATATCAGAAAATAAATTTCATTCCATAACACACAGAAACTACAAGCCCATATAATGTAATTTGTCTAAAAATCACGTGACGAAGCACGTGTCTCACATAGGCAGGGACAAAAATGCAAATACAAGAAAGGTTAAGGTCCTAAGTGCAATATTCCCAAAATAAAAACAACTAATTAAAATATTTACAGGACTATATTGCAAAAACAAAATGACAGGGGCCTAAGTATAAATTACTCCTCATTATCGGAGGGACGGGGGCGTGCCACGTGGCTGATCTGACGGTGCTGGAGCAAGGGCAGCCCTCCGTCTGGATGGACGACGAGGAGGAATTCAAGTGGAGATTGGACGGTGATGGATATCGGGCTCCTCTACGTCTGAACGTGCGGTCCGGATTAAGCCTCCAAAAGATCTGACGGTCACGTGGGCTCCTCAAATAGATGGATTGGATCAAATCTGGAGCTAAAGGGGATGATCGGACGACAGAGGAGGGTCCTGGAAGAACACCTCACCGGCGAGCTTCGCCGGCTCCGTGCGTGCGGTGGAGCCTCCTCTTCGGCTGCTGAGATATGGAAAGCTCCGCCGTGATGCTCCGCAGCGTCTGGGATCCTCTGATGACGCCGGGGACCGCCGGAGTGGCCCGACGACGTCGAAAGCTCGAAGCTCCTGGACTCGAATGAGACGACCCTCAGATGGGTCGCATTAACCTGCAAAATAGCCTAGGGAGCTTCCTGGGTCGAGGGCAAACTGCCTCGACCCGGTTAGGAGCGAAAAGAGTGATTGGGTGCATCGGGTGAACGACCTCCGGCGAGGCGACGACAGTGGAGGTCGAGCCTTGATTCCGGGGCGAATCAAGGGGGACGAGTTGGTGAAGAATGTGAGGAGAGGTCTCGTGGTCGTGATGGTCGGGGCATATGAGCGGAATGATAATCGGAGTGGGCGTAATCGATGAAAGATGAAGATGGGTTGAATTGGGCGTAATCGAAAATTAAGGAAAACCAGAAGGATTCGGGTCTACCTGACGGATGCAGTCGACTGTGGATGAGCTCGCGGAGCTCTGGGGATCCTGGCCTCGAGGAAGTGTCGAGTTCCGAGGCTAGCGCACCACGCGGCGGCGCGCAGCAGCATGCGTCACCGGATTAGTGGCGGGGGGCTTCCTATCCTCTCTTCGACACGCCAAACGATAGCTGTCACTCTAATGATTAGGGTGGAGGTCCTAGGATGAAGGATGCAACGCCAAAGATGGGTGAAATGGAGGCCAAAGCTTGAGCTATATAGTGGTGCAGGTTCGGCTAAATGGAGTCGGGCATGGATACATGGGGCACGGACCCCTAGAATCCACCCCGGGCGAGGGTCTCGGATAAGAAAGGATCAAATGGAGCTCGGGGTTTAGGGATTTGGCGATCGGATCAAGTGGGGAAAAGTAGGAGAAATCGGGTCGGGGCAACAAGATCCGAGTCTGGTGGTCCTGGGGGGAGAGTGTACCGGGGGTCAACATCCCCCGTGGACCAATCAGAGCTCGCCAATTATTAAAGATTTAAAATTTCAATAAAAATAGTAAATGCAATTATTTCAAAAAACTTAAAACACAAAAAATGTTTATTTATTTTTAAGTTATTTTTATTTATTTTTTTGAAATATAATTTAGGTATTTACAAAATAGTATTATTATATACAGGTATATACATATGTATTTTTTATTTTTGTTTTTTTAATTATTTATTTTTATACAATTTATTCCAATTTTATATTTTATTTATTTATAGAATAAAATTTGGAATAATAGGGCATTTTTATTTTATTTTTATTAATTATTTACAAGGGTTAAATAAATAGTTATATACATCTATTTACATGGTATATGTAAAAGGTTGGAATTCATTTTATTTCTTTTTATTTTATTTTTATTTTTATGATTTTTATTTTATTTATTTACACCATGGAATGTGGAAAATGAAAATATTTTTATTACGTTGTTATTATTTAGTTAAAGAGGAAATTAAGTAGATATGTGGTTTTATACACAAGGTCTATGTACAATGTTTTAACTCAGCCATGGCCGGTCCCAAGCCCGGGTAAATGAGGAGGGTTGCGCGTTAGGTAGCCGACAACCAGCGTAGGAGAGATAAATTCGTAAATAGTGTTCTTAAAGTTCTTCTAAGAGCACTATTTATGAATTTATCTCGAAACCGTTCGGATCTTTTAAACATGGATTTAAGCAAACATACAGATTTCGTTGGGGCGTTCCCTACTTGCGACGCGTTGCATCGCCCGAATGCAATGAAAAATTGGCAAGGGCCGCTACATCGCAGCCTGGATGGAGTTCAAAATTTACAAGGGTTCTCGCATGAGGAACGCATGCGGGTAAATAAGCTAGTTCCGCTGCATCACCGCCCGGATGCAGTCCAAAATTCACAAGGGTTCTCGCATAATGGACGCATGCGAGTAAAGAAGTTAGTCCAAAAGAGATTGCAAAGGAAGTTACGGATTGGTAGTTGGAATATCGGTACTTTAACGGGAAAATTGATGGAGATAGTGGATACAATGGAAAGAAGGAAGATCCATATATTATGTCTTCAAGAGACTAAATGGGTTGGAGAGAAAGCAAGGGAGATCGAGAAGACAGGCTTTAAACTTTGGTATTCAGGTAAAGATAAGGGCAGAAACGGTGTTGGAGTAGTTGTTCATAAAGATTTGAAGGATTGTGTGGTTGAGGTGCAAAGATTTGGGGATCGGATTATTTTGCTAAAGTTGGTGCTTGAAGAAGAAATTCTGAATATCATCTCAGTTTATGCACCTCAAATCGGTTTAGATGAAAGGACTAAACAAGCTTTTTGGGAGGATCTGGATAAGATTTTACAAGGAATCCCACAGAGAGAGATGGTTTGCATAGGTGGAGATCTTAATGGACATGTGGGAAAAGATGTTTCAGGGTATGCAAGTGTGCATGGAGGACATGGTTTTGGGGATAGAAACGAAGAGGGAAAAGTCATTCTGGATTTTGTAACTGCATATGATCTTTTCATAGCAAATACTCTTTTCAAGAAGAGGGAGGAGCATTTAATTACTTATAAGAGTGGCTCAATTAGAACACAAATAGATTACTTTGCGTTGAGGAGAAGAGATCGGTTGTGTTGCAAAGATTGCAAAGTAATCCCTGGAGAGAGTTTGACAACCCAACATCGCATGTTAGTCTTGGATTTACAAATAAAAGGGCTGGTAAAGAAAAGGAAGGTTCCTAAGATCACTAGAACTAAGTGGTGGAATCTTCCGCTGAAGCAATCAAGCTTCAGGGAGAAGGTTTTAGAAGACTTATCTTGGGATTGTAGCGGTAGTGCAAACGAGATGTGGGAGGCAGTAGCATCTTGTATCCGAAAGGTAGCCAAAGAGATGCTAGGCGAGTCAAAAGGAGGAGCTCCGGGTCAAAAGGAGGCTTGGTGGTGGAGTGAAGGGGTGCAAGAGAAGCTAAAAATTAAAAGAGCTTGCTTTAAAGCTATGTCTAAGGATAGAACAGAGGAAACTGTCACAGACTATAAAATAGCAAAGAAGGAAGCAAAGAAGGCTGTAAGCGAAGCTAAGTCAAAAGCTTATGAGGTTTTGTATAAAAATCTCAACTCTAAGGAGGGCCAGAAGGATATATTCAGGTTGGCCAAAGCAAGAGAAAGAAAGACCAAAGACCTTTCTCAAGTGAGATGCATTAAGGACGAGGAAGGTCACGTTCTTGTTACTCAGAAGGATATAGAGACTAGATGGGAGCAGTACTTCCATAAACTATTCATTGGAGAAAGAAATAGAGAGATCACTTTGGGTAATCTAGCTAGCAGTGAAAGTTACTTGAATCGTGCATGCTATAGACGAATACAAAGAAAAGAAGTAGAGGAGGATTTGAAGGTTATGAGACCTGGGAAAGGTGTTGGACCGGATGACATCCCTGTAGAAGTATGGAAAGTTTTAGGTGAGCGTGGTTTGACTTGGCTTACGAATCTATTCAATGTTATTTGGCGAAGCAAGAAAATGCCTGAAGATTGGAGGAGGAGTATCGTGGTGCCTCTTTATAAGAACAAAGGAGACATTCAAAATTGTTCAAATTACAGAGGTATCAAGCTGATGAGTCACACTATGAAAATTTGGGAACGTGTGATCGAAAGAAGGTTGAGGCAAGTTTCCCATGTAAAAGAAAATCAATTCGGATTCATGCCAGGTCGCTCAACTATTGAAGCCATCCATTTGCTAAGGAGAACAATGGAGATTTATAGAGCTAAAAGGAAGAATCTTCATATGATCTTTATTGATTTGGAGAAGGCTTATGATTCCGTCCCACGAGAGATATTGTGGAGAGTTTTGGAGAAGAGACAAGTACCTGTCCTATACATTAATCTCATAAAGGATATGTATGATAGGGCTTTATCTCGTGTAAGGACCCCGACGGGGAAGACTGACTATTTTGATATCAACATTGGTTTACATCAAGGTTCAGCTTTAAGTCCATTTCTTTTTACTTTGATTATGGACGAGTTGACAAGTCACATTCAGGATGAGTTACCTTGGTGTATGTTATTTGCTGATGATATTGTGCTTATTGACGAGACTAGAGATGGAGTAAATGAGAAGCTTGAGGTTTGGAGACATGCATTAGAGACTAAAGGTTTTCGTATAAGTAGGGCTAAGACGGAATATATGGAATGCACCTTTGATGGAAGCAATGGTGAAGGAATCGAGGTTAAGATTGGTGACGATAACATTCAGAAGAGAGATTCTTTTAGATATCTGGGATCTATTTTGCAACATGATGGGGAAATTGATGGAGATATTACTAATAGAATAAATACAGGCTGGCTAAAGTGGAGAGGAGCCTCCGCTGTTCTCTGTGATAAGAAAATTCCTTTAAAAATTAAAGGAAAGTTTTACAAAGCAGCCGTGGGACCTGCTATGCTTTATGGTTCTGAATGTTGGCCTGTGAACCATAGACATGTGCAGAGAATGGCTGTAGCAGAAATGAAAATGCTAAGATGGATGTGTGGACATACACGTAAAGATCGGATTCAGAATGATGCAATCAGAAAGAAAGTTGGTGTAGCTCCGATCGAGGATAAGATGTGAGAAAACTGCTTAAGATGGTTTGGTCATTTGCAAAGAAGGTCAACTGATGCACTGGTTAGGAGATGCGAGTGTTGGGATGTTGAGCCGGCTAAGAGAGGGCGAGGACGGCCCAAGAAGTGTTGGAAAGAGACTATACGAAGGGATCTTAGTTTTTTGGATATAAGTCCGAGATTGACCCAAGATAGATCTGAATGGAGGCAAAAAATCCATGTAGCCGACCCTACTTAATTGTGGGAAAAGGCTTTGTTGTTGTTGTTGTTGTTGTGTCTATATATACAAATATATATAAATAAATACACGCCCATTTTTATTTTGAATAAGAGGAAAATAATTTTTATTTATTTACAGGTATATGTACAAACACATGAGCTTCCGTATCTCTCTCTACTTGGGTTCTTTTGCGGTCAGGCCCATGTTGAGCCCTCCCTTGGGATTAGGTCGCTCAATATTTATTCTAAATATCTCCCTCTTTTTCTTTTATTTCTTTATTATTTTATTTATGCACAAAAACATGTTAATTATTATATTTTACACAATGTAGGCTAAATGGTAATTTATTCTATTTACACCTATCTACATGTTTTTTTGCATAGGCTTTGTAGCTAAAATAAAAGAATAAAGAGTGATGAATGGGTATTCATCACCCCCCTATACTTAACTTTGCTAGTCCCTTAGCAAACACTTATTTGAAAAAGAAGTGAAAAAGAAAAAGAAAAAGAAAAAGAAAAAGAGGAGAAAATGCATGGATCAATGCTGATTATTAAACTTGCCTTCATTAAATTGAAATATGGAGCTCGATCAGATCTTTGGATTATTAATGTGTCGGAACCTTATTTGGACTTAAGTTTAAAACTCAACAGCCTCTAAGATCCACTAATCTATAGTCATGACTCCTCAACAATCCAGATCAAAACAAGTCTACATACACAAACCCTGAAGACTATAAATATTTCCTTGTACAGTGTATGTGAGGTATAGCTCTCCACCTCAGAAGTAGCAACTTGACAACCCTCCCCAACAAGGTAACTCTATGACCCTAATCTGGCCATTCTTTCCTCGAGGAGCGGGTTATTCCCTTCTATGTTCTAGTTCAACCGGCTCAAGAAGAGGGGGGAGAAGAGAATGGACCATGGCCAGTGTAGCCATGTATCCTTGGGAGCTCAACCAGTGTAGCTAAGTCTCCCTGCTGCAAGCTACATAAGATGGAACATGAATCTCAAGCTTTGCTTATTACACTATATACATCGGTGGGATTATCATTTTCTATCAGACCCACCACTTTTTTGGAGTCATTATCTTTTTTCATTTTTTTAAGTGCATCTGTACAACATATTTACAAGGTGCAACATATGTACATAAGGAGTTTTTCCTCTTGAGCTAGTAGACTATCCCTCTTTTGAAGCATTATTGCAACCCACGACTCCTGTCGTTAGACCTCATGGCAACCAGACCAAGTTGAGATGCACTTCCTTCACTAAAAGAAGAAGAGAGGTTCCGCCTAGAAGTACTACCCTCATATGCTACCCCAAGTCAAGGAAGACTGCCTCCTCACCACCTCATCCGTAGAGAGCTCGGTGTAAAGTGTGGGTCCAAGTCAAGCCATTGTCTATATGAGTCATGTGTGTGTTGTTAAGTGTTCTACTTAGGCTCATTGAGATGACATATGATCATAGCCTAGTGGACTCAAAGAATTAAGTCACCATGGACCTGAAAAGCCTTAACCCTTAGCCCTATAAGGTTCCTCTTATGATTAGGTGGATTAAGATCTTAATCAAGCTCCATTTACCAATTTAATTCCAAGCTAGTTTAAATGTCAACTATAATCCAGGAAAAACTATACAAATATATACAATGATGCTATTTACACAATATTTAGACATGTGTACAATTTTTGAAAAATGTTTTGAAATCATGAATGTATGCATGAATGCAAGTTTTGCAAAATATTTACACAAATTTACACGGTTTTTGCAAACTTTTGATTTTCAAAACATTTTGGAAAATTTTTTTACTATATACATAATTTTGATATGAACATATTTACACACTATTTACACACAAAGTTTTTGAAAACATTTTTACAAAAATAATTTTGTAAAATAGCTATGTATGTGCAATAAAATAATGTGTATTTACAAGGAAAATTTTTTAATTTTATGGATTTTTGGGTTTTTAGCCATTTTTATTTATTAAGACACACACACAAAGTACGAGTTATGGCTAAAGTATATATGAAATATATACACACCCTCCTATACTTAGCTCGAACGATGTCCTCAGAGTCAAGAGTGATGAAGAAGACATAACTCGTGCTTAGTATAGGGAAGTGAAAAGGAAGGCTATATACAAAGACGAATGAAAGAATGGAAACTCAAGAGGGTCTCGGCTTTTCCCCCTATACTTAGGATCAAATAATCCTAAATATAGCAGGATGTACACGAAGGGAAGGCCGAGTGAAGAATGTACAAGGTATACCCCCCTATACTTAGGGTAAAATATTCCTAAGTATAGGCAGCAAAAACAGAGGTAGAAATGAATCAACAGAATACCCGAGAGTCCTACATCCCCCTATACTTAGGGTAGAGTACACCCTAAGTATAGCATAATCATAAGATTAGAAAAGGGATGCGGGACTTAAGAATGGAATGAAACGGACAACTGGATCTATACAAGTCGTAAGAACAGTGATAATCAGGCGTGAGATGCAATAGATGTGAGTCAAGAGACCACATCTCACGCAAAGTGAATAGGGGCAACATCAACGACCTGCGGTTCATGATCTAGATATGGCTTGAGCCGCTGGTCGTTCACTCGAAAGGTACTCTCAGAAGACAACTCAAATATGTCAATACTCCCATTGTCGTGTACCTTTCTCACCAAATACGGTCCCTTCCATTAGCTCTATAGCATCCCTGGAAATAGATGAAGCCTAGCATCAAACAACCATACTCTCTGTCCAGGCTCAAAATGCTTGTGGTTGATATGAGAATCATGCCACTCCTTCACTCTCTCCTTGTACTGTAGGTTGTTTGAGAAGGAAGTATTACGAAGCTCCTCCAAGGCGGCTAACTCTGCCCTCCTTTGATATCCTACACTATATGGATCCAAAGGTATATCAGTGACATCCCAAAATGACCTATGTCTCAACTCAGCAGGTAAATGGCACGACTTTCCATAAACTAGGCGAAAGGGAGATGTGCCCAAAGGAGTCTTGAAAGAAGTCCTATATGCCCACAAGACCGAGTCCAAAAGCTGTGACCAATCCTTTCAGTCAGGGCGGACGACTTTCTGCAATATAGTCTTGATCTCCCTATTCGACACTTCGGCAAGACCATTCGTCTGAGGGTGGTATGGAGTGGCAACTCGATGATCTATGCCGAACTCGCAAGCAAGGGCCTTTACCTTGTCGTTGACGAAATGAGACCCCCCGTCAGATATCAACACTCGAGGTACCCCAAACCAAGAAATGATATGATTCCTAAAAAATCGGCAAACAGTCTTAGCATCTGCGGTCCGGGCGGGGATGGCCTCAACCCAACGACTCACATAATCCACAACCAACAGAATGTACTTGAATCCCTGACTCTTAGGGAATGGACCCATGAAATCGATGCCCCATGCGTCAATAACCTCACAGAAGTGAATGGGCTGCATCGGCATCATATCACGCTGTCCACAAGTGCCCATCCTCTGAGTACACCTCTTCATGAACTCATCAGAGTCCTTGAAGAGGGTAGGCCACCATAGGCCGGATTGGAGCACTTTCTGTGCCGTTCTCCTCCCAGAGTGATATCCTCCTGCCTCAAACTTGTGGCAGTAAGTGAGGATGCTATGGTGCTCCTCCTAAGGAATGCACCTATGCCAGACGCTATCCCCTCCTTCATGGTAAAGGATGGGATCCTCCCAGTGGTAGAACTTGGCCTTCACAAGGAAGGTCTCAAGTCTCTGCCTGGGCCAATCTTGTGGGACTTTCTTAGCAACAAGAAAGTTCACAATATCGACGTACCACAGGAGAGAGGCGATAGAAAGGATTGCCTCATCTGAGAAGGTCTTACAAATAGGCTCAGTCTGCTCAGAATCCTCAAGATGCTCTAATCAGGAGAGATGATCCGCCACCACATTCTTGACTCCAGGCTTATCCTTAATCTCTATGTCAAACTCCTGGATTAGAAGGTTCCATCTAGTCAATCTGGCCTTGGCATCCTTCTTTACCATGAGGTACCTGATGGCGGTATGGCAAGTGTAAATGGTCACTCTAGATCCGATAATGTAAGATCAGAACTTATCTACGGCAAAAACTACGGCTAGCATCTCCTTCTCAGTGATGTGTAGTTCCGCTGCGCGGCATCCAATGTACGGCTAGAATAGTGAATAGCAAATGGGACTCCATCCCTCCTCTGTCCCAGCATAGCCCTACGGCAAAATCGGATGCATCCGTCATGATCTCGAATGGGAGAGACCATTCAGGCAGCTGGAGAACAGGAGCCTGTACAACACATCTCTTGAGAGTCTCAAACGACGAAAGACACTTGTCATCGACAACCAACTCGGTGTCTTTCGTCAGCAGATCAGTCAACGGTTGGGCAATCCTACTGAAATCCTGAATGAAGCGTCGGTAGAAACCGACGTGCCCCAGAAAAGACTGTAACTTCCGCAGGTTGGATGGTGGTGCGAGTTTTCTAATGACATCTACCTTGGCCAGATCAACCTCCATGCCCCTGTTGGAGATGATATGGCCAAGCTGAAGGATATGGAGAGATCTTCAAGTGCATCACGGAAGCGTGAGCGTCGTATCGGATACGACGAAGAACGACTAGTCGCACTAGTTGTTCGGTGCAGCGGAATTTAAAAATTTTATTCGATGAAACCACATGATCCAAGAACCATTCTCGGATCATTTCATCTATAACACAACAAGTATAATGCAATACCTCTTGAAGCGTGGTTGATCGAGTCTCCAAGAGAAGAGACCTCCTGTCTCAAGTCCGATCGTCGGAGAGATCGCTTGCGAGCGCGGGGATGAACCGCGGTGTCCTCGCAATCCAAGAAGTTGATCCAAGCACGGTTGCTCCTGATCTCGTCGCACGAGATCGAACGTCTCCTTCGTAGGCGAAGCACTCGAAGTAGATGAAGAACCGCAGAGCGTCGAAGCGGTAGCACGAGGGCGCGGGCGACGACGATTCTCTCCACCAAGGTGGACGGCCGCCAAGAAGAAGGGGGAGAGAGGGCTGTCGAGTATGAGAGAAAGAGAGAGAGAGAGTTTTGCTACAATAGCATGTGTAAAGAGAGAGCCAAGAATGCCTCTCTATTTATAGGGTATTGGGATCCATGGATCTCAATCCATGTGTCATATAAAATCAATGGATGAGATTGATTTATGACAATCCAATGGTCAAGATTGTTGTTGGTAAAAGCCAACAACTTGTGATTTAATTTTGATTAAATATATTTGATAAATCAAATAAATATAATACCAAATTAAACCACACAAATAGAGAGAGAGAAAATAAGGGAGATACACCTTCCTCTTTGGAAGGGGGGGACGACCACCAATTCCCTCAAGGAATTGGTGCCGCCCCCTCCTTTCCAAAAGGGAGGGGCAATCTTCTTGATTTTCTCTCTACTCAATTTCCAACAACAATTTGTTGGTATTTTAATTCACCAAAATAATTCTCAATTAATTTTGGGAATATTGCAATCTTGACATTGAATTATTGTGAATCAAATTCACAACCCAAAACAAAATGTAATTTACATTTTCAATTAATTAGACAATGTGTATCCAATACACATTAATAATTAATCTACTAATATAAATTATATTTATCTCTCTCTAATACATTATAAATTACATTTATAATATATTATGAATAATTGGATATTACTATCCACATTATTCTTATCAATAATAATTAAATCACATTTAATTATATTGGATAATTTCTCATACATCATGATAATTAAATCACATTTAAATATCAACTTCTCTTTGCTTAGATCTTATGGAATTGCTCTTAAACCATTTAAGAACAATGCTATTTCTCCTCAGATACTTGGAGATAAGGACAGGGCGATTGTATTGTTCCACGTATAGTGACTTGGATATTGAGATCACATCTCAAATCCAGATCCCATGGACCTCTCATAGATGCTTGATTAAATCAAGACCGTAAACCTAATCTTCTCATTGCATCTGAATCTCATTCAGATCAATGTCCAGTACATGGACTAAGATTAGGTCACTTCTCTAATGAGAGGAGTCACTAAAATCTAGACCTGTTTCATCACTCCCTCGGAATGGAAGCGTCATGGTTATACAATCGTTTATGATCAAATCACCCTTCAGGTATTCCCAATACCTGCACATCCTGCATACTAGAAAACTCATGATCATTATGAAGATAAAGATCACTTTTACATTGTTATCTTCATAGTCTGATCATTAAGTTTCTCAATCTTGGTCCTTGGGATATGGTACAGATCATATGCTTTCACAAAGCATATATCTTACCTTCAAATTCATATCATGCTTCTAAAGCATGATGACCATGCATGGAATTTGGTCAATCCCAATACCTCATGAGTGAGCTCATGTCTCCCGGTTCACAAGTGAACCTGTATGATCCCTTTGAGAGATCATATTACTCATATGCCCTTACATGCACACCAGCTCACCGGTGTGTAGACCTTGATTAGGTCATCAACCTATTGGTCTGCCAAATGTACATGCTCAGACATATAGTAATATATCTGTCTCTGGTTAGAGGATGTTTGCCTGTGATGTGACAGTATTCATCATAGGTCTTTGGTTATCTCGATCCCGTTAAGTCAACTCATTGACTCAACTAATCTGATACCTCCAAATCAATATTCCTATGCAGAGGACCTGCATCAAGAGGTCGATCAGATATCAATCTAATGAGATGGGATTGCCATCTCCCACTCAGACTGGAGATCACTACTTGTTAATCATTGATGATGCTTGATGAGTCCTCTATCTAACTCCTTAGATATTCATCCAAGCATCAGCCTCTATGATTCAACCATTGAATCAATAGCTGTATGATTATCAAGGTGGCCATGGTACATAACCCTTATTGTACAGAGGGACCTTATAGTGCATTCATTCATTCAATATCAGAAAGGGATTGAAACAAGAAATCAATAACTTTTATTGATAAATCATTTATTACAATAACATTTATTGTAGGAATGGTTCGCCTCGGGCTCACATTGCTAACAATCTCCCACTAGCCCTCAGAACCATTCAGGAACAAGCCTTAAACCCATACTCATTACATGCTGGTCAAAACCTTCTGTGTCAGAGGTTTGGTAAGAGTATCATCAACATTGTCAGCGGAGGCCACCTTGGTGATGATGATGTCACCACGCTTTTGAATCTTCCGAATGATGTGGTATTTCCTTTCTACGTGCTTGCTCTTCTGATGCCATCTGGGTTCCTTCGCTTGGGAAATGGCTCCCGTGTTATCACAGAGTAGCAGGATGGGAGTATCAGAGGAAACTACGCCAAGCTCCTGTACGAACTTGCGCAACCACACCGCCTCCTTTGCAGCATCCGATGCGGCAATGTATTCGGCTTCTGTTGTTGAATCTACTGTAGTGTCCTGCTTCTTGCTTCTCCAGCTCACAACACCACCGTTCAACAGGAACACAAACCCTGATGTCGACTTTCGATCATCAATATCCGATTGGAAGTCATAATCTGTATATCCCAAGACTTGGAGATCACCATCTCCATAGACCAAGATGTAATCTTGCGTCCATCTTAGATATTTGAATATGTTCTTTACTGCATTCCAGTGTTGTTCTCCATAGCAGGATTGGTAACGACTTACCACTCCCACTGCATGGCAGATATCTGGCCTAGTAGACATCATGGCATACATTAAGCTTCCTACGGCTGATGCATAAGGACATCCAGCCATGGCCTTCTTTTCCTCAACAATTTGAGGAGCCATTCCTTTAGACAGGTGGATACCATGTCTCAAGGGTAGGAATCCTTTCTTGGAACTATACATACGGAATCGTTCAAGAATCTTCTTAATGTATCCTTGTTGTGACAATCCCAATATCCTCTTCTCTCAGTTTCTGAACAGCTTTAGACCCAAGATGTAAGAGGCTTCTCCAAGATCTTTCATCTCAAAGGTATGGGACAACCAAATCTTTACACTGGTCATCATCCCTGTATCATTCCCAATGATAAGGATGTCATCTACATAAAGCACGATAAACACAATGGCGCTCCCACTAAGCTTCTTGTACACACAAGGTTCATCAGGATTCTGCAGAAAATCATAACTCTTTATGGTTTCGTCAAATCTGATGTTCCAGCTACGAGAAGCTTGCTTGAGCCCATAGATGGATTTCTTCAGCTTGCATACTTTCCCATCCTCAGTCATGAAGCCCTGGGGCTGCTCCATGTAGATATCCTCCTCGAGGTATCCATTGAGGAAAGCCATCTTGACGTCCATCTGCCAGATATCGTAGTCAAGATATGCAGCTATAGCTAGCAATGCCCTGATGGATTTAAGCATAGCCACAGGAGAGAACGTCTCATCATAGTCGATGCCTTCTCTCTGTGTGTAGCCCTTGGCTACGAGCCGTGCCTTGAAAGTCTCTACTTTCCCATCAGGTCCCCTTTTTCTCTTGAAGATCCATTTGCACCCAATGGGTTTCACCCCCTTAGGTGGAT
Source organism: Ottelia alismoides (assembly GCA_037367405.1). NCBI lineage: Eukaryota > Viridiplantae > Streptophyta > Magnoliopsida > Alismatales > Hydrocharitaceae > Ottelia > Ottelia alismoides. The sequence goes on from JAZKJV010004702.1 coordinate 552,949, forward strand.
CCTCTAGGGTCCATACACCATTCTTATGCATGGAGTCAATTTCTGACTTCATTGCTTGCATCCATCTATCCATGTCATGATCCACGAGTGCTTCATCAAATGAAGTAGGATCATTGTCAGTTTCTCCTGACACATGGAATCCATACCTTTCAGGTGGTGCAACCACCCTCGAACTCCTTCGAAGAGGTATGGGTGTATCATCTTTATTTACTTCTTCAGTTTCTGGTTCAGGAAGCTCAGAATCCTCAGGAGATTCAATGAGTTCCTTTACTTCATATTTATCTTGACCCTTAAGGAAATCATTCTCTAGAAATTTCACATCTCTAGAAACAAAAACCTTCTGAGTCTCAGGGTCATAGAGTTGGTATCCAATACCATCCCTAACATACCCTATGAAGTAACACTCACAAGAGCGAGATTCTAGCTTGCTTGCATCCACATTTTTTGCATGGACCAAGCAACCCCAAACCCTCAAGTGATTAACACTAGGTTTGGTTCCATACCAGAGCTCATGAGGAGTCTTAGGTACAGATTTGCTAGGAATCTTATTCAGGATATATATTGCAGTCTCTACTGCATATCCCCAGAAACTAAGTGGTAAATGTGCTTTGCTCATTATTGAACGAACCATATCCATGATGGTTCTGTTGCGTCTTTCAGCAACACCATTAAGTTGGGGAGTTCCAGGAGGAGTGAGATTGGAAATAATTCCATTCTCTTTAAGGTATTCCATAAATTCATTTGATAGGTACTCGCCACCTCGATCAGATCGAATTCGTTTAATCTTCCTATCGGTTTGGTTCTCAACCAAAGCCTTGAATTCTTTGAACTTTTCAAAGGTTTCAGACTTATGACGTAATAGGAAGATAAACCCGTATCGCGAATGGTCATCAATAAACGTCAAATAATATCGATATCCATTTCGGGTCGCGGTACTGAAGGGACCGCATACATCATTATGTATTAGGTCAATAATACCTTCACATCTTGTAACCTTGTTACGAAAAGGCATCCTGGTCATTTTTCCTTGAATGCAATTCTTGCAAGTAAGCAAAGGTTGAACCTGTAGAAAGTCTAAAGGTCCATCCTTAATTAATCTATTGATCTTATCAACAGATAAATGACCAAGCCTTTGATGCCAAATCTCATTTGAGAGATTTTCATTCTCCCTGGATCTTTTACGGTTTTTATTAGTGCTTGTAACATTCATAACACATTTATCAATGCACAATTCATAGAGTCCTCCAGAAGTCAAAATACCATCTGCAATATATTTATCATAACGATTTATGACTAATTTGTTACAGAACAGGAATGAATACCCACTTCTAACTAACTTAGATACAGATATTAAATTCCTTCTGACTTCAGGCACATAAAGACACTCTTTAAGTACTAGCACTCTACCACTAGATAATGATAGTCGAAAAGTCCCGACGGTGACTGCTGCAACACTTGCATCAGATCCCATCTGGATGACTATCTCCCCTTCTTCAAGCTTTCTAGTTTCCTGAAACAAATGCAACAAATTGCATACATGAACAGAAGCACCAGAATCAACAACCCAACTTCCTTCTCGTCCGACGAGAAAGCTGGTTTCAATGATAAATGTAGATTTCATACCTGCTTGGGCTTTACCTTTGTCGATCGACTTCAGGTAATCCGGGCAATTACGCCTCCAGTGCCCCGGCTTCTTGCAGTGGTGACAGACGTCGGTTTTCTTCGACGCCATTAAAGTGGATGCATTGGAAGATGAGGCAACACTTTGTCCCTTCTTCTTTCTCTTCTAGGTCGGGCCCTTCCGAGAACCTTGCTTCCGACCGCGCTTCCCTTTGACCTGTGCAACCATTGCAGTGCCAGTGGGACCATCTTTCTTCATTACGTCTTCTGCAGACTTTAATGCAACAAGAAGCCCACCATTTGTCAGTTCCAACTTATTCATGTGGAATGACACCACAAATTTATTGAAAGATTTGGGCAATGACAACAGAATGAAATCGGATTGCATGTCTGCATCCATCGTCGCCCCCAGAGTCTCCAGCTCTGACAAGTACCCAAACATTTTGAGTACGTGTTCACGGACCGAAGTCCCTTCCTGCATCTTGTAGCGAACCAGTTCTTTCATAACATTGTACCGCTGGGTGCGGTTAATATCACCAAACATATCCTTTAGATTCTGCATGATATCCTGGCAAGTACTCATCTCCACATGTTGTTTCTGGAGAACATTGGAGAGAGAACCCAAGATGTAGCATCTAGCCAAGACATGATCTTCATCATACTTGTCATTATATGCTTTATCTTCCTTAAATTTAGGGTTTTCAAGTTTGTTTTCAGAGAGCACATAGCTGATGCGCTCTGTCGAAAGCACAAGCTCCAAATTACGGATCCAATCCGAGTAATTCGGTCCGGTCAATTGGTTGACCTCCAGAAGCCTGCTCAGTGGGTTCATGGACTTCATTTTCTGAAATTAAGAATGCACTATATTAGAACATATAATCATATATTCAATTTAATTTTATTTGATTTGATTAAGGCATTTTTAAATCAAATTAGTCTTGCTATGTCAACTATGAAAGTTTATTCCCTTATTCACTTTCAAAGTAGGAGATATACTTACCGATATATCTCAAGCAAGAACTCGGATATCCTCTTTATCTTTGTTACATCCCAATAATATGAGAAACTGTAACTCCAATAAAGAGAAGCGGGAACACATTCCGCCTTGCAAGTCCAACTTGCATTTCCCAATTCGGTCTTTAATACCCAGGCCCACCACCCCTAAGGTGATGTTGACCTGTCATTAATTGAACCAACCGTCAACAGGATTAGAACTCGCTATACGCAATCCAATACCGCCCCAATAATATGAGGATCCGATATTGGGGTCACTACGCATACGGCCTTTCTCTTTCGAGAAGCAAAGAGTCCGATCCAGATGCGCTTGTATATAGGAGTTGTCACTTCGTACAGGCGTCTCCTATATACAATCCCTGGCGGCGGAAACCCTTCGCCTTGACGGGAGACCATGGATGTCACTTATGTGATCCTCCACCTCTTATTCAAATTTAATTAATTACTATGAATCACATTCATATAATTAATTCTTCCAAGGGAATTATTAACTCTAATCATATTAGAGTATTCTCGATTGGATATAATTAACTTAATCATATTAGATTAATTATCAATCCAATTTAATCAATCAAACTTAATTTTATGCTTGAATATATATATGATATTATTCTCAAAGTACGTATTAATTCGTATTTTAATAATTAGAAAAATACATCATAATCCCTCGGACATTATCCCGGCCCTACCCGCTGTCATGGCCAGTACCGACGGGAGTGGGGCGGACCACATACGTTGCAACCCGCTGACCCAGCGATCCCCGACTAGACACCATATCCGCCTCGGGAAAGGATAATGCCAAATTGATTATTTTGTACTTGAGATGATCATCGGTTCTTCAACCGAAATTATACCATATAGTAATCAAAACAATTTTGATTTTAAGGAAATTTGCTAGGCAAATTCCCAAGTCCTATTCAAGCAAGAAGTTTGATGATTGTAGTTCCAATTATGGTTTAGATCAAATCTAATCAACTAATTGGTTGGGGCCAAGTCAATTAAGGAAATAATCATTCTCTAATACTTCACAAATATTTTTCATAATTATTTCTCGAAATTAACAATTAATTTCATTAATTGACAATCACATGGTTCTTGATTAGGAAAGCAATTTCAGCAGTGACCCCTACTTACTAAAATTAGCATATCTCAATCATATTAAATCCAAATTAAGCAAAGTCAATTTCTAAAGTTTGCTAATTTGATTTAGGACAGAACCTAAGTAATGTATCATGCATTTCGAGGCAAGTCTAAACAGTAATTAACATTTTAATCACGTTCAGATTCACAGTTCCCGCAACAGTGCATACATGTTCACTAAAACGACCATATCTCGAGCATACGAAATCCGAGTTAAGCAAACTCAGATCCTATGGTTTCCTTATTTAATGGGGAACATAATCCAAGTATAAAATTCGTGTTTAAACAATTTAAACAGTGCCGAATTTATTTACTAAACAGATCTGCGAAATCAAATGCGATGAAAACTTTCGCGACCTTAGCGAACCCAAGTCGTCCTTGGTTAACGAATCACTATTTGAAACCGTCGACCTAAGGCTCTGATACAACTTGAAGGATATGGAGAGATCCTCAAGCGCATCACGGAAGCGTGAGCGTCGTATCGGATACGACGAAGAACGACTAGTCGCACTAGTTGTTTGGTGCAGCGGAATTTAAAAATTTTATTCGATGAAACCACATGATCCAAGAACCATTCTCGGATCATTTCATCTATAACCACAACAAGTAAAATGCAATACCTCTTGAAGCGTGATTGATCGAGTCTCTAAGAGAAGAGACCTCCTGTCTCAAGTCCGATCGTCGGAGAGATCGCTTGCGAGCGCGGGGATGAACCGCGGTGTCCTCGCAATCCAAGAAGTTGATCCAAGCACGGTTGCTCCTGATCTCGTCGCACGAGATCGAACGTCTCCTTCGTAGGCGAAGCACTCGAAGTAGACGAAGAACCGCAGAGCGTCGAAGCGGTAGCACGAGGGCGCGGGCGACGACGATTCTCTCCACCAAGGTGGACGGCCACCAAGAAGAAGGGGGAGAGAGAGCTGTCGAGTATGAGAGAAAGAGAGAGAGAGAGTTTTGCTACAATAGCATGTGTAAAGAGAGAGCAAAGAATGCCTCTCTATTTATAGGGTTTTGGGATCCATGGATCTCAATCCATGTGTCATATAAAATCAATGGACGAGATTGATTTATGACAATCCAATGGTCAAGATTGTTGTTGGTAAAAGCCAACAACTTGTGATTTAATTTTGATTAAATATATTTGATAAATCAAATAAATATAATACCAAATTAAACCACACAAATAGAGAGAGAGAAAATAAGGGAGATACACCTTCCTCTTTGGAAGGGGGGGACGACCACCAATTCCCTCAAGGAATTGGTGCCGCCCCCTCCTTTCCAAAAGGGAGGGGCAATCTCCTTGATTTTCTCTCTACTCAAATTCCAACAACAATTTGTTGGTATTTTAATTAACCAAAATAATTCTCAATTAATTTTGGGAATATTGCAATATTGACATTGAATTATTGTGAATCAAATTCACAACCCAAAACAAAATGTAATTTACATTTTCAATTAATTAGACAATGTGTATCCAATACACATTAATAATTAATCTACTAATATAAATTATATTTATCTCTCTCTAATACATTATAAATCACATTTATAATATATTATGAATAATTGGATATTACTATCCACATTATTCTTATCCATAATAATTAAATCACATTTAATTATATTGGATAATTTCTCATACATCATGATAATTAAATCACATTTAATAATCAACTTCTCTTTGCTTAGATCTTATGGAATTGCTCTTAAACCATTTAAGAACAATGCTATTTCTCCTCAGATACTTGGAGATAAGGACAGGGCGATTGTATTGTTCCACGTATAGTGACTTGGATATTGAGATCACATCTCAAATCCAGATCCCATGGACCTCTCATAGATGCTTGATTAAATCAAGACCGTAAACCTAATCTTCTCATTGCATCTGAATCTCATTCAGATCAATGTCCAGTACATGGACTAAGATTAGGTCACTTCTCTAATGAGAGGAGTCACTAAAATCCAGACCTGTTTCATCACTCCCTCGGAATGGAAGCGTCATGGTTATACAATCGTTTATGATCAAATCACCCTTCAGGTATTCCCAATACCTGCACATCCTGCATACTGGAAAACTCATGATCATTATGAAGATAAAGATCACTTTTACACTGTCATCTTCATAGTCTGATCATTAAGTTTCTCAATCTTGGTCCTTCGGATATGGTACAGATCATATGCTTTCACAAAGCATATATCTTACCTTCAAATTCATATCATGCTTCTAAAGCATGATGACCATGCATGGAATTTGGTCAATCCCAATACCTCATGAGTGAGCTCATGTCTCCCGGTTCACAAGTGAACCTGTATGATCCCATTGAGAGATCATATTACTCATATGCCCTTACATGCACACCAGCTCGTCGGTGTGTAGACCTTGATTAGGTCATCAACCTATTGGTCTGCCAAGCGTACATGCTCAGACATATAGTAATATATCTGTCTCTGGTCAGAGGATGTTTGCCTGTGATGTGACAGTATTCATCATAGGTCTTTGTTATCTCGATCTCGTTAAGTCAACTCATTGACTCAACTAATTTGATACCTCCGAATCAATATTCCTATGCAGAGGACCTGCATCAAGAGGTCGATCAGATATCAGTCTAATGAGATGGGATTGCCATCTCCCACTTAGACTGGAGATCACTACTTGTTAATCATTGATGATGCTTGATGAGTCCTCTATCTAACTCCTTAGATATTCATCCAAGCATCAACCTCTATGATTCAACCATTGAATCAATAGCTGTATGATTATCAAGTTGGCCATGGTACATAACCCTTATTGTACAGAGGGACCTTATAGTGCATTCATTCATTCAATATCAAAAAGGGAGTGAAACAAGAAATCAATAACTTTTATTGATAAATCATTTATTACAATAACATTTATTGTAGGAATGGTTCGCCTCGGGCTCACATTACTAACACAAGCACCGTCACTTGAGTCACCATGAAGTGAGTCTTCTCCCAAGACAACACAAGGTGAACCTCAATGCATCGTTGAAGGACTCGGTCTAGGCAGTCAAGACAGGAGTCGAATCCGTCGTCGTAGACCGAGAAATCATCCATGAAGACCTCCAAGCACCCCCCCACCATGTCCGAAAAGATCGACAACATGCATCTCTGAAAAGTCGCAGGGGCGTTGCATAGCCCAAATGGCATGCGTCTGAAGGTGTATGTGCAGAAGGGACAAGTGAAGGTAGTCTTGTCCTTGTCCTCGGGCGCGTTGGCCACCTGGTTATTGCCGGAGTGCCCATCCAAGAAACAGTAGTGGCTCTTCCCTGCCAGTCTCTCAATGATCTGATCTATAAAGGGTAGGGGGAAATGATCTTTCTTGGTGGCCTGGTTGAGTCGTCTGTAATCCACGCAGACCCGCCAAGAATTGGGTACCTGGGTAGCGATCTCCTCTCCAGACTCGCTGACAACTGTAGTGATGCCCGTCTTCTTGGGCACCACATGCAACGGATTGACCCACTTGGAGTCAGAGATGGGGTAGATAAAATCGGAGCTCCACCATTTCGAGATATCCTTCATGACAACCTCTCTCAGATTCGGGTTCAGTCGTCGCTGGAACTCACGTGACGGGTTCGCCTCATCCTCGAGATAGATATGGTGGGAGCACAGGGTCGGACTTATCCCCTGGAGATCGGCTACGCTCCATCCTATCGCCTTGCGGTTCTTTTCAAGAACCCCCATCAGACAGGATTCCTGCTCTCTAGTCAAATCGGCAGAGATAATGACTGGGTACACCTCATGCTCACTCGCAAGGAATCTATACTTCAGCGACGCAGGAAGTGGCTTCAGCTCTGGACGAGTAGCTGCTGGCGGATCTGGACTCTGAAAGCTCTGAGTGAATGCTACCAAATCCGCATGGGAGAACTGAAACTCTCACTCACAATCTGAATCTGGAGAAGGCTGCTCTGCTGGAATGTCTCTGCTCTGCATGGCATCTACCTCCTCCCTAGCTGCAGGCTCAGTGGAAGTCAGACATGGTATAAGATCATCAAACTCTGCCCAGTCAACATCTGACTCCGAGGGATCTGTATCATCATCACAGAAAAACTCCGTCTCGCGGTCAAGAACCGGCTCTGCTGCCTCAAAGGTATCATGGACCAGGAATGCGCTCTCCAAGCTCTCCTCTACTGGCGGCTCTACATCAGCGGACTCTGAAGGTGAGAGTATGGCCTGTGCATCTGGGTCTGCCCAAACTGCCTCGTCATCTGTGATTACAAAGTCGCAGTCCTGGTGGATGTCTAGCCCTTCATCTGTCATCTGCTTTGAATCGGAAGTCGGCTCTGAGTAAGCTGAATCTCTGACTCGGATGTCCTCGACCGTATCTATTTGTACACTCTCGCCCTCGACGTGAAAGTATACCTTCCCGCTATCTTGGTCGGTCACTGCCTTGGCTGTGGCCAAGAACGGGAGACCTAGAATGATGGGGGTATCGATCACAGACTCAGGGATCTCCATGTCCAACACAACAAAGTCTACGGGGAATTGCAGGCCCTGAATCGTGACGACAACGTCCCTCAGCAACCCCTTCGACCTCTTGACAGATCGATCAACAAACTGAAGGACTATCCTGCTCTGTCGTAGAGTGCCCAACTCGAAGCGGTCGAGAAGGGCGGCCGGAAGTAGGTTGATTGAAGAACCACTATCTAATCGAGTGCGGTCGAACCTCTGCTCACGGATATGACATCTGACATATGGGGCTCCTGAATATGGCCTCTTGGCCGGCAGACAGTTCTGAATCGCGAAACACGTGGCCCTGGTAAGCACATGGATCTCATGCTGATGGTTCCTCCTCTTCCTCCTAACTGTGGTCCTGTCTCTGATGAATCTCTGGAGTAGAGGGATGTGCTCCAAGGCCTCCTGAAGAGTCAGCTGAATGTGAAATCTGTCGATCATCTGCTGGCTGAATTTTTCCTGCTGCTTCTTTTTGGGTATTTCGATTTTCTTCCCCTTTCCCATGTGAAGTGCTTGTGGAAAGGGGGTCATAGGGTCCTTCTCAGATGAAGGACTAGGAGAGAGTCTTGGTTGTTCAACGGCAGAATCCACACATACATAAAGCACCACAGGTGGATCAGAAGAAAATAAACCCTTTCCTTTGTTTCCAGAAGTGTCTTGAGATACATGAACAGAAGGAAAGACTACAGGACTAGCAGACGTAAAAATGGTGGTATCAGCACCACCCTCAGCATGTCGACTCGCGGCATCAGCACCACGCTCTGGCTCAGCAACACTGGTGGCGTCAGTACCACCTCCTCCATCTGGTGAAATGACGACATCAGTACCGTCGGTGGGATCAGCATCGATGGTGGCGTCAGCACCACCATCATCATCTCTTGCGGCATCAGTACCGCGCTCCTCCTCGCCTGGCGCTCTGGAAGTGGCCTGGGGTCGTCGCTCAGACGAGGCATTGCCTGCTGGCATCCTACCGCTCCTAAGTGTGACAAAGTCAGTATCAAATAGATATGCAGACATATCACCAAAAGAATCACTCGGAGTGGCATACTCTGTGAAATCTACCTGCTCAGACTTCCTCTTGAGGTTGTTCGAATTGGGCTCAATCTGGGCAGGTATGTCGGCCTTCCCTCTCACGATCTCCCGCATCTCCTGGCGGAACTCATCCATCTCTCGTCTGAAAGTAGCCTGCTGATCGATCAGGAGGCAGGCAATGTCGTCTAAGGCGGGGTTCTCATAGGATGACCCATGAGAACCTGACGGGTGGCCTTGCTGGTAGTGAGGCTATTGCTGTGGCTGGTGCTGCGGGTGAGAGGGGTACTGTTGTGGATGAAACTGCTGCTGAGGCTGATCACGCCTCCACGAATGTCCCTGCTGATAGGGACGAGGACCATACTGGGATGACTGCTGCTGCTGCTGGTACACTAGGGGTTGCTGTTGCTGGTGATCTTGCTGATGGCCGTACTGGCCACCTTGACCTGAAGGCTGCTGCTGGGAACTGGCACCTCCGGCCGACCAACGGAACGCAGGATGGTCTCGTTGGTTACCTGGCTGGGGTCAGTCGTACCAAATCCCGTTGACATCCATCAACGACTCTTACTCGTAAGGGGGTGGCGGGAGTACTGCTAGAGGCTGATCCGGCTGGTAGACCACCATCTGCATGTCTAGAGATGGTGGCAACTGGTAGTGTGGTTGCGGCTACTGGTACGGCTCCGCCTGTACAAGATGGACTTGTCTAGGTTGGCTAGAGCTGGAGCGTTGGGACGAGCTACCGCCGCTACTCGGATCTCCTCGTGCCTGAAGACAGGGCTGAGAAGCTGTTTGTGCCTCCTGGAGACACATGAGCTGTGTCTTCAGGTCACTCAGTGTCTGTGCCATCTGCTCCATCTACGTGATACCCTGACACTGCTTCTTCTCTATAATCTCCATCCGATCCAGCTTCTCGCTGATAATGCCCATGTCAGCGGCTGTGGACTCAGCCTGTGCGGCTGCCGCTGATGAAGTGGAGGGATCGGCATCGACCCGTGCGATCCTCTGGTACTGCACGGTCTGTGGCTGAGGGCGTCCCTGAGTGTAGAGTCGCGTATGGGACATCACTGTATAGTTCTCGGCCATCTCCTCGTAGATGGCACAAACCTGATCCTCATCCTTGGTGAAGTAGGACCCGCCACATGAAGCATTCACCAGGCCCTGCAGCTCTGGTGTCAGCCCGCAGAAGAAGCTCTGAACTAAGTTCGGCTTCGAAATCTCGTGGTGAGGGCATCTGTCGGTAAGCTCTCTAAACCTCTCCCATGCCTCATGGAATTGCTCATTGGGGAGCATGGAGAAGTTGTTGATCAGGGCCTTCGCTGCGTTCGTCCGCCTGAGTGGATAGTACTTGTTCAAGTACTCGGTGCGAAGCTGCTCCCAGGTGTATATGAACTTCCCCAGATGCTTCAACCAGGTGGTTGCTCTATCTGCCAGTGAGAAGGGGAAGGGAATCATACGGATGGTATCCTCATCCACCTGTCTGTCGTGGACTGTGCTGCAGATCATCAGAAACTCCTGGAGGTGAAGATGGGGCTCCTCAATGGTGATCCCATGGAATCGTGGGAGGAGCAGAAGGGTGTTCGGGGGGAACTTGAAGTCCCCCATGATAGCTGGCAAAACCACCCAACGGTGCGTCAGTGTCGATCCGGGGTTGTGTAACTCCCGCATTGGTCTCGACTGGTCTGGTGCTGCCGCTGCTGCGGCGGCTGCTACTGCGGTTGCGGCTGCTGCGACTGCTGCTACATCGTCAGGTCTCCTCGGCCCATATCTAGGCCCACCCTGATCGCGGTTTGCTCTCATCTGCTCCATCTCGTGCCTCAACTAAATCATGAATGCACCCTGATCCCTCAACTACTACTGAACTATCTCTAGGGAGGCGATCAGGGTGGAGTTGATCGCACCCTGGTCCATGATGAATGTCTGCTCGGCTCGAGGACCTCCAGTGCGGTCGTCGCTGCTGCCGGCCATGGTCTCTTCAAAGGCAAAAGACCCAAACTCAGGTGCCGATAAATCATCTGACTGTGGTCTCTCATCTGGCACTAATATCTCTGGACTTCTAGAAGGGTGGTGGAGGGGGAACAGGGCAGAATTGAACTCGAGTTTGGAGAGCGGGTCTCGACTCTCGCGAACCAACCTAGATGAATGGGCGGGAGTGCTGAAAAGCAGTGCAGCCAGAGGCTTCCTAAGGGACCTCCTGCCCATCATCATGATCTGGCGAGTCGGGAAGATGGGATCTGGTAACAACTATGATGAGCAAACAAACCACGGATTCACCTACTCAACGCAAGCTGAAGACCGCAAGCGTTCGATCAATTATCTTGTCAGTTTTTATTAGGTGATAAAGTCAAGATAGAAGAGCGATTACGTTACCTGTTGGGAATCTGATTCCCCCCAGGAGACTGTCTCGATCTCGAACTAGATCTTTCCCAGCCAGTACAAGTCGCGGACCGTTTACCGGCTACCCGATCGGCTCGCTCTGTTAAGGATATCGCGGCCCGCTTTACCGGAGACCGTAGCGATCCTCACTGGAGAACGACTAGCCCAGAAGCAGTAGTCTGAAAGGGGTCCAGATGTGGCTCTATCCTAGGTTGCGGGTCACTCTCTTGCACATGCAAACCAGACAAGGAGGGGGTTGATTTTCCCAAGACAAATTTTTCTGATGAGTGTCTTTTAGGGTCAAGTTGAGTTAGCAGTCCCAATTTTATAGTTTTTGATTTTAGGTATTTTTCAGATAAAACAATCGCCTAACGAATTTTTTGATTCTCCTGGTTATTTAAGTCCAAAAAGGGGGGGAGAAGTCGAAAAAGCGGATGCGCGAGAAATCAATGATGTATGCACGAGATAGAAGGCGTACCTGACTCCAGCAGTCTACATGCAATATGATCCGCACATAATTGAAAGACAGAATTAAACTACCTAAATGTTGAAAGCGGAAATCCGGGCCCTAACAAGCAGTTCTACTCAAAAGAACAATGGCTAAATGGTTAACAGGAGGGGTCGGTGTCCGGTCTCGGATACCGATCGGTGCCCGCCACAACGGGTCCTGCTAGCGCTGTATGCGACCTCTAGCGGCGCGGGACCCCTCAAATGACCAGATAGTCTTTTTATTAATCTTTTTATTTTGGTCCAATTAACGGTCTAATTACGGCGCAATCAAGCAAAAATCCTAAGCTAAGGTTGAAATCTGCGAGAATCAATAAGGCAGGAAATAAATGATAAAAACGACACAAAAAGCCGCGAAAAAGCTGATGGGTTCCCCTGAGCACATCGGAGCTCAGCGAAACAGACCCCGAGAGTCTCAAAAGTCCAAGGTCCTATCCTGTCCCTGTATTATTACAATAATTCAAATAAGCAAAAAATAAAACAAATCTAAAACTACACTACTCCCGCACTCTGCTGCCTCCTCACGCTCTCTTGCAGCTCCGTGCAGAAGGGAGCCGCCTTTGATTCCCACGGTTGCGTTGGCTCCTCGAGAGGAGCTGCCTCGGTCCTCGAGCCCTCGCAAGTAAACAACAAAGTGTCACAGACCAGATAAGAATAAAATAAGATAGATAAAAGAAAACATGCTATATATAAAAAAAATAAAAACAACCAAAGCAAACAAACAAAGATAAAATAAAATAAAATAATAGAAAATAAAAACAAAAAGCCGCGAAAAGCCGCGGAAAACCGAAAAGAAAGCCGTAGAAAAAGCCGCGAAAAATAAAAGAAAGCAAAAATCAAAGAAAGTAAATGGACTATTAAGCCGTGCTCCCCGGTAATGGCACCATTCTGATGACCCAAATCTCACCAAGACTCGGGTGAATATAATAGAACTAGGGTCGTTGCGACCCGGATCTCGGAGATAGATAATTAAATCAAGAAAAAGAGAATCAGACCACCAATCGGCAAGATAAAACAATAAAAGCAAAAATAGTGGCCCTGGCTATGAGATTAGCCTGGTGTAGCACCCAAGGTCGGACTCAGGGAGCACGATTTGGCCTCGTGGCCTACGAAGTAGTCAAGAAGCGAAATAAAACAAAAACAAGTATTTTTGGTGGTTTTTAAATATTTATATATATTTTTTGGATTTTTAATAATAAAGTAAAATGAAGAAAAAGCAAATACAAGCAACTTCAACCAATTATTTAAACACTCAAAAAGGGTCCAAAAATTCAAACAAAATCATTTTTAAGTTTTTTAGGTTTTTTACTGTATTAGGTGAATTTTTTAGATTTTTTTTATAATTTTTAGGGAATTTTCTAAAAATCAAAGAAGGCAAAACTAGAAATACACTATCCAGTCAGAATCAAAGGCCTCCTGAAAAATATCAAATGGGCTTTTCACTGTCTGGAGGTATTTTTTTATGAAAAATAGAAACAATAAAGAAAATTCAGAAGAAAAGTTTGTATTTTTTGGTTTTTTTATAATTTTTTAGAATTTTTATGAGTTTTTAAGTTTTTTTTAATTTTTATGTATTTTCTATATCCAAAAATAGCCAAAAATTCATAGAAAATGAAACATACAAAAACAAACAAAACTTAATTTTTTTTGGAATTTTTAAAACAGTTTTTATGTTTTTTTATGATTTTCTAATCTAGACAAACACAACAACAACTGTTTTTGAATATTAAAAAAATACTAAAACACCTCAAAAATGTCCCAAATTTTTGGTGAAAATTTTACATAGTGGCAAAAGCCATGTATCCAATTTTTACGTGATTTGGACTTAATTTGATATTTTATTTAAAAGGCATAAGGGCTCAAAGTGCACAGGGACCTATCCGTAATAAAAAGTATCTTCTGGGGCTGAAAAGTAACAGATCCAGAAAGTTGGGGGTCCCTCATGCAAAAACTCCAAGAACGCACGCGCGCTGCATGTGTACTGGGCATAGAGGGACCTAGATGTAAGAAAACTTAATTCCAGGGGCTTATTAGCAACACGTGCTAAAAGCCTAGGGAATAAGTTGCAAAATACCCAACTAATTCAACACATGTTAAAAAAAAACATTCACAGGGGTATGGATGCAAATATCTAAAATTAAATTTCATTCCATAACACACAGAAACTACAAGCCCATATAATGTAATTTGTCCAAAAATTACGTGACGAAGCACGTGTCTCACACAGGCAGGGACAAAAATGCAAATACAAGAAAGGTTAAGATCCTAAGTGCAATATTCCCAAAAAAAACAACTAATTAAAATATTTACAGTACTATATTGCAAAAACAAAATGACAGGGGTTTAAGTATAAATTACCCCTTATTATCGGAGGGACGGGAGCGTGCCACGTGGCTGATCTGACGGTGCTGGAGCAAGGGCAGCCCTCCGTCTGGATGGACGGCAAGGAGGAAGCCACGTGAAGATCGGACGGTGATGGATATCGGACTCCTCTTTGTCTGAACGTGTGGTCCGGATCAAGCCTCCAAAAGATCTGACGGTCGCGGGGGCTCCTCAAATAGATTGATCGGATCGAATCTGGAGCTTAAGGGGGTGATCGGACGACAGAGGAGGGTCCTGGAAGAACACCTCGCCGGCGAGCTTCGTCGGCTCCGTGCGTGCGGTGGAGGCCTCCTCTCCGGCTGCTGAGTTATGGAAAAGCTCCGCCGTGATGCTCCGCAATGACTGGGATCCTCCGATGATGCCGGGGACCACCAGAGTGGCCCGGCGACGTCGGAAGCTCGAAGCTCCTAGGCTCGAATGAGACGACCCTCAGATGGGTCGCATTGACCTGCAAAATAGCCTAGGGAGCTTCCTGGGTCGAGGGCAAACTGCCTCGACCCGGTTAGGAGCGAAAAGAGTGATCGGGTGCGTCGGGTGAACGACCTCCGGTGAGGCGACAGTGGTAGAGGTCGAGCCCTGATTCCGAGGCAAATCAAGGGGGATGAGTGGGTGAAGAATGTGAGGAGAGGTCTCGTGATCGTGATGGTCGTGTCAAATGAGCAGAATGATGATGGGAGTGGGCGTAATCAATGAAAGATGAAGATGGGTCGAATTGGGCGTAATCGAAAATTAAGGAAAACAGAAGGATTCGGGTCTACCTGACGGATGCAATCGACTGTGGATGAGCTCGCGGAGCTCTGGGGATCTTGGCCTTGAGGAAGCGTCGAGTTCCGAGGCTAAGCGCACCTCAAGGCAGCGCACGACGGCAGACGTCGCCGGATCAGGGGTAGAGGGCTTCCTCTCCTCTCTTCGACATGCCAATCGATAGCTGTCACTCTAAGGATTTGGGTGGAGGTCCTGGGACGAAGGATGCAGTGCCAAAGATGGGTGAAATGGCGGCCGGAGCTTGAGATATATAGTTGTGTAGGTCCGGCTAAATGGAGTCGGGCATGGATGCATGGAGCATGGACCCCTAGAATCCACCCCGAGCGAGGGTCTCAGATAAGCAAGGATCAAATGGAGCCCGGGGTATAGGGATTTGGTGATCGGATCAAGTGGGGAAAAGTAGGAGAAATCGGGTCGGGGCAACAAGATCCGAGTCTGGTGGTCCTGGGGGGAGACTTGATCGGGGGTCAACATCCCCCGTGGACCAATCAGAGCTCGCCAATTATTAAAATTTAAAAATTCAATAAAAAATAGTAAATGCAATTATTTCAAAAAATGTAAAACACAAAAAATGTTTATTTAATTTTATATTATTTTTAGTGATTTTTATTTATTTTTTTTGAAATATAATTTAGGTATTTACAAAATAGTATTATTATATACACGTATATACATATGTATTTTTTATTTTTGATTTTTTAATTATTTATTTTTATACAATTTATTCCAATTTTATATTTTATTTATTTATAGAATAAAATTTGGAATAATAGGGTATTTTTATTTTATTTTTATTAATTATTTAGAAGGGTTAAATAAATAGTTATATACATCTATTTACATGGTATATGTACAAGGTTAGAATTGATTTTATTTCCTTTTCTTTATATTTTATTTTTATTTTTATGATTTTTATTTTATTTATTTACACCATGGAATGTGGAAAATGAAAAGATTTTTATTACATTTTTATTATTTATTTACAAGAGGAAAATAAATAGATATGTGGTTTTATACACAAGGTCTATGTACAATGAAGAAGGAAATTTTATTTATTTTATTTTTCTCATTTTTATTTTAATTATACATTTACAAATATATACAAATAAATACACACCCATTTTTTGTTTTAAATAAGAGGAAAATAATTTTTATTTATTTACAGGTATATGTACAAATACATGAGCTTCCCTATCTCTCTCTACTTGGGTTCTTTTGCGGTCAGGCCCATGCTGAGCCCTCCCTTGGGATTAGGTCGCTCAATATTTATTCTAAATATCTCCCTCTTTTCTTTTATTTCTTTATTCTTTTATTTATACACAAAAACATGCTAATTATTATATTTTACACTATGTAGGCTAAATGGTAATTTATTCCATTTACACCTATCTACATGTGTTTTGCATAGGCTTTGTAGCTAAAATAAAAGAATAAAGAGTGATGAATGGGTATTCATCAACACATAAAATAAAAACAAACACAAACAAAAAAATTAAAGAAAATAAAAACAAAAACAAAACAAAAGAAAACAAAAAGCCGCAAAAAGCCACAGACGAATAGAAAGCTGCGGAAAACCGCGAAAAATGAAAGAAAACAAAAATCGGAGAAAAAGGAAAAAGGACTACTAAGTCGTGCTCCCCGACAACGGCGCCATTCTGATGACCAAAAAATTGACTCTCAATCCGGGCAAGGTAAAAATATTCACTCTCGGGTCACTGCGACCCAGATCGAGAGGGATCGGTCAATCAAGAAAACAAAATCAGACCACCAAACAAAGAGATAAAACAATCAAACAGAAATAGTGATCCTGGCTAAAGGATTAACCTGGTATATCACCCAGGGTTGGTCTCAAGGAGCACGAATTGGCCTTGTGGCCTACAAAGTAGTCTAAAAATAAAATAAAGAAAACACAAATATTATTGGTGGATTTTTAATTGTTTTTATATTTTTTTAGATTTTTTAATAGTAAAGAAAAATAAGAAAAGATAAAAATAAGCACACTCAACAAATTATTTGAACATACAAAAATGCTCTAAAAATTCAAACAAAAATATTCTTATGTTTTTTTAGGTTTTTTAGTGTTTTTGGTGAATTTTTCAGATTTTTCTAATTTTTATATAATTTTCTAAAAATCTAGAAAGCCAAAAACAGTAAGTTACTGTCCGACCAGACTTGAAAGGTCCATTAAAAATATAAAATGGATCTATAAAAGTCTGGAGGTAATTTTTATGAAAAGTATAAACAACAAGGAAAATTCATAAAAAGAGTTTATATTTTTTTATTTTTCTACAATTTCTTAGAATTTTTATAAGTTTTTTTTGGTTTTTTAATTTTTAAGTTTTTTATATATCCAAAAATCACAAAAATTGCATAAAAATTAAAAGACAATAAAACTAACAAAGCATATTTTTTTAAGAATTTTTAAAGTAGTTTAATATTTTTATTTGATTTTCTAAACCAGACAGTCATAAAAACTACTGTTTTTGAATTATTAAAATATCAAAAAGTCTAAAAAATGTACCCAAAATTTAGGGAAATTTTTACATAGTGGCAGGAGCCACGTATCCAAATTTCACACAATTTGGGTTTAATTTGCTATTTTATTTAAATAAAACAAAGGCTCATAATGCATAAAGACCTAAATGCAAGAAAAATATTTTCAGGGGCCAAACAATAACAAATCCAGAAAGTGTAGGGGCCCTTGTGCAAAAAGTCCAAGAAATCACGCGCAACGCACGTGTATCAGGCACGGAGGGGTATAAATGTCAATCCTATTTTAAAACATGCAAACAGTAACACCTAGAAAAGATAGGACTAAATATGCAAATAAACCAAATCCTCACATGTCGAAGCACGTGGCCCACATATATAAGGACTAAAATGCAAATCAAAGAAACATAGAGGTCCACTATGCAAAATAACCAAAATAAAAACAACTGAATTAAATATTTACAGGACTAAATAACAAAAACAAAGGAGTAGGGGCCTAAGGGATATTTACCCCTTATTAAAAGCGGACGGTCGAAGAAGGGCCACGTGTCAGATCAGACGGTGGAGGTGCAGCTGGCGACTCTTCGAAGATCGACGGCTCAAATCTGACGGACGAGGGGCCGCCACATGTGAATCGAACGGCTGAGAAACAAGGGCTCCCCTTCGTCTGGATGGACAGTCCGATCAAGCCTCAGAAGGATCTGACGGTGGCTGGAGCTCCTCAAATAGATGGCGAGGATCGAATCTGGAGCGTCGAGGCTGAACGGACGGTGGAGGAGGGTCCTGTATGAATAAAGCTCCGGTGAACTTCGTCGGAGCTCCACGGGCACGCGGGACCTCCTCCTAGGCTGCTGAGATGGTGGAAATGTTCACCAAGGTGTTCCGCAGCAGCTAGATGACTCCGATGAGGTCGGGACCACCGGAGTGGCCCGGCGACGGCGGAGGAGGTAAACTCCTGTGCAAGAATTCTTGGACTCTCAGATGGGTCTCGTTCGACCTGCAAAACAACACGAGAGAGCTCCTGGGTTGAGGGCAAACTGCCTCAACCCGTTAGGGGTGGAAAGGGTGGTCGGGATGGTCGTAGCGGGGACCTCCGGTGAAGCGGCGGCGGTGGAGGTTGAACCTTGGTTCCGGGGCGTACCAAGGGGAATGGCTGGGTGAAGAATATGGAGAGAAGGGTTGTGAAGGTGATGATGTTGTCCGATGATCGAATTGATGAGCGGGATGACGTGAATTCACCAGCGACTGCTGGCGGCGCGATTTCGACGAAATGGGAAATTAAAGGAACCTAGGGGGTATTGGAGTTACCTGATGAAGGTGGTCGACTGGGCTGGAGCTGGCGGAGCTCCGGTGGGTCTTGGCCTCAAGGAACGTCAAAGTCCGAGGCTCAGCACACCTCGCGGCGGCGCACGACGACGAGGGTCACCGGATCGATGGCTGGAGGCTCGTCCTCCTCCTCTCTTCGACACCCTCCTCGCGCAGCTGTCACTCTGGGGAAGACGGTGTAGGCCCTGGGATGAAGGGGCGTAGCCAAAGATGGCGTGAAAAGTTGGCCAGAGGCAAGGTCTTATACGGCTAGGGGTCCGGCAAGAATGGGTCGGGCATGGTTGTCGGAGCTCGGATCCCTGGGAAAAACCACCGAGCGTGGATTAGGAATGGATCTAGTGTGATTAGGACCCGGGATTTGGGTATTTGGAGCTCGGATCAAGCGGGCAAAATTTGGAAAAAAGCGGGTCGAATGCAGGATCCGCGTGAAGGGGGTCCGCGGGGGAGAGTTGATCGGGGTCAACAATCCCCCGTGGACCAATCACAGGCCGCCAATTATTAAATAGTTGTAAATTAAATAAAAATAGCAAATGCCTTTATTTCGAAAAACTTAAAACACGAAAAATGTTTATTTATTTTCAAATTAATTTTTTGTGACTTTTATTTATTTTTGTTGAAATATAAATTATGTATTTACATTATATTATTCTTATATATAGGTATATACATAGTTGTTTTTTAATTTTTATTTTTAATGTTTTATTTTTTTAAATTTATTCCAGTTTTATATTTTATTTATTTATAACATAAAATTTGGAATAAAATGGTATTTTTATTTTATTTTTATTATTTAATTACATGGGTTAAATAAATACTTTTATTTACATATTTAGATGGTATGTATATAAGGTGAATTTTGATTTTTATTCTTTTCTTTTTATTTTATTTTTATTTTTCTAATTTTTATTTTATTTATTTACACCATGAAATGTAGAATATGGAAATAATTTAACTGTATTTTTATTAATTATTTACAAGGAGGAAATAACTCAGCCATGGCCGGTCCCAAGCCCGGGTAAATGAGGAGGGTTGCGCGTTAGGTAGCCGACAGCCAGCACAGGAGAGATAAATTCGTAAATAGTGTTCTTAAACTTCTAAGAATACTATTTATGAATTTATCTCGAAACCGTTCGGATCTTTTAAACATGGATTTAAGCAAACATACAGATTTCGTTGGGGCGTTCCCTACTTGCGACGCGTTGCATCGCCCGAATGCAATGAAAAATTGGCAAGGGCCGCTACATCGCAGCCTGGATGTAGTTCAAAATTTGCAAGGGTTCTCGCATGAGGAACGCATGCGGGTAAATAATCTAGTTCCGCTGCATCACCGCCCGGATGCAGTCCAAAATTTGCAAGGGTTCTCGCATAGTGGACGCATGCGAGTAAACAAGTTAGTCCAAAAGAGATTGCAAAGGAAGTTATGGATTGGTAGTTGGAATATCGGTACTTTAACTGGAAAATTGATGGAGATAGTGGATACAATGGAAAGAAGGAAGATTCATATATTATGTCTTCAAGAGACTAAATGGGTTGGAGGGAAAGCAAGGGAGATCGAGAAGACATGCTTTAAACTTTGGTATTCAGGTAAAGATAAGGGCAGAAACGGTGTTGGAGTGGTTGTTCATAAAGATTTGAAGGATTGTGTGGTTGAGGTGCAAAGATTTGGGGATCGGATTATTTTGCTAAAGTTGGTGCTTGAAGAAGAAATTCTGAATATCATCTCAGTTTATGCACTGCAAATTGGTTTAGATGAAAGGACTAAACAAGCTTTTTGGGAGGATCTGGATAAGATTTTACAAGTAATCCCACAAAAGGAGATGGTTTGCATAGGTGGAGATCTTAATGGACATGTGGGAAAAGATGTTTCAGGGTATGCAAGTGTGCATGGAGGACATGGTTTTGGGGATAGAAACGAAGAGGGAAAAGTCATTCTGGATTTTGTAACTGCATATGATCTTTTCATAGCAAACACTCTTTCCAAGAAGAGGGAGGAGCATTTAATTACTTATAAGAGTGGCACAACTAGAACACAGATCGATTACTTTGTGTTGAGGAGAAGAGATCGATTGTGTTGCAAAGATTGCAAAGTAATCCCTAGAGAGAGTTTGACAACCCAACATCGCTTGTTAGTCTTGGATTTACAAATAAAAGGGCTGGTGAAGAAAAGGAAGGTTCCTAAGATCACTAGAACTAGGTGGTGGAATCTTCCGCTGAAGCAATCAAGCTTCAGGGAGAAGGTTTTAGAAGACATATCTTGGGATTGTAGCGGTAGTGCAAACGAGATGTGGGAGGCAGTAGCATCTTGTATCCGAAAGGTAGCCAAAGAGATGCTAGGCGAGTCAAAAGGACGAGCTCCGGGTCAAAAGGAGGCTTGGTGGTGGAGTGAAGGGGTGCAGGAGAAGCTAAAAATTAAAAGAGCTTGCTTTAAAGCTATGTCTAAGGATAGAACAGAGGAAACTGTCACAGACTATAAAATAGCGAAGAAGGAAGCGAAGAAGGCTGTAAGCGAAGCTAAGTCAAAAGCTTATGAGGTTTTGTATAAATATCTCAACTCTAAGGAGGGCCAGAAGGATATATTCAGGTTGGCCAAAGCAAGAGAAAGAAAGACCAAAGACCTTTCTCAAGTGAGATGTATTAAGGACGAGGAAGGTTACGTGCTTGTTCATCAGAAGGATATAGAGACTAGATGGGAGCAATACTTCCATAAACTTTTCATTGGAGAAGGAAATAGAGAGATCACTTTGGGTGATCTAGCTAGTAGTGGAAGTTACTTGAATCGTGGATGCTTTAGACGAATACAAAGAAAAGAAGTAGAGGAGGCTTTGAAGGTTATGAGACCTGGGAAAGGTGTTGGACCGGATGACATCCCTGTAGAAGTTTGGAAAGTTTTAGGTGAGCGTGGTTTGACTTGGATTACGAATCTATTCAATGTTATTTGGCGAAGCAAGAAAATGCCTGAAGATTGGAGGAGGAGTATCGTGGTGCCTCTTTATAAGAACAAAGGAGACATTCAAAATTGTTCAAATTACAGAGGTATCAAGCTGATGAGTCACACTATGAAAATTTGGGAACGTGTGATCGAAAGAAGGTTGAGGCAAGTTTCCCAAATAAAAGAAAATCAATTCGGATTCATGCCAGGTCGCTCAACTATTGAAGCCATCCATTTGCTAAGGAGAACAATGGAGATTTATAGAGCTAAAAGGAAGAATCTCCATATGATCTTTATTGATTTGGAGAAGGCTTATGATTCCGTCCCACGAGAGATACTGTGGAGAGTTTTGGAGAAGAGACAAGTACCTGTCCTATACATTAATCTCATAAAGGATATGTATGATAGGGCTTTATCTTGTGTAAGGACCCCGACGGGGAAGACTGACTATTTTGATATCAACATTGGTTTACATCAAGGTTCAGCTTTGAGTCCATTTCTTTTTACTTTGATTATGGACGAGTTGACAAGTCACATTCAGGATGAGTTACCTTTGTGTATGTTATTTGCTGATGATATTGTGTTGATTGACGAGACTATAGATGGAGTAAATGAGAAGCTTGAGGTTTGGAGACATGCATTGGAGACTAAAGGTTTTCCTATAAGTAGGGCTAAGACGGAATATATGGAATGCACCTTTGATGGAAGCAATGGTGAAGGAATCGAGGTGAAGATTGGTGACGATAACATCCAGAAGAGAGATTCTTTTAGATATCTGGGATCTATTTTGCAACATGATGGAGAAATTGATGGAGATGTTACTAATAGAATAAATGCAGGCTAGCTAAAGTGGAGAGGAGCCTCCGTTGTTCTCTGTGATAAGAAAATGCCTTCAAAAATTAAAGGAAAGTTTTACAAAGCAGCCTTGAGACCTGCTATGCTTTATGGTTCTGAATGTTGGCCTGTAAACCATAGACATGTGCAGAGAATGGCTGTAGCAGAAATGAAAATGATAAGATGGATGTGTGGACATACACGTAAAGATCGGATTCGGAATGATGCAATCGGAAAGAAAGTTGGTGTAGATCCGATCGAGGATAAGATGCGAGAAAACCGCTTAAGATGGTTTGGTCATTTGCAAAGAAGGTCAACTGATGCACCGGTTTGGAGATGCGAGTGTTGGGATGTTGAGCCGGCTAAGAGAGGGCGAGGACGGCCCAAGAAGTGTTGGAAAGAGACTATACGAAGGGATCTTAGTTTGCTGGATATAAGTCTGAGATTGACCCAAGATAGATCTGAATGGAGGCGAAGAATCCATGTAGCCGACCCTACTTAATTGTGGGAAAAGGCTTTGTTGTTGTTGTTGTATTTACAAGGAGGAAATAAATAGATGTGTTATTCTATACACATGGTCCATGTACATTGATGAGAGATGTTTTATTTTTTTTTATTTTTTTATTTTTCCCATTTTTATTTTAATTTTATCTTTACAAATATGTAAAAATTAACACAAATACATTATTATTTTTATTAAGAAGAAAGTAGTTTATTTTTATACATAGGTATATGTACAATGATTGACCCTATCTCCCTCTACTTTTATTCTTTTGCGGTCAGGCCCATGCTGAGCCCTCCCTTGGGATTAGGTCGCTCAATATTTATTCTAAATATTTCCCTCTTTTTCTTTTATTTCTTTATTCTTTTATTTATGCACAAAAACTTGCTAATTATTGTAATTTACACAATGCATGCTAAATGGTAATTTATTTTATTTACATATATCTACATGGTGTTTTGCATAGGTTTGTAGCTAAAATAAAAGAATAAAAAGTGATGAATTCATCACCTGCAAAAGAAGCTCTGAACCAGGTTCGGCTTCGTGATATTGTGGTGCGGGCATCTATCGATAAGCTCTCTGAACCTCTCCCATGCCTCATGAAACTGTTCGTTGGGGAGCATGGAGAAGTTGCTGATCAAGGACCTAACTGTGTTCGTCCGCCCGAGTGGATAGTACTTGTTCAAGTACTTGGTATGGAGATGCTCCCAGGTGTACACAAAATTCCCCAGATGCTTCAGCCAGGTGGCTGCTCTATCTGTCAGTGAAAAGGGGAAGGCAATCATCTGGATAGTGTCCTCGTCCACCTGATGATCGTGGACGATGATGCAGATCATCAAGAACTCCTGGAGATGTAGATGGGGCTCCACAGTGGCGAGCCCATGGAAACGGGGTAGAAGCGGAAGTGTGTTCAGGGGGAACTTGAAGTCCCCCATGATCGCTGGTAGAACCACCCAACGGTGCGTCAGTGTCGATCCGGGTTGTGCAACTCCCGCATCGGTCTCGGCTGATCTGCTGCAGCTGCGGCTGCTGCGACTGCTGATGCCACCGGCTTGTCGGGTCTCCTCGGTCCATCTCCGGGCCCGCGCTGGTCGCAGTGAACTCTCATCTACTCCATCTCTCTCATCATCTCAATCATAAATGCACCCCGATCCCTCAGCTGCTGTTGCATCGTCTCGAGGGAGGCGATCAGGGTGGTGTTGATCGCACCCTGGTCTATGAAATATGTCTAATCTGGTCGGGGACCTCCGATGCAGTCGTCGCTACTGCCGGCCATGGTCTCTGCAAAGGCAAAAGACCCAAACTCAGGTGCTGATAAATCAGTCTACTGTCTCTCATCTGACACTGGCATCTCAGAAACAGAAGAAGGGTGGTCAAGGGGGAACATGGCGGAATCGAACTCAGGTTCATAGAGCAGGTCTTGGCTCTCGTGAACCAACCTAGATGAACGGGCTGGAGTGCTGAAAAGCGGTGCAGCCAGAGGTTGCCTAAGGGACCTCCTGCCCATCATCATGATCTGGCGAGTTGGGCGGATGGGATCTGGAAACAACCAAGATGAGTAAACAATACCCCGGGTTAACCTACTCAACACGAGCTGAAGATCGTAAGAGTTCGGTCAATTATCTTGTCAATTTTATTAGGTGATCATGTCAGGATAGCAGATCGGTTACGTGACATGTTGGGAATCCGATTCCCCCAGGAGACTGTCTCGATCCCGAACTAGATCTTTCCTAGCCAGTACAAGCCGCAAACCGTTTACCAGCTACCCGATCGGCTCGCTCTGTTAAGGATATCGTGACCCCGCTTTACCGGAGACCGGAGCAATCCTCACTGGAGAACGACTAGCTCAGAAGCAATAGTCTGAAGAGGGCTTATATGTGGCTCTATGTTAGGGTGCGGGTCACTCCCTCGCATATATAAACCAGACAATGAGTGGGTTGCTCTCCCCAAGACAGATTTTTAGGTGAGGTGTCTTTTAGGGTCAAGTTTGTTTAGCAGTCCCAATTTTATGGTTTTTGTTTTTAAGTATTTTTCAAAGCAAACAATGCCTAACGAATTTTTCAGTTCTCCTAGTTATTTTAAGTCCAAAAACGGGGGGTGAAGACAAAAAAGTCGATGCGCGAGAATCAATGATGCATGCAGAGCAAGAGATGCGTACCTGACTCCAATAGTCTACATGTAGAGTGATCCGTGCATAAAATAAAGATAGAAAGTAAACTACCTATATGATGCACGGGAATCAGCCTTAAGAAGAGCAATTCTACACGAAAGAACTAGTGACTAAGTGGTCAACGGGAGGGGTCGGTGTCCGATCTCAGATGCCGATCGGTGCCCGCCACAACGGGTCCTGCTAGCGCTATATACGACCTCTAGCGGTGCGGGACCCCTCAAGTGACCAAATAGCCTTTTCTTATTAATTTTATTTAGGTCCACTTACGGTCTAATAGGTACAGGAAGGTTATTAGGTGTGTGGACCCTAGTTATTACGGTGCAATAAGATAAAATCCTAAGCTAAGGCCAAAATCGTGAAAACCAAATAAGTAGTAAATAAATGATAGAAAACTGCGAAAAGCCACGAAAAATCTGGTGAGGTCCCCCGAGCACACTGGTGCTCGGCGAAACAGACCCCGATAGTCTACCAAGTCCAGTCTCTGGTCCCTGTATTATACAATTAATAAATGTGCTGAAAAATAAATCGAAACTAAGCTATGCTACTCCCGTACTACTGCTCTTCCTCGCACTCTCCTACGGCTCCGTGCAGAAGGGAGCTGCCTCCGATTCCCACGGTTGCGTCGGCTCTTCGAGAAGAGCTGCCTCGGTCCTCAGGACCTCGAAAGTAAACAAACAGATGTGATCAGACCAGATTATTATGAAAATAGAGCAAGACAGATAAAATAAAACAGGCTAAATGCAAAAATAAAAATAAACACACAAAACAAACAAAAACAGAAATAATATAAATAAAATAAAATAAAAAGAAAAAAGAGAGAAAACAAAAAGCCGCGAAAAGCCACAAAAAACCGAAAAGAAAGCCGAGGAAAAAGCCGTGAAAACTAAAAAGAAAACAAAACTGAAGAAAAAGGAAAAAGGACTACTAAGTCGTGCTCCCCGGCAACGGCACCATTCTGATGACCGAGTGAACCAAAACTCTCAAATTCGAGTCAGGTAAAAATCACTCTCGGGTTGTTGCGACCCGGATCGAGAAGACTCAGTCAACAAGAAAAAGAATAGTCCACCAATCAAAGAGAAAAATCGATCAAAAGCAAAATAACGGTCCTGGCTATGGGATTAACCTGGTATAGCACCCAGGGTCGGTCTCAGGGAGCACAAATTGGCCTTGCGGCCTACGAAGTAGTCTAAAAATAAAAGAAAATAAACACAAATATTTTTGGTGGATTTTAATTGTTTGTATATTTTTTTTAGAATTTTTAATAATAAGGAAAAAAAAGAAAAGATAAAAACAAGCACACTCAACAAACTATTTAAACATAAAAAAAGGCTCCAAAAATTCAAACAAAAATGTTTTTACGTTTTTTACGTTTTTTAGTGTTTCTGGTGAATTTTTCAGATTTTTCTAATTTTTATATAAATTTCTAAAAATCTAGAAAGCCAAAAAATAGTAAGCTATTATCCAGCCAGACTTGAAAAATCCATTTAAGATGTCAAATGGATCTATAAAAGTCTGGAGGTAATTTTTATGAAAAGTAAAAACAACAACTAAAATTCAGAAAAAGAGTTTATATTTTTTTAAGTTCTTTACAATTTTTTAGATTTTTATAAGTTTTTTAGGTTTTTCTAATTTTTAAGTTTTTTATATGTCCAAAAATCACCAAAATTGCACAGGAAATTCAAAAACATTAAAACTCACAAATCCTAATTTTTTTAGAATTTTTAAAGTAGTTTTTTCTATTTTTCTTTGATTTTCTAAATCGGATAGTCACAAAAATCACTATTTTTGAATTATTAAAAATACCAAAAAGCCTAAAAATGTACCAAAATTTTAAGGAAATTTTTACACAGTGGAAGGAGCCTCCAAATTTCATGAAATTTGGATTTAATTTGATATTTTATTTAAATAAAATAAAGGCTCACAGTGCATAGGGACCTAAATGTAAAAAAAAACTATTTCCAGGGGCTAAACAACAACAAATAGGAAAATGCAGGGGGCTCGTGCAAAAAGTCCAACAAGTC
The DNA here is from genome assembly GCA_037367405.1 of Ottelia alismoides. Lineage (NCBI taxonomy): Eukaryota > Viridiplantae > Streptophyta > Magnoliopsida > Alismatales > Hydrocharitaceae > Ottelia > Ottelia alismoides. Next base: position 580,521 of record JAZKJV010004702.1, read on the forward strand.
ACGCGTAACGCACGTGAATCAGGCACAGAGGGACCTAACTGTAATTCCTATTTCTAAAATATCAAACAAGAACACACATGAAACACATGATACATATTGCAAAATTTCCAAGTCCTCACATGTCGATGCACGTGGCCCAATATATAAGGACTAAAATGCAAATAACAAAAATATAGAGGTCCGATGTGCAATTTTTATAAAATAAAAACAACTGAATAAAATATTTACAGGAATAAATCGCAAAAACAAAAGAGCAGGGGCCTAATAGAAATTTACCCTCTTATTATAGGATGGATGAGGGCGTTCCACGTGGATGATCGACGGCTGAGAAGCAAGGGCACCCCTTCGTCTGGATGGACGGTCCCGATCAACCCCAGAAAGATCTGACGGTGGCTGGCGCTCCTCAAATGGACGATTGAGATGGGATCTGGAGCATCGGGGCTGATCGGATGATGGAGGAGGGTCCTCCAAGAACAGCTCGCCGGCGAGCTTCGCTGGCTCCGTGCGCACGGTGGAGACCTCCTCATCGGCTGCTGGGATGTGGAAACACTCTGCCTCGAAGGTCCGCAGCTGGTGGGCTCCTCCGATGAGGCCGGGAAGCTCCGAAGAGCTCCGGCGACGAAGGTGGAGCTGACCTCCTATGCTCGAACTTTGGACCTCCAGATGAGGTCCCTTTGACCTGAAAAATCACACAGAAAGCACGCTGGGTCGAGGGCGAAGTGCCTCGACCCGGTTAGGGGTGAAGTGGATGCGCGGGTGAGTCGCGGCGAAGACCTCTGCTGAGGCGATGACGAGGGAGGTCGATTCTTGGCTCCGGGGTGAACCAAGATGAGCGAATGGGCGAAGAATATGGATAGAAATTTCACGAAGATGATGGGGCAATCCAATGATCGATTAGGTGACGGAGATGGTGGGAATCGACCGGCGACGCCAGAGGGGCGATTTGTGCGGAATGGAAAATTAGGCGAAACTAAAGGGATTCGAGGTTACCTAGTGGCTGCAGTCGACTTTGGACGAGCTCGTGGAGCTCTGGGTCTTCACCTTGAAGGGTCGTCGGGTCTCGAGGCTCAGGCGGACCTCGTGGCGGCGCACGGCAACAAGGGTCACCGGATCGATGGCTAGAGGCTCTCTCTCCACTCTTCGACACTCTCCTCACTCAGCTGTCACTCTGGGGAAGACAATGGAGGTCCTGTGACGAAGGAGCGTAGCCAAAGATGGCGGGGAAAGTGCGGCGGAGGTGGATCTTTATATGGCTGCAGGTACGAGACGAAGGCATCGGGTGCGGCTCGGTGATGCACGGACCCCTAGGCAAAGTATCGGGCGTGGGTCTCGGATGCATGAAGTGTGATGAGGACCCGAGGTTTAGGCAAATGGTGATCGAATCGTCTCCCGAAAATTCGGAGAAGGCGGGTCGGTGCAGACGGATCCGGGTCGAATGGTCCGGGGGGTAGTTGATCGGGGGTCAACATCCCGCGTGGACCAATCAGAAGCGGCCATTTAATTAATAACTGTAAATTCAGTTAAAATTTATAAATGACCTTATTTCAAAAAAGTCAAAACATAAAAATGTTTATTTATTTTCAAATTACTTTTTAGTGATTTTTATTTATTTTTTGAAATATAAATAAGGTATTTACATTATATTTTTACTATATATAGGTATATACATATAAGAAATTTCGATTTTTATTTTTAATTGTTTTTATACATTTATTTCAATTTTATATTTTATTTATTTATAACATAAAATTTGGAATAAAAGGGTATTTTTATTTTATTTTTATTATTTATTTACATAGATTAAATAAATACTTTTATTTACATATTTACATGGTATTTATACAAGGTGGATTTTGATTTTATTACTTTTTCTTTCTATTTTATTTTTATTTTTCTAATTTTTATTTTATTTATTTACATCATGAAATGTGGAATATGGAAATATTTTATTGCATTTTTATTAATTATTTACAAGGAGGAAATAAATAGATGTGTTATTCTATACACATGGTCCATGTACAATGATGAGAGATGTTTTGTTTATTTTTATTTTTCTTTTATTTTTCCCATTTTTATTTTAATTTTATCTTTACAAATATATACAAATTAATAAGCACACATTTTTATTTTTATTTCGAGGAAAATAATTTTTTTTGTACACATAGGTATATGTACACACATGATTGACCCTATCTCCCTCTACTAGGATTCTTTTTGCGGTCAGGCCCATGCTGAGCCCTCCCTTGGGATTAGGTCGCTCAATATTTATTCTAAATATTTCCCTTTTTTTCTTTTATTTCTTTATTCTTTTATTTATGCACAAAAACATGCTAATTATTGTGATGTACACAATGCATGTAAGATGGTAATTTATCCTATTTACACATATCTACATGGTGTTTTGCATAAGTTTTTAGCTAAAAAAAGAATAAAGAGTGATGAATGGGTATTCATCAGCCAGTAGCCATAGTACAAGTCTCGTCGTGAGAGTTCTCTAACCACGAATATATCGTGGCCACTACAAGTGATCACCGAACTTGCACTACAACAAAATTGAGCTATAGTGTTGGTTTTGAAAAAATCCATCACTAAATTAGCCGTTGTTAAATATATAATGACGATATTATTCATTGCGAAATGATTTTCCGTACTCAAAATTAGCAACGAATATCGTATCTGTCGTTATATCATTAGCAACAGTCCACATAGCGACGCTTATCTGTGCTATTTTTCAAAATATCATCTAGTTGTCGCTATTTTTTAGTTCAAAATTTAGCGGCTATTAATTAAAATTTTGAAAATTAGCAACGAATAAGCATCACTATGTGGACCGTTGCTAATGATATAACGACAGATATGATATTCGTTGCTAATTTTGAGTACGAAAACTCATTTCACAATGAATAATATCGTCATTATATATTTAACAACGGCTAATTTATTGACGGATTTTTTCAAAACCGTCACTATAGTTCAATTTTTTATAGTGTTGTCGTGGACACAACTCTTGTATGAAGACTTTAGCCATGGATTTTAGCTACGAGAAACTAGTGGCCACGGAATTATGGCGACCACAAGTTTGCGTAGCTACATTTCGTGGCCAAAGCTCATTTTTCTTGTAGTGGGTGGAGGAGGCGAGGCTGGGGTTGGGAAGATGATTGAGGGGAGGACGTGCGAATGTCTCTCCCTCAGCGGGATAGGCAGTGGAGCGGGAGCGCCAACTTGTTGGGGGAGGACGATGGACTGTTAGTGATGGCACCACAAGAAAAATGAGTTGTGGTCACGGAATGTGGCTATAGGAACTTGTGACCACGATAATTCCGTGGCCACTAGTTTCTCGTAGCTACAATTCTACATCCAAAGTCTTCGTTGAAGAGTTGTTGCCATGACAAGTTTTGTGGTTACTTTTAGGGCCACGACATATTCGTGGTTAGAGAACTCTAGCGACGAGACTTGTAGCTACGGCTATTGGCTATGATGTGTTATGGCCAGAGCGTAATTATGTGGCCACAATCCACACATCCGTGGGTATAGTTCTGTAGCCATAACTTATTTTTCTTGTAGAGTGGGTCCTACAGGAAAGGCAAAGGCACGCTCGGGGTTCAGATTCAGAAGGAAGACGTGCGAAATTCCTGTGATTAAATGGGAAAGAGGGGCCCACTGCAATATTCAAATGAGGAAAGGGAGATGGGATCGAATCAAATGGCGGGAGGGGATTCAATCCGACGTATTAAAATTAAGGAGGAACGTTACATGCTCATGAGAGGAGACTCCCTATTCCCATATATATATATACATATATATATATATATATATATGGATAAATGGGGCTGCTCCCTAGGGGGAGCTAACTTATCTCCCCCCATCCTATTTTCCCTATTTTCCCTATTTTTTTGAAAAAATTCTTTCGTGAATATTCATCACTATATCCCTATATGATGCTATTAAAATTTAATGTGAAACAGAGACTCCTACGGCCTCCATCCAGATAGTCATTTTTTTAACGGTCACATGATTTTTTAAATTGACCCCGTTTGGATGGAGATCGTAGGAGTCTCTGTTTCACATGAAATTTTAATAGCGTAATATAGGGATTTAATAATGAATTTACACGGTTTTAGATTTCAAAAAAAAACATGTTAAAAATGAGGCGGGGTGAGCTAAGTTAGCTCCCCCTAGGGGCATACACATTTTCCCATATATATATATATATAGGGGATCTTTCAAATGAGGTGGGGGCTTTTCTGAAATCGTATAAGCCACTGTGAATTTAGTAAAAACTCTATTACAGTTTTGTAAAAGTATAAACTGCACATTGTAGAAAAATGAATTTTGTAAAATATAGCATGCATATTTAAATTAACATTTCCATCCAATATAATAATATTTTCATAATTTTATTTCACTATATATGTTGTGTTAATATTTATTGTTATATGTAGGAAACAAGAAATTGTAAAATATATTGGGAAAATGCCTAAATTGAGGGTGGGTCACCATATATATGGTGAGACCCTGCCTCATTTGAAGTTTCTCCTATATATATATGTATGTATGTATATGTGTGTATGTACATATATATATATATATATATATATATATGGTGCACTTGAATTGAGGTGGTACCTTTCCTTGGTTATGGAAAGGCGCCGTCTTAAGCTGTCGAATGTAAGATGAACGGATGAGATGAAAACAATAGTGGTTTTGTTTAAAACCAACCTTACTAATAAAGAGGTGCATTAAATAAATGATATATTTAGACAGTAATACGTCATTGATCCTTCTAAAAATAGTCATATTATAATAGATTTACATAAAATTAAAATCTAACTGGAAAAAACCTTTACATAATTTTGAATGTAATTATACATCTATCATCAATTTTTTTAAAATTTAGATACGTAATTTTACATAGTTAAAAAATATAATATGAAAGAATAACAAATTTATCATATATGTGTTGTACATGTTACATTCAATTGGATGCAGGAGAACAATTTTTGTTCTGAATATTGACAAAATTTTATATAAAGTATTGATATTATACACAATATCACAAAAATTTACATTTGTTAATTCTAAATTACTAAATATTTTCGATTTGTTATTTTGTTAAACAAACGAAAAAGTACGCAATCCAATTGAATTACATTTTATTGAAATCTCAAATTTAAAATAAATCAATATGTGAATAGAAAAAAATACACTATATATTTATTTTACATAAACAAACATAATTTTACAAAAATAGATTGTATTTTACGAAGATATTATAAAATTTTGTACTTTTGTAATGACAATTTGTATATTATTTTACAAAAAATGATCATATTTTACGTAAACAAAATGTATTTTACAACAACATAATATATTTTACTAATTACTTATTCTCTTGTCGATTTGTATGTTATGTCTACCATTGATGTATTTATTTTCAATGATTTAAGAAGTTTGTTAGTTTTACAATTGTTCTCTATATAATAAAACTAAATAAATTATTTACAGATAGAGAATTCATTTTACTGAAACTATGTGATTATACTAGCTGCTTGTGTTAAAAAATTACATCTATTTTACGTATTAATTTAGTACTATACGTAAAGTGCATTTATTTTACATTCTACGAGTTATTATCTAGATATAGATATGGAAAATTAGGTTTACATGGAATTCATCTTTTTCATTTATAGATGTATTAACATAAATAAAATGACAAAAAATCCGATGTAAAAATCCTTGTGCTGATAATTATTAAATATACTTTTTATCTTATTTTGCATTTAGAATTTTTCATATAGTATTTTTTTTTAGAATTTCTAAAAAATATAACCAATATAATTTATATAAAGAAAATATTTTACCTAAATAAAAAATTATAATAAGGATTTTATATATGACAGAAAAAATTACTGAAGATTCTGAATGCATATCCCGTGAAGTTTGATTTGTGTGTACCAGGAAGCATACACAATAAACATTCAATAAATCAAAATCTGACTGCAAATATAGCTATGGGATATCAAAAAAATGAAGAAATATTGATGAAATTAAAGGCATGAATTTGAAAGCATTGATAATAGGAAGAAAAAAGCATATACTATGATTGATCATAAAACGTGAACCTGGTAAGACATACTGATGAGTACGATTACGTAGTATTGCCTTTGAAAGGAAGAATATAGCTAACAATGATTCAACCGGAATGAACAAAAAGGTAATTGATGTTTTTGAGTAAGAAATAATTACTATAAAATTAATATTTCATTCACTAATATATAATTAATTTATAATTTAAAATTTTAAATTCTTTCGATATTTAGTAAAAAGAGAAACAACAACTTACTTTTTTAAAATGATTATGAACGTGTCTACAACCTAAAAAAGTGAATTTTTCAAAAAGATCAACTACAATATTAGGAAAGTAGAAATAGGAAATATATTCTTTTAATAATATTAAAGAATACCTAATTTGATATAGTTCGAGAAGAAAGGGATCACATATCGGCGACGACGACGAAGAAGTTCTTCGAAGCGGACGATTAAGGGGAAAGGTTACATTCACAAAAGAATTGACTAAAGAGGTAGAGTGACAGAGGGCGATGATGGAAGAGATGCAGTCACACATGGAGGAAACAATATGGAAACAAGAAGATGATTCTGACCAGGATAGTTACGGTATATGTTTAGAACACCAGCTCCATCGTCTTAAACTGAATTACAGAAGTAAGTAAAAGTTCAAAGTAATTAGAAGTATTTGATAGTGTTTTAATAAATTATAGTTCTCCTAATTGAATGAACAGAAGGAACTGACCTTCCAGTTTTTAAAACAAAAGAGGTGTCCGATGGAAAGGAACTTTTGAAGGGTGAAGACAATTTCGAGAGTATGCAAATTACTGCTTCTTTAATATAAAATGCATATTTATTAAAGGTAGTTATTCATAATTCATTGCAAGCACCAAAATCATATGCAGAATTGTTTTTTATGTCTCTGCTTACAGGCAAAGGCTGTGTACATCACAAATGTTACATTGAACACTTTGTGCATTTTATTAATAACCATAGACCAACGACAAAACAACAAACACTTTTGACAAAGACTGCATTTAGTAAGCTAGTCAATAATTGACATGCTGAAATCCAACGAAGAAAACTTCAATGGTTAGTTTAATAATGCCAAGGTGGGAGAAATTTCAGATTTGGAAATAAGGTTGCGAGTTTCAGTGATGAAGAGGTGGGAGCGATCTTGGGCCTACCTAGCTCTGGTTTCTCAATCGCCGTTAGGGGTAGACATTTGCAGTGAAAATCATTCATTTCACATGAACTGTTTTAAGAAGGAATGGTTTTCAATAGAAAGAAGTTGATCAGCATTCTAGAAGATTATTACAATAAGGATGATGACAACTCATTGTCTATCTACGTAACATGTTTGATACTTTTGATGTTTGCCACATTCCTTTTCCTTGACCGTTCTTATTCTTTTACAAAAGACGTATTACACTACACAGAATCCCTTGAAGATACACTATTCTTTAACTGGCCTGGCGGTATTGCAAGAATGATATTGTTCAACATGGATGACGTAGTGAGTAGAGTACTAAAGAGAAGAGCTGGTTCATCAAGGGTAACACTGGGTTACCTTATAGGATGTGTTGCCTGTTTATACGTGAGTTCTTTGATAATATTTTTATTGATATAATCAATAATAACAATTACTAATACAACATCTGGATCAGATATGGATGATGGAGTACTGCTACAAAGACCTTGTGGTGAGCTGAGATCTGAGACCATGGATCAGGAAGTTGGCTGGTCCAGTAAAAGGGGTTTCCAGATCCTTGGTTTCGATTAGCAGTGAACATGTAAGTAATGTTAATATGAAAAATGATAGACTGTATGTTTAATAATTTCAAAAGGTAAAAGACTATGTCCTTTTCTTTATGTACATATTGCCTGCTTTGCCACTACAAAATAATGAAATAGTTAAGATAGAATCAGACGAATATGTTTTTCCGTTCGAGAAATTTACCATATGTGATTTTACAGTGAGGAGACCACAGATTGTGATAATGAAACCCATACCAATACCACAAGATATGTCGATAAGAAAGGGAAGACACAAGATAGATAAATTGTGTGTCAAAAATCTGTTGTTAGTGTTCCACCTCAAGACGTCATAATAAAAAAACACCAAAAAAATGTATGTGTGAAGCGTTTTCCTTTGAGATTGAAGAACTGAAGGAAATAATTAAAGATATGATTGAATCCTCTAGGAAAAAGGATGCAGAAAACATAAGAAAAACTTCTGAATTGATGGATGATATTGATAAATTGAAATCTTAGAATTTGGAGCTGATTGAAAAACTAAAAACATTTCATGTTCATGAGAACATAATTGTTTAAACAAATGATTTCCAAGCAGTAGATACATCAGAAAAAAACAATGAAAGTATTGTTGAAGGTAACATTGATAACTATCATGGAGACATGTATGCACCAACATGCAAGGGAGCTGATATGAAAGACAAAGTTTTAGAAGATAATGACACAGATCTTGGGGAAAGGCTTGAAAATTTAATATCAGAAATCTTTGATGAACATACAATTGAGAAATCCCAAGATACATGTAATAAAAGATCAGCTATGAACATTGATATACCTTCATTTGATTTGAACATTGATGACAATGCACATTCAGAAAATGTCCAATCAGAAACTGCAATGAGGAAAAGGAAAAAAGATAAAGTCTTAGTGCAGCAAAGTTCTATAATTAAAAGATTGAAAGAGAGAAGAGAAGCCAAAAAAGCTTTAGAGGATTCTATGAAGCAAGGCAAGCAGGAGCAAGAAGCAAAAGCTACGCTCGAATATTACAATATTTGTGTAGAGAAGAGAAAGGAATCACCCGTGGATGATACGACAAGTGAGGTAAGCTAAAAATAATATTAGAACTTATTTTATATTCATTATAAGTATGACAAATAGAATATTGATTTTTACTATGGCATAAAAAGCATTCGAGATTCTATATGTTTATAAAAGTAATTTTTTCTTACATTATTTTTAATTGATTGAATGAGAATCAGTACCTATGCAAACCCGTGACTGATTTCATTGGTTACGAGAGAATATCAAAACAAACAAAGAAAATAATTCAAGAATTTTTACGAGATCATGCCGACAAGTAAGAATTTTTATCTAATTTCAACAGCTAAAGTTAAATATTTTTAACTGTAAAAGGAAAATATTATTAAAAAAATTACTTCGTTCAGATTGAATGCAACATACTTTACTCTGGGGAATCGGAGTTGTAAAGGGAGAGAGATCCACAATTTTTTGTACAAAAGAATGACTGAAAAATCGGTACGTATATGTATATTAACTACTTTTTATTATTTATTTACGAATCAAATATTTTTGACATTACAGATAATAGACATGTTTATGGACGTGCTGGCACATAAATACTGCACCAAAGATGATCATGTTCCGTATCTCTTCACTCTAATATTCCAATTGGTGGGTTTCTATAAACTGATATTGATTTTTTTAAAAAACATGACATTAAGTATCATAATATGTTATCCCTAATTATATTTTTAGCTTTATTTTGTCAATCTTGTGGTTAATGCTACCGAAACTGAATTTGATAAACTCGAAGAACTATATAAAGAATGAATACATATATCAGAGCTAGAGAAGATTTTCACAGTTATTGATACAAGAAACCATTGACATCTTCTTGTCACTGATTTTACGACAAGAAAGTTCCTTTCATACAATTCTATGAAAGGAACAAGATTCCATAAGAAGGATATATTAAAATAGGTATGACATAAACAAACTTTTAAATTTTATTAAGTAATTTATTTCAATGGTTATATTTTTTATGTTTGATTTACATTTCAGCATGGATGGATTTTTGAGTATTTCATGGACAACATGCCAGACGAATGCCTTGCATGATGGGAAATCATATATGTGATAGATTGCCTGCAGTAACCATCGTAAAGTCTTGACTGTGATGTCTACATCATGAAAATGATGGAGTACTGATGAATACCCATTCATCACTCTTTATTCTTTTATTTTAGCTACAAAACCTATGCAAAACACATGTAGATACTTGTAAATAACAATAATTAGCATTCAACATGCATTATGTAAATATGCATTATTAGCATGTTTTTGTGCATAAATAAAAGAATAAGAAATAAAAGAAAAAGAGGGAGATAATTAGAATAAATATTGAGCGACCTAATCCCAAGGGAGGGCTCAGCATGGGCCTGACCGCAAAAGTACCCAAGTAGAGAGAGATAGGGAAGCTCATGTGTGTCTATATACTTGTATATAAATAAAAATATTTTCCTCTAAATAAAACAAAAATGCATTTTTGTGAATATGTATATATTTGTAAATATTAAATTAAAATAAAATTGGGAAAAACAAAACAAAATAAAAATAAATAAAATTCCTTCTCCATTGTATATAAACCTTGTACATAGAAACCGCATACCTATTTATTTCCCTTTATAAATAAATAAATAAATATCCCATAAAAATATGTACATATTCCATATTCCATAATGTAGATAAATAAAATAAAAATCACAAAAATAAAAATAAAATAAAAAGAAATAAAAATCAAAATCAAAATCAACATTGTATATATACCATGTATGTATATAAATAAAACTATTTATTTAACCCTTATACATAATTAATAAAAATAAAATAAAAATACCTTATTATTCCAAATTTTATGTTATAAATAAATAAAATATAAAATTGGAATAAAATGTATAAAAATAAATAATTAAAAATCAAAAATCAAAAAGGCATATTGTATATACTTATATATAATAATACTATAATATAAATACATTATTTTTATTTCAAAAAAATAAATAAAAATCACTAAAAAATAATTTAAAAATATAGAGACATTTTTCATGTTTTAAGTTTTTCGAAAATAATTCATTTATTATTTTTAAATGAATTTTTAAATAAATATTAAAAGGCGCGCTCTGATTGGTCCACGGGGGATGTTGACCCTCGGTCAACTCCCCCCTTGGACCTTTTCCCCGCGGATCTTGCGTCCGACCCGGCATTTGCCGAATTTTCCAGACGCGATCCGACCTCCAAACATCCAAACCCCAGGCTCCATTTGTTCCTTGTTGATCCAAGATTCTCGCCCGGGGATCTACATAGGGATCTGTGCTCCGAATCTCTCGCCCGATCCTCATCTAGCTGGACCCCTAGCCGTATATAGCTCCAGCTCCGCCGCATGATTCACGCTATCTTTGGCATTTCTTCTTCCTCCCAGGACCTCCACCCGATTCCCTAGAGTGACAGCTAGCGATCGGTGTGTTGCAGAGAGAAGGAGGACCCCTCCGCCACTGATCCGGCGACCTCTTTGTCACCGTGCGCCGCCGTGAGCAGCGCCCGAGCCTTGGGCCTCCGACGACCCTCGAGCCGACGACCAGAGCTCCGCGAGCTCATCCCTAGTCGACCACCTTCACCACGTAGCCTTGATTCTTCCTATCTTTCTTGAATTTTGTATCCCCCAAATCGCTCCGTCGTCGTCGTTCATTGATTACTCCCGCTCCGACCATCCATTTCATCGACTGACTTGACCAACACCTTCGCGAGACTTCCCTTCACGTTCGTCACCCACGCGTCCCCCTTGGTTCGCCCCGGAACCAAGGCCCAACCTCCCTTGTCGTTGCTTCGCCGGAGGTCATCCACCCGACTCATCCACGCATCCATTCCGCCTCTTACCGGGTTGATGCACTTTGCCCTCGACCCAACGTGCTTGCTGTGCTATTTTTCAGGTCAGAAGAGACCCATCTGAGGGTCTAAGCATCCAGGCACAGGATCCCAGCTCCGCCTTCATCGCCGGAGCTCCTCAGAGCTTCCCGGCGTCATCAGAGGAGCTCATCAGCTGTGGAGTATCGAGGTGAGTCTATTCCACATTCCAACAGCAGCAGTGGAGGTCCAGTGCACCCGTGGTGCTCCGGCGAAGTTCGCCGGAGCCTTGTTCTTTCAGGATCCTCTGCAGCCGTCCGATCTCCCTCGATGCTCCAGATTATATCAGATCCATCCATTTGAGGAGTCCCGTGACCGTTAGATCTCCCTGGGGTTGATCCGGACCGCACGTTCGCACGAAGAGGAGCCCGTGATCTCTCACCGTTAGATTATCCACGTGGCTCCCACCTCGCCGTCCATCCAGGCGAAGGGTTAGCCGCGTAGCAGCCACCGTCCAATCTCACACGTGGCTGGCCCTCAGCTGTCAGATCCGAGCTGACTTCTTCGCAGAGGCGCAACGCCCCTCAGCGTTCGATATCACACGTGGCACGCCTCCAGCCCTCAGATAATAAGAGGTAATTTACACTTAGGCCCCTCTTGTTTTGCATTTACTTCTTAATCCTGTAAATATTTATTTCAGTTGTTTTTTTTGAACAATTGCACTTAGGACCTGAACATTTATGGTATTTGCATTTTCATCCCTGTATAAGTGAGACACGTGCCTTGTCACGTGATTTTTGGTGAAATTGCATTGTATAGGCTGATGTTTTGATGTGTTACTGAATGAAAGATACTTTCCGATATTTGCATCCATACCCCTCTGAACACTTTTATTCGACATGTGCTGAATACTTTGGGTATTTTGAAACTTCTTCCCTGGACTTTTAGCACCTGTTGCTAATAAGTCCCTGGAAGTAAGTTTATTACATTTAGGTCCCTCTATGCCCAGACCACGTGCAACACACGTGGGATCTTGGAATTTTTGCACGAGGGACCCCTAGCTTTCTGAGCTTGTTACTTTTCAGCCCTTAGAGATACTTTTTATATTGCGAATAGGTCCCTATGCACTGTGAGCCAATTTTTGATTTAAATAAAATATCAAATCAAGTCTAAATTTCGTGAAAATTAAATACGTGGCTCCTGCCACTGTGTAAAATTTTCACTAAAAATTGGTACATTTCTGAGGCTTTTTAGTATTTTTAAAAATTCAAAAAACAGCCAATTTTGCCTCTGTCTAGTTTATAAAATCCTAAAAAAAATAAAAACCCTATCAAAAATTCCAAAAAAAATTAAGTTTTGTTTGTTTGTGGGTGTTTGAATTTCTAAGCATTTTTGGCTATTTTTGGATTCATAAAGAGCTTAAAAATTAAAAAACCCTTAAAAATTCATAAACATTCTAAAAAATTATAAAAAATCCAAAAAATATTAAATCCTTTTCCTGAATTTTCTTTATTTTTTCTATTTTTCATGAAAAATACCTCCAGGCTTTGACAGGACCATTTAATATTTTAAATTGGTCCTTGAAGCATGGCTGGACAGTAGCACAGTTTTTCTGCCTTCTTTTATTTTTAGAAAATTCCATAAAAATTATAAAAAACTCAAAAATTCACCAAAAACAATAAAAAAACATATAAAAAATAAAAATATTTTTGTTTGAATTTTCATACCATTTTTTAGCATTTAAATAATTGGTTGAATGTGATTGTTTTTACCTTTTTACTATTTTCTTCATTATTAAAAATCCAAAAAAATATAAAAATATTTAAAAACCACCATAAATCTTTGTTTTTGTTTTATTTTTCTTTTTGACTACTTCGTAGGCCGCAAGGCCAACTTGTGCTCCCTGAGTCCGACCCTGGGTGCTACACCAGGGTAATCTCATAGCCAGGGCCACTATTTTGATTTTCTTTAATTTTATCTATTTGATTGGTGGTCTGTTCCTTATTTTTCTTTTTGAGCTGATTCTCGAGAGACTGAGGTCGCAACGACCTTTGTTATCTGATTTACCTCAGTCCATTCGGGCCTTTGGCTCATCAAGTACCTGTGCGAAGGAAGAGCGTTGGATTTCAAGTACGAAGACATTGATAGATTTAGAGCTGAAATAGCTTCAACATTGTTAACATGCGGTCACATTGAGAACTCAACGACACAATGATGAAACATGACGGACCAAATATAATCGAACCATAGCTTTTCTGCAGTTTAAATTGGATCTATCTATTATTGAAAGGACTTAAACATATTATATTACTAGAATTTCTGTTTCAAACTTCTTCTTTAAATCAAAACACTTACTTTGAAGTGCATGATTATCTTATGTTATAGTTATGCCAATGGTCTACATTTTCTTAAACAAATTTAAAATCATTTGATGTGGTGCTTAATATTTACATGTTTGACAGGCAGACAAACTATGCATTTTGATGGTCGAAAATGTATGTATGTAATGTAAAAGATTGTAAAGAGTTTTAAAATATTGCATAGATGTGTAAATCATTACACAGATATGTAAAATACTGCATAGTTGTGTAAAATATTTCATAGATGTGTAAAATGTATAGCTCGACATTAAAATAAAAGTAATATGACACTTAATATACAATAAGAATTAATATTACATAGATCTCGTACAATAAGGATTCATATTACCAATGTGCTGAAAGGTGTTCTTGAATGCTAATATAGGTTGTATGGGTAAAGATTGTTGTTAATGAAAGCTTTAACAGATGTAATGTCGACATATATGTATATTTGGTAAAATATTGGATATAGTTTTAAAATATTGCTACAAAATGTAAATTATTGCATAGAATTGTAAAATGTATAGCTATGATAGAAAAATAAATGTAATATGACAATGAAAAGTCTTCTTGTACGTTAATGATTCACATTGCAAGGACTTAAGCATGTTTGTTACTATAATTTCTATTTCAAACTTCTTCTTTAAAATTAAACACTTATTTTTAAGTGCATGATTATCCTATGTTATAGTTATGACAAAGGCCTGCATTTTCTTAAACAAATTTAAATGCTTTTGATGTGGTACTGAATATTTACATGTTTGACAGACATACAAACTATGCATTTTGATGGTCGAAAATGTATGTATGTAATGTAAATGATTGTAAAGAGTTTTAAAATATTGCATAAATGTGTAAATCATTACGTAGATATGTAAAATATTGCATAGATGTGTAAAATATTGCATAGATGTGTAAAATGTGTAGCTTGACATTAAAATAAAAGTAATATGACACTTAATATACAATAAGAATGCATATTACCTAGATCATGTACAATAAGGATTCATATTACCAAAGTGCTAAAAGGTGTTCTTGAATGTTAATATAGATTGTTTGGGTAAAAGATTGTTGTTAACGAAAACTATAATAGATGTAATGTCGACATATATGTATATTTGGTAAAATATTATATATAGTTTTAAAATATTGCTACAAAGTGTAAATTATTGCATAGAATTGTAAAATGTATAGCTATGATAGTAAAATAAATGTAATATGACAATGAAAGGTCTTCTTGTACATTAATGATTCACATTGCCAAAGCGATGAGAGGTCTTCTTGTATGTTGATATAGACTATATGTGGTAGGATTGTTGTTACGAAATATTTATACATTTAGTATCGAATTGTTTCTATATTTTGTAAAATATTGCATATAGTTGTAAAATATTGTAAAGATGTTTAAATTATTGCATAGCTAGGTTAGTATAATAATTGTAATGTGACACTGAACAATCTTCTTGTACTTTACGCATTCAAATTACCCAATCAATGAAATGTCATCTTGTATGTTGATATAAGTTATACATGTAATGATTGGTGTTATGGTAAAATGCATATATGATAACAAAATGTATGTATAATTAAAACAAAATGCTAATAAACCACTGAAAGGGCTTCTTGTACGTTACATATTCAACTTACCGAATCATTAAGGAGGTAGTAAAAAAAGAATGGCACATAGATTCAAAAAAAGTGACTGAACATATAAGACTGAAAGTTCATGTTGTACGTCAAACATTCACGTTACAAAAAGAACTGAAATGTCTTCTTGTATGTTACGAGATCAAAATAGCAAAGTTCTGAACTTCGCCAAGAAAAATTACACAGTATTTGTGATTTATAATAACTGAACAAAGTATAAATAGAAACAAAAAATACAGAAAATATCAAAACCAAGGACTGGAAAATAAATAAACGAGCAAGCTCCAATGCCGCAAACCTAGCCATAAGATGCAAACCTGCATAAAAATTAGATATTAATAGGAATGTAATAAGCAACCGACTTCATTTTGAATAACTGAATTATATATAAGATACAAAATCTTACATGAAAAGAAAAAAATATAAAATCATACATGAAAAGTATTTCAGAACTTTATGCTGATGTCGGACCGTCATTGCCTTCGTAGGTGGGAAAAAGATTAATGAACTATTACCAAAAATTGATAAATAAAGAAGGTTAAAAACATACCAGGTATCGTAGAGTTGTTATTAGGGCAGTTTCTGGAATCATGCCCAACATTGTATTTGAGGCAAGATTTTCATTGCCGACCTCTATTTCTTCTCAACTTAGATTCAGATCTAGTACGATTTTCAACACCCTTGGGTCTACCACCACGACCACTTCCTTTTGTTCTCGCAACATTTGGTTCTTTAACACATGGTTCAATAATGAGATCTTGTTCATTTAAATTATTTCTACTTGTAAAGCTGGAAGATTGTTTGTTACTTATCATAAGATCAATATTGCAGCATAAATCACTTAATTTTTCTTTAGCAAACAATAATATGTCCTTATCCCGATCCACTAAAGCTGAAATAATATGCGAACAAAGCTGATTGAGCTGTGACGACCTTTCTTGATGTGCAACTTGCACATAAATGGGATAATTTCCTAATTTTTTAATGCTCCTTGTCCACCTTTTCAATATATATTCGTGATCCAGAAGCTCCACATTCTGTATTATCAATACTGCACGTCTATGCCGATATAGATATCCAAAGAATTGCATATTCTTGCATTTACAAGAAAGAAATCCACTTGGCATAGACGAAGAAACACATAATTCTTCTTTGGGTTTCCCAATATATGACACAAAATATTGACTGTAATCCAAACAGTTTGACTGAATTTGAATATTCAAGTCCTTTACTTCATTCAGTTCAAACCGAAATTTGTAACACGAACCATCTGTTCCTCCATCTTCCATTTGAAATTTGTTTTTGGAGTGTATACTTCACCAATGTTATCCACGTCATTCTCTCTTTCTCTACATCGTTGAATTGCACTTTGAAATCTACACACAAATTCCAACAAAGAGTTGTGTTTAGTGATGTGGTGTAGTAAGAAAGCATTCATACTTTCACTCCACTGTGTACTGCATTGTCCAGCCCAAAAAAATCCTTAAGATATAAACTAATCCATTTATATCTAATGCTATATTTCTCATTCAACCATGAGTTTGATGATAAATCATATTGATCAATAACCTTGCACCAGTTTTGCTCAAATTCACTTATAGTTATACTTTTCCATAGCACTATGGATAATGCTGAAAGGACTTCATTTATATCTTTAATCTTTCCAAGCTTACTTTTAAGCTTATGCCAAGTGCAGAATTTATAAACAGTATGTGGAAAACAATTCCTAACAGCTGTACAAATTGTTGGGTCTTCATCTGTGATTAAATAAATTAGATGTTTCCTTTAAGAAATCGCTCAAATAAGCACGAGAATGACTCAGTTGTCTCTCTGCTCATGAATGAATTTCCAAAAAATATCGTATAATCATGATGATTAACCCACAAAAAGTTCCAAAAACCAGATTGTAATCATTAGTCCTTCATGAATCCACGATTCATCGCCTTTATTCTTTTATTTTAGCCTCTTTTCCTTAGTCAAATACCAGTAAATACCCATTAATTCCATAAAATTACTATTTTGCATACATTTGTTAAAATTGCATTTTTAACACTTTTTGTAAATAAATAAAAGAATAAAGAAGAAAAGAAAAAGAAAAGAAAAAAAGGAGGTATTTATGCAATAAATACAACTGACCCGAACCTCGAGAGAAGGTCAAGACTTGACCTGATCGACTATAAATAAAGTAGGGGGAGATAGGGTCTTCTATTAGAAAAACCAAAAATATTTTGTAAATATTTTTCTTTTATATTTATATCAAACTTGTATTATTTTATTTGTACATTATTTGACTTCAAATTAATTATTTTTGTAAACAAAAATTATAAATAAAAATGTGTTGTAAGAAAGAAAAATAAGTGTAAAATAAAATAATGTACATATTGCAAATAATTACACCAAGAAAAAGCCGCAAAGCGATAATTAAAATACCAATTCTGGCTCCATACATGCTCAAATTGAACCAAACTTACTTCCATTATACTCTAAATTAAATTATCTTTCAAATGGATGTGGTTTCATAATTTTTGGAGTTACAGTTAAAAAATCGGTTTTCTAGGGTGTTTTGTGCAGTTTTCTCATATACTTGTTGTATATATTTTATTCATATTTATTTTTATACATAATGTATATATTTTTAAATATTGGTTTCATTAAAAGTGAAATTAAAAAATTTAAAAACTAAAAAAATCTTTTCTCAAAATTATTTTCTTATTTGTACCTATGTACATTGTATTATATGTGTATAATATGTATATACAACTAACTTCCTTAAATAAATATCATCAAAAAATAATTATCTAAAATTATTTAATTAATTTAATTTAATTACGAAATTTGATATTAATTAGTGGATTTATATCAATTTATTTGATTTATACACTTATCATGTATATAGGATTTTATTTCATACCTTTAATGACCACCATTATGGTGGCTAATTGATTTTTAGAAATTATTTAATTTATTTATTTTAATTAATTCAGAAATTTATTTTTAATTAATTTATTTATTTATTTATTCAATTTATCTATTAATTAACTACTAAACACTTTCCTTATGTGTGAATACCTTCTTTTTTCATTTTCTCTCTCTTTTTAATGGGCTCCTCCTCCTCCTCATTTTATTTTTTGATCAATCTTTGGAGAGAGGAGCCCGATCTATGAGAAGCTACTCGTTGCAGAAGGGTGCCTAGCCTTCGACCCGTTCGGTGACAACGTTTCGGTCGTCGTCGAGGCCATCACAACGTATCCAAATCCAAGGTGAGATTCCATTTCAATTCTCGTCATTTTCTTAGATAAACCGTAGTTTTTTTTTGCGTAGGTGTAGTGATTAAATTTTAGATCTTAAAACCAAAATTTTCACCACGTAATTCAAATCTGACACCGAATTTTTCTTCCCGTCTTGTGATCTCCAATTTCTTTTTCTACCTCACGCAACCTTTTACCTCCAACCACGCACGGTGGTCGGAGACACGGATCGATCTTCCATATCGCAAGATTCTTTTTTTTTCTTTTTTCCCTTTTTTTCTTTCTTTTCTTTTTTTCTATCTCTTTTTTTCTCTTTCTTCTTTTTTTAATTTTTTAATTTTTTTTCTCTTTTTCATTTTTTTCCTTTATTTTTTTCTTTTTTTTCTTCTCACTTCTTTTCATCCATTCTGATGAGCCGGAATTCAATGTGACTAAGGTGAAAAATAAATCCCAATGTCGTTGTCCTTAATCGATCAATTCGGT